>OZ010793.1:14039614-14672829 GCA_963932465.1 Maratus speciosus | reverse complement strand
AAATCAATAAGGATTCTCTTCCTATACCCTCCACATTTTAACTTCTGCCGATCCATCATCACTGGAGGGCACACGCATTCCGATTGCAAAAGTTGTGTGTGTGTTCCAATTTCTTGGGTCATGTTGGAAGTTTTAGAAAAAGGAAGAACACAGCACTGCGAAGAAAGAATGTGTTCCTTTTGCTAAGTGTGGCGAGAAGAATTCGGTAAAAAAAGTTCCATAGGAAGTCGTGCCGTCTTGAGAGCCAGATAATTATACACATAGGGGAATTCCTACGGAGGAACTTAATAATGATGGTGCAGCAGCACTCTTGGGGGATCCGGTTCTACTCTCGCCCCCGTCTGCCTGCACCGCACAAGGGAACGATCCCAAACTGATGGAGTTTCGGTCGAGGTACTCGCTACTGTTTGAGGCTGTGCATATATAAAGTTATCATTTTAGGGGGGGGGGGGGTCAGACTCATGATGTCGTAAGATATCAAGTGCAAGAAGACACTATTATTGTTGAAGGCATGCGAAAGCTAAATATAAACATATTTGTATATCACTCCAATCATAAGAATCAGTAATAAAATAATTTTTCAGCACTGATATCATTACGGGGATGGGGGGTTCGAGGGATGATAACGTGTGATATCGTAAGGGGGGGGGGGGGATCCAAAATTTCGAAAAGTTGATAACATTATATATGTATAGCCCCTTTCGTTCATGAGGGTGTTGCCCCCCCCCCCCCCCCCAATTTTTTTTTTTTCGCAGCGAAACTATCTGACACATTTACGCACTCATTTAAGGCTGTTCTCAAATCTAAAAGGGCAACTTTGTGACATAAGTTTTAATTTATTTTTGTTCGGAAATGCATGAAAGGAGCAAGTATTGTTGTTCAGAAACTATGTCATCGAGCTGTTTTTTCCGTTTTTTTTGCAAACGCAATAGATTTTTCAGAAAAGAGTGTCAGAGTGGGCGTTTTGAACCAAATTTCCGCGCGAAAGACGAATAAGCGCTCGAAAATGGGTGAAAAACGTGTTTGTCCCGTGATCGAAATCGCTTATAACTCAATAGGTAATGGATTGATCAAAAAAGGGAAAACGCAGCTCGATTCCAAATCGCTTCCATGGTGTCTGGCTTTCTAATTTTATATCTTTCCGTTAAAAAAATATTTGTAAATGTGTCAAAACGTTTTGTGCTTGTTGAACAGAGCAGTTGAGAACAAACAGCCTTAAAAGTACGACACGCACGACAGTTGAAGTGATTTGAAATCGAACTATGTTTTTAATAAATGTATCGCATCTCTGGTTATAGTCGATTGCTGTCTCAGCGTTGAATTGAGACACTTTTCTCCGGGAGGGATTTCTGTGGCCCCGGCGGGGGCATTATATAGTTCGGGGAGGGGGACTGCACTTTTTGACCATTGAAAACACAAAATCGCAAACCTTCCGGGGGGGGGGATCTCATTGGTCCTGGGGGAATGCCCCCAACGAGTAAAGATAAATAAGGTAACATTTTATTGTAACTTTTAAAAATAAATATGAAAACAGGGGTCGATCCAGGAAAAAAATGGGGACAATTTAGCGCACTTTCACAAAATTTTCTTTTGAAAATAGGTTTCTTTGCAAAATTCCGTTTAATAAAAACACACTCGCCATTAATTATTTTTATTTTGTTAGATTTTCAAATGTGTAATTTGGAAACTAAACAAGTTCACAAAGAAGAAAAATTTTCAGAAAGGAAAATTTTAGCAGAAAGATTTAAAGAAATGATTATTAATAAATGCTTGCTTCGAATTTGAGTAACTGGATGCTATCTTTCCTTACAAATTTATATTTTTCGCAAAAACGTAATAAATTAAAAAAAAAAAATAATAATAACGTTTCACAAGACCAACCCCAAGGAAAAAATCCTCCATCTACTTCTGAAAAATTTTACTTCTAAGCTGAAAGTTTGTAAAATTAAGCTTACAGTAAAAGAAAAAGTAATTTTACTTTTAAACTTTTTCAAAACGAATTCCTTTAAAGTTTTCTTCAATATCTTCATCTTCTTGTTAACTATTGCAAGATTTTTTTAAACTATTGAATTAAAAATATAAATGTAATGGAATGGCACACTTTCACAGAAATGAAGATATTTCTTTTTCTTGTAGTCACAAATGACTTTTATTTCTTGACGCCACGAACATATACATACACACAGACATAATACAACGACACTTGACAACAGGAGTTTCACATATCTGAAGATAACTAAATGTCACTAACACCCAGGTTTGGTGTTTTCGAAGTTTCAAAGAATAATGTTCCTCGACAAAAATCTATTAAAAACCATTTGGCTAAATTGAGGGGCAGATTATTAGCTCCCCCATTTTTTCCCTTTATACTAAACCATTTAATCTCCAAATCCAATCAGCGCCTTATGAGAATGAACCTATATCCAAAATTTGAATCAAATCGGATAATTCAGCATGGAAAACCCATTTATCTAAATAAAGGGGACTTAGTCCCTCGTTCCCCCCTTTATACTTAACCAATGAACCCCCAAAACTAATCAGGGAAGCGCCTTATCAGAATGAACCTATATCCAAAATTTGAAGCAAATCGGATATTTCTATCAAGAGCTATCGCCGTTGCGTACATTCGTACATGCAGAACTCAGGCTTTAATAGCCTGTGAGCTAAAATGTCATAAATTGTGAAGTTTCAGCAATACGTCCCTGAAATCATTAGCTATTTAAAAATAAGGTATTCGTTTAAAGTTTTATTAAGTATCTTCGTGTTAACTATTGAATTACAGTTTTTCAAATGAGCTACGCACTTTCTTAAACTGTGAATCTCGTAATATCTAAAGCTCTAAATGACAATGAAATTTGAGGAAGGTGGCTTCATTTACACATCTCATGCATGTGTTCAATTTCTTCCACTTTCTTTGTTTCTATTACAAAACCATTTTTGACCTTTCATATCATTGTAATCATAAAATAACAAAAGAGAAATTGCGTGTTAAGTATAGATTATGGCACATTTCCCCCCACATTATGCATACGTTACGAATTTCGTCTATTTAAAATATCTTCTCCGGGAATTAATATTTTTAATTCCCTTTTTTCGATGTCCGTTTTTAATAAATTTCAATTTTTATAATGCAATATTGCTATTTTTCAAATAAATATGATTTTTGGTAATATAAGTGGACATAAAAAAAAATAATAAATGTAAAAAATCTGTTAGAGTTATCAATTTTAAAGAAATGATTTTCAGCTAACCATTCTGTTTATATCATTTTACATAATAAAATGCAAATAGGAATTTCGTTCGGGTTGCTTAAGAATTTTGATGGGATTTGCACTCCTTAGTTAGATACTTTTTTGAGGAAAGATTTTAGTCATGTAACATATCGTTTTACGTTGCCCAGTTGTAAAATTATGGGGGAAGTTCTATGGAACTTGCTCTGTTAGTTAGATAATTTTTCAGGGATGGTTTTAGTATATAATCGCTCTTTACCAAATCCTACTGTAAATGATCAACTGGAAGAGTTAAATAAAAGGCTAATGTTAAGTCTATGGGAACATTATTTTCAAATATCCCGCTTGCATTTTAATATGTTAGAAACCGGTTCCAAAAGTGAAAGTAGTTTTAAATTTGTTGCGAAAATCGATAAAACAAAAAATAGCCCGGTTATAGATAGTTCTCAGTTATCCTATGCCAAAAAAATAAAATAAAATAAAATAAATAAAATAAAATAAAATAAAAATAAAATCCAAGCGATATATTGAAAAATAACGCCCCCGTACAATGAACATTAATTAGCATTCTCGTTTTTTCGCGTGACTCTTAAAATCGTTCTCAACTGCTCTGCTCAACAAGCACAAAACGTTTTGACACATTTACTACAAATTCATTTTTTAACGGAAAGATATAAAATCAGAAAGCCTGACCATGGAAGCGATTTGGAATCGAACTGTGTTTTCCATTTTTGGATCAATACATTACCTATTGAGTTAGTTCCCTTTTGGATTTGAGAACAGCCTTAACAACCCAAATTTGGTCTCACACTTTGGAAAGTATAATCGTGCAATGGTGTTCGTATCGTTTTCAGCAATACGGAAATATATCCCAGGTAAATATCCATATTGCTTTAAAACGCAAGGTCAAATTCATCTACAGTGAGCAAAAAAGTATTTGCACACCAGGTAAATTTGCTGTAGCATAGTATAAATAAATAAAAAGCAACTAAGAATTAAAAATACCAATACTTTTACAAAACAAATAAACATATTTAATATCTGACTCAATAATTATATTTAAAATATGAAAACATAAAAAAGTAGCATTTGTACTGCCAAAAAAAATATTTGCACACTAGCAATAAAAATAGAACTAGAGGAATTATTTATAAGTTAAAAACAGTGCTAATATTTAGTATGCATGCTCTTTGCTTCAATTACAGCATCGTCTAGGCATTGATTCTATTAATTGGTGACATGTTTCACTGCTGATTTGTAGCCATTCTTCCCTAAGAGCTTGCTTAAGTTCTGATTTGTTAGAAATTTTCTTTTTCCTTATTTTCACATCCAAAATATGCCATACATTTTCAATCAGATTGAGGTCTGGTGATTGTGGTGGCGTTTTTAATTGATTTTTTACATTATAAAGCAACCATAACCTCGTAATATATGTAGTGTGTTTCGGATCGTTATCCTGTTGGAAATAATATGATTTAGGAATTCTTAATTCCAGAGCACTATTAGATAAATGATCTCGATATATATTAATATATTGTTTAGCATTCATATTGCCTTCAATAAAGGTCATTTCGCCAACTCCGTTAAAAGGCATGCATCCCCAAATCATTACATGGCACCCGCCATGTTTTACAGTTGGTTTCAAGTTTTTAATTTGAAGAGAAGTATTTGGCTTTCGCCATACAGTTTTCTTACCATCTGAGCCAAAAATATTGAACTTGCTTTCATCGGAAAAAATAACAGTTATTTCCAAAACTCTAGTGGTTTGCTGACATAAGCTTTTGCAAATTCAAGTCTTTTCACCCTATTTGTTTCACTAATAAATGGGTTTTTTCGAGGGGCTCTTCCTCGAATATTTGCATCATGAAGAATATTTCTAATTGATTGTGGTGTAACTATTGTTCCCGACGTTGAAGCGACATCAACAGCCAATTCTCGAGCACTTAGAAAAGGATTTTTTGAAGATTCTTTTTTATGATGGCTCTCCTGGTATTTAGCTTTCTTGGACGCCCAGTTCGCGACTTATTTATTGTCGAACCAGTTTCTTTTTTCTTCTTAATTACATAACGAACACTAGAAAAGTTTAGATTTAATTTTTTACCTATTCCTCGGTAACTTAATCCAGAATTGTGAAGAAATATAATCTTCTCACGGGTAGCAACAGACAGTTCACACGTTTTCGGCGCCATTAGAACAAAAACTTCCCAGAATCCCTGCTCCAGTTAATATATTACGTGACTTTAAAGTGCGGGGCTAATGTACTGCGGGACTGATATGCTAAACATCTGCATAATGTTGACATTTAATGCCTTTTTTAACAGTCAATGCTTCTTGTGCAAATACTTTTTAGGTATGAGAAAATATTAATTTATTTTTTTAAAATGTGTAATATTACTGTTTAAGGAAAATGGGTAGTTATTTTTATTTTCTTCTTATTTAAATAAATGAATAATTAAGAGAATAGTATCAAATTTGCTTTCTATGGTTACTTATGCAAAAAATCGTCTGCGTGCAAATACTTTTTTTGCTCACTGTATATATTTCGTTTGATCAAAGTTTCGTTTTGTGAAACTGTCTAGAGCAAGGATGACGAACCTATGACACGCGTGCCGAACTTGGCACGTAAGAAAACTTCTATGGCACACGAAAAAACTTATAAATCATATTCAGTTTATGGAAAACAATCCACTTTGTATTTTTTTTCCTCAAAAAGTATAGTTTTGCGCAACAGTTATATAATTTAATTTAAAATAATCCGTTACTGTTGAATGAAATAAGGTATTATAAATTTCAGTGAAAGTGCCATGTAGCGTCATTTTCTCGCTAAACCATTCAACGTATAGTGTTTTCTAAATCATTTTATCAAATTTCAAGGTTTGTTTTTTGTTTTTGAAAATTGAATTTTAAGAGATAGTTTGCATAGAGTAATATACTTAATTGACAGGCTTCTACTTTAGATTGTTTTATTTTATTTTGGTTAAGGGCTTTAAATTACTTTAGGTTTTAATATATTTAGGTTTTAATTTTCAAAATTGAACTTTAACTGTTAGTGTAAATAAGTATGCATCTATTCAACCTGCTTCTGCCTGAAGAACGAAAAATGATCTGATTCAGAAGTATACAATAAAAGAAACTCATTTATAGATTATTAAGACGGAATTCGATGTGACATGTCTGTCTATATTATGGGTTAAAATGTTTCTGGTACGTTACAATGTTGGTACATAATAATTTTTAAATTTTTGGCACGCATACTCAAAAACGTTCGCCATCCCTGGTCTAGAGTAATGAGCGAAGACTGCTGTTTTTTTTACAAGAGGAGAGCAATTTTATAATTTCATCTCTATCCGTTCTTCGCAGATCTTTTAAATTTCGCCGCGAATTCATTTTCTTATCTAGGTCTATTTATCTTCATTACAGCGAAGCATGTTCTTATTTTTATAAGACCTATCCCTTGTGAAGGGGAGAAAATAAAATAATAATAAGAATTGTCGATAAGGATCTTATTAAAGGAGATTCTGCTACTCCATACTCCGTCGTGAGAGCGCGTAAAATAATGATGGACGCTCTTCCATCTGAAAGAGTTAACCTCCTCGGGGTTAGGGTTATTTCGCCGGCACACTCAATAAAAAATTACCGGATATATCTGATGAGGAGGAGGCCTTCAGAAGAGGCCGGCTTCCAGAACGGTTTGGACGCGTGACCGTGGAGTTTTTTTTCTCTCTTTTTTTAAGGTTACTCAAAAAATATTTTTCTTCGCTCAATCGCACAAAACGTTCTGAGGCACTCACATATATAGTTTTTATTATAGTTTCTTAAATGCTTAAAATTCTTTTAATGTGATAATGCTTATCACAAAATGCTTAATCACAAAATCCGTATAGTAAAATTATTAAGGTTGTTCTCAAATCCAAAAGGGCCACTTTCTGACATAAGTTTTAATTTATTTTTGTTCGAAAATGCATGAAACTAACTGGTGTTGTTGTTCAGAAACTATGTCATTGAGCTGTCTTTTCCGTTTTTTTTTTCCAAACGCAATAAATCTTTCAGAAAATACTGTCAAAGTGGTCGTTTTGAACCGAATTTCCGCGCGAAGGAAGAAAAAAAAAAGCATTGAAGAGCGGGCGAAAAACGTGTTTGTCACGTGATCAAATTCGCTTCTAACTCAATAGGTAATGGATGGATCCAAAAATGGAAAAAACAGTTCAATTCCAAATCGTTTCCATGGCCAGGTTTTCCAATTTTATATCTTTCCGTTAAAAAATGAATTTGTAACTGTGTCAACAGCCTTAATACCTTGAAGGTATGAAATTTATAAACATCAGGATTGAAATGGTTTGAAATTAAATTTCTTTATAAATGAGGACGTGGGTTTCAAAACTCGCCTTATCCAGAAAATCGAATTTTAGGAAATCGCGAAAAATCTCTCACTGCGGCCATTGGTTTTCATTGCAAATCAAGATTTTACAACGCCAGAAACACAGAATAAAGCTAGTTCTTATGCAGATTGTAGTGTTTTTCGCGTACAAGTTCACCAATAGAATACATTAATACAGAAAACTCGATTTTTTAAATTTCGGATAAGGCGAGTTTTGAAATTCCCTTCGTCATATAATCGCGTTGCAGAATTGCGTCGAGTCATTTCAAATTTTATGAAAATCGAATCAAAACTTAAAAAGATATTAATAAATTTTTACTCATCCTGTAAATCTTATCATAACTAAGTAGTGTGGTTTTGGGGGGTTTGGCGTCACTTGTGTTACTGTCCCTGTGGTGAAGCTGTGTAAATCTGACTTTTATACCATTTTAAAATCTTTGGTGCGTATAAAAAAGAAAAACGATATTCCGTTTTCTAGTGTGTGAGTAAAATTTAATTATCTGCGGATTTTGTGCCTTTAAATATTAAAATGACGTCGGAAATGTTTCAAAAAGTGACTCCATTTTGCATTAGTGGAAAAGACCAAAGCTGTAGGAATTTCCGGATAGCTTGTATAAGGACTTTTATGCACGCGGCCTGAGGTCGAGACTAAAATTCATCTGCTAGACCCTATTCTTCTTCTCGGTTCGAGGCTATTAAAAAAACAGCTATGGGAAAACATTGGAAAATCGCTCCACTGGAAAGCTTCACGCATTGCGGTCTTCAAGAATTCACTTATTTTTTTATTCTGCTACTGAAATAAGTGAAATGTATGTAATAGATCTGAATAATATAAGGAACATTCATTTAATTTGAGATTAATTTTGTGCAGATTATCGAATTTATCTGAAACATAAAGTTAAAATAAATTAAATTATAGCCAATGTCTGTATATAAACGAGGAAATTTTCAAATGTTTAAATGGAGCTTTGTTTATAAATTATGTAAATTAAATCTGTTTTACTTACATATCGCTCAAGAAAAGTGACACATCTCGCAAAAATTCATTTCGAGTTTTGTTCCACTATTTGGTCTGCCTTGCTACACATGATATGGTTTTATACATAACGATTTCAGCTTTGATTTTTAGTGTTTAAAAATGTTTTCATTTAAATTCTGCAGATCATGCTTTTATCATTTTTTTCCATTATTTAATAATTAAATAATGAAAGAATGGACTTTTACTTTCATTAATTAGGTTTACGAACTCATAAGTGTGACACTAAAATAACGCTGTAAAGAGAAATAGTGAGAAAAAACTTTGAATGCAAGGCCCAAACAAAAGATCACGCCGTCATTTCACCTACTGTGACGTCACAGGAATATTGCCCATAGGAGATAGTGCTCTATGGAGTATGTGTTATTAACATTTATTTGGTAATAATACCGCAAAATAATAATAATAATAATAATAAATCAATGCTCTGTCAAAAGATTGTAATATGATTTTAAAATGTTGTTCTGCACCAGAGAACACTCGGTAAATTTGCAAAATTTTGTTTAAACTTTATGCACGCAACCACTAAAAAGTCGTCTGCTGACGCTATCAGCGAATTCTGACGGTATAGTGGCCAGAATAATGGATTTAAGAATTAAATTTCTGGCGTCGAATCGATGGGAATTATTTTGCTGGGTTCCAGGCAGGTTTTGGGTTCACTTCAAACAGTGGTGTAGTCCTAAAAATAGCTGAAGGTATGCGCTCTAAGCAGAGGGTATACGCTCAAGGCAGAGAGTATACCCCTGAGTGCGTATACTACATTTTTTTTTTTTTTTTTTTTTAGAAACAGAAGGTATACCGGTATACGGTGTTCCTTAAAAAATACAGTAGGTATACGCCGTATGCCCTCCACTACATCCCTGACTTCAAATAGAATCTTCCGGTTCGTTTCGAGTACAACCCGACCCGACTGCATATAGCGGATTCTATTTTAATTAAGATCTATCTGGTTACGCGGAATTTCGTACTTACTGACCGATCTCCACCCAAGAAACTGTTTTGTAAAATAAAGACCGACAAAGGTCATCTTGTCATGAGTGATACGGCAAAAAAAAAAAAAAACGTGATTCACGTCCAATAGCCCTGTAAACACACTATCCGTCTTTCTTCTAAATCGCAACACACCCTCCCGTATAGAAACGTACGAAATTCCCGTTACTCCCTAACATCCTTTGGAGATAGATCGACTCGGTATGTCAGTCTCCGCCCGTCGTTAATCGTTTTCATAAACTTTGTATCAATTTTTTACATATACAGTGAAATCTGTCAGGCGGAATCGTTTGGGACTGAAATAAAATTCCGCCTTACTCAAATTCCGGACAGAAAAACTTTATAGACACCACACACTTTCACAGAATATTAAATATTTCTTTGGCTAATAATTAAAATTAACGTACCTTTAATTTTTTTTAATTAAACATCTTTGTACATATTTTTATATATTTATAGTAATATTAATTTACACTACAAATTGATAGTACACAAACACACTGGTATAAATCAAAATTACAGGTTTTAGTGAAAAAAAAAAGCTAAAATGCCTTAAAATTCTATTTTTAAACTTATTTAGAAAATAAAAAATGGAATATTGTTGTTTGTCACTATCATCAATCAGTGAGGCACCCTTCTGACCTCTGGGAGTGGGACTGGACAATGCATGTCATTATGAAAAGATAAGGTTTATCTCCATTTATATTTCCCAGCGGAATTTTCTTCCGTCTGAAACAGTAACTTCGCTACATTGGACCTCAAAATGAATATCCGGATCCGCGTTACACAGATTATTTCCGTTTTAGACAGATTTCTTTTAACCCCTTAACCTACAATGACGGGCATAGCCTGCGTACGATGATCGAGCCAAATGTAAATTCTTCTTACCACTAAAATTTCACAGTAAATATAGTTTAATTTAATCGTCGAAATTCCATGATTAAACAAGGCGAAAATCTCTATTAAATTTTAGTGGTAGCTATGGATTTGCCCAAACCGTGGAGCTGTTAAAAGTAAATCGTAGGTTAAGGGGTTAAATCTTTATGTTTAAAAATGTGGGACTCTGAATTTTTTCCGCCCGTCTTAGACAGATTTCACTGTATATCCTCCTCATAATTTTTTTATTCCCTTGCACATTTGAGAAAAAGAAATCGACACTTATCCTCGCGTATCCTTTCCCTACAACTCTTTCTGGACCAAAAAATCCCTTGTCAATTTAAATTGATTTTCTTTTATCATAGCAATTATTTTTGTTATATGCGTGTGTAGTGTATGTCTGGACATACTTTATTATGTTTCAGCTCTTAGTAATAATAATAGTAATAATAATAAAATGAAAAGTTTTCTTAAAACGTTTTGCAGCGTTGGTGATTTTATTTTTGAACATACGTTTCTTTCTTCAAATTTAAAATAGAATGCTACTTTTCCGAGCCGATAAGTTTGTGGTACAAGAATAAATATAAAGGACCTTAAAATTCTAAACTAAACCCTGGACAGAACGATAATTTCAAATTTATTATAACTATTATTATTATTATCATACCGGGTGTCCCAAAAAGGACTGACTGATTTTAAAATTCAATAACTTGTAAACGGTGACAGATATTTAAAATTTCTTGCAGGAGGGTTATGCATAAGGTCAAAAGTTTTTTCACAGTGATTTTCATTTTTAGTTCGAATTACAAACAATAGATGGCGCTGCGATCAATAGACACTAAATTCAGGCTCGATTTTTGGTACTTCGTGGCTCGGATAATACATTTCCATCTCCTTTTACGCATGGAACAAGATAAAGGACCAAAAATCGAGCCTGTATTTAGCGACTATTGCTTACAGCGCCATCTATTGTTTGTAATTCGAACTAAAATTGAAAATCATTGTAAAAAAACTTTTGACCTTATGCATAACCCTCCTGCAAGAATTTTTTAAATATCTGTCACCGTTTACAAGTTATTGAATTTTAAAATCAGTCAGTCCTTTTTGGGACACCCGGTATTTATTAAAAAACGTTCACAATCTCTTAAAACATACGTGAGAAAAGCCTGCCCAGAATGTTGGGTACAGACTCGCAGGGATGTATTCAGAATCGGGGATCGGGATCGATAGATAAAAATTAATTAAAAATAGCCAAATAACTATCTAATATACTGAGTATTTTCATTAAACTTATTAATTTCAATTTTAATTATTTTGCTCCCGTCGGAAGCCATCATCAGATTGCCGATAGAAAAGCAGCAGCAGACGATATTTCCATCGAAAAACAGTTATAACTCAACTCGGTGTTAGATAGAATATGTGCATTTTGGATCTAGCTAATTTTTTTAAAACTCATTATTTGTTAGGGTGTTCTAAAATCCAAAAGGGCAACTTTCTGATATAAGTTTTAATTCATTTTTGTTCGAAAATGCATGAAACGAGCGGATGTTGTTGTTCAGAAACTAGGTCATCGAGCTGTTTTCTCCATTTTTTTTTGCAAACGCAATAGATCTTTCAGAAAAGAGTGTCAAAGTGGACGTTTTGAACCGAGTTTCCGCGCGAACGGAGAATAAGCACTCAAGAGCGGGCGAAAACGTGTTTGTCACGTGATCCAAAACGCATATAACTCAATAGGTAATGGATGGATCCAAAAATGAAATAAACAGTTCCATTCCAAATCGCTTCCCTGGCTAGGCTTTCCAATTTTATAGCTTTCCGTTATAAAATGAATTTGTAAATGTGTCAAAACGTTTTGCGCTTGTTGGGCAGAACAGCCTTAAGCTTGTTTTTAATTTGTAAATGTGTGATAAAATACCTGTACTTTGGGTATAAGCGTATGCTTTTCAGCAGAAAAGAAAGCTATTTAACACCTCATTTGAGTCATTCGAACAAGGTATAACTGTTATTAAGATGGAAAATATCGTCTGCTGCTTCTTTTCTATCGACAATTTGATGATGACTGCGACTAGAACAAAATAATTAAAATTGAAATAAAAAAAATAGAAATTCCTTAGTATATTAGATAGTTTTTAATTTATTTTTATCTATAGATCCCCAAGTCTGAATAGTCCCAGAGACCCTGTATCCAGTGTTCTGAGAGGGCTTTTCTCACGTCTGTTTTGGTGAGATTGTGAATGGTTTTTAATCAATCTAAAATTCATAATAATATAATAATAAATTTTCTAATCTGAAATTATCGTTCTGATCAGTGTTTAGATGACTTTTTTTTAAAGGTCCTTTATATTTATTTATTGCTTGATAATTGGGTTTTTTGGAGACTAACTGCTTCGTCACAGGTCTGATTTTATTTTAAAACTCTTAAATTAATGAAGGATTTTGTTTCGATATGGAAATTTTCTGAAAAGTTTGTTTTCAAGGAAAAGGATTTTGTGAAGAGTTCTATTTTAAGGTGAAGGATTTTGTTTAAAAATGAAAAATTTTTGCGAGATGTTTGTTTTAGAATGAAAATTTAAAAAAATGAACTTTCACTTTCGAAACCGGTTCTTAAAATAAAAGTATCTCCTTTAAAAAAAAGAAAAAAAAACTGCAAAAATTGAAAAATTAGAAGTTTTTGTAGAGATCCGACCTCAGCTACTCAATTTAAAAAAATCATATAAAAATATTGAAATACAAAAGAGATATTAAAAAATATATATATGTCCCATAGGATTAATTGTACCCAGCGGGTGTTTTCGCGTGATTGAAGTATCCCCTTAATAGGGTTTACTGAATTTTTATGTCGCAATTTAGAGGCTACTGTCCTGTTTTTTTTTTTTTTTTTTTTTTTTTTTTTTATTGTGACACTAGTCCAGAATAAGTCGGGAAACCTGGCTACCTGCTCTAGCAAATTTACTACAAAGAAATCGCCACTAAAATTTTGCGTCTATTTTCCTGCAATCCAAACTATCAACTCACTTTCGACCTCAAACATGGAGTTGGAGAAAAGGCCCATTAGCATTTCTGGTTCCATCTCTCCTCCAAACGAGCTGTTAATATTCATGAAGCAGCCGGAGATAGACCGATCGTCGACTACCTGTTTACAGTCGCACAAAAGGAATTCCCTATCTCAAACATGGAATAAATAAATAATGCAGACGATAATAATAAAGATCCAAAGGCCCGATAACAACACTGTTACTTTAGACGTGATGAGAATGAACATCGGCTCAAACGGAGCCGAAAAGTTTTTTTCCTCTTTCTTTTCAATTACGAATGATCCTGATATTATTCGTGTTTTTCTTGATTCAGCGCGACTGTTTGATGGTCTTGGAATGAAGTAGCCGCTTGAATTAATAATTCGTAATCATTTCCTAATTATATCGCTAGAGATAAGGGTTACCCAATCTGTAAGCGATAGTCCCTTCTACGAAACTTCTATTGCTATATTATTTCCTTTCTGATACTTTTGGTGACATGAGATAATACTATCGATACTTAATTTAATGCTAAAACTGCGCGTCGATAGAGTGTATATTAAGAAATTATTATTATTTATTATATTTATTATATAGTGATACATTTTTAGATGTGGAGCTATTTTGTCTTTAAGATTTAAGCTAGAGTCCTACGGCCGACTTACCGGCCGAGGAAGGGTGCACACCACATAGTTGCCGACCTCCCGCCTTTTTTAAATCAACAAAACATACTTTAAACCAGAAATTTTAATTAAATTAATGAAATCATGTATTTTTCAATTAACTACCACGTAGAAGCAATAAACTTTTAATTTAATAAATTTTCTTGTTGAAAGTAAGTTTTTCAATTTAATAAAAAGCGGGAGGTTGGCAAGTATGGTGGTGTGGCTTAGGACGGAACTCATGACATCAGATCACATGATCTGCGATCGATCCAGTCGGCTGAGAAAGCCCTTCTGTAGGCCAGGGGGGGGGGGGGGGGCACAAATATTTTTCAGCAGATTGTGTCGGTCGGGGATCACGTGATTTGACGTCATTGAACTCCGTCCTCAGGCGGGATAAACGAACCAGAATTTCTCGTCCAGAACTAAAGTCGGCCGTTGTCAAAAGGGCCCGACTAAGTACTTTAGGGAGCCGGGCACACTCACACCACTATTTTCGAATTGTAATTTTCACTTTATCGTGACTGAAATGAATTTTTATCGTGATCTGTGTGGAAGTAAGGCGACGCTTACTATTCGAAAATATTAGTACTCACTGTGAATGAGGCCTGTGCTTATGTCTTAATCTGGAAATATAGATCAGGTTATTTGGCCGACAGGAAACGGGAAATTGTATTCGAAGCCAAACTGCACCCCACAAAATATTTTTCCTTGATCGAACCCGAACATCTGTAGCCAAGCATTGACCCGAACCCTAAGCATAAGCACTCATCTCCAATCCGGAACGAGTAGGGTAAAATCCTGTTATATACATAGATAATGCAAGATACAATAATATATTAGGTTCATTGCATACTTCCCAATTTGCCGATAATTTCTGTAAAACTCTTCCAGCACCTTCAGTAGCAAATAAATACCTTTCGAACCAGAAAATAAATTTTTAAAAGGGTGTGTCTTGTTAATTTGTGTTTCTTATTTAATTTCAACTATTAAGAAAATTTTCCGGTGTGAAACTGAGTCAATTTTTACGGAAATTATCGGAAGTTGCTACAACCTGATTTGAATTCAAATCAGGTTGTAGCAAAATGCATGAATTAGGGTCCCGCACGGGTCGTGTTGTACCCTACTCGAACCCGAAATTTCTACTTAAAACTTTCCTGAGTCCGACAAAAAAAAAAAAAAAAAAAAAAAAAAAAAAAAAAAAAAAAAAAAAAGTCAACCCGAAACCTTACTAGAACCTGATACACTTCAACCTGAATCAGGAAATAGTCTACAGATATCTCTAATATCAGTTTTGTCTTTTTTTTTTTATATACATATAAATAAACACATACATTCATAAACATTCATAAATGTTTAAATATAGTTTTTTTTTTTTTTTTTTTTTTTTTTGTAAAATATTCAGGACATGCAACTAGCTTCAACCGAACCTACTCGAACATAGAGTTCGTATAAAATCGGATTTACTCGACCCAATGTAGGTTCTAGTATAAATTTTACATGCACGTGAAATAATAATGATCTAATGAATAGATTGCTATTACTAATTGAAGATGTATAATTATCATAGATGCTTATGATCTGGCGCTTCTTTTAGAATATGAGCTTATCAATTTGCTTATCTCTATGGCGACTTATTATACTGCTTTAAATTTTATTGAAGTATTCAATCTCAACACACTGTTAAGTGAAAATCGGCATTGTATTTTGAAATCATTACAAATCACACCATAGCCATCTTTGTAACTAAAAGATCGACTCAGGAAAGAAAGAAAGACTCTCCATAGTCAAAGGCTCTTTCGTCAAATAAAAGGGTTTTAAAAAACCTCTTTGTAAACACTGCTTCATTAAATAAAAATTTCGACCCATTTTGTAAACACTTCTTCATTAAGTAAAAATTTCGACCCATTTTGTGAACACTTCATTAGATAAAAATGGGGACCCATTTTGTAACACTTCTTCATTAGGTGAAAATTGGCACCCATTTTGTAAACACTTCTTCATTAATTAAAAATTGGGACCCATTTTGTAAACACTTCTTCATTAGGTAAAAAAATGGAACCCATTTTGTAAACACTTCTTCATTAGGTTAAAAATTGGCACCCATTTTGTAAACACTTCTTCATTAGGTAAAAATTGGGACCCATTTTGTAAACGCTTCTTCATTAGGTAAAAATTGGGACCCATTTTGTAAACACTAGTCCATTAAGTAGAAATTGAGACCCATTTTGTAAACACTTCTTCATTAAGTACTGTGATCGGACAACACTGAACTAACTTTAGCTGTAAGATAGCTCTCAAAAATTAATGTTTATACCATGTACTCGACCTATATTGTAAAGAATTAACTATTCTTTAGGCTCCTTAGCCTTAAAAGTAAAATATTATATAATCAGTATCAAGCCGGAGAGGAAGGCACTGAATGAATAGAGAAATACTAGTAGGTTACTATAGCAACGGCAGGTAGTCCTTTCGTTTTAAAAAATGTTCAATTTTTAAAAATAATTATCTTCTGCAAGATAAAATATTTTTATTTTTTTAAATAATTATTATCTTCTAAAAGTTAACTGCTGGAAACATTTCAGTTTCTTAATTATGACCCCCCCCCCCCCTTTATTCAAATATTCTTCGGACATTCTTCAATAACACTCAAAAACCGAGGTGAATTTTCCTCGTTCGTCATCAAACTAAACTAATTGAATTCAAAAACATTCTTCGATTGAATAGCAATTAAACTTCTATCTGGAAAATTTGGTGAGTGACTTAGCGTAGTTGAACGGTGATTTATATAGCTACGGTTAGTGTAGCGATTTATACAGGTCGTTCCTAAAAGATTGAAACACGCTTTTATTTTTTACTTGTTGGAGTTGGTAGTGTACATTACAAAAGTGTTCAAAATTAGGTAAGAAATAAGATTATACCGATGAAGTAGTCTGCCTCATTTTCAAAAAAGTTGCACTTTTAAAAAGTGTTATACTGCCCCGCCCCCTGAGTTTAAGTTATATTTAGAAAATTTTTCTCCACGCGCTGATGTCAAGCAAAACAGTGAAAATGCCATTGTTATAAAACCAAAACTTTACCGAATTATGATATTTTGAATGTTACGAAATTCCGTTTTCTAACACCCAGGAAACTCCGTAAGCACAATAACTTTGTTTTATACTCTGTATATCGATAGTTACAAATTCAACTGGGATAAATTTCCGTTTTATTATTGTTGCTACTTTAAATAATTATTGTTTGATGTATCTCTTGATGGTTGTATGCAATAATTTTCAGCGATTTTAATAATAGAATGAATGACTTGTGTTTACAGGAATAACACGTCTGAAATTGTACGTAAAACGTGGCAAATGTTCGTAGTTTTATTAAAATCGTGGTGCAATAGCTGTTGCACTCTTATGCAAAAATGCATCCATACAAAATATATTACGATTATATGTATTAAATTCAGTCATGTGGAATTTAACTATAGGACTCCCTTTTAAGGGTGTTCTCAAATCCAAAAGGGCAACTTTCTGGCATAAGTTTTAATTCATTTTTGTTCGAAAATGCAAGAAACGAGCTGGTGTTGTTGTTCAGAAATTATGTCATTGAGCTGTTTTTTCCATTTTTTTTTTTGCAAACGCAATAGATTTTTAAGAAAATAGCGTCAAAGTGGGCGTTTTGAACCGAATTTCCGCGCGAAGGAAGAAAAAGCACTGGAGAGCGGACGAAAAACGTGTATGTCACGTGATCAAAATAGCTTCTAACTCAATAGGTAATGGATGGATCCAAAAATGAAAGAAAAAGAAAAACAACAACAACAAAAAACCAGTTCAGTTTAAAATCGTTTCCATGCCAGGCTTTCCAATTTTATACCTTTCCGTTACAAAAATGAATTTGTAAATGTGTCAAAACATTTTGCGCTTGTGGAGCAGAGCAGTTAAGAACAGCCTTAAATAGGACGTCATGTCCATGGCAACCTAGAACCATGACGTATCCTAGGATAGCATTGAACTCGTGACGTAGGATAGGATTGGATAGAATGAAGAAAACATTTATGAATATCTTTTTAAGTTTTGAATCGATTTTCATAAAATTTGAAAGGACTCGACAAAATTCTGCGACAATTCTATAGATTGAATTTCAAACCATTCGGTTGGGTAGTTTTTGCCCTGTTCTAAGCGGACGGACTGACTAGATGGCGACTATAAGTGCTACGTGTTTATATACGAGGATGTATCAATATGTTTTTGCCCTCACATAGAAATAAATATTGAAATTTATGAAATTGCTACATTTTATGAGTCCTTTACTATAGAGTCAGTGTGCACAGTAACACGTTTCTGCAAGCGGTAATTCAAAGAGAGGGGGGAGGATGTATTCCAGGAGGCGCAATAGTAGACTCAAAGGAGGCATTTTTCTAACTTTTCCCGACCCCCGCATGTGACATTGCTGGAAAGGCCTGTGACCACTTATTCATGTTATGTACTTCCCGAACCCCTCACCCCAAATTTGCGAGCCGGAGGCCATGGATGATGTCCGCGAAATTTTGAAAAGTGCCTCTTTTTTTTGGGGGGGGGGGGAGGGACTCGGGAGGTGCATAACATGAATAAGTGGTCACAGGCCTTTCCAGCAATATGTCACATGTGGGGGTCGGCAAAAGTTAGAAAAACGCCCCCCTTTGGGTCTACTATCGCGCCTCCTGGAATACATTCTCCCCCCTCTCTTTGAAATACCGTTTGCAGAAATGTGTTACTGTGCACACTGACTATGTAGAAAAGGACTCATACAATGTAGCAATTTCATAAAATTCACTCAATTATTTTTATGTGAGGGCAAAAACTTATTGATACACCCTCGTAATTACGAATGCACCTCGCAAAGATAAAAAAAAAAAAAACAACAACAACAACAACAAAAAAAAAAACAGCGTAACTCTAAAACTTCAGAGTTTCGCCCGTTAGGGCAATATCGTTGGACGAAATTTTAAACATACAGACCCGAAAAACTGATTATGTCTACAAATCTTTGTGTTCACTGTATGCAAACACTGTCAAAAGACAAAGCTTCTTTTTCCATTACACACTCGCATAAAGAAAGAAAGAAAAAAAAAAAAAATCCACAAATTATTACCTCATTATCTAGAAGGTACATTCTTTCATTTTCTGCACGTGCCCTTGTTAGTTTTCGGGTCGGTTTTGGACCGGTTTCATGTCGGACTTTATGCTTGTTTTTTTTCTTCTCCTCTACTTTTTGCTTTTATTTCTCCCAGCAGTAACTTTCGTTTTTTTTCCTTTACCCTCCCTTGTAGCTGTCGAAGTGAAGCATTTACTTCCATCACTTTTTTGAGTTCCACGCTCGTTGGCGATATGTGTCGACTCTGCCTTCTTCATTGTGCTAACCATGCATTCTCAATTAAAGCACCCCCCCCCCCCTTTTCGTAACAAAAAAATAAATAAGTAAATAAAGATGCTAGAGAAAAATGACGTAAGAAGAAGAGTGCTTGTAGAGGAAAGCTTTAGCGATAAAATGTGGGCAATCAATGAAAGAAAACCGAACATTCTCTTGTTCTTACAACATCTATAGGAAGACTTAAGGATGTTCTCAAATCCAAAAGGGCAACTTTCTGGCATGTTTTAATTTATTTTTGTTTGGAAATGCATGAAACGAGCAGGTGTTGTTGTTCAGAAACTATGTCATCGAGCTGTTTTTAACCGAATTTCCGCGCGAAGGAAGAATAAGCACTCAAGAAAGGTTGAAAAACGTGTTTGTCACGTGATCCAAATCGCTTATAACTCAATAGGTAATGGATGGATCAAAAAATGGAAAACACAGTTCGATTCCAAATCGCTTCCATAGTCAGGCTTTCCGATTTTATATCTTTCGGTTAAAAAATGAATTTGTAAATGTGTCAAAACGTTTTGCGCTTGTTGAGCAGAGCAGTTAAGAACAGCCTTAAGAACGATATCATTAGAGGGGAGGGGGGTGTCCAAAATTACCAAAAAGTTGATAACGTTATATATGTACAGCACCTTCACAGTTCCAATCGTCTGAGATCAAAATTGACTGTGAATGCGTCAAAGTGCATTAAAATCAAAATATCAAATAGCCTTACACTATCGAAATATTTTGTGGATGTAATTAGTGATGCAGTCTGCTGGACATTACAGCAACTTCTGAGAAAAACGTGGATGTGCCTTTTTTTCAGCGAAAACTTCTTCCAGTTCGCTGACTACGTATCTAATGTTTCAAGATACAGTTGCTGGAATCCCCCAATAAAACACACGAGATATTCCTGGAATCGCCGATTCAATTTTTCCAGCCATTCAACGTTCGCTAGCGTTCCGATCGACCGAATGTCTATCGCTTGTCATCAAAATTATATATCTTCGTCAATCAATAGAAAATGAGCTATTATCGCATTTTTTTTTTTTTTTTTTTTTTTTTTTTTTTTTTTGCATTTTTTCGTGGAAACAGTTGGTGGATATATACTGGATGCAGGACGAGAATAAAAAAACCTTTAATAAACATTTAATGTTCATCTTGAAAACCACACCTAATTTCATGATTGCAACTGATGTTTTTCCTCCAAAATTTCCGTTAAAGTACATTCATTTGGCTTGGGCCAGGGGTGATTCTGTTCCGAATTTTCCGAAGATTTAAAACATTTGGTTCCGGGAAAAAAAAAAAAAAAAAAAAAAAAAAAATCCGGACATAAAATAATATCACGAATTTCGTCAAAGGGATACCGAAACAAATCAATTTCGTCAATCGTTCGCAGAAAAAATCGCCACTTTCGTGAAAGGATCGCGAAAAGGGCGCAAGTTTTGTGAAAGGATCGCAAAGAAAAAAAAAACGCTAATTTTGTCATAGGATCACGAAAAAAATCGCGAATTTTGTAAAAGGATCTCGGGAATTTCGTCAAAGGATCGCTGATAAATCACAAATTTCGTCTAAGGGCTGCGAAAAAAGCGTACAGTTAGGGCCGAGAGGGGATCCGCCCCCCCCCCCCCCCTGCTGTAACCCTTCAGAAAATTTGCTGTGAACTTCAGAATTTTTTTTAAAAACTCAGAATCACACTTGGCGTGGGCACCGAACTCGATTATGAAAAATTCACTGCTTTTATTTACGCTCGGTAGGTTCTTCTGAGATATTCCAAATCGGTAAAATCATTTCTTTCCAAAGAAACATCTAAGATATCTGTTTAATCCTAAAATAAATTATTTTGTTCTTTGATATCACAATTATTAAAAAAAAAAAAAAGAAAAAAGAAAAAAAAAACTTTTGAGAATATGCGAAAAAGTATTTTTCTTTCTTTGCAAAAAAAAAAAAAAAAAAAAAAAAAAAAAAAAAAAAAAAAAAAAACCCACCCCCCAACAAAAAAGGGGTTGAGGGGGACGAAAACGCTTAATTTTTTATTCTATTTTTTCACACATTAAAAAAACAAATTCTGCTCGTAGATTGTAGAACAGTCAGATCTGTCTATTGTCTCTTAACATTCTCTAAAATCTTAAAATACATCTTAATAGTTTCTCTTTATCAGTACAGTATATGAAATAAGAGCCAAATTAAAACTAGACTCGGAAGAAAAATTTTCCATCTCTAATTTTGAGAAATAATTGAGGGGGTGATGATGATTGGACATCATTAACCATCTTCGTCTGCCTCTCTCTCCGTTAGTCAAGGCTTCCTTTTATTGCATGCCATAATTAAGTGACTCCCACATGCGTCGTATCTCATGATAGGGATTCTTTGCGGTTTATGACTCAAGTTTACATTTTATTTATTGGTCTTTCGTTCTTCCGGATTTTAAATGAACTATTTTTAAACCAATCTGTGTATTACATTGACTAGTATTGCATCATTACAATCACTTTCGTTATTATCTGCATGTACTCATAATACTTGTATATAGACAGGGTATCTCCGAATTCATGGACCAAATTGTAAGGGTACACATAAAGAAGCCATTTTGGTATGGCAATGTGCGGTCGGAAATGAAAAGTTTTTGGCGAAAAACAAGAAATGCGGAGGAAATGAAAACGAGCATTTTATTGACATAACAATGACAGTAAGGGCTCAAATGTTCCACCACCTACATCGATACGTACCTGGCAGTGTGATAGGTGTACCCTTTCGAAGGTTCCAGATGTCTCACATCTACGAGACACCCGTTGACTCTGATGAGGACAGGGTTGGCGGCTTTTAGCCACTTAAAAAAAGCCGGCTTTAATTACTAAAGGTTGGTTTACAGTTAATTTATGTTAAATTTGGATTCATTATTTTTTTATACACTTATAAATATTTTCTACGAAAAGAATTATAATTTTTTATTAAATTTGGTCAAATAAATCTTTAACTGCTAGAAGGCTAGTTCTAGTAATAGCATTATATCTAATATAAATAAATATATATATATGTATATATATATAGATATATATATTGAAAAGAATATAAATTAGACTTTAAACTGGTGTTTTAAAATGCATATTACATAGCCTCACATATACTACACATTTTAAAGATTACATTTCATTAAACAATAACAAAATGAGGCCCTTCAAGATGGAAACATTCTTAAGAGTCCGTATGGAGAGAACGAAGGATTATGTTATAAATATTAAAAGAGAAATTAGTAAGGGTATAATGTTTAAGGAGAGTTTGATACATAAGTGTATAAAAATAAATCGAACAATTAATCGAAACAAAAGTGCATTCTCTAAATAAAATTTTGAAAAGTTTGTTGCTATTTAAAAGTGTGCATATTCATGCATATGCTGTTCCTAATATTGTTTTTATTGTGATCATGTATGATTTTAAATGTTAATGAGAAATAAAATAAGACTTGTATATTAATAGCTCTTAAAATTCCTCAAGTAACTTAGTAATCACCGTCCTCTTTAATTTTATAAAGCAGTAAAAATGAAATAAAAAAAGGGGAGTTTGGGGGTAAAAGGACAGTGTAAACCAGATAAAGCAGTTGGTATGACTCTTTTAAAATTTAGCTGATATATTTCCAATTCTCACTTCAAAATACTAGCAGCTCTGATCTAATTCTTTTTCCCAGTATTATGGCTTTATTATTGAGAAATTGGGTTACTTATTATATTCTAAATCAGTTAAATGTCATTAAAACTAATTAAAAACACTTTAAAATGTGTAATCTATAATTAAAATGCTTCATTGTATAAAAGCCAATTTCGGCCAATTTTGGCCAAAAAAGCCGGTTACAACCAATAAAAGCCACCGGCGTGGCTTTTTTTAATTTTAACCGGCTTTTTTGCAACCCTGGATGAGGATCTCATTGTGCTGCAAATGTTCGGGGAACACGAAAAGGTATGCCATCACTTGCTAGATACTGCGCGTGGCACATATTTTCGTATATTTTACACTAATTTTCAAAATATTGCGTAAGATATTTTTAGTCAAAAAGTGTAAATATTGTGTTACTCTGTAGATAAGAACTTTTTGCTTTGGCAAGCCGTCTTTAACTTTCAGAACCCCCTCCCCATTCTATAAAAAAAATATTTTCCAAGCTTTACATTTAAAGCTGAATTTTTAAATGTAGAACCAATAATTATGTGAGACAATATACTTACTTAAAAAAGCTATTGAAAGATAAACTGTGTAACTTAGAGAAGTTTACTGCTTCATTAGAATCTTTTCTGGTTTTTTTTTTTTTTTTATTATTATTATTATTATTATTATTATTATTTATTTATTTAAACTGCACAACAGGTTACAGAATGAAAAAGCACATAAGCTTACATGTATGCTTAATTTTTTTCGATAAAAACAAAGTATATTGTATATAATTTTGTTGTATAAAACACAAAATTTTCTGGAAACTTGATAATTAACCTTATAGTTTGTTTTTTGTGAGTGTAAAAAGCAAATTGTGTCTGTTTTCAATTAGTTGATCTTAAATTTTGTTACGTAAGTGAAAAAAAAATACACTTAGAATATTGTTTTATTAAGCTTTCATGCTAAGTGCAATATGTTTTAGTTTGTAATTTAGGTCTGAAAATATAATTATCAATAAGTTGACTGTTTTGAAAATATCGAATATATATCAAAATATCGAATATTTTTGATATTTACGAACCCTGGTATTAATAACAATAATATTAAATTCGCCGCGGAAGTTCTATCTATAACCGTTGCTGAGACTTTTTTTTCACATATTTCTTTAAAATTAACAAGGTAAAAATGAAAAATAGGTAAATAAAATTTGCTCTCTAGAAGCTACACGCTCGCCAAGCTCAGTCTGCGTCCCGCAGGTTCCAAAAACATGCTAATTTACTTTGTTTAAAATGTATTACCTACCAGTAGCGATCTTCTGTTATCAGCAGGGTTGTAAAAAACCCGGGTTTTTTATTTAAAAAAAAAAGAAAAAAGAAAAGAAACAGCCCAGGCGGGTTTTATCAAAAAACCCGTGTTAAATGGGCAATTTTCCCCGGGTAAATTGGATTAAAATGCCAACATGTGGACTATTATTCCACCTTCCTCACAAATAATAATCTTCATGGTTGCCACTGTATAGGGAAAACTGGAAAAACTGAGGGAATTTAAAAATGAGTATTAAAAAGAAGGAATTTTACTAAATTTTAGTACTTTGCAAAATTTATCCATTGAAATTTTGAAAATTCTCAGAGGAATTACTCTGGAAAAATTTAATTTTTTGCTCAGGAAAGTGCAAGGAATTCGTTTACTGAAATAAATGACAATCCTGATCTCAAATACAATCTTTGTGAACACTTAATAGTCTAATAGATGGGAATGACTTCATAGTCTTAAATGGGCAATTTTCCCCGGGTAAATTGGATTAAACTGCCAACATGTGGACTATGATTCCACTTTCCTCACAAATAATAATCTTTAGTAATAAAATAATAAAATCAGTAATAAAATACAGTAAACCCTATGATAACGGAACTTGTTTACAATGGAATCCTGTCTTAAATGTAAAAATTGTCATCGTCCTTACAGTAAGAATAGCATACCTGCTAAGACGGTAACCTGTTTAACACGAAATGTTTCTTCTGTCCCTTGAAATTCCGTCTTAGTCGGTTTCATTATACTAAATAAACACAGCAATCTTATCAGGGTTGTAAAAAACCCAGTCCGGGCGGGCAGCTGGGCGGATACCCGGGCAGCTACCCACTACAACCCTGGTTATCACGTTATCAGGTTGCCATTCATTTCCCTTTGACTATTAGGTTGGTCTGTTACCAAGGCTGCATTCACCGCTGCACTATAGTTGAGGACCAGTGGTGTAGTCGTAAAAAACAACAACAACAACAACAAAAAAAAAAAACAGAGGGTATATATGCTCAAGGCAGAGGGTATTATACCCTATGTAGTGTATATATACTATAGCTTTTTTGAGAAACAGAGGGTATACGGTGTTCCTTCAAAAAATCCAGAGGGTATACGGCGTATACCCCCGTATAACCTCCACGAGGACTGTTTTCGTGATTAATTAAAATCAATAGTACATTTGAAAATCAGTTTGTATAAAATGGTTAAGTTAAAAAAAAAAAAAAAAGTCACAGTCTCCCGGTTTTTTTATATCGTCTCGAAGAAAAAAAATTTTTAGACGCTATAAGAAAGCTGACGAGTGATTTTCATACACAATTTTACAAAAAGGTCAAATCTAAACGATTCATCTCTAATTTTCAGACATAATTCAGTGGATGATTGGTATCATTAAATATCGTCTGCAGCCAAGGTTTTTTATTGCACTACATAATTAGGTACTGCCGCCTCTCATTATAAAGATTCATTGCAACTTGCGGTTTATGACTCAAATTCGGGCACACAATTGGAGTCTTGTCCAACCCGGCAGCATTCGAAATAGACTCTAAGCCACATTTTATTGGTTTTTCTTTCTTTCTTTCGGATTTCAAATGAACTATTTTTAAATTCGCCGAGGATCACTTTGCCCCCGAGTGTGGCAACATCTGCTGAAGGCCACTTTCGAATTTATGCTAAATAAAGAAAAACCTCTGTGTTACTGATATGCTCGGGAAAGATTTAATGTGCAGTTGATTCTTGATTTCTTATTTTTTATCATTTGTTCGAGGATTTTTTTTTTAAATTTTAACTAAGCATTATAATAAACTTTGTTTTATTGTAAAATTTTCTCCTTTTTTGAAAAAAAATATTTTTTTTGGAATTTTAGCTCGTGGAAATTATTCTGCATATGTTTCTGCAAATTTTCTCCTAAATTTCGGATTTTCTTTTTTCAGTTCTTTTATTTTATAAATGGAAATTGTGAAATTGTATTATTTTAAAATTTTCTTTTTCGAATATTGAGTTCTATTAACGCGGGAAACACGATCTGTTCAATTATTGTGGATTTTCTATTCTTAGATTCCCCCCCCCCCCCCCCCACACACACACACGCACACACCTCTTTCTGAATTTCAAGATTTTTCAAGAAAATGGACATTTATTAGAACATTTTTTTTTCTTTTTTCTTATAATTTTCAGAATTTATCCGGCACGAGAAATATATAGCGTACATTTAGTCTGGATTTCCTGCTCCTGGGATTGTTTTTCTATTGAATTTCGGGATTCTAAAAAATATGCGTATACTGCGGTAAACTAAATTTTAATGTAATTTATGAAATTACAATAAAATATAAAAATACCTACTATAATTATACTTTATAAAATTCTATTATTAAAATTAATAGATTTTTTCCTGTTATGTCTACTTGTTTGGTTAAGAAAAATTACTCATATCTTAGAAATATATTTCGGTAAAAGATCAGAAAAGTCTTTTAAAAGTGATTAAGGGGCTACTTCAATCAAGCGGAAAGACCCGCTCGCTAATGCTAATCCTGTGGAAGAAATGTATAAAGATATCTCGTTTGAATTTCAATGTCATTTAAAAATATTGAAATGCAAACGAGATATCTTTATAAATTTCGTCCATAGGAATTAGCCTTAGCGGGCGTTCTTTTCGCATGACTAGCCCCTTAATTTCAACTAACCTGGACATAAATAAAAGCCATACATGGACAATCTATTGCTTAAAACAGACCTGCCAACCTTTGAAAATGAGAAATCGTAGCATACAAAATTCAAATTAATCTGGAGGTTGGTTGGCTGGTTTTTCGTGTTTCGAGGCTACTTTTTCACATTCGTAAAAGGAATAAGGTTTCAGTCTTTCAACTCACTATAGTAAATTTTTTCCTCTGTAAATTTTTATATGATTTGTACAGCTTCTTCTAGTTTTGCAGCTTTTTTTTTAAACATTTGTAAAAGGAGCCCAGTTCCAATTTTTTAGCCCAGTGCAGTAAATTTTGACGAAATTTATGATTTTTTTTTTCTGCGATCATTTTACGATATTCACAATTTTTTCCCACAATCATAATTCACTTTTTTCTGCTACGATTCGTGGTTGAAATCCATGAATGAATGAATTTTGACCTCAAACTTTTGACGAAATTCGTATTTTTTACCGCGATCCTTTGACGATTTTTACACGATCATTTGGCGAAATTCATGTTTTCTTTCCACAAAAAAATCGTAGTTTGAGACAGATTTTCGTAGCATCGTAGTTTATAGGTCCAAATCGTAGCAACCACGATTTTTTCGTAGCAGTTGGCAGGTCTGCTTAAAATATTGAATTAATAGACACGGAAGGAGATGTAGATAATTTTCGATAAATATCAATAATTTAATGGCACCACTATTTTATGATTATATATAAAATATATATATAAATGGAGGGGGGGGGAATCTGCTCTATGGGGTCATCAACTAAGAACATCATACCCATTTCGTATGTGTGTGTTGGTGTGGGGGGGGGGGGGGGTACTCCTCCCCTGCTGTAACGTGACTTTTTTTTTTTGCTATTGCTTTAAGAGCTAATTTTACGAAAGCGGGGGGTGTTACATACGATCCTCCACCTACTAATATAAGTGCTGTAAACCCGTAAAGATCTTCTGTACTTTTACTACAAGCTGTTGCAATACAAATTGATTGAAAAATATACTTCACATTTCCTGAATAAAAATGCATGTTATTTTAAGGAATTTTATTTCCTGTTTGTATATGATGTTTAATTGTTTTCACATTTTAGATGACACATCACAACATGCTAAGCCTCTTCTTTATCATAGTATGTTACAGACTCCCTTCCCGCATGAAATGTGACGATGACGTAATTAATGAATGACCCTATTTACATATTGTGAACCCGAATTCTGTGTATTTGACACGAAAAAGGTAGAACTCTCATTAAGTTCAGAATCGTCTGCTGTAGATCACACCGTTTTAGAAGTATAAATCATATTTTCACTCCATGGTTTTATTTCTGATCTCGTTAGACCAATGTCAGACGGGCGTCGTTTTTGCTGCTTTTTTGTTCAGGTATTATCCATTCACAATGCTTAGCATTGTGAATGGATAATACCTAAGCAAAAAAGCAGCAAAAAAGACGCCCGTCTGACATTGGTCTTACATTCAAAGAACGATCTGGGGGCTGTGTTTTATCGGCAGACATCTAGGAAGTGCTGGTGTCGAGATTATTTTAAAAAATGAATTAGAAGATATATCAAGCCAGGGGGGAAGTAATTATTTATACGAATTACTTTGAATGATAGGAAGGGGGAAGGGAGAAAAGGGAGGGCCCAAGCCAGGTGAGTGTGTCTTTTTGGGTCGCCGACGTTTCGGCGCCACGTTTAAAAACTCCTCGCTTACTTCCGCTCTACCCAACTTCTCTGAATTTAAAAAAAGAGATGTTTGAAGTTAAAGGAACTCGCTTGGTTATATTTAAACGTGTAATGAAAGGGTTTCGCGCATAATTTGTAAATAATTTGTTGAACACCCGTGAGCATATATATGTACAATGTTTTTGAGAGGCAGATCGTAGACGCCGTATGTGACGCGCAGGAATAATTTAGTGTCAAACTTGACATGGTTTTTGGTGTCAAGTTCCGCATCTTTTCTTATATGTTGATGATTAAATAATTAGACGAACGCTATAATTATTAAGTTTTTATGTATGTCGTTTATTGTTATGTCAAGCCATTGATGTTCAAACACACCTTTGTGTTTTTGCGAAACATAATAACATCTGGGTTGTAGGGATCAGGGGATATATCAAAGGATGATATATATCCTGATATCCTATATCCGATATTTATTTTCAAAATATCACGATATTTTCATATATTTTATATTTATTTTCAAAATGTCATTGATTGTGTATGATTATTTTCAGTCAAAACAATTGTAAGTGATTTTTCAATGGTTGTTGATTGTGCCGTCCGGTAGATAAAGAACTTTTGCTCTTGCAGTCTCTTTTTTTTTTTTAACCAAAAAAAACCAAACCAAAACAAAAAATTTTTTCCAAGCTTCACGTTTAAAGTTGAATTTTTAAATGTATAACAAATAATTATGTGGTGCAATTTCTGAAAGCCATTGAGAGAAGCCAGCGTTGAATTCAGATTCTGTGACTCGGGGGGTGGGGGTGGAATTGCACTTTTTGACCGTTGAAAACACAAAATCTCATATCTTCAGGAGGGGACGAGTCTTTGCAGTTCAGTTTAAATTGGTTAGTGAATGAAAAATACGACAAGCTTGCATTTATGTTCAAATAAAATAAATTATTTGATATTTGAAATTTTGTAATAAAACATAAAATTTTCTTGATTCATAATACTAAATCCTGTAATTTATTTTTCATGCTTCGGTTTTGCTGTAAAGGGGAGGAGGGGAAAGGAAAAAGACATTTAGAAAATAAATTGTTTTATTGGATTTCCATGCTAAGTGCAGTATGTTTTAGTTTCTTATTTATATTGATATCCATCAATAAATCGATAATTTTGAAAATATAGGATATGTATCAAAATATAATATTTTCGTAAACATCAATTTTACGAACCCAGGTAGGGGATGCCTGTGTAATAATTTTTGTGTAGTTATTATCCTTATGTTATTCTTTGTAAATCTCGAGTGCTTAAAGCTTTTCTCCCGCAACCAATAATATGTATATGTATATATATATATATATATTACTCATTAAAATAAAAATATATAACACATACTTCCCTTTTTAGATATTCCTCGCTTTTAATGAGCTTTTTATTTAATTATACTAAAGTTAAAGGAAAATACCAAATTATTTGCTTTGTAATTTTTATTTAATATGTTATTTATTTATTTATAATTTATTGTTTTAATTTATTTTAATTTAATATGCTATCAATTCTTTAAAATTAGGTAATTTTGCATTAGTTTTTTATATTATTAATTATAAATTTCAAATGCTTAAAATTTCTTCTGCTAGAACCCGTAATGGAGATACACAGATATTTCTTTGTTTTAAATTGCAACTTCTTCAATATATAGTATATTTGTTAAAACTAAACATGGCACTGATTTATAGTTTCTAAATATTAAATTAATAACTATTAACTTTTTCCTTCAATTTTATTGTAATTGAATGAAAAAGCCTAGAATATTTAATACATACACTTAAAATAAATAACTATTCACTATATATATATTGTTATTTCTTTGATATAAAAGATGAAGAGCAAAAATATCTAATCTTAAAGAAATATAATAAAAATACATCAAAGTTAAGTAATTAATAAGTATAAATAAGTAAATGACAAAATAAAAACATATGAAATATTAAACTGGTAACTCTCAAGTCAATATTTCCTTTAATTTTAATTTTAATACTTGCGAAATGCAATATAATTCAGTGACAGCAATGTTTAGTTTTAAATATTATCAAAAAATTAATATAGTTGAATAAATAATTTAAAAAAAAAAAAAACAATATAGTAGATATCCTTTAACTTTCTCATAATGAAAAGTTAACATGAAACTATTTAAAAATCAAAGCTCGTTTTGCATATCTAAGTGACCGTATAAAGAAAATTAAAAGCGAAATATCTAATTTTAAAGAATTATATTACATTAAATTAAAATGCATTAAAAATGAATCAATTCAAATATAAACAAATAGCATATTAAATATAAATCAAATATTTTAATATATTTCTTTAACTTTCGTGTAATTAAATGAAAAGTTAACATAAAGACAGGACTATTTAAAAATCAAAGCTCTTGTTGCATATTTAAGTGATCGTATAAAGAAACTTAAAAGCGAAATTATCTAATATATTTAATTATAGTTAATTAAAAATTAAAAAATTCAAATACAAATAAACAAATAACCCATTAAATATAAACCAATGCTTTAATTTATTTCTTTAACTTTCGTATAATAAAATGAAAAGTTAACATAGAGCCAGGCCTACTTAAAAATCAAAGCTTGTGTTGCATATTTAAGAAAATTAAAAGCGAAATTATCTAATTTTAAAGAATTATACTACATTAAATTAAAATGCATTAAAAATGACTTAATTCAAATATAAACAAATAGCATATTAAATATAAAATCAAATACTTTAACGTATTTCTTTAACTTTCGTATAATTGAATGATGAATTTATTTAAAGCCAGAAATATCTAAAAATTTAAATTTGTTTCTTTGTTATATATTTCGATGGTTATCTGTAAAAAATTAAGAGCAAAATTATTTACGTAATTTTAAATATGTTAATAATGTATTAAATTAAACTTAATTAATAAAAATATAAATAATTAAATATAAGATAAGATTTATTAAGTATAAGATATTAAACTAATAATAATTTTCTTTAAATTTAGTCCAATTAAGTGAAGAGTGTATATAAAGCCAGGTATATTTTGAAATCAATTATTAATTACCTACAGAAAATTAAGAGAGAAAATGTTTAATTCCAAATATATAATAACATGTTAAATTAAAGCTATTTAAAAATTAATTGAATTTAATTATTGAATTACATTTTAATTTAATAGGTCCATTATATGTAAGTAATATAAATATAAAACTAATAACTTGGTATTTTTCTGTGTTGCATAGAAACTGTGTTTGTTCAGAAAATTAAGAGGGAAATTATCTAATGTTAAAAAACTAATAACGTGTTAAATTTAAATTAATGAATATGAGTAAAAAAAAAAAAAGAAAAAAAAGAAGAGAAAACATATTTCAATATATTAAAAAACGAAAAGTTTAGATTAAGCTATTAATAGATTAAGCCATCAATATCTAAACATGGAAGCTTGTGTACAGCGATTGTCTGCAAAAAATTTAGATGGACATTTTCTCATTTTAAAGAATTAATTACGTATATTAAATTAAAACTTTAAAAATAATTGGTAAAGAATATAAATAAATGTGCAAACCAATAGCACATTAAACCAATAATCCTTAATATTTTATTTTATTTTAGTGCTGTTCATATAAAACAAAAGACTCGAATTTAAAGAAATAACACATTTACAAAATTAAAATTAAATAATTAATTAAAAAAAAAACATTAATCTAATAACGTTAACATTTTCTTTTTATTTTACTGTAATTCATAGGATTGTAACACGGAAATCTAAAAGAACCCTACATGCTTTTGTGTTGTATCTTTCAGTAATTTTATGCTGAAGTTTGAAAAAGACTGTTGAATACATCGCAGTGTTCTCGCTGACTATTCACCAGCGTTAGCAATTTGGCTAATCAGAAATAAAAAACACTCGCCAAATGAAACAAAATGAGAGTAAAATAAATTCGTCGTAAAAATTGAAAATTTGATCTTTAACCCTTTAATGTACGACCTCCCCTTTTTTTCATTAATGTTTAAAATAAAGTTTTTGTAACTGCTTACAGATCAGTTATTCATGTAAATTTAACTATCCGCTACAGAAACTAAAAAGAAAATAACTATATTCTAAATGTCTTACGTGATCAAGGAAAAAAAAATCCAAACCCGATTTAACTCAATAAAATATTATGAAATAAAACTCCCACTTAATTCAGAATTTTAAGATATTACATTCAGGGAATTCTGTTATTGAAAATATATCTGAAAACTTTGTTTTTCTAGAATTCTAGAATTTTTTTTTCTCCAGGCATAGTGATTAGCTGACAATAGAGAATCACCTATTAGATTGAATCATGGTGATTTTACACCGTTCGCATACCCCTTACTGTGGCTTTGGCTAATGCTAAATTGAACTGGTGTTGGATTACTATCGCTGAAAATAATGTAAATGATGCGGGTCGATTGAACATGGCAAACTGCATTAATCTTTCAGTAATTCAAATTACGAGTGTTGCCTGTACTAGCTGGCATATATACAGAAAAAAGATGAGCAAAAACGGAACACTCGCAATTTGGCGAGTCTAATCGTCCGTTTACTCGCCAAATGAAATATTTTGTCGCGATTTGGCGCAATGGCGAGCGGCAGCAAGAGCCCTGAATACATGTAGTACTAAGTAAATATTGAAAATGACCACATGAAACAAAGCATGGAATCAACAATCTGATTGCAATAGCTTTATCAGTCTTTTCAGTTGAATGTTTTCTACTTTTAACTTTGTATACTCGAAACACAAGAACCAGCTTAACTTCTCTTACATTGCATCAGACCTGCTACAGAAAATATTTTAGTTGCTTTAAAAAAAAATTATTATTATTTTTTAGTTATTAAACATAGTTTTATTATATATCTTAAATAATATAAACTTACAATATTTAAGTAATCAATTATATTTAATAAGTATATAATTATTATATTCCAATTGTGCTAGATTTTATGTGAATAACATGCATTTACATTTAAAATGATTTTTTTAATTGTATGTATATTATAACGAAACAGTTTCATTATTAGTAATGGATTGAAATATAATGTACAAAGATACACTAAGTAAAGATACACTTTTAAAATTTTTAATTTTAATTTTACTTATTATTAAGCTCATTTATAATTAAAATTCGTCTTTAAAAAAATCTGATTTAAATTTTAAAAAATCCGATTCTGTTAGAATGTTATTCCATATGGAAGGCATGAATACGAAATTCCTCAATAGGTAAACAATAAAAAAAGTTAAAAGTTTTACCTTTATGTTTTGATGTGTTTCAATGGAAATATACTCTTCTTTGGATGAACAAAAAACATTTATTAGAAGATTGAATACACTAGAATAATATATATGCTGGTCACAGTACAGATCACACTTCACAATAAAAACAAAACAGATGTATAAGACTATTTACAAACACAAAGAAATACTTTGAACTATGGCTTGTTGCAGTTTTTTTTTTTTATCATATTATATTCCTTTGGAATATTATTGAATTTTTTTAATCAAGCAGCATTTTGCTGCCAACTGCTATAAGGGAAGAAGCAACACTCACTGAACTGAGTGTCTGTCACAGTAGATCAAATAAAAAATGATTGTCTGATGCTGCCATCTGGTGGATGTTCTTGAAAACAAAAGAGCATTTTCTAACATCTCTCCCGTTTTGTGATAGAATCTGACACCAGGTGGATAAGGTTTCTACAAAGTTCAAATTTGGCTTTTGGCAGTGGCTTCGTCATTATATCTGCTATCATTTCATTTGTTGATAGATATTTGACATCTATAACATTTTTAGTTTTTAAATCTCGTATGTAATGATACTTTGTATCAATGTGCTTAGTGCGGGATTTAAATTTTTCACTTTCAACCAATTTAATTGTAGATTGGTTATCCTCAAAAATTCTAATAGGAAAATGTTGTTGTAAATTGAGATCTTTACATAATTTTAAGATCCATAGCACCTCTTGAGTTCCTTGTGACAGTGCCACATATTCAGCTTCTGCTGACGATAACGTCACACATGTTTGTTTTCGCGAGAACCAAGAAATGCAGCTATTGCCTAAGAAGATTACATTTCCTGAGGTGGATTTTCTGTCTGTAGCATCTTGTCCCCAGTCTGCATCCGAGTATGCAACTATATTAGGATATTCTTTTGAAGAAATGTGGAGATCAAGGTCTTTCGTTGTTTTTAAGTATCTTATTACCCTCTTAACAGCATTCCAGTCCTTTTCTCTTGGATTATTGCATCTTCGACTTAGTATGTGTGTAGGAGCGGTAATATCAGGTCTTGTGCATGAGGAAATATATAAAAGACTTCCTATAGCTTGTCTATAATTATCATTTGATGATAAAAGATTTTCTTCTTTATCTAAACTATAATAGTTAGTTTCCATTGGGGTATAAGTTGGTTTGGCTTCTTCAAGCTGAAAATCCTTAACTAATTGAGTTATTTTACTTCTTTGTGAAAGTAAATAACTTCCATCTTCTTTTCTGTAAATTTCTATACCTAAGAAGTATTTTGCTTCTCCTAGTGATGTTATGGGATAAGATTTCTTTAAGTAATTTATTACTTCATTAACTTCATTTTCATCTTCTGAGCTCATCAGCATATCATCTACATACAGTATGAGATGAATTGTCTTCTTTGATTTTTCTTTTATGAACAAACATGGATCAGCTTCACTTTGTTTAAATCCATATGCCTTTAGAGTATTCTCTATTTCTTCATTCCAGCACTTGGCGGCTTGTTTAAGACCATATATAGCCTTTTTTAATTTATAGACTTTGTCTTTATTTTCTTCATCATGAAAGCCTTCTGGTTGATGCATGTATAATTCTTCATTATCTAGTTTACCATGTAGAAAGGCTGTTTTAACATCTACTTGAAATACTCTGGCTTTATGATAAGCTGCCCAGGTCAGAAAAGCTCTAATAGTTGTATGTTTGACGACAGGAGAGAAGGTTTCATCATAATCAGTGCCTAATTTTTGAGCGAAACCTTTGGCAACTAATCGTGCTTTGCATTTTATTGCTTCTCCATTTTCATTATGTTTTGTTTTGTAAACCCATTTACAGCCAATGGCGTGCTTGCCTTTGGGTAAAGTAACAAGCTCAAACACTTCATTTTCCTTTAAAGAGTTAAATTCTTCCTTCATAGCTTGAAACCATTTCTGTTGATCTTTTACTGGTAATTGTAAAACATCTTTAAAAGTTTCAGGATCTTGATTTTTGGAACAACTGTCTTCAGTTTTGTAAGAATATCTTTCTGGTGGAATTCCTTTAGTCTCTCTGTTAGATATTCTTCTCTGGAAATTATCTTCACTTTCTTCAGTTGTTGGGCTATCTACTGATTTTTCATCCGTATTTATTTCTTCTGCAGTATTTTCTATTTGGATAGCATCACTATCATTTTCAAGATTTTCTTCTGAAAAATTTAAATGCATTAAATCTGAGATTCGCTCTTCAGGATTTTCTTGAAAGACATTTTCACAGTTCATATTTTCAAAAAACTTCACTGTTCTGCTTATCACTATTTTTCTACCACCTATATAAATTCGATATCCTTTGCTTCTTAAATCGTAACCAACAAAGACTCCTTCAGTGGCCTTTTCGTCAAATTTTTGTCTCTTCTGTTTATGAACATACACATATGCTTTGCATCCAAATACTTTAAGGTGACTCAAATTTGGCTTATGCCCATTCCACAGTTCATATGGTGTCTTTTCAGTTGATTTTGTGGGTAATCTATTTTGTAAGTAGGCTGCTGTAGCTATGGCTTCTGCCCAGAATGTTTTTGGCAATTTAGCATTTATAAGCATGGCTTTACTCATTTCAATAAGCGAGCGATTCTTTCTTTCTGCGACTCCATTTTGGGATGGTGAATATGGCGTCGTTGTTTCATGATTTATTCCTAAGTTTTTAAGGTAGTCTTTGACAGATTCGTTGCAATATTCTGTTCCATTGTCACTACGCAAAGATTTAATCTTCAATCTAAATTTGTTTGTTGTTGATGCAACATACTCTTTTAATTTATCAAATACTTCATCTTTAGAAGAAATAAAATATACTTGTGTATAACGAGAGTAATCATCAATAAATGTAACGAAATATCTTTTTGATCCCATACTTTTTGTTTCTGCAGGACCGCATACGTCGCTGTATATCAAATCAAGTGGTTTTTTACTTCTGTATTGCGTTTCTTTTGGAAATGATTTTTCTGTTAACTTAGCTTTTATGCAACTTGAACATTCAGTATTATGAGAACAATTATTCACAGTAATACCTAAAGCTAAATCATCCTTTTGAATTTTCTTGATGGATTCCAAATTTCTATGGCCCAGCCTTTGGTGCCATTTTAGAATGCAGTTAACATTAGAACAAACGGGTAATATTTCTGAAGCACTATATACCTTTTCATTTGTAGGTATTATTTTTAATCTGTATAACCCCTCATCAGCTTTTGCATCTGCAACTAAGATGTTGCCCTTTTTAATTAAACATATATCATCTTTAAATGTTACAACAAAACCTTTCTCAGTACAAGACTGTACAGATAATAAATTACTATCCAACTCGGGAACATAAAGCACATGATCCAATGTAACTCTATTTGTTTGACCATTAAGTGTTTCAATATTAAAAGTACATTTACCCTTTCCCTTTGCAGTTAATTTAGTTCCATTAGCAATTGTAATTGTATCTTTATTCGAACTTTTTAATTCTGAGAACAGTTCCAAGGAATTAGCTAAATGAACAGACGCACCTGAATCAATAACAAAAGACAAATTTTTGTTTTTATTTCCATTTTGTTGAGATTTCATAACAAAATTCAAAGAATTTGATTCTTCCATTAATTCATGATAGTTTTGAGAATCTGATAGATTTTCATTTTGACTAGCAGTAGAGGCAGAGAAATTGTTTGGTTTTTTAAACTGTTGACGTGATCTATCTTGGGTGAAATTTGGTTTTGTTTTGTTAGTATTATTACCCTTTAAGTGAAAACAATCTTCACGGTTGTGATTATTCTTTTTGCAATGAGAACAAAATTTTTGCTTATTCAAATGCTTTGGTTTATCCCTATTACCCTTCAAAGCAATAGATTCAAATTTTGTTGAAATTTGTTTAGTTTCAACTCTTCTAAGATACTCATCAATTAATTTGTTTTGAACATATTTTAATGATAAATCTGTTTCATATTTACTTTCAATAGCAGTTATAAAGGTACTATAAGAATTTGGTAAGGAACAGAGCAAAATAGCTATTAAATTATCATCTTGTATTACTTCACCTATACTTCTTAATTTTTCTGCTAATTCTAAGACAGAATTAATATGATCCTGCATTTTAATGCTTTCATTATATTTAGTGGAATACAGCTTCCTAAGAAGATAAAGTTTATTTGTTAAATTTACTCTTTCATGAACAGATTTCAATTGATCATATGTCTCTTTAGCACTTTTAGCATGTCTGACATGAACAATTTGTGAATCTGAGATATTTAAACAAATTAATCCCCTAGCATTTCTATCATTTTTTACCCAATTATCATCATTTTCCTTTTTAGGTTCAAATACAACATCATACAGACCTTCTTTGATTAACAATTGCTCTATTTTAAACTTCCAAACTGAATAGTTGTCATCAGTTAATTTATCAACATAATGAGATTCTCTAATACTAGACATTATGATAGAATAATATTTGCTTATTTCACAGAAAATAAAACTTTTTCTCTTATTAATACATCAAAACAACAATTATAAACTCAAATATAATGCTAATGATGAAATAAGAACAAAATAAAATTCTTGAGAACAATTTTTGAAGTTACTTTTGATTTCAGAAAAACTGTTCTTAAATGTTAAATTCTTTGTTTAAAACATAAATTTACATTTGCAACTTATATAATAAAATTTCAATAAGAAACTGGCAAAATCAAAATCAAAATAATTTCTTTTCTTATCAATACACTTTTGGTTTCAAAATAAGAACAATTCTTTGAATTTTCTTTTATATCATTCACTTGTGAAAAATACCAACATTCAGAAAATAATTATTTCTTTGAATTTAATTATATTATATTTTCTTCTTTTATATTACTATATTTAAAATTGAGATAAGTTCAGTCTCATAATCGACTGTTAGAATGTTATTCCATATGGAAGGCATGAATACGAAATTCCTCAATAGGTAAACAATAAAAAAAGTTAAAAGTTTTACCTTTATGTTTTGATGTGTTTCAATGGAAATATACTCTTCTTTGGATGAACAAAAAACATTTATTAGAAGATTGAATACACTAGAATAATATATATGCTGGTCACAGTACAGATCACACTTCACAATAAAAACAAAACAGATGTATAAGACTATTTACAAACACAAAGAAATACTTTGAACTATGGCTTGTTGCAGTTTTTTTTTTTTTATCATATTATATTCCTTTGGAATATTATTGAATTTTTTTAATCAAGCAGCATTTTGCTGCCAACTGCTATAAGGGAAGAAGCAACACTCACTGAACTGAGTGTCTGTCACAGTAGATCAAATAAAAAATGATTGTCTGATGCTGCCATCTGGTGGATGTTCTTGAAAACAAAAGAGCATTTTCTAACAGATTCAAATCAAACAAATTCAGCTTTTTTGATTAAAAAAACAATTAAATAAAATCACAAACCCTAATTTAAATCGACCTATCTTTATTTCTATGAAAGAAACAGTTACATTATTTTGCACAATGTTTTTGAGTTGTTGTATCATTAAATAGTTTTTGGAATTTTTAGTTCTGTGTGAAGATTTCGAAAAGTGATTCTCGTAGTAAAATGCACAACAAAGTCATCTTTTTTCTTTTGAAATTGAGTATTTTTGTAAATTCTGAAGACAAATTAATATTAATCTTTTTCTGTATTGTGATTTTATTTAATTGCTTTTTTAATCAAATTTCATTTTTTAAAAATCAAATTTGAATTTGTTTAATTTAAATCGGATTTTTAAAAATTTAAATAAGATTTTTTTTCTATAAAGACAAGAATTTTAATTATAAATTATCTTACATTTATAAATAAAATTAAAATTGTATTTTAAAAAGTGTAATAAACATTATATTTCAAGCCATTACTAACATAACCATTTCATTAAACTATTTCGTTATGTGCATACAATGTAAAATATAAACCAAAAATTCATTTTAAAAGTAAATGCATGTTATTGAAATAAAATTTAGCACGAGTGGAATAATAGTATACTATAATGAAATAATAGTAAATTCATATTAAGTTTTAGTTAAAATATTTAAGACTATGCTTCATAACTAATAATAATAATTATATATATATATATATATTTAAAGTAAGTAAAATATTCAGTTTTTTAATTTTTTTTATTTTTTACTGAAGATACATCAAATTTCAAACATGACTAAACTTTAAATTGTTAATTTTAAGGCTGTTCTCAAATCCAAAAGGGCAACTTTCTGACATAAGTTTTAATTCATTTTCGTTCGAAAATGCATGAAACTAGCTGGTGTTGTTGTTCAGAAACTACGTCATCGAGCTGTTTTTTCCATTTTTTTGCAAACGCAATAGATCTTTCAGAAAAGAGTGTCAAAGTGGGCGTTTTGAACCGAATTTCCGCGCGAAAGAAGAAAGAGCACTCAAGAGCTGGCGAAAAACGTGTTTTGTGACGTGATCCAAATAGCTTATAACTCAATAGGTAATTGATTGATCAGAAAATGGAAAAAACAGTTCGATTCCAAATCGCTTCCATGGCCAGGCTTTCCAGTTTTATACCTTTCCGTTAAAAAATGAATTTGTAAATGTGTCAAAACGTTTTGCGCTTGTTGAGCAGAGCAACAGCCTTAACGAAATTTCCTGTTGAACCTTGACTTTGAACACCATTAACATGCAAATTAATCTCCATATTACGACAAATGCATTCTATATAACGAAGTTTATTCCACTTATCACAGCTGAACCATTTAAGTTAACAAAATATCCTACTGACGATAACATATTGCAAAATGTAATAAAATCGAGGCTAACGGAAAAGGCAGGTTACCGCGGTGCATCCCAAGTGTCTTTTTTTTACAGACCGCTAGAGTCACGTGGTGCTCTTTTAGCACACCTTCATTGGTGCATTCGAGCATCACGTGACTCCAGCGGTCCGTAAAAAAAGATACGAGGAATGCACCACGGTAGCCTGTCTTTTTCATTAGTCTCGTAATAAAATGTAGTGACGAAATTACAGCGAGCGATGAAGGTCACAATAAAGAAAAAATTGAAAGACTTTCAAAAGAAGAAATGCTAAAAAGCCTTCGATACAATAAGAATGGGATTTCAGTTTCACGAAAATGTTACAGATGGATTGTTCGGACACTTACAAAAGTGCAAAAAATTTCATGAACAAGTGTATTTACTTATAAGAAACCTGTACAGAGTATTATTACTGACCTTTTTAAAGTTAAGGATTTATTATACTGAGAAAAAAGAGAAAAGGTACGCTAAGCTTCAGTTTTGTTTACCTTTATTTATTGTGTGTGTTTTTTTTTTTTTAGACATTAGATTTTTCTCATTTGTCTACATAGCATAAAGAAAAGTTACTGCGCGAATTAAAATACATTTTTCTGATGTTTTCATTTTATAGGGTAGTTTTCATTTTCTGCATGAGTATTTTATTATACAAATTTCATGAATTCAAGTTGATTTCTATTTAACGAATTTCCTTCATAACGAAGTGTTTAAGGCTGTTCTTAACTGCTCTGCTAAACAATCTCAAAACGTTTTGACATATTTACAAATTCATTTTTTAACGGAAAGATATAAAATTGGAAAGCCTGGCCATAGAAGCGTTTTGGAATCGAACTGTTTCTTCCATTTTTTGATCCATCCATTACCTATTGAGTTATAAACGTTTTGGATCACGTGACAAACACGTTTTTCGCCTGCTCTTGAGTGCTTATTCTGCATTCGCATGGCAACTCTGTTCAAAACGTCCGCCTTGACACAATTTTCTGAAAGATCTATTGCGTTTGCAAAAAAAAAAAAAAAAAAAAAAACCAACTCGATGACATAGTTTCTGAATAACAACACCAGCTCGTTTAATGTATTTTCGAACAAAAATAAATTAAAACTTATGTCAGAAAGTTGCCCTTTTGGATTTGACAATACCCTTAAATTTAACGATGAGACTTAGCAGTTGGAAGTTTCACTGTATATATATTCCGAGTGGGGAGAAATGAAGGGAAAGTATTTATAAATTTTTAAAAAGTGAAATTTTGTGTCCGGGCCTATCGTTTCCTGCAGATGTCTAAAATAGAAGCCTTCATCAATATGACTTCTTTAAATTATAACCTAAAAATGCCTCGCTTGTTTTAGAAGGACCCAAATGGAGATGTTTTCGAGCTATCTTTCGGATTTATCACACGCAGGAGTTTCTCAGCAGCTACGGGTATCCTCGAGCGATAAGTCTACTTCCTTCCGACTGCATCCACAGATAAGACCCGGCAGACGACGCCGAACGTCTGTCGGTCTGACCCCTTCGCTGCAAGAGTAGTTTCTGCTCGAAAACACGATGCTGTTGTTATACTCGCTGCATTTAGATGAAATGTTATTTTTGAAATTAAATTTATTTTTAGACGTGTAAATTGGCACGAAATGCACGATTATGGGATAAATTTAAATGACGAAATACGACATTATTGATTAACAGGGGTAAAAAAAAGAAGAAGAAAAAAAGTGCGAATGAATAATTAGCAGGGGTGTCAGACTGACCAGACTTTTTTTTTTTTTAATTTAAAAATATTTTGCCCCTTGCCAATAATATTTTGAAATGACGCACCTGCATATATGTCCTGTGTAGTTTATCTTTAAGGATGTTCTCAAATCCAACAGGGCAACTTTCTGACATAAGTTTTAATTTATTGTTGTTCGAAAATGCATGAAATTAGTTGGTGTTGTTGTTCAGAAGCTAGGTCATTAAGCTGTTTTTCCCCTTTTTTTTTTTTTTTTTTTTCAAACTCAACAGATCTTTTAGAAAAGAGTGTCAAAGCTGGCGTTCTGAACCGAATTTCCGCGCGAAGGAAGAAACAGCACTCAAGAGCTTGCGAAAAACGTGTTTGTCACGTGATCAAATTCGCTTCTAACTCAATTGGTAATGGATTGATCTAAAAATGGAGAAAACAGTTCAATTCCAAATCGCTTCCATGGTCAGGCTTTCCAATTTTATACCTTTCCGTTAAAAAATGAATTTGTAAATGCGTCAAAACGTTTTGAGCGGAGCAGTTAAGAACAGCCTTAAATTTTTAAGAATTTAACTGGGGTAGTAATGGTTACAGTAGAGATTTATCCAGAGCTCGGTTGAAAAGAGGGGGAGGGGGGCGTTAGATGATGAAATTTTCGTACATTGATGTGTATTTTGCATTTGAAATATGATGTGTATTTTGCATTTGAAATATATACATATTATTCAACAGAATTTTTCTTAGCTTAGGTATATCAAAACTGGATAGTAATAATTGTAGTTCAAATTAGCAGCATCAACATGAATAGTGGTAAATTCTTATAATTCTGAGATGCTTAGTGCAATCCAGACTTTAGGATTTTTTCATTTATCAATAATTTCTTTAAAACGGTCAGCTCAGTCTTGTGATGAGCGAAGCGAACACATTTATGGATAACTCCAAGCTGTGAAGTTCGAGGGTTCGATCCAGCTTGATTCGTGTGGGGCGGCCGTGTAAGGTTTCGGGATTTTTCTTGTATGAAAACCAAGAATTTGTGTCAGTTTCTCTGAAAAAGTCTTCTCCGAATCACTTATCTTCAAGAAATATAATTACTTCACATCGAATGCAAATCCAATATTTCTTTGCGTTTATTTTTATTGTATTTTAATCTTAAGAAAGAAAATATCAGAATTTCTGGATATTTTTTAACGTTATGCAATAACTCCAAGCTTCAGAAAAATTTATTACATACCAGGGGGCAAGTAAGAGATAAAAAAATAACTAAATAGAAAGACGAAATAGCATCACGCGATCGTGTTTCTGTGACCTTCGTTGCCACAGAATTAAAAAAATAATAAAAGTTGGCAAAAACTCGTTCCCCTCATGTTGATAAAACAGTCTCAGAGCGTTTTCTTTATTGAAAATGTTCTGCTTCTTTTTGTTAGAACAAAAATAAAAAGATCAGGAGAAAAACGATAGCCGCAACTGTGACTGTTAAAGACGTCTTTATGTCAACGTGAAATTCGAAAAAACAAACTGACTTGACAAAAGAGATAGCTTTTAACTGATGGCTGCGTGGCAACAGCGTTTGAAAAGTAAACCATTTTTTTCCGTGTATTTGTTGGGTTTGCAACTCGTAAAAGAACTGAAATGAAATGTAATTTACTTTGATTAGAGGTAATTAGCTTCCAGAAACAAATTATTTTAACTTACAATATTCATTAGCTTAGGGGTCAAAGGGGAAATCTATATTCTTGAAATCCATAAAAGTGTGCCTTAAATAAAACACGTTTTAACTTAACCCTTTGTACACCGAACGTACTTTTTATCAACATTAACAACAGTTATTATTTTGAAAATTTTCCCGTCTAATCGTGTATCATCACAATTAAATTATTGCCTTGATACATATCGTACTTTATAAATACAATATACAGCAAAACTCTAATTGATCCTTCCTTGCCATAACAAAGCTAGAAGTATCAAGAATTAGAATTGTAACTATTCAGCAGAAATGCTTCAGCAGTAGAGAAGCATTCGTTATAATACTTGTCGTACCAGTAGAAAAAGTATGTTTGTATTAACTTTCAGAAACTAATTCTAAGACTAGTCAAAACAGACAGGCACGCATTTTGCTTTTGTGAAACTTTGATCTGCCATTTATATAGACTTTTAACGTGAAAAAATATTTTGGACCTCCTTTTAAAAAACCCCGGGTCTACCCGAACCCGATCCGCAAGAGTCAAAAAGTCAACCCGAACTCGAATCAATGAAAGCCAACCTGACCCGCAACAAAAAAAGTTTAAGTCAACCCGACCCGTAACGGGAAAATGTAGCCCCAACTCGACTCAATGCAGGACTCTAGTATGATTCCATTAATTGATACAAATAGCAACTAGTGGTGCACAGAGGGGAAAACCGTGGAAGAAAAATATCTGAGGAAACTTCATCCCCCCCCCCCCACGTTGTGTAAACCGAAGAAATTCAATGTGTCAGAGTATTTTTTTCTCCATTAAGAATTATGGAATAGATTACGCGTGCAAATTTTGTAACATCAATAATCAAAAGATCAAATTATTTTAAATGCGATTCAACTTTTAATCATTATTTTAACGTAAATTTTCTCATTTTTATAAACTCATTGTTCGCTGAATCTCCACGCCACAAAATTTTATGAGCTATTGCAAAACTTTTTTCCTCGAGATATTAAAAAAATAATAAAAGAATCTATTTCATACTGCGATTTTTCTTTATGTATTTGTCATAATCCGATAATAACCTAAGTAATTTAATATGATAATCCAAACTCGTTTTCTAGAATAACTGTTTTTCTTATTCTGTCCGCCATTTCGTTTTTCTTTTCTTTAATTCTTTCGCAGACGATAGTTCCAACAGTCTTGTTTTGTTACACACGCTCTTTCGAAAGGGTCGCTGCCATCACGGAGGAGAAAAGAGAGGGTACCTGCTCATTAGGGGCCCATTACGGCTCATTAGTGCCGTCTGTTTCTGCCTCACAGTGAATCCCAGATCAGGGGCCCATCATCGACTCCGTGACGCCAAAAAGAAAAAGTCCTCACTCGTGTATAAATCATTCCAGCAAGCACTCATCTCTCATTTTTTTTCCTTCATCCATTGTGGAAGGAAAAGAGAAATCCTGCTGTCTGAAAATTATGTGAGTTTAGTTGCAAGAACAGAGTTTCTGTTATAAATTAGGATCACGTGTATTTGTTGGGAATGATTACCACCACCCCCCTCCCTTCCCTGCAAGTTAAAAAAAAAACTGACCAGGCGCCCTTTTTAATAATAATAATACTAAATACCGATTAGGAATTTTGCATGAAAGTCTTAAATTGTTCTCTGGCAATTATGATTGTATCTACCCACGTTCTGTGTATCTCCATCGTGATTTCAATCTCTGTTTTTGTCATTTATTTCTTGGAAGATAATTTATTAATATATTTATTTATTTCTGGAACTTAAGGCATTTGAGACCCGATGATTCTGCCTAAATTCTACAAATTTCCATCATTCCATTTCTGTTATTCAATTTCTGTTGTTTTTTTACTATGTTTTTGGAATCTATGTTAAGTGTGTTGGGGGGTGGGGTGGGGGACTGTATTTGTTAATGTCATTTTATTCATAATTTCACAGTTTTTGTTGGTGATCGGTAATGTTTATATATATATATATATATATATATATATATATATGGCCCGTTCACTTTCTCGGCTGGTGACCGTATAGCCGGCTTTAATATGTAAGGACATCTTGGGGATGATGTCCCTTGTGGTATAAATAATTTGGATTCGGGAACCTCTTGCTGGGCTGGATCGAACTCATTTATTTCGCTGTTCATCTTACAGTCCGATAGGAGGTCCCACGAGCCAGCTACGTGATGATTTTAGAAGCGTTACATGGTCATGGGTTTAGCACGCTTCTCAAACATGCAAAATCTCCCTTTTTTGGTGTGCGTTTTAGCTAATATCTTGGGGCTTGTCATATTTTCCAGTCAAGGACACAGTTGTAAAATTGGGAGGAACATTTCTTTAATGGGTTGATTAGCTTTTGATTGATTGTCCGGGCTCAGATGCCAGAACTGGGTTTGGACAACCCGCAGTAGTGTAGTCGTTAAAAAAGCAGAGGGCATACGCTCTAAGCAGAGGGTATACGCTCAAAGCAGAGGGTATACCCTACAGTGTATATACTATAGCTGTTTTGAGAAACAGAGGGTATACGGTGTTCCTTTAAAATATCCAGAAGGTATACGGCGTATACCACTGTATACCCTCCACTACATCCCTGACAACCCGGGAATCAGGAATGGCTGCCAAATTTGCAACTCAGCTATTTTTACTCTTAAAAGATCGGCCGAAAATGATATCTGAAAGTAATAAGATGTATTGCTGGGAAACAAATTTACAAGAGGTAAAACTGGTTTTAGAATGAGATTTAAAGTTAGGAGAAAGAAACTTCGGATTTTAATTAAAATTTTTGAAATTTAATTTGAATTTTAAAAGGTTTTTTATCCTTTCATATATATATATATTTATTTAAACCATTCGGTTAGGTAGTTTTTCCGCTGTTAGATACAGGCAGGGGGAGTGGACCAGACGACCACTCTAGGTTCTACGTATTTATATAATTACGAACGCACCTAAATAATGGAGTTGTTCTGAACAGCCCATGTGATGGACTTGTATCTGTAATAAAGACTTGTGTAATAATGACTTATTAAGGGTGTATTTCGATCCAAACTGCTTATTTTCTGATTCATTTTAAAATTCATTTTTTGCTCTCAAACGCATCAAACTGGGAATTTCATTTATTTAGAAACTATATAATGTGCCGTGCTTCTTAATTTTTTGATAAATGCAGAAAATACTGTAAAAAACGCTGTCAAAGTTGGCGTTTTGAACCGAATTTTCCGAAGCGGGCGATCTGGGAATGAAAAAAGGGTCATACTGAGAAAATAATTGTTTAAAAATCAAATTCTAATTAATTGAGCTGAAAATGAAATCACACGGCATGTTAAACATGTCTTCAGAAATCACGCCAGCAAGTTTCATGTTTTTACTTTTAAAAATGAGTCTGAAAATGTCTCAGAAAATTTCGAGCTGTTGAGGGTGGAAAAATATTTTTTCGAATACACCCTTAAGAGACTACTTCAGTCAAGTGGAAAGACCCGTTCGCTAATGCTAATCCTATGGAAGAAATTTATAAAGATATCTCGGTTGCATTTCAATATTTTTAAATGATTTTTTTTTTTTTTTTTTTTTTGCATTAGGCAGCTGAGACACTTACAAAGGTTACTTACTGTACAAAGATTGTTTTTTACTTTTTCGATTTTGTTTAGAGATATTTTTTATGGGGACACTTTCATTTTCGGAACCGGCTTCAAAAGAGAAAACATCCTTATTAAAAAAAAAAAAAAAAAAAATCTGCAATGAAAATCGAAAAAGTAAAAAACGGCCTGCATACAGATCGATCTCAGCTATCCTGTGCAAAAGAATTCATTTAAAAATATTGAAATGCAACCGAGATATCTTTATAAATGTCTTCCATAGGATGAGCATTAGCGAACGGGTCTTTTCGCCTGACTGAAGTAGCCTCTTAAGATACTATATATTCTGCAGAAAGTGTTTGCTCTATGCTTTGGCCATGATTAAAAAGCATTGTAATTGTGTTTCTTTAAGAGTTCATGAATAATTGATTTTCAAAACATGCTTCTTTTTTTTTTTTTTTTTTCTCTCCCTTCGCCAATCGTTTGAGTGACAAATTTTCTGGGGCATTCTTCTAAGATAAAAGAAAATGAACAAAACAAACCTTTGTTATACTTCTAACGCGTTACGATTCGTTCACACCTCTTTTAAGCTTTAGGTGACAGACACCTCGAATTCTGGCCAAGAGGAAAGTTTCCAAAAGTCGGTAGCTTTCATCCCTAAGGCTAAGCACTGCCTTTTTTTTTATTTTCTTATTTATATACACGCGTTTTGGGGTTTGATTGAAGTAGAAGTATATGTTTTTCCAGCTCATTCATCAAGATGTTTGTAAACTCTCGAAATTTTCGGAAGCATTGGAGATAATTATGAAACACGTGTTCCTGCATTTCTTTTTAATTGGCCTTTTCGCTAGGCAATGTTCTTTTATCTACTTTAAAAAGAAGTGATGATTTAAACTTAGTATCTATCTTTTAATTATGTTTCCACCTAAACAAACTGACTGAAAATAGTTTTTTTTACACGTTGGCAATTACATGTTATGTTAATTAACCCCATCTAGCGCCAGAAAGATGTATTTTTAACGGAGGTCGGAAAAAAGTGAAAGAAAAAAATGTAGCATGATTCGTAGGTTATAAAACATTTTACAACAATAATAATGTAATTTTGATATAATGTAATTTTGTAATATCACGTCTGTAATCAAATGGCTGATCCTGATTTTTTATATCATTTGAAAAAAAAAAAAAACTTTTTAAAGATACGAGAAAAGGTGTGCAGTTTACCTTTTCAACAACTATTTTTTTATTTAAAAAATATATATATGGTTCAAATGGTGAATTCATTGCATTTTAATGTTCAACTAAAAGTTCATTTTGAAAAAAAAAAAAAAAAAAAAAAAAAAAAAACTTGTATATCTAATAATTTTTTTTTATTTATTTAAGAAAATTTTAATTTTTGAAATCCCTACTACATTTTTAAAAATTATTATTGTTATTATTTTATTTATTATTATTATTATTATAGATTTTCAAATGTGTATTACAGAAGTCTGCGCTTGGATTTTCAGATATTTGTAATATTACATTGAATATAATTTTTTTACACGATGAAATCTAACGCATTTTCATATACTTTTATTTTAGTGTTTTGACTCTAGAAAACAAGGGCCTCCAGGCGGGAATTTTTCTAAAAAGGGGACACTATTTTAAAAAAGTGTACATTTTTTCAAAAAGGGAACAGTATTCTAAAAATAGGGCACATTTGTACTTTGTTCACAAAAAAATATTTTGAACTGGTTTGTTTAGAGGCCCTAGAATTTGTGATATTTTCCCGGGATCAACTGAATAGCCACGGGGCGCATAGGAAGGGTTAAAAAGGCAGCCGGGCGTAAAATAGAAATAAAAAGGGCCGCCGGGCGCTGCTCCCTGCTAAAGCGGCTTAGAGTCAACACTATATTAAAAAATAATAATAATAATAATTACCTGAAGACTAATTCATCGAACGCATTTTCATATAAAAAAACCGTAGCATTTTAAAATCGTTGAAAGGAAAGAAAATATGAACATGGAGTAAAAGTTTAAAGTTTTCATTTAGGTGGGGAATTGCGCTGGGTATATTAGCAAAATTTACTCTATCTCGCGATATAATTGCCGTATGAGTAAAAATAAGGTGTCGGTATTCACAATTAAACAGGTTTTAATTTAATATTCAAAAACAAAAATCGATTTTTTGATCAATTTTGAGTTAAACTGTTAATCAAAAAATAAATATAAAAAATATAATAACGATAACAGTTTATCATGTTTTCAGTAACAGTCAGTAAAGAAAGAATGTAATAAAATATAGATTCAATTGTGTTTAAATGTATGCAGCTTATCTTTCAATATACGAGTTTATTTTCATTTTTCTTCTAAATACAATAAAACCTGATAAGAAAAATCATCCCAAGTTAACGGAAACAGGTTTTCATAAAACATTGATTTTTGGCCCCCACGATAGTGTAAAATTTGTTGTTATTTTTTCCTAAGATGAATTGATTGTTTTAATATAATTTATGATATTATATTTTACTGACTTTTGGTCTTATAAAACACATTTAAACAATGAAACAAAAATCAGTCATTGAGTAGGTTAATATTTATCCTAAATTACATTAACCCCTTCGGGACGAGAGTCTTTTACAGAATTTTTAATCTTTAATAACCGGTTTTTGAAAACAGAAATTTTTGCCTAATTGAATTGGGAAAATGCTCGGATTAAATAAGGCAAAATTTACAATAAAAATTTACTGGTGAGAATAATCACCAATTCTGAGCATCTTACGCGGCACGAATACCGGTCGCTCGTCCCCAAGGGGTTAAAACAGTGAAATCATCTTAGAAAAAGGGAAAGAAAAAGATTGATCCTATATTTGGCGACAATTTAATGCTCGAGTTTGAAATCAACCCAAAATCTCACCCGAACACACACAAATCATCGACACGCAAGCCGAAAAAATAATTTTCTTCGACCCGCAACTGGATATATTTCAACCGCAATCCGAAGTGAAACAAAATTCACCCAATGTCTTGATGCAATTATGAAAAGTAGTCTACAATTATATCTATAATACAATTTATCTTTTATACAGAAAAATACACACTTATATGTATGCTTTTTATGCTTCCAACATAGTAAAATCTCTGAATAGTGGATGCCTTCGGGACCATTGAATCTATTCGCTATTTGGAGGTATCCGCTTTTCAGAGGTAAATGCATACAAATTGTGATTGAAAAAAATACTTGCTCACTAGAGGTGTTTGTTATGAAATGCTTTTAGTGTTGTAGACAGATTTTTCATCAGGAAAAATGTTTCGGATTTTCTTTTGAAAAAAAAAACGGGTCGTTCAAACCAACCCGCAGCAGCAAAAAAAAAAAAAAAAAAAAAAAAAAAAAAAAGAAAAGGTTCCCGACTCGAAAAGGATTGAAAAAAAAAAGAGCGCCGATTGAGTTGGGTAAAATCGGGATACCCGATGCGAAGCAGACCCACCCACTACTTTTTATTTATTAACCCGTTCGGGAGCATGGGTGCACATAGGGTGCTTAAAACGCTTGAAATACCCGTAAAAAAAGAAAAGTAAAATTGATTTTATTTAATTGCGACATTTTTGTGATGTACGAAGTTAATAATTCAAATAATTAACAAATAGTGGTGCCAAACGAATAAAATTCGTGTAAAAGATGCCGGTCCTGAACGGGTTAATTAATGCATTACTATATTTTCTATGATTTCAGCCCGGTGTCATTGAGGTTGCTGGTAATATTCGGTTCATGCTGGTTGGCGCTGCAGGTTGACGTAGAAAGTTCTGCTCATGGGCTATCCTGTGTTAGTACACCTGTTGCGGGAAAACCTGTTTTACAGGCATTATGAAGGCACAAGGAATATAATGTGATGTAGAGGTCTGCACGGGCCTAAATTTCCAGGCCCGACCCATCGAAAAAAAAATTCGGCCCGGTCCGGAAAAAAGTTAAAATCTCGACCCGGCCCGAGTGAATTTTTACAAAACATTGATTTTTATGTCGATTTGGTTAAAAATTTGTCTCGTACGAGGAAGCTCTGACCAAAAATATTTATCTCAACTTTTTTTTCTCATGTTTATAATCTCAGAGTTTCCCCCCAGGTTTAAAAAAGGGCACTTTTGGATTCTTAAGGGCATTCTTGGATTCCGAAGGGCATGTTTTGGATTCTTAAGGGCACTTTTTTATAAATTTTAAAGGCATTCTTTTGATTTTAACCACGGTAAGTAGAAAACTCGGTAGGGTCCACGCGCAGGTTTCGTTTCTCCCTCTGACGTCACTGGCACCCAAGTTCAGTCTTGGGTAACAAACACACTTTTCGCATTGTATAAAGCTTTCCGTTTCATAAAAAGATGTTCAACATTTGTTTATTATCCAGTGTATGATATTACTGAAGTGCGTGACACTTTGAACATCTACTAATTAAACATTTTTCAAATTCAAAGTTTATATACGTACATGTCTTTATTTTTTAGAGTTTTCTAAAGCCTAAATCTTCTGTTTTCATTTGGTTATTTGGAAGTATTAACTTTTGCCGCAATTATCATTATTTTATTTAAACATATATGTAAAAAAAGCAGTTTTCTTATCTGCTCTGTTGTATTTCAATATTTTAGACACCGCCTTTTCATAACATTTTTGCAATTTTGCTTTAATCCAAAATACTTTGAGAAAACTCAGAAAATGTTTGCTTCAATTCATAAAACTTTGGAAAAAATGCACTTATAATTATGTTGTATATTTTCAAATATATATATTATACACTCATAAAGTTATATGCTATTAAAATTTATAATTTTATACATTTTTTTAAATCTCTATTTAATGTTCTAAAAACATAAAACGAATCTAATAATGTTTTTAAAAGTTACGAGTATAACTCTGAAAAACTCTATAGTACTATGTACTTTAAAACACAGGCATTGAAAAATATTAATAGCATTTTCAGGACAACTTTAGATAAATGTAAGAAAAGCTTTTTTGAATTGATACTTGGGATTTTTTCGAATTTATAAATATTAAAAAAGAAATGTGTAATAACAAAACGAGTAAACAAAGTAAACAAAAAACTTCTTAAATAGCCGTAATAGCTTAAATAACGTTTTATAGATAATTAAAAAAAGAAACTCTTTAAATTTTTTGTATACACTAATACAGAAATTTAAATTATAAAATTATTGAAAATATCAGAAGAATAGGCTTTCTAGATAGTCTTCTAGAGAACATATTGTTACGTCCACTCTTATGTGAGAAAGAGTAGCGCAATTTCAGAAAGAACAACTTTTTTTTTTTTTTTAATCAACAATTTACTTTATTTACAAATAATTAGAAAATAAGTTAAAATCGGTATCAAAATATTAATAAATATAGGTCCGTACAACTTTTAACTTTAGGAACAGAATAATCATCGCACACAAGATTCTGCGATTAACTAACACGATGTCAAGTCTAAGTTATAATCTAGGTATTGGGCTTCCGGTTCAGTAAATATCAAACTGTCTAACTCTCAAAGTCAAACAAAAACTAGGTTGTATAACATTCAAAATTTGAAAAAAAAAAAAAAAAAAAAAAAAAAATAGGTGTCATATTACGATATTACGGTTAAAAAAATTTAAACAATCAAATATTTTTTTTTAATGATTAATATATATATACATCCTCAAATTTTTAGTACGCCCTAAAGTATTATCAGGAAAAATTTAAATTACAAATTGTGAGTGGAATATTATTTTATATGGATTATCTCAATACCTTAAAATAAATAAAAATTATGGAATATATTTTCAAATAAAAATTGAGTTTTTATTCTATTGCTATACCAACATATTTTTTTTTCTCACAATATGCATTTTTGAAACTTCTAGATCCATGCCTGTTTATTATCTGATATAAGTTTTTGATTTAAGGTCCCATATTGCTAACAAACCCTCACATTTCAACGAAAAAAAAAAAAAAAAAAACTACAGTGTTTATTTAATTTTTTTTAGTTTTGAGTACATTTAACTATATAAGTACTCAAAACTAAAGCTAATTTCTATAAATTTCAGGAATTGTAACGCAGCGATTTCACTAGGCGAAGAATATTTAAATTCACCTCTTACATACACCTCTTCTGAATATGCAACTTTATTTTTAAAATAGAATTTTGAGAAAACTGGAATTTATATTGTTTCATAATTTCTTTACAACGAGAATTTTCTGATTTTTTACGTTCTACATCGCACAATTTCACCCCTAACCAGCTGATATACATATACAGTCGAACCTCGTTAACATGAACCTCAAGGGGAATCAAAATTTTGTTCATGTTAACAGTAATTCATGTTATCAGTATCAAATCTTTGTATTCGTTTTTATAGGGGACTGTGAAAACAATTCATGTTAAAAGTAATTCACGTTAAGCGTGTTCATGTTAACGAGGTTTGACTGTATTTTTTTATTTAATTTAGTTTAATTTTCTTATTTAATTTCATCTAATATCTGAATGATTTATCAACGATATATGAGTGACTGTATTGTTCTTATTAAGAGAGAAGAAATAAATCAGGATTGGATTTATCTTGCTGATCACATTCATTTTTATTTAAGAAAAAGTTTATTTCCTTTCATGTATCTCGACAACTCATTCTTCTCTCTTTAATTTTTCAGCAATATCATTAGTGAAAAGTAATACTAAAGTAGTAGTAGAGCTGAAAATTTTTATGTGGAAACTGATTTATATCTTACAATTTGGTTTGGTTTAAAATTAAGCTGTTTTCCTTTTAAATTCTTTTACAGATCTGTTTCTTTAAAGTAAATTGAAAATACTCTTGAATAATAAATGCAAAAATTATCTGATCTTTTGCATGCGTGCAGCAAATGGTTTTCATGCTATAGTATTTGTTTAAAAAGATGAAATGAAATTCCTTTGGAATATCTAGAAGAATTAATGCGTTGCTAATTATTTTAATGTCAAATCCTTTTAAAAAACTAACAATAAAAATAAGACATAAAATGATTATATGAAAAAAAAAAATAATAATAAAATTTATTGTCAGGAAAAGAGAAAGAGAGCAATGCGAATAAATGGAAACACACAGGGAGAGCCTGAACGATGGGTGCCAGTGACGTCACGAACTGGACGATCTACTGCGCATCTCGCTCGTGGACCCTACCGTGTATTCTAAGTACCGTGATTTTAACTACTTTTAATATTTAATAGATAGAACGCTATTTTAAAGACAGCAATGAGTCAATTTTTACTATGCAAGTAAATTTTTTAATAAACAAAGGAATAAAGGCACTTTTTTCAACTGGGGGGGGGGGGGGGCAAGAAGGATGCTAATGTTTTTCATCAGGGGCAAGCGGGGTGCTATTTTGTAAACGTAAGGGCAGGCAGGCTGAAACTGTCTAGGGGAATCTGTAATCTTCATTTTTATAGAAGTGCCGCAGGCTGCGATATTTATTTTTTAAACGAATCTCTATTTTTTGTATGTAAATGTTTCAGTTATCATTAATATTGTTAATCCATATTCCATGTATTAACATACATGTATTCCATGTATGCTAAAAATCTGAAAAATGCTATACAGTAAAATCTTCTAAGACGGAATTGCATAGAAAAAAAAAAAAATGCGTTATAGACACGTTCCCTTCCTAGCAAGTGTAAATGTATCATATATTCTTTTCTTAGGTATTATTATATTAATTTTGTATGGATCAACACGTTTTTCAGTTTAAAACAGGGTCCCGTCATAGGCAGGTTCCTTTTCACACGTTTTACTATATTTTAATAAGCGTAGAAATCTACTGTTCTTTAAAAAGAATAAATTTTAATATTTAATTGCAGAATAATGGCAATTTAAAAATGTATGCATTTTTTGCAAAAATTTTTGGACCAGGTCTAATTTAATAGATCTTTCAATGGATCTGGCTGAGACAATGATTATCATACGGGCTGGGTCAAAACTAGGAATGAAACTAATCTCGGCTCTGTACAGAAAAAATAAGTTAGGTCCGTCCCGGTCAGAACTTCAGAAAAAAGTATTGCCCGGGCTCGGCCCGAGTGCCGTGAATGAAAATCGGCCCAAGCCCGACCCGTGCAGATCTCTAATGTGATGTAATGTAACATACTAATGGAGTTTGAGTTGGGTGACCTGTAACTTTAGTGAGGTGCTGAACACTTATCTGTAAATTCCTCGAAATATTGAGACTATTTACAGATAATATAGATCATTTCGCCAAAAAATTCTTATGTGAACAACAGTACAATATATTTATTGGTAACAAAGTAAAAAACATTTATATCCTGGACATACGCGCTTTCTCCCGTGTTAAAAAAATATCTTCATTGAAATACGAATTTATGTAAAATGTGTTTGCGAAAATATAATTTCCTTGAAATTCTTGTTTAAATCAACGGTAAAAATATATTTGAATTTAATTATTTTCGATCTCTCTATTTGAATAATTCAAAGTCGGTATTGACGATTTACGGTAAAACAATTATTTTTCTTTAATGTGTTCAACTAACTCATCAATAAATGTAATGTGTGTAAGAACCCTTTTTCTCTTCGGAGTAAAAAGGATCTTATATAAAATGTAGTAAAGTTACGTAGGTCTACATTTTAATTAAAGAAGAACGATTTCAGAGATTTTTTTTTATTTGCAAACATAACTTGTTTTTTTAAATATCTGCCTCCATTATCCGGATTACTTTCAGAACACATTATTCCGGATAATTGGAGTTGCACTATTATCTAAACCTTAATTTTTTTTTTACTTAGTTTGTGTTGTTCGCGAATAAAGCGATGATGTGTTTTACGTTTTTTATTCGTACGTGACTTAGTCAATAAACATTTCGTAATGAAAGTAATACTGGTTGTCATTATAATTACTTCAAATGGCTATTCAACACTTCGGTTTATTTCAAAATATTCGATAAGTACAAATGCTTTAAAGAACGTGCTCCAATGAATAGTTAAAATTCCGTATTATTTTATTAACATAATTGGTGGCAACAACTTTTTAAGAATAATTTTCGCTTTTACTGAATATATCTGGGTATTGAATTGCTTTAATATAAAATGGAGCAGGAAAAAAAATTCCGTACTATTTTTATTTATTTATTTATTTATTATCGGTGGCAACATCTTTTAAAGAACTATTTTAACTTATTGAATATGTCTGGGTATTTAATTGCCTTAATATGAGATGGAAAGAAAAAAAGAATGTTTCGGGATTGCTTCTAATTTATAAAAAGAAAGAAAAAATCGTCTGGCACAGAATGTAGGACTTTAAAAAAAGGATTTTCGCTGAGAGATGGAAGAATCTTAAGTGGAAAAAATTGAGTCTGACATATGTAACGCAGTTTGATAAAAATAAATTCAAAATAATAAATGGAAGGATGATTTGAAAATAAGCGTTTATTTTGAAAGAAATCTTTTTGTATATATATATATCATGAGTTATCTCGGCAATTAGGATGAATTATTTATTGCGACCAGATGGAATGATTCATTCAAAATTAAAAATTTCGCTTACATGAACGAAAGTTATCTGAGAATTTATGAGATAAAAATAATAAACAAAAGAGCTATTTGAAGAAGCGCTTTATTAAAAATGCTCGTTTTTTTCTTGTTTTATTTCATTTTGTTTCTGAGAAATAAAGATAAATGGTCTATTTAACCTTGGAAGAATTAAAGGCAAAATAAGAATTTTGGCCACACAATGAAAATTAATGTAGGATTACTCATGATATAAAAGATTATGATGTATTTATCAAAATTAGTTTCTGTAGGAATGTGTAATAATAATAATAATAATAATGGTGATGATGATGATGATGAATGTAAATTCATTTTGTTCGGGAAATTAATATTTTAAACTTCTATTTTTTTGTGTACACTTCCTAAAAGAGGTGTCTTTTTTTTCTTTTTTTAGTTCACAAAATATTTCCAAAGTATAGACTTAATTTTATAGGAAGTGTTAAAATCTTACTCAAAGTTCGCCCGCTTTTAACGCATCAAATATTAAATTCAGTATAGATTTTAGAAATATTTTGAAAACTGAGAAAAAAAGAGACATTCTTTATGAAGAGTACACATAAAAAAGATGTTAAAAATAGGAATTTCCAGGGAAGATATTTTAAATAGACGAATGCATCCAAAGTCCATAGGCTTAACATTATGGAGGAGAATTCAGAAGCTGAGTGATCAGCCCTCTCAAGATTTTTGAAATGTACCTGGAGAAGGGAGGGGATTCCACCCAGCTGTTATATTTATTATTGATAGTGTACAGTAATATATATTTATAGTATATATATATTTGTATTTATAGATACTGTACAGTAGTATATATTTATTATTGATAGTGTAATTCGTGTAACAGTAATAACAGTATCACCAGATGAGCTCTTATAGTATAATTGTAGCCCAAATGTATAGTATAAATGTACCAATCATAAATATTACAACCTGACACAGGGGCTTCCATATAGTGTGATTCGAGGATCACATGTGTTTCGCGACTTTGCGGCCCGTGCATCAGTTAATTTATTGTTTGTTAATTTTTCTCTATGAGAAATGAAATGCGCTTGATTGCAATTTTCAATTCCTATGTTTACACTTAATAGTACAGGCATTTTATTACAATAATATTTTGATCTCGTGTAGAATGGAGAGTTATGTGTGAGTATTAATAAATACTGCATCAATTTATAGATCAGTAATGATCAGTATTCTAATTATGGACAGTAAATGAAACAATTTTAAATTGGTGTTGCTGACAAATTGCCAAAGACGACAATTTCCCCATCTCTGGATTGTCAAATGTAGTTAATTAATTTTTCTTCTTTTATTTCATTAAAAAAAAATGTATATTTCTCAAATTTATAAAATAATTTAACACTAAGAGAAAATGAACTAAGGATTTTTCGTCGAAGGGTCTCTGCCCTTCCCCCTTTTGTTTTTCATAACCCTTTCGGGACGAGCGTCTTTTACAGAATGTTTAATCTTTAATCAACGGTTTTTTAAAACAGAAATTTTTGCCTAATTGAATCGGGAAAATGCTCGGGTTAAATAAGGCAAAATTTACAATAAAAATTTACTGGTGAGAACAATCCCCGATTCTGAGCACCTTACGCGGCACGAATACCGGTCGCTCGTCCCCAAGGGGTTAAACATCCCGGGGGAAACTATTTTTAGCTTTGTTTTACTTTTTACTTTCATGCGTTCTCCACAAAAATATTTAAATCTAGGAGTTCAGGGGGATTTTTTTTCTTTACATTTTGGCCACAATAACTGTATTTTGTAGTTGTGTTTAAAACAAAATTGGCAAAAAACAGGGGTGTTTTTTTTTTTTTTTTTTTTTTTTTGTAAAAAAATTTGATTTAAACCGTTTTTTTTTTTTTTAATATAATTTTCTATTGCATACAGATGCATATATCTCTTGATAATAAACATTGTCGGATATTATATAAGTAATATAACTTCATTTGAAAATATTCAAATTAAATAGTTACAGTCAATTAAATAAAAAAATTAAATCATTTCTAATTTAAGCAATATTTATTAGTAACAGCTATGTCGATGTTCAATGAATAAACTGCTCTACATAGTGGAACATCGATACTTTGAAAATCGTATGAAGAATCTTTTTATTAATTATGTAATAATCAATAAATATTTGATGCCTTGCCATGAATATAATATATTATTCTGTGATTGTTATTATTATTTTTTCAAATATACAAATACTTCTGATTATTTTGTTTTCTGACTGATTACTCCAAGTATCCAAACCAACATTTTTGACCATTGGATTCAGCAAGTAACAAAAAGAGATCGATTGGTATTATTGAAATGCTATAACTGGCACTCAATTTTTGCAAGCTGTGTTATTTAACTTCATATCTTAAGTTACTTTTTTTAATTCTTTAAGAATAATCTCCTCCAATCCAGAAATTTTTCTTTCACAACTTGACAAAATCTTAAAGATCATTGTATTTTGTTATTAACAGCTGTTAATAATCTGCCTTTTTAAAATGAAAACATTTTATGCTAAATATTGAAAATTATTTATCTATTTTATTTTTTCTAATTTTGTATGTTTTAAAGTATTTTTTTGTATATTTAGAGTTCCAGACAGGTTCATCAGCAAATGCTAATTTTAATTTTACATGCATAGAAACAAGAACTAGACTCATTATGTCTCATGTTGACTGCTGTGATGAAGTGTTAAAAGTAAAAATTACTTTACTGAGTAATTTAAAACACTTAAATTACCCAAAAAAAAGGGGGGGGGGAGAGAATATTATATTAAATTTGTTATTAAAAAAACAAAATGGTTTTTCTTTTTTTTGGGGGGGGGGGGCAAAAAAATCAATTGGTTTAAACCATGGTTAAAACCACTTGGTTTAAGCAGTGCCAACCCTGGTTTAAACTAAAAATTATTGAATGCAGACCTTAATGTTATTAACCAGTTGAAAGATGCGTAGGTATAAAAAATTGTAACCTCTGTTCCTGGAAACAAAAGATTGCACCTGTCATATTTATAAAAAACAAGAGCAAACAATACATTGGCTTTAACAAAGCTCAGCCAAGTAAATGTTGCATATTTACCAAAACATAAAGTTCGTAATAAATGTAGTATTTTCCCCATAAAATAAACAGTTTTTACTGGCGTCTTTTTTCATAAAATAAATTGATTTCTGATTTCTGCATTGGGTACTGAAATTCCTCTTAATAAATCAGGTCCCTTCACAAAATTCCTTTAATTAAAGCAGGACACTTCACAAAATTCTATTGCTCAAAAACACACTCGTCATTAATTATTTTCATATTGTTAGTTTTTAAAATGTGTAATTTACAAAGAAAACAAGTTCACAAGAAATAAAAATTTTGGTAGATGGACTTAAAGAAGTTATTAACAAATGTTTGGTTCGGATTTCGGTAACGGATTTCATATTTCGTTACAAAATTTTACTTTTCACAAAAATATAATAAATTTCACAAAAATAACTGTTTACTTTTCCCGAAAGTATAATAAATTTAACAAAAATAACTTTTACTTTTCACAAAAATGTAATAAATTTCACAAAAATGACTTCTATTTTTCACAAATAGAAAAGATCCCTGCATCGACACCTGTTTCTTCTGTCCTGTAGAGGAAAATGGTAGCTAATGCTTTGCAAAATAAATCTAGCAGTCAGGAAAATCACGAAAGATTCCATTTAAAGGTCTAGTTATATTTTAAGTATTAACGTCATGGCTGCCATTTTTCTTTTCTGTGAAATAAACACTTTTTATTTTTTTACAGTAGCTACATTGCAAATTCGTGAAAAACTTTTGCAACACTAACTGAACATAATAATTAACACTTCTAACTGAAATAATTAACACTTCTAACTGAAATCCTTTTCGATTGTGTTGTGAATGTGTTGTGCCAAATAAAAAGATTGTGCAAAAGGAGTTAAAAATTACAAGAGGCGAAAATGTGTTTTCAAAACATTCTTTTTTAAAATTGTGTAATTTTAAAGGCACCATGTAAAAAGTGTTTTGAAAGTGTTTTACATGTGTTGTTTTATAGTGTTCTAAATTGTGTGGTGTTTACAATGTGTTGTTAATTTGGTGACGAAATGTTGTGCACTACAACACTATTGTAAGAAAATATTTTCATCAACGCTATTTACAACACGATTTAAACACAATTAACAACACTATTTTTAGAACACATTTCTAGATAGTAACACTTTTGCAACATATTAAGAACACAATCGCACCACAAAAAATATTTTGTATATGAAGTTTTCTAATTCACAACGCATTAAGGCTGTTCTCAAATCCAAAAGGACAACTTTGTGACATAAGTTTAAATTTATTTTTGTTCGGAAATGCACGAAACTAAGTCGGTGTTGTTATTCAGAAACTATGTAATCGAGCTGTTTTTCCCGTTTTTTTTTGCAAACGCAATAGATTTTTCAGAAAATAGTGTCAAAGTTGACGTTTTGAACCGAAGTTCCCGAAGAAAGCAGAAAAACCGGTCAGTGAAGGAAGAAAACATCTTTGTCACGTGATCAAAATCGCTTATAACTCAATGGGTAATTGATTGATCAAAAAATGGAAAATACAGTTTGATTCCAAATCGCTTCCATAGTCAGGCCTTCCAATTTTATATCTTTGTGTTAAAAAATGAATCTGTAAATGTGTCAAAACGTTTTGCGCTTATTGAGCAGAGCAGTTGAACGTGTTGTTAATTTGGTGTCAAAAAGTGTTGTAAAATATGTGTGCTTTAGTGTTTGAGAATTTGCAGTGTATGATCACTTCCAAAACATTGTTCTGCGGGCCCCCTTGTAGCCTTATCGAAATTTAATTTGACAAAGAATCTATTTAATTCTTTAAAACAGAAATGAATGAGTCCGATTTCTCTTTTAACCTTGACCCCTGAAACTCGATAAGAAAAAAAAGGGACTTCTTTTCTAATCGGTCTTATCGGACGCTGTACTCTGAACTCGGTAGTGTACAATTAAAGACTGGCCGTAAGTCATCTCGCTTAAAGCCGCTTTTGTTCTTTAATCTCTCGTTCTGGCGGAGACAATGTTCCTTCTTATGCAAGTCTGGAGATGCACTGTTTTCTTAATGTATTATCGAAAGAAAGATTGCAAGTCAGTCTCTGATTTATTTTCTCAACACTTATCTTCACGACTAATAAATAATGCATAAAAGAAAAAAGAAAAGTGCCCGGTTAAACTGGGCATTGAGCAGGCATTGAGCTCACAAGCTATTCACACTAATTTTATATTGTACTCTTATTTCAAAGAATAATGCCCCTAATAAATTATGGGGGATTCCCCTCCCCTCCCGTTTCCCCTCTTTATACTTAACCAATGAGCCTCCAAATGTCGTCAGGGAAGCGCTTTATCAAAATAAACCGGTATACCAAATTTGAAGCAAGTCGGATAGAAAAACACATTTATCTGAATTTGGGGGAGGGGGTATTAGCCCCCCGTTCCCCCCCCCCCCACTTTTAGACTTAAACAACGAACATCCAAATCTAATCAGGGAAGCGCCTTATCTGAATTAACCGGTATACGAAATTGGAATTTTTAATTGTTTAATTTTTGGTGTAAATCGCCCAACAGTTGGCGCTGCTGTGCTGCATTTTTCATGATTCCCGCAATAGCTGTATCTCAAGAACTAATGTATGAATTTTCAACAAGCTTCAGATTCAGTTACTTCTTGGTATAAATGGGTACTCATTAGTTTTTGGTGTAAATCGCCCAACAGGTGGCGCTGGTATGCAGAATTTTTTACAATTCCCGCAATAGCTCTATCTAAAAAACTAATGGAAGGATTTTCATCAAACTTCAGATTCAGTTAGAAGTTGTCAAAGTTGTTCATAATTAGATTTTGGTGTAAATCATCTAACCGATGATGCTGATAGGCTGTATTTTTCAAGAAGTATTGATATGTAAGAGATAAAAGAAGAAAGTTTTGGGATTGCCACATCCGACTAGTTTTACTAATAAATTGTTATTTGTGACTATTAATTGAATAAGGTAAAATAGATAAATATAGATTTTTTTTTTTACTTCTTCACTAATTAGTCATTTTCCTTACAGGTGAAATAAGATGCTACTGCAACCAGGCGACCTGCGTGTCGACGGGGTACATGTGCAAGTCGAATTCTTTCTGCTTCAGCGACTTGGCGAGCGGCGTCCACGGCTGCCTGGACAGACGGCGATGCATGGGCCTGCACTGCTGCAAGGAAGACATGTGCAATTACATCCATGTGGATATCCATGCACACACGCACAAAGCGCCTATGACAGGTTGGTTTTGTTTTGTTATGTATTAGTATATTGTTTATAAGGAGTGGTTATTTTCTATCATATTGACAAAGTAACATTGTGATCTAAAATGAGCAGGTGCTCTGTTCAGAAACTGTGAAATCGAATAGCGTTTTCCATTTTTTGACGAATCAAATTTTCTTGGGTCATACAAAATGAACAGTTACAAAAATAAAAGCCCTGGAAATTAAAATGAAACAAACGTTTTAATTATTTCGTCTAAAGTAATAAAGAATATAATAATTTTGTTTGATACACATTAGAGATTATTAAATGTTTTTTAAATGCTATTTAATATTGGAAAACATTATTCTGCATCAGAATTTAATCCCAAGTTTCACAAGTGCTTTTTAAGAGAAATATTTCTGTTAGGAAAGCTTATAAAAAGGTGTAAAGAGCAGGGTTGTAGTGGGTAGCTGCCCGGGTACCCGCCCAGGCTGGGTTTTTTACAACCATAAGGGTTGTAGTGGGTAGCCACCCGGGTACCCACCCAGCTACCCGCCCGGGCTGGATTTTTTTATAAAAAAAAAAACGGGTTTTTTACAACCCTGGTAAAGAGTTGGTTTTATCTCCTTCACTGCCAGCATGTCGGAAATTATATCCCAATTTATATACAATTCAGTTTTCACTACTCTGATTTTAACATATGATATCTTACATTACTCTTTATCACTGCTAAAAAGCTAAATGTAAATCAGATAATGACCATTCTCAGGCCATTCAAAAGATGCATCACTGGGCCCTGATGTTAAGCAGAGTTGTGGTGGGTAGCTGCCCGGGTACCCACCCGGGCTGTGTTTTATTATAAAAAAACCCGGTTTTTTTATAACCATAAGGGTTGTAGTGGGTAGCTGCCCGGGTACCCACCCATCTACCTGACCGGGCTGTTTTTTTTTTAAACGCTGGTTTCTTACAACCCTGCTGTTAAGCGTTGTGCATAGGAAATGTTGGGCGTGAAAGGATTAAAAGTTTTAACTTACCGTTTGGGCTTTTTTTTTGTGGTGGGGGGGGGGGGGGACTTTTATTTATCCTCTTCAGACCAGACCCTAAGCAAAATAATACCACAAGTACTCGTTCATTGGTTTTAGACAAGCAAAATGACGTCATGGATGACAGGTAAAAGAAATTTTCTGAAATTGATTATTTAGGGGAATAGTAATTTAGGTTCACAAATAGGGGTCTACAATTACAAACCCCTTAAAATATGAATTTAATGATCACTGAACTAAATTCACACAATCACAAACTTAAGGGCTTTTAAACAAGTGAATTAGCTACAAATCCTCAAATTTTTTTATTGTAAAGGATTCAATTTCAATATTTTTGAAAATTTCTCAATTTCTTGGCCACAGTGTCTTGAAGGCATTTTGCAAACTCAGATGAAAATAACATTTATTTCATGAGGAAATCAGTATCGATGTTGCGATTTATTGGTTTGCTTGTAAAGCAAAAAACATTCAGCTATTATGAAGTGAAATCAAAATGTAACAAAATCGAACAGTTTAGTTATGATCCAGTTACTTTTTTTTCCAGCATATAATCTGCAGATTAAGAACTATTTTCAGGACTAGAAATTCCACATAGTAAAATATAACTTATTCCATCGTTGTATTTATTTGACTCTATTGATTAAGCAACTTTTTTTTTTTTTTTTTTTTTAATAAATGTGCAGATTATGTGCCAGAAATTATGGTGTTGAATCTGTCAAAGTACATATCACCTATTTTTGCTTGTTTAAAAATAGGCACAAAATTTAATAGTGTTTTAATTTATATTCCAGGTTCCTTTGACGACGGTCCGGAAGGGGATGCAGAAAGGCTGGCCTACTTAGAAACTGCCCTCCAGCGAGAAATCTGGTTCAAAGCCGCCGTGATTGCAGTGCCCATCGGTGGTGTGTGTATATTAGCCGTACTTGTGGTAGCAGCCATCAAAATGCTGCGTCAAGATGTCCTAAGACAAAAAAGACTCCTCGAGCTTAGAAGGGTGTATGGTTACTCCCTCAGAGACTCCCTACTTCCATGGAGTAAAGAAAAAGATTCTACTATTGTCTAGTCTCCCATAGTTGAAAAAGTCATGCAGAGTCCGTAAAGAAATTGACCGGGAGGCCACAGTACAGACAATCACCTCATCGAGTTCGTGGCTGAAATTCCAGAATTAGTTAAAACTCGATTCGCATATTAAAACGCAATCGGTCTGCCAAGTCCTATCCTCAGAGTAAAGATAGAAGTAGAGGCCCAATTCCATTGTTCTTTTGGCAAGCTTTTGACTCCAACATCTTTTGCTTTCTTCGCTAAAAGGGTGCCGTATTTTGGCGGTAATCCGTTTACTGGCAACTTTCGGATTTCCTTCTCGCAATAAAATAAATAATATCATAGAAGCGAAACTACAAGCTGGGTGGAAGAAAAACCGGTTTGGCGCGCTAAATCTGCCTTCCGTCACGTGACGGAGTGCAGAGATGTAGGAGTCAAGAAAAGGTTGCCGATTTGGAGCCTACTTATATTAGAAGTCTATGGTGCTATCTTGGTTGGAAAACTCCTGAAAACCCGGTTTTAGCGGTTGACTCGTAGGTTTACCATTCTGTTTACCTGCTCCCAGTCCTCCATGTTTTTTGTACCTTTTGGGTGCAGGAAAATACAATGTTAAACCTACGAGTCAACTGCTAAAATCGTGTTTTCAGGTGTTTTCCACCAAGATAGGACTTATTGCGTTTGCGACAGACCGATTGGATTTTAATATGCAATTCGAGTTTGGAATTTCAGCCGTGAACTTGGTGAAGTGATGGTGTGGGCTGCCGCCTTCCCCAGTCGAAAATATTATGGGTCTGTGATCGGTGAAGATGTTCGTTTTTCTTTGGATGAGTGAAGTGCCTGGATCATACGCACATATTATGTCACTGAAGTTCTTTTCTGTTTTGGATTCGCTCCATTTTACTACATTCTCCAGCTGACAGGCAGTTCACTTAAGAATGTGTTCCTCACTTTTCGATAATGTACGCTCATGTTATGCACGCCATTGTACTGCTGCTTTTGTGTTATGTATACATTCGTGCTGCACCTTGATTCAGATATTGATTCTCTAGCAATTAACATTTTCGGTACACTGTTAAAAATTTGCAGCTTTTGCTGCATAGTCACTTCACCGCTTTTATAGAAAACGGTTACTTGACTGTATTATTGAGCATTCTCATTGGTCAGAATAGAGATATTCTATAACAGCAGCAGAGTGACTGTGCAGCAAATGCTGCAGATTTTTAACAGTGTACTACTTGATTAGCCCGTCGACACATTTTGACAAATTATATAAATCGCCAAACTATATTCGCCAAAATATACAAATTGACATATTTTTTATTTTAAATAATGGAAGAACAAATAAATTAGATAAACATTAATAAAAATACAAATAAAATGTTGAATTAAAAATCGCTTGATGACGTAACAAACACGTGTTTAACCCTTTATCTACTGACGGTACTTATAAGTACCATTAAAATAACTTATAATAAAATTCATTTAATACATCTATTAATTGTAATACAGTTTAGAATGAGTTATAGATACATTACTTTATCTTGTTCCAAAAGCATTATTCGTTACACAAAACAAAAATCTTTTTAAAAGGAGGATTTCTTTTGCCTTTGCATCTTTTCAGCTTTCTTGGTTTTGGAGGGAGAGGGGGGGGGGGGGCTCAATTCGGAAATATTTCTATTGTAAGAACGTTATATTTGTACATTTCCTAATTCTAGAAATTTTCCAAAAAAATATTTAAAATAAAAGACTGGAGTGGGGTTATAAATATAGCACAAAATCCCTATAAATTCAAATTTAATGAATCCTTCTAAATCCTTCAGTCCTTCTAAAATCCTTCTAAAATTTATTATGTAATTATGTAATTAAATGATTATGTAAATCTTCTAATGCAGTTTAAACAATTCACGAAAAATGCTTTAGAAGATAAAATTTTCATGAATTCATAATTCAGTAGATAAAGGGTTAATGTCAAGTGAATGTGACATTTACAATCAGCCATTATTGGCGTTTAATCTTACTGTTTGGCGATAGCTTTTTGGTCTATGGGATAATCAATTAGTACTACATTTTTGGCCACTACTGGCACACTGACCTTACTGTTCCAATAATCAAAGGTGCCAAACTAGATAAGCCTTTTCAGTTATCACTATGGATGCACCCATGATTCGTAAAAGAAAACAGAGAAGTTTTTTTCCCCACCAGGAGTCAAATAAGAGTTCCTGCAGTGCTGCCAACAACAGAACATTATAAATAAATGCATTAAAGATCTGTTATCTATTTAATTAAAATAATTTTCTCTCATGCCCTGTTTGTGCCAAAACTGAAAGATGTCATGTGACCCTTATTTTGAAAATGTCATTTAATATTAAATATTTCCCCCAAATGTAAGAAAAGTAGCTAACCTTTGTAAAAAATGATTATTCACAGAGTAGATCATTTTACTAAGGCTTGTTACTGCATTCGAATAAAACTCCCCATTACTTAGAAATGTCATTTATTTGTAATCAAGGAAGCAACTGAAAATTTGCCAAATCTTATTCATGTATGTTCATATAATAAGCAGATTTATAGTAAAAGAAGCAGCAGGTGTTGTGCCTGTAATTATGTACATATCAAATAAAATTATTTTCATCATCTGCTGCATCTTACTACACCTCTTAAGGTTTAAACCTGTCCTTATACAAATTTATTTTGAATAAAGAAATAAATATAAAAGTATAGCTTGTAAAACCACATTGTTAGAAAACTTACAGTTCAATAGATTGCCACCATGCATCTGAATAATTCTTGAGAAGCAGTATTTTTAGCACAACATATTTATTCCCCATATAGCATTTTTAGATATCCATATATGGAGGAAATATCTAATTAATTTGCTTCTCCAAAAGCATTCCATTTGTTATAGATACCAACAGAAATAACATATTGTTTATTTGCACTATGGTCTAACTTGTCTAAATGTCTTAATGGTCATATAGCACAAAATTATGGTTAACAGAATTTGCCTTACCTTATTGCAGGAGAGCTTTATTTACTTAACAAACTTGACCTTTATCATATCCAAAATGTTTCCCATTTTTCCATTCTAATTTTTAAGCAAAAATAGGGTTTTTTGGTACACGGTTAAGTTAATTCTGCTCACCATAATGCTGTGTTAGAGGAAGGACTCCGGTGTGCATAGATGCTTGTAGAACTTAGAAAAAATTTACAGTGTTGTTTAAACTGCATAAGGTTGATTTTGGGTGCACAAATTTTTAATTCATCATAACTTATACAAAAATCGATAAAGCAGATAGACATTCTTTGTTTAATTGGGTAAAACCTTATGCAACTTGAGTTGAATCCAATTTATGCCAAGTTATGGAGTGTAACATATCAAAGAAAACAACCTTGCTTGGTTAATTTTGGGATTTTTAGACAAATTAGGCCATTGTGTAAGCATGCTTTTAACATGATACTTATAAAACTTTAAAACTTATTTGAATAGATTTCTCAATATGTATGTATAACATAATGTATATGTATGTTTATGAAAGGCTTGTATGAATTTAGTTAGAGGATGTATTTTTCGCAATGTTTTTTTGTGAGAACATCATTTCATATCCATTCGCCATGATCTCAACAATTCTGATTTAGGCTGTATGGTAAAAAATAGTTAATTTTTTATAATTGGGTACCCTATCAGTTAGCATATTTTAGCAGGTGGAGTTTGGTACAATATTATTTTTGTGGCGTTTAATGTTTGAAGACTCTATTTCTTTAAGTGATTTCCAAACTATGTGCCAAGACCCAGTGGTGGTTGAAGGACTGATGGGTTAGGTCTGCAAAAATATATATTTTTATCTACAACAAAAATATGATGTATGTTACAACTTTAAATGGCAACAGCATGAAAAAAGATAAATAATGTCATGAAAACATTGTGTTTTATATTAAACTTTCTGATGAGAAGCGGCTTGAGACTGAAATTTAAAAAAAAATATTTAACACTAATATTGACTGTCGATGCTGCACAACAATGTCATAAATTACATTGACTTTTTAAACTGTATTTCGTATACATTTAGTAATACAGATACTTTTCCTTATTTAGTAAAAGAAGGTTTTGTGATTGTTCCACTTTCACATTATACTCTATGTAATTTCAATTGGCTTCTCAAGGCCGTCTGCCTTCCCCACTTCATCCTTCCATTTTCATGGGGAAATATAGAGCGGTCAGTCAGACAAATGCAGTGTCACCATAGTTACAGACTAAGATAAGGACTGAGAAACTGACTATGAGTTGCCAATTGAAATTACGTATGGTTATAGTATTATGTACTTCTGTATACTTTGTGCCAAAAATTAACATTTTCTCTGTGACGTATTGAACAAGAAGGCCTTATATAGCTACATTTTGGTAGTTAAAAAAAAAAAAAATTAAAATTTTTTAGAGTTAAGGTGAGTTGTGTAATAATAAAGTTTAGGAATCACTGCTCTAAACAGCAATCTTATGAGCATCGTTCATGATGGATGCCAATGCTTGATAGTGAACCCAATTATAGAAGATTGACTAATGGAAAATACATGGTATTAAACTTACTGTATAAAATAATGTATCTCTTCTAAAACTGTGAATAAGAAACTGCCATTGCTTTTGTGAACTGCCTGTACTTGATATGTGATTTCAACCAATACTGAACTGTTTATGGATACTGTGTTATGAATTTCTGCACTTTTAGTATTGGTCTGTCTGTCTGTATGCTAACAAGTACTGTTGTCATCTACAGAAATTTGTACTGAATTCAACTCTTCCTTTTTTTTACATGTAGCATATATTCTCATCTATGAGAACTTTAGTTTGTGTATTTTTGTTTTGTATATATTTATATTATATATTTCTTTTTTTCTGTAAAAAGAAAAGAAATTAGAGTGTGATATAAGAAAAAAAGAGTTATTGTTATTTTCATAAAAATGAGTAATTTATATTGAAAATTGCCTCAATTTTTTTTTTAAAGGAGGTGTAAAGTTTTTAAAAAAATTTAGGCAGTCTAGATCAGGGGTGGCAAACCCATATGACAGCAATTGTCACCACTATTTCTGTCATTTTTGCCTTATTTAATTGCAGAACTTCTGTCATTAAATAAGGCAAAGATTACTGCCTGTCATGCAAGTTTCACCTCTCTGCTATAAATTAAGACGCAAATACAAACGTTATTTATATGATTTTAATTTCATAAAATATTATAATAATACTATATAATATATATTTATTTATATTAAAAAATATTTTAAAATGCTAATAGTTTGTTAAATTTTATTTCTAGTTTTGATTTCAAAACTTATCAAATGTAATTTGTGCCAACAAAACAGTTTAGATTTTAAAAAAATATTTAAAATCTAGATATGGAATGCCATAATGGATTACATAAAAAATTTTTAACCCTTTCCGACGCAGTGTGCAAGGGTCGGGATACCTAATTTAAATTTCAAACTTACAAACGGCACCAAGAGTATTTTAGTAAAATTTTGCATTAACAATGAAAGTATAAAGCAACAAGTTTTTAATTTGTCGATGATTTCATCATTTTACAACAAAATTTGTCTGTGCCGGAAAAGGTTAACTAATGTAATATATTTGTTATTTACCTTGTTGATATTACATTTTATTAATGTAGAAATTTAGGTTATAAAATTCACAATCTTTGTAGATTTTTAGAATACATATTATTCAACTTATATTTATAATTTTAATAGTTTTTTTTTTTTTTTTTTTTTTTAAACATCTTGATAAAATATAGATGCCATTGAATGTATATCATTTCAAACTGCACTTCAAAATGACAAATCAGTTACTCATTTATTTAAAAATCAGTAGCTGTTAGTGCTTTCAAATTTGTATTTAAAACTACAGATCTGACTTTTCAGCATTTAAGTTTAGACCTTTTTAATTATCATATTTCCTCAGCATGATGAAGTCTGTATAGTTTTTCAGAACATGACAAGATCTATTTTGCTGTTGGAACCATTCTTTTTTTTTTTTTTTTTTTTTTCATTTGAAGGTATGAAACCTTTTCCAATTGATGTATTTGAGTGATGTGCAGATTGTGCTACAGTATTCAGATGTAAAAAAAAAAAAAAAAAAAAAAAAAAAAAAGTTGTTATATATATTGCTACGAAATATTTTTGTGATAATAAAATATTTATTGTAATAAAACCTGTTTTCCTTTATACTTTGTGTGACCAACACTGCAATATAATAATGGCAACTTGAGAATGAAGCATGGGGTTGCAATTGTAATAATAATCAGCAATTTATTGCTATTCATGATTTATGCTGTTGAGCTTCTAATCTGGAAACCTGAAATTCACAAATACCTGTATTATATGAATGTAAACAAAGAAATTTATCATATGTACTCGTGTATAAGTCGACCCCTCGAATTCTTAAAGCTGTTCTCAACTGCTCTGCTCAACAAGCACAAAACGTTTTGACACATTTACAAATTCATTTTTTAACGGAAAGATATAAAATTGGAAAGCCTGACCATGAAAGCGATTTGGAATCGAACTGTTTTCTCCATTTTTTGATCAATCAATTGCGTTATAAGCGATTTTGGTCACGTGACACGGCATTTTTCTCCCCTTACTGACTGAATTTTCTTCTTTCGTTCGGCAGTTCGGCTCAAAATGCCAACTTTGACAGTATTTTCTGAAAGATCTATTGTGTTTACAAGAAAACGGAAAAAACAGTTCGATGGCATAGCTTCTTAATAACAACACCTTCTAGTTTCATGCGTTTCCGAACAAAAATGAATTAAAACTTATGTCAGAAAGTTAACCCTTTGGAATTGAGAACAGCCTTAAGCAAAATTTTGAAAAAAAATGATTTTCGTCTATAAGTCGAACCAGATTTCTGGTAGTATGTTGAAAAAATATTTGTAATCGATGATAAAAAAAAAAAAAAAAAAATAAAATAAAATAAATAAATAAATTTTCATCAAATTAGTAAACTTTTTTACGTTTCTAATCGGACTTTTTTTTTAATTCAACGTTTTAAAACTGTATACTTATGTAAAACCGAAGATGCTTAAACAATTTTGAAACCTATTCATACCAATTCAATGATACTTAAAAAGAAAAAATTCTTTCAAAAATCTATTCAAGCCATTACAAGGGTAAACAACTTCTTAGACCGCTAAAATATAGTACTTCTTTGTATTGTACGACTTTTAGGAGAGATATCTAGAAGCATTCTCAAGTTGAACTCTTTTTCAAAAAGAAATTAAAATGTTGAAAGGAATGCCCTTGTATTGAATGATATTATGTCCCAAGAGAAAATGGGTGCAGAACAATTGCAGGGACATTGTTGAGCTTCTTTTTATTTTTATTTATTTATTTATTTTTTTGTTGTTGTTCATTCACAGGGAAATAACCATTGTCCGCTTTTGTCTCTCATGTGATTACTTAAAAGACTGGTCCATTCGCCGATTATCTGCGATTTTTTTTTTTTTTTACTACCTTTATAAGTCAACCCCCCATTTTCAAATCTCAAATTTTGTCTAAAATTCTTCGACTTATACACGAGTATATACAGTAATTCTTAAAGAATAATTTATTAATAACAAGTGTTTTTCATTTTTTCTTTAATTTTACTTCTGATTTATATAAGGCGATTCCAAATTCATGGTGCAAACTTTCGCGGTTGGTACAGCACACTGTAACAATCATGTCTACTATAGGAATGTATGGGCGCGAAGGGTGCGTTAAGGCACAAACACGTAGATCTGGGAGGCAGCATCACAGACAATCACCTTATCGGCAGGGGTGATTATGTTACGAAAATTAAAAAAATCGGTCATAAATCCGAAAATTCGGACACGAAATATGTCGCGATTTTCGACAAATGATCGCCGAAAAAAGATCAATTTCGTCAGATGATCGCAAATTTCGTTAAAGGATCGCGAATTTCGTCCAGGGATCACGAAAAGAAGCCAATTTCGTCGGAGAATCGCGAAAAATGCGCAAATTTCGTAAAGGATCGCGAAAAAACAGCAATTTTTGTTAAAAGATCGCGAAGAAACAGCAAATTTCGTCAAATAATCGAGAAAGTTAAAACTCGATTCGCAATCGGTCTGCCAAGTCCTATCTTGGTGGAAAACACCTGAAAACCCGATTTTAGCGGTTTACTCGTTGGTTTACCATTATGTTTTCCTGCTCTCAGTCAGTGGTGTAGTCGTAAGAAAAACAGAGGGTATACGCTCAAGGCAGAGGGTATACCCTAGTGTACCTATACTATAGCTTTCTTGAGAAACAGAGGGTATACGGTGTTCCTTAAAAAAATCCAGAGGGTATACGGCGTATACCCCCGTATACCCTCCACTACATCCCTGCCTCAGTCTTCCCAATGATAAACGTACGAGTCAACCACTAAAATCAGGCCTGAAGGGGGGGTTTCCATCAAGAATGATTTGGCAGACCGATTACGTTTTAACCCTTAAATGCCGGGTGTTGCCTTTAGGCAACATACTCAATTTAGGCTTATAAATACTATTAGAATAATATTGAAGCTATAATGCCTAATGTTGCCAATAAAATACATTCTGAAAATATTAAATCGATTTTCGACATTTAGATGACAACACTTGTGCTGTTTAAGAATAAAGATAGATTTATTTTTTCAATTGTTGATACATGTTCTTTATGTTTTGTTTGGAAGCTTGCGAAATACCCTATTTTGTTCTGCAGTGAGCGAGTAAAATTTATTTCTTATCATAGTTCTCAAAATTCTTGTGTGTTTAATGTTATAGAATTTTATCAAGGAAAAAAAATTTTTTTTTTTCAATTAAACACCGGTATTCCCGATTAGTAACAAACAGTTTTTTAGCCGCAAACCATACTTAAGGGTGTATTCGAAAAAATATTTTTCCACACTCAACAGCTCGAAATTTTCTGAGACATTTTCAGACTCATTTTTAAAAGTAAAAACATGAAACTTGCTGGGGTGATTTCTGAAGACCTGTTTAACATGCCGTGTGATTTCATTTTCATCTCAATTAATTAGAATTTGATTTTTAAACAATTATTTTCTCAGTGTGACCATTTTTTTCATTCCCAGATCGCCCGCTTCGAAAAATTCGGCTCAAAACGCCAACTTTGACAGCGTTTTTTACAGTATTTTCTGCATTTATCAAAAAATTAAGAAGCACCGCACATTATGTAGTTTCTAAATAAGAGAATTTCCAAGTTTGATGCGTTTGAGAGCAAAAATGAATTTTAAAATGAATCAGAAAATAAGCAGTTTGGATCGGAATACACCCTTAAAACAAAATATGATTTTTTAAAGTATTTTTCCCATGATTTATTTAAAAAAAGAAAACCGAAAAACATTTTTAAAATGATTTTTGAAAACTCGGCATTTAAGGGTTAATATACGAATCGAGTTTTAAATCATTCTGTAATTTCAGCCGTGAACTCGATGAGGTGATTGTCTGTGCTGCCATCTCTCGGTCTCAGGGATTGACCCCAGATCTACTACTAATACGACTCGATGGCAGTTATCGTATTTTTATGGAAGAAATTTTACCAGATGTTATACCCGCCATTCGTGACCGACTGTGGTTTCAGTATGATGAGGCGCCAGCCTATTTCAGCATTTTTTTTAACCCGTTGAGCTCTAGTGGTGAATTTCTTCAAAATGTCACATTGTCACTGGTATTTTGTAAAGATTCGGCTTATAATATACACGAAAGAATGCTTTAATCTATTTTCAAATAAATTTCGTTGAATATTCCGGTGCCAATGTGACATTTGGAGATTAAAATTAAGTGGGAAGAAATTCACCCATCACAGCTCAAAGGGTTAAAGTGGCCAGAGGACACAAAACTTCTTGAGGAAGCACGTGGTGGTGATTAAGCGGTAGGGGTGGGCATTATTTAACATATTAGGATAAATAACAATGTTATTCTTTTACAGTTTATTATTCAGTAATATATTATCAGAAAGTCCCTGTTAAATTTGGAACGCATTATCAGCAAAGTAATTAAAAAAAAGGATTTTATTATTATTATTTTTTTTTTTTTTTTAGAAGTACATATTTAAATGATAATAAAAATAAAATGTCCGAAATTTGTTTTCTATATTAATAAAAAAAAAAAAAAAAAAAAGCCTAAAAACTGTGCGCCTCTGAAAACTCAAAGCTAAAATGATTAATCATAAATAATCGAAGCCAGACAAAAATATATCTTTCCAAGTGTTATTTAAATTGCTCTAAGTACTTTCATTGTCTTGAGAATGAAGGCTAGAGAAACCACAGACCTTGCCGGCTAAAAAGCATATCTTACAAGCAACCAATCACCGCAGACTTTCCATTTTCTTCTGAGTCTTATTTCCTTTTATACACGCAAAGGGTAAATGGAGTTCTTCTCATATAAACATATCAAATGATTATTTTTAAGCTTAGAATAAATATAGATAATAGAAGTTCTTTGTAATTTTTTATCTACTTGACTTTTCTGCGGTTAATTTAACTTTTGTTTCTTTTGAAACATTTTAGTACAACAGCGTTTTAAATTAAAAATAACACTGAAGATTATATAAAACTGAAAGGATAATATTGTTTCAGTGAACGACATTCGATTAAAAATTATTTTCGTGTTCTGTGGGAGGAATGAAAGATCTGTGTTTTGTGGACCATAATAATGCATTGGATTATTATTATGGGGATGAAATGATTTCATCTAGTGTTGGAAGGATTGAATTAAAAGAGATTTACGGAGTTGGTTGCTGAAGGTGTTTGTTTTATCGCGCTGAAGACAATCTTTGGCCAGCATAGGCATGGGTTGGCAGGAGACGGTTTCTTTGAATTTGAGTATTTAAAAGGGATATCTCTATGTACTCCTGAAGTTTGTGGAGGCGAAGGGGGGGGGGGGGTTCTGGTGCTAGAATTTTTGTTTGTTGGTCAATTGTTTATTATTATTATTTTGTCATTGTTGCGTTTTTAGAAGATGAGAGCTGGAAAACATTTTTTATTTTACTGAAAAAAAAAGAAAGAAAATAGCATTGTATAATTTGTGAGGGCACTTAATTTTAATACAATTGTAATTAATTTTAGAAAGGTATTTGTACGTACGAAATTTGTTTGGATGAATTGCATTTGATTAAAAGTGCATAAATAATATTTTCGTGTTTTTGTGGGATTAGCATTGAATATGCTTTAATAGATATGGTTGCAATGAAGTCAATATTCAAGTCAAGGCTGAAATGAAGTGAAGATCAAATTTATCTCTTTTTTACAATACGTGTTGTTAAAATTGTGTTTGTTTTTATGCAGGATATTTCTTTTTATCGTTTACAAAAGGTTAATTTCTAAACCGTTAGTTTTAGGGGCATAGTTCCAATTGTAAAAATGTTTCAAGTTTTGTTCTAGATCATATAAAAATCAATTTACGTTAAAATACTTACTTTTTGAATAGTTAAGAAATTGCAAATTTTATACAATGCCTGGATCCTATAAGTTTTATTTAGAGAAAAATCCCCCCATATTATAACAAGTAAAACAGCAAAACTTTATTCTTCTATAGGCAAACCGTACTGGATTATGATACTTAGAATTTTATGAATTTTCAACGTTTAAGTCACCATAAATGGAAAGAGTATTATTAGTGCCCAAAAACGCTGAAAATGCACGATTGTCAAAGTATTATACCTAGGTAAGCGTTTGTTTTGCAAAAATTAAGTTTTTAATCACAGATTTTGGTTCATCTCAATAGAAAATAGCATTTATAATTGCGTCAAAAAATTATTTCAAACATTTTGTTTGAAGGGCCTTCTAATTAAACCATCCGTCGACCGCATACACGAAGATTAGTTATATGTTATAAAAATAACAGATTGTTGGAACCTGTTACCTGTACAAGTGTGGAACGATGTAACCTGTTAACCAAAAGTAACTATATTTCCCATCTCTATTAAGCGGCTACTTCAGTCACTCGAAAAGACCCGCTCGCTTATGCTAATCCTACGGAAGAAATTTATAAAGATATCTCGTTTGCATTTCAATATTTTTAAATGTTTTTTTTTTTTTTTTTTTTTTTTTTTTTTGCATTGGCTAGCTGAGATCGATCTGTACAAAGGCCGTTTTTTACTTTTTCGATTTAGTTTAATGGTATTTTTAACGAGGACACTTTCATTTTCGGAACCGTTTTCGAAAGCAAAAACATCCTTATTAAAAAAAAAAAAAAAAAAAAAAAAAAAAAAACAGGAAAAAAACAGAAAAAATCGAAAAGGTAGAAAACGGCCTTTGTAGAGATCGACCTCAGCTATCCAATGCAAATAAAAAAATCATTTAAAAATATTGGAATGCAAACAAAGATATCTAAGGCTGTTCTCAAATGCAAAGGGTCAACTTCCTGACATAAGTTTTAATTCATTTTTGTTCGAAAACGTATGAAACTAGAAGGTATTATTATTCAGAAACTATGTCATCGAACTGTTTTTTCCGTTTTCTTGTAAATGCAATAGATCTTTCAGAAAATACTGTCAAAGTTGGCATTTTGAACTGAACTTCCGAAAGAAAGAAGAAAATCCAGTCAGTAAGGGGTAAAAATACCGTGTCACGTGATCCAAATCGCTTCTGACCCAATAGGTAATTGATGGATCAAAAAATGGAAAAAACATTTCGATTCCAAATCGCTTCCATGGTCAGGCTTTCCAATTTTATATCTCTCCGTTGAAAAATGAATGCGTAAATATGTCAAAACGTTTTCCGCTTGTTGAGCAGAGTAGTTAAGAACAGCCTTAAAAATTTTCATGCATAGGATTAGCATTTGTGACCTGGTCTTTTCGCATGAAGTAACTCCTAGTTGGCAGTTCCAGAGTGACCAAGTCACTTGATTCACTTTTGCACTGGCAGCTTGATATACAAGACAAGTTGGACAATCTATTAAGAGGCTACTTCAGTCAAGCGAAAAGACCCGTTCGCTAATTCTAATCCTATGGAAGAAATTTATAAAGCTATCTCGGTTGCATTTCAATATTTTTAAATGATTTCTTTTGCGTTGAATAGCTGAGATCGATCTGTATGCAGGCCGTGTTTTACTTTTTCGATTTTCATTGCAGATTTTTTTTATAAGGATGTTTTTTCTTCTGAATCCGGTTCCGAAAATGAAAGTGTCCCCATAAAAAATATCTCTAAACAAAATCGAAAAAGAAAAAAAAAAATCCTTTGTACAGATCTATCTCAGCTGTCTAATGCAAAAAGATCATTTAAAAATATTGAAATGCAACCGAGATATCTTTATAAATTTCTTCCATAGGATTAGCATTAGCGAACGGGTCGTTTCACTTGACTGAAGTAGCCTCTTAAACCTCTTTAGCCTCTGGCTACATCAGCTGAATAGTTTCGGAATTATTAAAATTCATTATGTAGCAAATGATGTCATGGCAAACGCTTCGATATTTCAAAATCATTTTCCCACAAAAATGTAAGTTCACCACTCTGGTGTAAAATAGAGAAAACGTGATGTGTAATAATGGCTACTTAAAATCGATAAAGATGGGAATCTTGAAATGCTTCTTGTGTATTGTGTTATCCATAAAAAGAAAATTTAGCGTCGAAACCTTTTCCACTAGCTCTTAGTAAGTTTAAAAAAAATTAATTATAAAATATGTGAATGTAATCTATTTTAATGCTAAATGTAAACCTCTCTTAGAGATAATTTGTGAAGATAAAAACGATCGTATAACAATTTTCTTTTGACATTGAGGGAAGTTGGAAATGTACAACGAAACTCTTTTTGGCACAAAGGCAAAGAAGCATGTATAGAATTGTGTTAAAAATACATTTATGACAGAAAATTCACCTCTTTTTCAATTTAAAAATGTGAAAACGCTTCCACCGTGTGAAGGAGTTTACTTTGGAAATAATAAGAGATATAATTTATAGTGTGTGTGTGTGTGGGGGGGGGGGGCGTTGGGCATGCTGGTTTTATAGATGCTTTGATGGGGTGGCCAATTAAAGGTTGGAAACCACTGGTTTACAGAAGGAGAATTCATCTCAAACTCGGCTGAACGAAAAATGAACTTTATCTACTTAGATATAAACAAAAAGACTACGTCTGAATTCATTCATATTTATAAAAACTTTTCAAAATAACAGACATTACATTACATTACAAGATAAAAACAATATAAAAGGACGTTTCGGATTCATTCTGAATCCCTCATCAGCTAATTCCTAACGTAAAAGTCATACTAGATTTTAGTTCAACAAGTAGAAAAACATTACATCAAGTTGCCAAAAAATTATAGTTAAAACAAAACTGAATATTCTATTGATATAATATACTTTTATATTGTTTTTATCTTGTAATGTAATGTAATGTAATGTCTGTTATTTTGAAAAGTTTTATCTACTTTCTTTCAGAATACCGATGTCAAATTTTCATTCTGGATCACACTTTGCATAAAGCCAAAATCGTTATATACCGGAAGGTGGCAGCACAGTCAATCACCTCATTGAATTCACGGCTGAAATTCTAGAATGAGTTAAAACTCGATTCGCCTATTAAAACGCAATCGGTCTGCCAAGTCCTATCTATGTGGAAAACACCTGAAAACCCGATTTTAGTGACTGATTCGTAAGTTTACCATTGTGTTTTCCTGCATCCAAGGGTATGTAAAAATGGAAGACTGGGAGCAGGAAAACAACGATAAACCTACGAGTCAACCGCTAAAATTGGGTTTTCAGGTGTTTTCCACCCAGATAGGACTTGGCAGACCGATTGCGTTTTAATAGGCGAATCGAGTTTTAACTCATTCTAGAATTTCAGCCGTGAACTCGATGAGGTGATTGTCTGTGCCGCCACCTCCCGGTATATTACCAATTGTGCCTATTTCATCAAACCAGCAATATACCGGGTGTCCCAAAAATGACTGATGGATTTTAAAATTCAATAACTTCCAAACGATGACAGATATTATAAAAATTCTTGCAGGAGTGTTATGTTGGATGTCGAGAGTTTTTGTACTGTGATTCTTGATTTTAGTTCGAATTCCAAACAATAGATGTCGCTGAGAGCTCAATTCAGACCCGATTTTTGGTACTTCGGGATCCAGTCAATACACTTTAATCTTTTTTCGCATGGAAGAAGACAGAGGCCGAAAAACCGAGCCTGGATTGAGCTGTTATTGCTTGCAGCGCCCTCTATCGATACTATTTGTAACTAAAACTGAAAATCGCTGCATAAAAACTCCTGAATCTTACATAACACTCTTGCAAGAATTTTTTAAATATCTGTTACCGTTTGCAAGTTATGGAATTTTAAAATCCATCAGTGATCTTTGGGACATACGGTATATTCATAGTGATAATCATTCGATGTAACAATGCATATCAGTTGCGGGATGGGGAGGTTAAAGAAAATCTAACAATTTATTATTCCCCTTTCCAGGGACTATATAAGATATTTACAAGTAAATTCAATTGCAAAACTCAGTTTAGTCTTAATTTTCCATTTACACTTATTATATTCACATTTTAGCTGCAGATAAGTTCATGAAATTTTCGTTGTTTCTATCACAATTTAAAACCATCAAGTTTGAAACTGCAACGATGGAAAACAGAATGAAGTTCTGCGCGGGTCGGTTTGTACCCTATCCAAAACCGAAAACTGCTTGAAGTCGAGCTGAACTGCACACACACACACGCACCAAACAACAACAAAAAAATCATTAATACCAAACCTGCATGCTTTGACTCGAAACGTGAAAGAAAACGACAGAAAATTTTAAGGCATTCAGTTCCGAAATTTAAAAAAAAATCTGTCATCAGCCCGAAAAATATCCTGAAGTCCGACAAATGATCGCTGAAAAAAAAAATTTCGTCAACTGTTCGCAGAAAAAATAGCCAATTTTGTTGAAAGATCGCGGGTAAAACGTCAGTTTCGTCCAAAGATCGATGGAAAACGCAAATTTCGTTAAAAAATCGTGAAAAAAGCAAATTTCGTTAAAGAATCACGAAAAAAATAAGCAAATTTCGCCAGAGGATCACAAAAAAAAGAGAGCAAATTTCGTCAAAAGATCACGAGAAAAAAACGCAAATTTAGTCAAAAAAATCGCGAAAAAAATGCAAATTTCGTCAAAGAGGCGCAAAAAAAAACAAACACGAATTTAGTTAAATGATCGCATAAAGAACGCATAGTTAGTGCCGGCCCCCTTCCCTCCCTTCACCTCCGCTTCTCTCTCTGCTTTAACCTTTCAGAAAATTTGCTGCGAATTTCACACTTTTTTTTTTTTTAACTTAGAATCACCCTTGGAAAATGAATTCATATCTTAAGTGTGTTCTCAAATCCAAAAGGGCAACTTCCTGACATAAGTTTTAATTTATTTTTGTTCGAAAATGCATGAAACTAGCTGGTGTTGTTCAGAAACTGTGTCATCGAGCTGTTTTTTCCATTTTTTTTTTCAAACGCAATAGATCTTTCAAAAAAGAGTGTCAAAGTGGACGTTTTTAACCGAGTTTTCGCGAGAACGGAGAAAAAGCACTCAAGAGCAGGACAAAACGTGTTTGTCACGTGATGAAAAACGCTTATAACTCAATAGGTAATTTATTGATAAAAAAATGGAAAACACAGTTCAATTCCAAATCGCTTCCATGGCAAGGCTGTTCTTAACTGCTCTGCCCAACAAGCGCATAACGTTTTGACATATTTACACATTCACTTTTTAACGGAAAGATATAAAATTGGAAAGCCTGGCCATGGAAGCGATTTGGAATCGAACTGTGTTTTCCATTTTTTGATCCATCCATTACCTATTGAATTATAAGCGTTTTGGATCCCGTGACAAACACGTTTTCGCCCGCTCTTGAGTGCTTATTCTCCATTCGCGCGGAAACTCGGTTCAAAACGTCCACTTTGACGCTCTTTTCTGAAAGATCTATTGCGTTTGCGAAAAAATGGAAAAAACAGCTCGATGACATACTTTCTGAACAACACCAGCTAGTTTCATGCATTTTCGAACAAAAATAAATTAAAACTTACGTATAAACACCCTTAATGCAATTATGGAAAAGCAGTTTGCAGTTATCTCCGATATCAATTTTATCTGTTATGTATAAAAATTAACATATGTACACTCATTCATATTCAAATATATAGTTTTTCTCTTTTGAGAAATCGGGTCGAAGAGTCAAAGTAGAACCCGAACCTGAAATAGTTAAAGTCAACCCATCTCATAGTATAGCTAAATTAGAGTAAACCCGAACCTATGTTCGGGTAAAAAGTCGGGCTACCGAACCCGATGAAGGACTCGTTCAGAGTCTCTAGATTTAGTAGAGTCAATTATGTACGGTCTTCTAATAAAAAAGAAAATAAAAGTTAAATATTTCATGTCGAAATTCGAAAAATCTGTATAAATAATTCATTATTTCAGAGAAATGGAGAGTCATTTTCTCCACAACTGTAGTGTAGACATTAAGACTCTCTTCAAAATATTAATAAATGTACAAGTTTTTTTTTTTTTCTTTTTCACAGAATAAGTAACAAAAATATCCTTCCCATATTTCGTTATTAAGTATGTAAAGTTATAAGAAAATGTGCAAAACAATCGGTGCACCAAATCTTTTAAATCGTATTGATAAAGCCCCTCTTTTTTTTTATTCACTTTTGGAAAAATCCATGATTAATGTTGTAAAGAAAATCACGCAAGCATCGCCTCTAAAATACACCACTAAAAAAATAGAGATAATTTCACTTATGGGTTTAGTTAAAAACGGGTTTTATATCTAGTATCTAACTTCAATTTTAAGGGATAGATGGCAGCACTAAATTTGATCACAGAATCGTTCGAACACAGCGATTTGATTTACGCATTGGAAAGGTTATTCTCAAATTTAAACTGTATTTTCTGATAGTGATTACTTGCACGAAATCCAGTATGATTGATTGTTTTCTTCTCGGTTCCATTAACATTAAAATTGTTTCGTTATTATAACAGCACAAGCGCAAAACGTTTTGACACATTTACAAATTCATTTTTTAACGGTAAGATATGAAATGGGAAGATCTGTCTAGGGAAGCGATTTGGAATCGAACTGTGTTTTCCAATTTTTGATCAATAATAATAAATTACCTATTGAGTTAGTAGTGATCACGTGATAAAAACGGTTTTCGCCCGTTTTGTGAGTGGTTATTCTTCTTTCGGGCGGAAATTCGGTTCAAAACGCTCACTTTGACCCTATTTTCTGAAAAATCTATTGCGTTTGCAAAAAAACGGAAAAAAAACAGTTCGATGACATAGTTTCTGAACAACAAGATCTGCTCGTTTCATGCATTTCCGAACAAAAATGAATTAAAACTTATGTCATAAATTTGCCCTTTTGGATTTGAGAACAGCCTTAAACGTTATCACTTTGAAAAATAAAAGATTTGGGATTAAGAGACTACTTCAGTCAAGTGAAAAGACCCGTTCGCTAATGCTAATCCTATGGAAGAAATTTATAAAGATATCTCGGTTGCATTTCAATATTTTTAAATGATCTTTTTGCATTAGACAGCTGAGATAGATCTGTACAAAGATTGTTTTTTACTTTTTCGATTTTGTTTATAGATATTTTTTATGGGGACATTTTCATTTTCGGAACCGGTTTCAAAAGTGAAAACTTCCTTATAAAAAAAAAATCTGCAATGAAAATCGAAAAAGTAAAAAATGGCCTGCATACAGATCGATCTCACCTATCCAATGCAAAAGAAATCATTTAAAAATATTGAAATGCAACCGAGATATCTTTATAAATTTCTTCCATAGGATTAGCATTAGCCAATGGGTCTTTTCGCCTGACTGAAGTAGAAGTAGCCTCTTAAAAGAACAGTGAACATAATAATATGTTATTTAAGGGTGTTCTCAAATCTAAAAGGGCAACTTTCTGACATAAGTTTTAATTTATTTTTGTTCGAAAATGCATGAAACGAGCTGGTGTTGTTGTTCAGAAACTATGTAATTGAGCTGTTTTTTCAGTTTTTTTTTGCAAACGCAATAGATCTTTCAGAAAAGAGGGTCAAAGTGGGCGTTTTGAACCGAATTTCTGCGCGAAGGAAGAAAAAGTACTCAAGAGTGGGCGAAAAACGTGTTTGTAACGTGATCCAATTCGCTTCTAACTCAATAGGTAATGGATGGATCCAAAAACGGAAAAAACAGTTCGATTCCAAATCGCTTCTCTAGTCAAGCCGTCCAATTTTATATCTTTCCGCTAAAAAATGAATTTGTAAATGTGTCAAAACGTTTTGGGCTTGTTGAACACAGCAGTTAATAACAGCCTTAAGTTATATTTTATTTTATGAATTAAAGTATGAACAACAGCTTTATCCCTTCTAGTTTCGTTTATAAATATATTTCAAACAAGTAGGAAATTGCTCGTCAAGCGTGGCAAATGAGGTGCGTTCATACTATAACTAGTTTTATAAATATTTTTTGCACCCCATATTGTACTGAATGTATATTTTTTTTGCACTTCATAAGTGCATAGACTGTAACATCATTAAAATGCACTTGCAATAATTTTTTCCCATTGCCCGTAATGTAACAGAAAACTTTTGACTATCCCTGTCATTAAACTATACATTCAATTTTCATAAAATCTGAAATGGCTAGACAAAATTTTGAAACAATTATATATTTAAAATTTCAGACCATTCGGAAGACTGTAACCTCATTAAAATGCACTTGCAATAATTTTTCCCATTGGTCGTAATGTAAAGGAAAACTTTTGACTGTCCCTGTAATTAAACTATACATCCGATTTTCATAAAATTTGAAATGGCTCGACAAAATTTTGCAAAAATCCTATATTTAAAATTTCAGACCATTCGGTTGGGTAGTTTTTGCTCTGTTATATGCGGACGGACAGACGGACTGAACGACGACTATAGGTGCTACGTATTTATATAATTACGAACGCACCTAAAAACGGGAACGGGCTCAGTATCTAATATCTAACTTTAATTATCAATAATAGATGGCAGCACTAAACTTACTAGAATTGCACACTGCAGTGACAGAACTTCAAATAAAGACATTTTACTAACTTTCACTGAGAACATAAAAAATTATTCAAAAACGTCGAGAAAAGCTAATTCTGAAAAAGAAAAGGAATAAATAAATAATAATGATGATAAAAAAGCTATTTGATTTACATATAGGAAAGGTTATTTAATAGGCGTTCAATGTAACGTGTCCGTTATAGGGACTTTCTCATTCTAATGACAGATCGGAAGAAATATGATATGTAAACCTTCATGCACCGTTACTTTTACATCCAACAGCACAACCAATAAAAAAAGTCATTTCGACTGTTCTACCAAAGTTGTTTGAGAATGTGCGTCAGAAAAACTTGGGGCTATTGAGCTGGTCTTTCAAAAAGAGAGAGAGAGAGGAAAAAAAAATAAAAAATGCAATTTAACAAATTACAATGACCATTTGGAAAATGATTTTTTCAAAGACTAAAATTTAAGACATAAGAAATAGCACGGAGTTGATCCTACATTACGTACGTCATGAATTAAACATTAATAATGTTATTACACATAAAAATTGCAAGCCACAGAAATCGCCTGCGGCTCGTACGTATTATCCCCCTGTAACTTATGTATTATCCAAGCATTTCATTGGCTGTTCGGAAAAAGGCTTTTCCATCGTCAGATTTCCAAGAAATCTGACAACCCATTTTAAATGAAATTTCATTCTTAAACTTCTAAACATCCCGCAATATTACTTTTTATATCGTCGTATAGAGAAAAAAAAATGTACTTTTAAATGCAATTTCTTTGAAAGTTGTATCTCAATTTGTTTCTGAGTTATTAATTTTTTTGTAGTTTTTATTACTTTTTTGTCATAGTGGCAACATATCTCTGTTGAAAGTAAAGGAAAATACATATTACTGTATAGACCAATCAGAATACGAATAAAATGTGAATTAAACCAATAAAAACCTTCAGATATGCTTTTAATTTCCCATCCTGACGAGAACAATAACCATTTTTCCAAATGGTTAAAAGACTTTCTCTTGTCGATAACCGGAGAAGTTATAAAAATCTCCCCCTTTTTTTAATTTAAACTTTTAGATTTCTGTTTTATATTATAATCTTTTAAAGTAACTGTCTGGCAGTAATCCCACATAGCATTTTTAGTTTACAGAAAATTTGCAGAAGTCTTGCTTTGAAAACCTGCAGCCTGCAGCAAGCTCAACATGAGGAGATTGAAAGTTCATAACAAGACTGCAGCAAGTTAACGCAAACGCCGAAGTCACTACACTTTGAACTTGCAGCTAACTTGTCGTGCAAGTTAAATTTATACTGTATCAAATTTATTGCAAATTGACGGCAAACAAGTAATCAAAACTACGGCAAACGTACTGCAAAGTGGCAATCTTTACATGCCACGTTAACTGTTTTCAACTGTTACACCATAAGTTTAACCCCTTCGAAGGGGTCCAAAGACCTGATCAGGTTTATGGATGCACACGCATCTTTAAGTTCATGCATCGTTCTATCATCATAAGCAAGTTATGGTAATATTTGTACGCTTCCGTTTGAACCTTTTTTTTTTTAGTATTTGATAAGTATAGCGTTTAAAAAAAAGCGGTGCCAACCGAATAAAATTTCTGCAATTTCTGCGTATCTGCTGATTGTCATTCTCTCAACACAGGGTTTATTTGTTTTCGTCACTTTCGTGAATTAAATACAATCTTGCCATCAGTTTCACAACAAACTAATCATGCAAGTGGGGGATGGTATACAGTGCGGGAGATTTGCCGAGAATTTCTCAATTCAAATTTGTCACGGCAAGATAATATCAGAAAAAAATCAATCTTGCTGCTAATGTCCATGCTATCTGGGATAGTATCCTAGAATTTTTGTGCAATAAAGAATAAAAAATATTGATGTATCTTTTAAGTGTTTAAGAGAATAAGAATAAATAAGAATGTCTTAGTTAGATATGTCATCCTGAAGACGCTTTATCATCAGCCAGGTGAGAGGAAATCGGTCCAGCGTCCCTCTCTTGGATCCGCCGTGACTTCCCGGCACCGTTAAGGGTGTTCTCAAATCCAAAAGGGCAACTTTCTGACATAAGTTTTAATTTATTTTTGTTCGAAAATGCATGAAACTAGCTGGTGTTGTTGTTCAGAAACTAGGTCATCGAGTTGTTTTTTCGATTTTTTTGCAAACGCAATAGATCTTTCAGAAAATAGTGTCAAAGTGGGCGTTTTGAACCGAGTTTCCGCGCGAACGGAGAATAAGCATTCAAGAGCGAGCGAAAAACGTGTTTGTCACGTAATCAAAAACGCTTCTAACTCAAGAGGTAATGAATGGATCAAAAAATGGAAAAAACAGTTCGATTCCAAATGGCTTCCATGGCCAGGCTTTCCCATTTTATATCTTTCCGTTAAAAAATGAATTGGTAAATGTGTCAAAGCGTTTTGCGTTTGTTCAGAGCAGTTCAGAACAGCCTTAATGCAACTTTCTGACAATATATTTTAGAAAATCAGACTGTTTAAAGAAATGCTAACATTTTACCACCTGCCACCCTCCTCCGCAAGAACTATAACAACAAAAAATAAATAAAAATCTGATTCATTATAACGCATGAAGAACAAAATTTTATGCATGATTTTGTATCTAAATATAATTTCTAATCATAGATGGCAGCATTAAACAAAGGGGACACTTCACTCACTGGAACACACACGTTCGCTAATGTAAAACCTATGAGTAGTAGGAAAACGAGAGTTCCGGTTCAGCCGGGGTCGGTGAGGCGGTACTGCGGCACCGTGCCGCCTCCCGTCCCGCCTCCGGTGCCTCCTCCGACACCGCCTTCCATCCCCCCTGCGACACCGCCTCTGCTGCCCCCTCCGACACCGCACCCTAGCGGGAAAAATGGCGTTTTTAGAGTATGTTTCTGCTATAACATGAGAGTTGAACGTTAGATCGACTAGGTTATCATACTATAAGATGAAGATTAAATTTACATTTGAATTTTGAACAACCTTTACCTTAATGAGTATTATTAATTAAGCAAAACAATGGAAAATAACAATTTGTAAGGAAAAAAGCTGATTTCTGTAGATTATTTTCAACTACAAGATCAGAATATCAACTTAAATGGGGAAACTTAAACATATATTTGAATTTTGAACAATCTTTACCTTAATGAGTATTATTAATTAAGCAAAACAGTGGAAAATATCAATTTCTTAGGAAAAAAGCTGATTTCTGCAGATTTTATTCAACTGCAAGATCAAAATATCAACTTAAATGAAGAAAGTTAAACATATATTTGAATTTTGAACAATCTTTACATTAATGAGTATTATTAATTAAGCAAAACAGTGGAAAATATCAATTTCTTAGGAAAAAAGCTGATTTACGTAGATTTTATTCACAAGATCATACAAGATCAGAATATCAACTTAAATGGAGAAAGTTAAACATATATTTGATTTTTGGATGATTAACACCTTAATGAGCATTATTAATTAAGCAAAATAACAAAAATACCAATTTTTAATGGAAAAAAGAAAATTTCTTAGGATTTTTTCTGCTATAAGATCAGAATATCAACTTGAAAGATAAAAGTGAACCATACATATTTAATTTTGATCAACCTTTACCTTAATGAGTATTATCAATTATGCAAAACAATGGAAAATATCAATTTTTAATGAAAAAAGCTAATTTCTGCAGATTGTTTCTCAAATACAAGATTGGAATATCAATTTAAATGAGGAAAGTTAAACAAACATTTGAATGAACAACACAGTAATGAGTATTATTAATTAAACAAAACAATGAAAATAAAAATTTTTAACGAAAAAAGCATATTCCTTTAGAGTTGTTTTTTTTTTTCAACTATAAGATAGAGATATCAGCTTAAAAGGAAAATTTAAACATATAATTTAGTTTTTGATCAACCATTACCTTAATCAATTTTGATAATTAAACAAATAACAAAGAATAATATCGAATTTTTAAAGAAAAAGATTAATTTTATTAATTCAATAATGAATTTTACATCTTTATATAATACTTTGAACCCATTCAACGTTTTTATTCGTTATTATCTTTAAGTTTTATCATTTTCATATAAAATTTTGAGTTTTCAAACCAATTACTTAATTTTACTACATTTTAAATGTGGATATTTCTAGGTAAATAACCAACTTAGTAATTTTTGCACAATTTGCACTTAGTAATTTTTACACCAACCTAATTGATTTTACTATGTTTAGGATTATAATTCAACGTATCAGTTCTTATGAAAGTAAATATGAGCAGATTTTCTTTTCTTTCGCGAAATACATCTACATTCCTTTCAAGTTCATAGTGAAATCCTGCATCCCTCCCCTTGAAGGGTGACGGGTACAATAGGTTGACGTCACTTGTTTTCAAGTATGTATGGTGATATGTTGGCAATTTGATCTTTTTTTTTCTTTCCATACTCTGTAAATGAAAGTGTCAGTATTTTTACATTATTACAAGCATAATTTTTAGAGTTTAATGAATAATTATTTATTTATTATTAGATACCCAATTTATTGACAGATGAATTAACTATACCTGTGCTTAAACACTATATTTCACATATTCAGACACATTGAGAATTTTTAGCTCAATAAGTAAACATTAACTGTATTTTGAACATAACCCATGTTTTTCAACACTAGTTCCTACACGAGAATTTTGTTTATGAAATTGTATTCACTTTCAAATTGCTTTTACGTAAAATTATATGAATCTTTTTAAGAGATTTTTTTTTTTTTAAATTACAGAACGAATTGTTGTAGTTAACATTCTAAACACCAATATTAATAATTAACCAAAGCAATAGAAAATATCGATTTTTAAGGAAAAAGATCAGAATATCAATTTAAAGAGGAAAGATACGAGGATTTCAACTTAAAAGGGAAATTTAAACATTTATTTTAGCTTTTGAACAATCATTACCTTAATGAATTTTAATAATTGAACAAATAACAAAGGAAAATATTATTTTTTATTGAAAAAAGACAAATTTAAACGAATTTGATTAACTTTTACACTAGTTTGAGATTTTATCATTCTTTTAAATGCTTGCTATGTAGAATTTTTACCTCTCAACGAGAAACACTTCAAGAAATACTCATTACTAAACAAAATAAATTAATTTTAATCTAATCAATATCTGAAAATTTAACATTTTAAAAATATTTTCATGAATGTACATAAAAGATACGAGTTTACAAACTAATATCCTTATTTTTATTACATTTAACTGGATTTTTCTATATTCGGGCCTAAATTTTATACACAAAGCATTATTTAATCGAATCCAGTACTTTCAGATTTAACGAAATTCAACGATTTTTCACTTTTCAAACCAATCCTATGATTTAAAAATCAACAGCGCCGCCTACAATTTTATAGCTTTGAGTGAAACGTGTCAAATTTTTCATACTGTTTGCTGTTTTCGTTATATGAAGACGTCAGTTTATATTCTCTAGTTTAACTAAAATGATTAATATGCAAGAAATGTCTTTAGCAGAGGAATATTCAAGTCAATCTTACTTAAAGGATATGAAATCAGCTATACCCAGTCAAGAAGCACATGCTTCGAACATTGAAATATTACCCTCTTCACCAGAACAACTAAAACCACCTTTTTCTTGCAATCAATGCGAGAAATCCTATTCCAAAAAGAATGCATTAAACAGACATCAAATATATCATTTGGAGAAAAAACCCTTTGTACGTGAAATATGCTCAAAGGCATTCAGTCAAAGCAGTGATTTAAAACGACATAGTGTAACTCATTCAGAACATCTGCTACATATAAATGCGATCAATGCGGGAAAGATTATTTACAAAAGTTTCTGTTAAGAATTCACAAGAGATCTCATAAGAAGTTTTATGATTGTGATAAATGTTCCAACTCTTTTTTAACAAAACTTGCTTTAACTAAACATAAAAAAGTTCATCCCAAGGAATATGAATGTAAACACTGCAACATTAAATTGTATGACGAAGTTGAGTTTTTATATCTCCAGAGGGAGTTTATTCATCATCTGATCAACATGCGTAAATGAAAAATGCAAACTTTGTTAAGTCATAAACTTGATTTGAATATCTGTACATTTTAAAAATGTATATGTCTTCCTATAACTGTTGAAAATGATGAATAAATATTGTTTAACTGAAAAAGCTTTTGTCATTTATTTTTGCTATATCAACTTGTGATTTTTCTTGACTCTATCTCATCAAGTCAAAACGATTTTACTAAAATTTTAAAATACATATTGTATACATTTTTTAAGTTTATAATTTCATTTTTTAAATTTCTTATCGAATGAAACATGAGCTAACTATCTTTTATTAATTTCATATTAAAATTTTAAAATTTCTTATCGAATGAAACATGAGTTAACTATCTTTTATTAATTTCATATTAAAATTTTTAAATTTCTTATCGAATGAAACATGAGTTAACTATCTTTTATTAATTTCATATTAAAAACCTAAAGTTTTCCATATAATTTTATTATGATCCATCTAAATTTTATATACCCAGTTAAAGTCTATAAACCCTTCTTATTAGCAAACATTGCTATTTAACTGGAAATTTCACATGAATGTTTTTTTTTTCATGATTGTACATATAAAAATAAGAGTTTACAAACTCATTTGTATAATTTATCACATTCGAACTAAATTTTTATTTTCAAAACATTATTTAATCAAATTTATACTTTCTGATTCAGTGAAATTCGATGATTTTTCAGTTTTTAAACCAATACCACAATATTTATCTACATTGGACTTGATTCTTCCCTTGAATATTTTTACATCACACAATTAAGATAGATATAGACTTAGGACAGCAATAGAGTTAAAAATTGATTATACTCAATTTTCGTTTTATATGAATTGGTCCTACATGGCATTTCTTATTGCTACAATCATTTGATATATCAAAACTAGTCTGAGTTATTCAGTCTAGTTTGACTCTCTAGACGGTCAATCATTAATCAAATTATCATATGTTTCATCTTACACTTCGAAGATTTCTGAATTATCATCCATCAAGTTGCTTAAAATATTAATACTATATTTATAGTTCTATTGATACATAGCCTGCATGAATACAATCTTTAATTTTAACATTTCATATTTCAAATAACCTATTTTCAAAACTAAACTATATGAATTTTTACTACATATTAACTACTGATTTGTACGCATGCGTGAGTTGTCACGTGATCAAAACGTTTGACAATAATATAAATTTTCAAAAAGCAGCGCAGCATTTCTCATTTCAACTGTTAGACTTGGGAGAGAAGGTGACTTTAAGTGCGCAACTCTGATAAATTTCCAGATTTTAATTCAAGTGAGGAATCAATTTCTTTGTTTGTGAATAAAGTAAGTTTTAGTATATCATTACAACATATATGTATTAATAAAAATAAATAAATAAATGATTATTTATATATTAAACCTTTCTTAAGTATATAAATATATTTCTTTTATTGTACAGATGTTGCAGCAAGATGAATCAAAACAGCAGCAATCCTCTTTATCAGAAATGGATGATCTTTATGATTCGCTCTTAGCACATGTAGAGTTAAAGAATAATAAATATGTAAGTACTTATATATGAAATACTATAATTCATATATGGAGCGTAATTAGAGTAAATTTAAAATCAACTATTTTATTGTTTGTACTTTAACAAATGTTTTTTATCTATATCATTGAAGAGAATTCTAATTGTTTACATTTATTTCTCTTACAGATGTGTTCTATTTGCTACAAACAATTTTTAAGTAAATGGAATTTAAAAGAACATGCACAGATCCATACAGATGAAAACCCTATACTTGTGAAGATTTCCAAAAGCCGTTTTCAAGAAAATATGAATCAAAAATGCATACTGCATCATATAGTCTATCACCAGTTGTATGTAAACTTTATGAAGATATTCAAGAAATAACCAGACGTTTGAAGAATTTAACAATCAAGGAAGAGATTTAGGCTATGTACCAAACCTCATTGCATAAGATTTACTACAATATCCCACAATTAAAATTTGGAAGGCATACACACTTCTTGATGTAAAGAATTTTTTGTTATCCGTGATTCTTCTAACTAACATGAATGTAGATATTATTCACAATGTATTCCTCACATGGTTATAATAAATATTCTGTTATCTACACATATAAACGTGTTTATTTCTCCACAATCCATTTCATTATTAAATATATCTCCTAACATTTTAAACGAAAAAATGCTTTCTCATCTTAAAAAATTTCATAAGGACAAACAAAAATTAATAGATGAATGAAAAATATACACGTTCACAAAATAATTTCAATGTTTTTTAGGTATATTTACAAAAATATTTACAAAATAAAAAAAATTCAAAGTAAAAATACCAAAAGTAAAAAAAAAAAAAAAAAAAAAAAAATTACAAGATTTTTTTTTTTTTTCAAAAGTGAAAAAAATATTTTTACAAAAAAATATTTTTATAAAAAAAAAATTTACAAAAAATATTTTTACAAAAATTTTTTTACAAAAAAATATTTTTGGAAAAAAAATTTTTTTACAAAAAAATTTTTGTAAAAATATTTTTTGGAAAAAAAATTTTTTTACAAAAAAATTTTTGTAAAAATATTTTTTGTAAAAATTTTATTTTATAAAAATAATTTTTTGTAAAAATATTTTTTTCACTTTTAAAATAAAAAAAAAAAATCTTTTTTTTTTTTTTTTTTTTTTTTGTAAATATTTTTGTAAATATACCTAAAAAACATTGAAATTATTTTGTGAACGTGTATATTTTTCATTCATCTGTTAATTTTTGTTTGTCCTTATGAAATTTTTTAAGATGAGAAAGCCTTTTTTCGTTTAAAATGTTAAGAGATATATTCAATAATGAAATGGATTGTGGAGAAATAAACACGTTGATATGTGTAGATAAAAGAATATTTATTATAACCATGTGAGGAATACATTGTGAATAATATCTACATTCATGTTAGTTAGAAGAATCACGGATAACAAAAAATTCTTTACATCAAGTGTGTATGCCTTCCAAATTTTAATTTTGGGATATTGTAGTAAATCTTATGCAATGAGGTTTGGTACATAGCCTAAATCTCTTTCTTGATTGTTAAATTCTTCAAACGTCTGGTTATTTCTTGAATATCTTCACAAAGTTTACATACAACTGGTGATAGAATATATGATGCAGTATGCATTTTTTATTCATATTTTGTTGAAAACGGCTTCTGGCAATCTTCACAAGTATAGGGTTTTTCATCTGTATGGATCTGTGTATGTTCTTTTAAATTCCATTTACTTAAAAATTGTTTGTAGCAAATAGAACACATCTGTAAGACAAATAAATGTAAACAATTAGAATTCTGTTCAATGATATATATAAAAAACATTTGTTAAAGTACAAACAATAAAATATTTGATTTTAAATTTACTCTAATTACGTTCCATATATGAATTATAGTATTTCATATATAAGTACTTACATATTTACTAGTAAATCTGCAGATCAAGAGCCTCAACGTCATCTCTGCAACTTATTGTTTTTAGCAAATTTTGCTTAATATTAATCTTTCTACAAAAACAAAATTTAAACTTTTAAATTACACAAACATTTATAGAAGGAGAAAAAAATATTTCGACGGTTTCAGACATTAGAAGCGTTAAATTAAACACGTTGTTATGTAATGATATTCTGAAATTCTCACGAGCTACTTATTCTAGTAATTTTTATATAATAAAGCAAATTTCTTCAGGGGGGTGCCCCCCCTGAACCCCCCGTTGTGTAATTTATTTTGCATTTGTAATTTTCTATTGATTGAGTTAATGATTATCCTATATCTTAGATTAATTTTTACACTGCGATTTATAAGGATAAGCAACAATTTGGTCAAGCATTTTACGTTATCCTAATATCCATACAGCAGTATTTACTTGCCTGCTAACCACAAACATCTGTATCTAATGGATAAAGAACTTTTCGAAATGTAAACTGAGACATCTAATTTAGAAATGTAATAATAATTTTGATTACCATTCTGCAATATTTATATCTAAGATCTAATCTAAATATCTAAAAATGTACTCGATAGCATTAACTTACTAAAATCACCCTAAAGTAGGAGGAGTTCTAAACCTAACGGTTAATAATTCATCATCGTGTCCACTTCCAATTGACTAAATAGATAAACGTGATATGGCGCTGTTAAGTATTTTTTGTGATAGCCTTTTAATAGTATCCACATTTAATTTAAAATCGTGATGTTACAAACACCGTTGAAATTTGATGCACACCTGTGTTCAGGTCAAATTACGAAAGGTTAACTAACCTTTTATTTCCCTTAGCCGGGCATTTTGTTTCATTTTTCGTAATAGGGATTATTTTAATAATTTATTTTACACTCTACAAGCTGTTACACGGGACGTTGTTCACGTAGCATTAAAATAGAGATAAATGCATTAAATAAAACATTTCACTCACCACCAGACATGGCAAGTCTCAGGCTTTTTGCACAACACTATTACCTTACAGAAAATGTTGTTCTTTTAAATCGCGCAAATGTTTCAATTAAATAAAGTAACATTTTTTGTATTAAAATACTGGTATCCAGAACGCCGGAGGCTTGGCAGCCCTGCTCCTCTTAATAGAAACATATATAGTTAACCAACACTTTATCACATTTTATAGGAAACAATACGGAATTTCTTATTTGTATGGCCTTACATATACCTCAGTCATAAAAATGTAAAATTTTGTGCCAATTAATATACGCAATTGCGAAAATGAAATCGCAACCAATGAAAAAAGGAAGGCCAAGTAAAATCGTGTAAATCGAGGAATCTTTCTTCGTAGTGTGGGAAAATATCACTACAAAAATTAATTTAGGTGGTATTTGGTGTGAAATGTTTATATGTATTCATTCCTGTCCTATTTATCTTTTTTATTATTTGTAATTTGCTGCATTTTCCCTTTGCACGTGAAAATCTTACAAATTAAAATGAACTCTTTGGGAGAAATTGTTATTCCCCCCCCCCCCTTTTTTTTTGGCAACAATAAAGTTTATAAAGTTTAATAGAATAATGTCAGTTTATTCTGTATGAAAATAACGAACTTTTTCCTTTATAATCAAAAGAGTTGAATACATAAATAAAGATATTATTCTATATAGTATATAAATACTATTTTCATTTCTGCGTTTAAATCAATTTATATGCAAATATCTATACAAAGGCATTCATTAATTCATTCCTTTTAACTTTGATTTGACTTTAAAAACCATACATACTTTCACATTTATGATATTTTTAGATGAGATATAGTTGCTACGCAACGGTTAAAAGAAAAAAAATGAAATATAAGTAAATTCATAAAATAAAATGTTTTATATTATTCGAACACATGTATAAAATTCCATCATAAGTTATAAACCTAATTTAAAAGCTCTGATAAATGTTTTGACAAAATTGCAAACTAATAGGAATAATTTACTACTCTTATTTAAAAATTTCAGCATCAAAAATTTACCATTTAAATCCATTTTTTATATGAGCCATTTCTTTCAACAAATGAAAATTTGAAAATCGTCTGACTTGCCATTGAAAAGCATTACAGAGCAAAATAAAATATTCTATATTTCCCGAACGAATGAACCAAATTTAACCAAAAATCATACAGCTAAGTCCGAGTACCTCATCAACATGCCACATTAATTTCAAGCCGATCGGATGCTTTTTGCGGCAGTTATCGCGGAACAGACGGACAGACAGACAGACAGACAGACAAACGGAAATCAAAACTTTTCGTGTCTCCACAGTAAGCCTTCACTGACGTTTCGGCAATTATTCTTTAACTCTACATGTGCTAAGAGCGAATCATTCAGATCATCCATTTCTAATAAAGAGGATTGCTGCTGTTTTGATTCATCTTGCTGCAACATCTGTACAATAAAAGAAATATATTTATATACTTAAGAAAGATTTAATATATAAATAATCATTTATTTATTTATTTTTATTAATACATATATGTTGTAATGATATACTAAAACTTACTTTATTCACAAACAAAGAAATCGATTCCTCACTTGAATTAAAATCTGGAAATTTATCAGAGTTGCGCACTTAAAGTCACCTTCTCTCCCAAGTCTAACAGTTGAAATGAGAAATGCTGCACTGCTTTTCGAAAATTTATATTATTCTCAAACGTTTTGATCACGTGACAACTCACGCATGCGTACAAATCAGTAGTATAATATATGTTATCAAGAAATTATGTTATAAGAATGTGATAATTATTAGAAAAGTATAAAGCATAAATTATTGTGTGATATTGGTAAGTGATGTAGTAAAAATTCATATACATTTGTTTTGAAAATAGGTTATTTGAAATATGAAATGTTAAAATTAAAGATTGTATTCATGTAGGCTGTGTATCTATAGAACTATAAATATAGTATTAATATTTTAAGCAAATTGATGGATGATAATTCAGAAATCTTCGAAGTGTAAGATGAAACATATGATAATTTGATTAATGATTGACCGTCTAGAGAGACTAACTAGACTGAATAACTCAGACTAGTTTTAATATATCAAATGATTGTAGCAATAAGAAATGTCATGTAGGACCAATTCATATAAGACGAAAATTGAGTATAATCAATTTTTAACTCTATTGCTGTCCTAAGTCTATATCTATCTTAATTGTGTAATGTAAAAATATTCAAGGGAAGAATCAAGTCCAATGTAGATAAATATTGTGGTATTGGTTTAAAAACTGAAAAATCATCGAATTTCACTGAATCAGTAAGTATAAAATTTTATTAAATAATGTTTTGAGAATAAAAATTTAGTTCGAATGTGATAAATTGTACAAATGAGTTTGTAAACTCTTATTTTTATATGTACAATCATGAAAAAAAAAAAAAAACATTAATGTGAAATTTCCAGTTAAATAGCCAATGTTTGCTAATAAGAAGGGTATATAGAATTTAATTGGGTATATAAAATTTAGACGGAACATAATAAAATTATATGGAAAACTTTAGGTTTTTAACATGAAATTAATAAAAGATAGTTAACTCAGGTTTCATTCGATAAGAAATTTAAAAATTTTAATATGAAATTAATAAAAGATAGTTAACTCATGTTTCATTCGATAAGAAATTTAAAAAATGAAATTATAAACTTAAAAAATATATACAATATGTATTTTAAAATTTTAGTAAAATCGTTTTGACTTGATGAGATAGAGTCAAGAAAAAACACAAGTTGACATAGCAAAATTAAATGACAAACGCTTTTTCAGTTAAACAATATTTATTCATCATTTTCAACAGTTATAGGAAGACATATACATTTTTAAAATGTACAGATATTCAAATCAAGTTTATGACTTAACAAAGTTTGCATTTTTCATTTATGCATGTTGATCAGATGATGAATAAACTCCCTCTGGAGATATAAAAACTCAACTTCGTCATACAATTTAATGTTGCAGTGTTTACATTCATATTCCTTGGGATGAACTTTTTTATGTTTAGTTAAAGCAAGTTTTGTTAAAAAAGAGTTGGAACATTTATCACAATCATAAAACGTCTTATGAGATCTCTTGTGAATTATTAACAGAAACTTTTGTAAATAATCTTTCCCGCATTGATCGCATTTATATGTAGTAGATGTTCTAGAATGAGTTACACTATGTCGTTTTAAATCACTGCTTTGAATGAATGCCTTTGAGCATATTTCACATTCAAAGGGTTTTTTCTCCGAATGGGATATTTGATGTCTGTTTAATGCATTCTTTTTGGAATAGAATTTCTCGCATTGATTGCAAGAAAAATGTGGTTTTAGTTGTTCTGGTGAAGAGGGTAATATTTCCATGTTCGAAGCATGTGCTTCTTGACTGGGTATAGCTGATTTCATATCCTTTAAGTAAGATTGACTTGAATATTCCTCTGCTAAAGACATTTCTTGCATATTACTCATTTTAGTTAAACTAGAGAATATAAACTGACGTCTTCATATAACGAAAACAGCAAACAGTATGAAAAATTTGACTCGTTTCACTCAAAGCTATAAAATAATAGGAGGCGTTTTTCTTTTTTAACTCATAGGATTGGTTTGAAAAGTGAAAAATCGCTGAATTTCGTTAAATCTGAAAGTACTGGATTTGATTAAATAATGCTTTGTGTATAAAAATTAGGCCCGAATATAGAAAAATCCAGTTAAATGTAATAAAAATAAGGATATTAGTTTGTAAACTCGTATCTTTTATGTACATTCATGAAAATATTTTTAAAATGTTAAATTTTCAGTTATTGATTAGATTAAAATTAATTTATTTTGTTTAGTAATGAATATTTCTTGAAGTGTTTCTCGTTGAGAGGTTAAAATTCTGCATAGCTAGCATCTAAAAGAATGATAAAACCTCAAACTAGTGTAAAAGTTAATCAAATTCGTTTAAATTTGTCTTTTTTCAATAAAAAATAATATTTTCCTTTGTTATTTGTTCAATTATTAAAATTTATTAAGGTAATGATTGTTCAAAAGCTAAAATAAATGCTTAATTTTCCCTTTTAAGTTGAAATCCTCGTATCTTTCCTCTTTAAATTGATATTCTGAGCTTTTCCCTTAAAAATCGATATTTTCTATTGTTTTGCTTAATTATTAATATTGGTGTTTAGAGTGTTAACTACAACAATTCTGTAATTTAAAAAAAAAAATCCGTTAAAAAGATTCATATAATTTCACGTAAAAGCAATTTGAAAGTGAATACAATTTCATAAACAAAATTCTCGTGTAGGAACTAGTGTTGAAAAACATGGGTTATGTTCAAAATATAGTTAATGTTTACTTATTGAGCTAAAAATTCTCAATGTGTCTGAATATGTGAAATATAGTGTTTAAGCACAGGTATAGTTAAATCATCTGTCAATAAATTGGGTATCTAATAATAAATAAATAATTATTCATTAAACTCTAAAAATTATATTTGTAATAATGTAAAAATACTGACACTTTCATTTACAGAGTATGGAAAGAAAAAAAAAAGATCAAATTGCCAACATATCACCATACATACTTGAAAACAAGTGACGTCAACCTATTGTACCCGTCACCCTTCAAGGGGAGGGATGCAGGATTTCACTATGAACTTGAAAGGAATGTAGATGTATTTCGCGAAAGAAAAGAAAATCTGCTCATATTTACGTTCGTAAGAACTGATACGTTGAATTATAATCCTACAGTGGTCTAAACATAGTAAAATCAATTAGGTTTGTGTAAAAATTACTAAGTGCAAGTTGTGCAAAATTTACTAAGTTGGTTATTTACCCAGAAATATCCACATTTAAAATGTAGTAAAATTAAGTAATTGGTTTGAAAACTCAAAATTTTATATGAAAATGATAAAACTTAAAGATAATAACGAATAAAAACGTTGAGTGGGTTCAAAGTATTATATAAAGATGTAAAATTCATTATTAGATTAATAAAATTAATCTTTTTCTTTAAAAATTCGATATTATTCTTTGTTATTTGTTTAATTATCAAAATTCATTAAGGTAATGGTTGATCAAAAACTAAATTATATGTTTAAATTTTCCTTTTAAGCTGATATCTCTATCTTATAGTTGAAAAAAAAAAAAACCTCTAAAGGAATATGCTTTTTTCGTTAAAAATTTTTATTTTCATTGTTTTGTTTAATTAATAATACTCATTACGGTGTTGTTCATTCAAATGTATGTTTAACTTTCCTCGTTTAAATTGATATTCCAATCTTGTAGTTGAGAAACAACCTGCAGAAATTAACTTTTTTCATTAAAAATTGATATTTTCCATTGTTTTGCATAATTGATAATACTCATTAAGGTAAAGGTTGATCAAAATTAAATATATATGATTCACTTTTATCTTTCAAGTTGATATTCTGATCTTATTGCGGAAAAAATCCTAAGAAATATTCTTTTTTCCATTAAAAATTGATATTTTTGTTATTTTGCTTAATTAATAATGCTCATTAAGGTGTTAATCATCCAAAAATCAAATATATGTTTAACTTTCTCCATTTAAGTTGATATTCTGATCTTGTATGATCTTGGGAATAAAATCTACGTAAATCAGCTTTTTTCCTAAGAAATTGATATTTTCCACTGTTTTGCTTAATTAATAATACTCATTAATGTAAAGATTGTTCAAAATTCAAATATATGTTTAACTTTCTCCATTTAAGTTGATATTTTGATCTTGCAGTTGAATAAAATCTGCAGAAATCAGCTTTTTTCCTAAGAAATTGATATTTTCCACTGTTTTGCTTAATTAATAATACTCATTAAGGTAAAGATTGTTCAAAATTCAAATATATGTTTAAGTTTCCCCATTTAAGTTGATATTCTGATCTTGTAGTTGAAAATAATCTACAGAAATCAGCTTTTTTCCTTACAAATTGTTATTTTCCATTGTTTTGCTTAATTAATAATACTCATTAAGGTAAAGATTGTTCAAAATTCAAATGTAAATTTAATCTTCATCTTATAGTATGATAATCTAGTCGATCTAACGTTCAACTCTCATGTTATAGCAGAAAAATACTCTAAAAACGCCAATTTTTCCTGCTAGGGGGCGGTGTCGGAGGAGGCACCAGAAGCGGACGGGAGGCGGCACGGTGCCGCAGTACCGCCTCACCGCCTCCGACTGAGCCCGAACCTTTTCCTACTACTCCTATGGACAGGTTGTTTTCTAATTTCTTGTTTAAATTTGAACATTTTATAACGATTTTTTTTGTATATTGTAGCTGAGGTCGATCTCTAATAGGACTATTCTTTAATTTTCCGATTTCGGTTGCAGATTTTTTAAAAATAAAGGTAGTACTTTCACTTTCGGAACCCGTTTTGAAAGGGAAAGTACATTTATTAAGGCTGTTCTTAACTTCTCTGTTCAACAGGCGCAAAAAGTTTTGACACATTTAAAAATTAATTTTTTAACGGAATAATATAAAATTGGAAAGCCTGGCCATGGAAGCGATTTGGAATTGAACTGTTTTTTCCATTTTTTTTATTCATCAATTACATTTTGAGTTATAAGCAATTTTGACAACAGTCAAAATCTATGTAATTGAGCTGCTTTTTCCATTTTTTTGCAAACACAATAGATCTTTCAGAAAAGAGTGTCAAAGTGGGCGTTTTGAACCGAGTCTCCGCACGAAGGAAGAAAGAGCACTCAAGAGCGGACGAAAAACGTGTTTGTCTCGTAATCAAAATCATTTATAACTCAATAGGTAATGGATTGATCAAAAAAATGGATAAAACAGTTAAATTCCAAATCGCTTCTATGGCCAGGCTTTCTAATTTTATATCTTTCCGTTAAAAACTGAATTTGTAAATGTGTCAAAATGGTTTGCGCTTGTTGAGCAAAGCAGTTAACCTTCCGTCTACCAGACGGGTCCATTGGACCCGACATGTACATTCAAAATATTTATTCAAACCAGAAATTTCTTCAAAACAAACTAAATGTATAAATCAGACAATAATAAGTTAAATAAACAAATTAAATAGTTTTAAGTAAAAGTTCTGGTGTAGAATGTTTTTATAAAACTTGAGTAAAATTTCCGGTAGTTCTAGGGTTAAGAACAGCCTTAAAAGTTATCAAATACATTTTTTCAATTAAACTAACCTAGAATGTTCGCTTAATTTCTATGTCCACTTGTAGCACTTTTAGATTTTCATACTAACTATTCTTATTTTCTCGTAATTTCTGCATTGTGGAATTGAGTCAATTAGTAATAATAATAATAAAAAAAACTTTTTTGAAAAACCAAAAAAAAAAAAAGCTTTTAAATGAAGCAAATCTATGTCATTAGCTGTCGTTACAATATGTATTGAGCACATCTAACAGCTAAAAGAAAGAGCTTTTGCACTAAATACCAAAAATCGCTGCTGTGGGCGTTGTTCATTCTCGGTACAAGAATCAATCAGCATGAGCCTAGATCAGTCATGTTACAATAAATGTTTATAGACATACTCAGAGATACCAACATCTCTAAGGCGTATCCCACACTGAGACGACAAGCGGCATGAAGCCACAACATGTAGCGCAAAAACCGGTCGAAATAAAAGAACGAGGTTGTTTCAAACCTGTTTTAAACCAGTTTTGCAGCGAATTCAAGCGACATGTCTTATGTGTCGCCTTAGTGTGGGACTTGCCTAACACGTTCACGCCGGGGTGCATCACCGGTTGGGCACGCTCGACGGTCCCATTAGGCGGCGTGCATCACCAGTGGGTCACGCTTGACTGTCTCATCAGGCGGTATGCATCACCGGTGGCTCACACTCGACTGTTCCATAGAAAGCGTCTACTACAGTTGGGTCACACTCGACTACGCTCTAGACGGTGTGCACTATGGGGGGGGGGGGGGGGTCACACTTGAATATTCGAAAATTCAGTAGTAAAAACAATTCATTATTATAAACTTAATAAATTCAGGACGGGAAACGAGAATTCTCGTTTTCATTTTAAAAATATCACTAAGGGTGTGGCCTCTACCTTACAAAAATGCATTTATATGATATTGTCCATATTTCTTTAGATTGTAAGACATTTTATATTATATTCGTACATATGTAGTCAATAAAATCATGTCTCTAAGTAATTTGCTTACTCCTTATGATCTTTCAGACATTCACAATCAACTCTGCTTGTTATATTTCAGTTCAATCTAATAAATATGAGAGGGGCGGGTCATTACTTACAGTGTCTGAATAAGCGACAGTATCGCACCGCCAGATGATGCGAAATATGAATATTCGAGCGCCATGTCACAGCGAAAAACGTGAATATCGGCGCCCGCGTGAACCTGGTAGATATTCCGGAGTGTGATCCAAGACAAACATATTTAAAACTGGAAAGTGTATACAAGGAACTGCGTCTTCATTATATGAGGTATTTATTAGATTTCATTTTAAAGTTTTTAACTAAATAAAATTTCCTGTTGAAAATGTGTTTGTCTTGGCTCAGACTTCGGAATAATTAACGGCAATTCCATCGTAACTGACGTAACATTTGATCATCGAATTTTGTTTTCAAATCTATTGTAGAAAATTTACTAATAAAGCTAGAACAAATTTTTACAATTTAAAATATTTCGTACTAAGGACTTAACACCCAAATACCTTCAGATTATTTCAATCTCTCTTTGAGTCCTAAAAATTACAATTCAAAATTCTGTAACTGACGTAACATAAAATAGACAAACATTTTTTCTGCCTTCATTGACGTGTAAACATTATCAAACATATGCCGTTAAAAAAAGTGATTTAATGTTCTCAACAATACTAAGAAATGCCAAATTATAACAGTAACTTATTTAATTAATTTCTGAATAATAAAAAAGAAAAAAATGGCATTTACAAGTGCAACTAATGCAAGGGCGGATCTGGAGAGTCCTCAAGGGGGGGGGGGGCGATTTTAGAAATTTGGAGACTCCAATCTGATGCGCGGGTCGGGGCTAATTTTTTTCACTGCGGGTCGTGTTACTTCTACTTTTTGCTGTGGGTCGGGCTTGGGTCCGGTTGACTACAATTTTTTGCTGTGGATCGCATTTGGGTCCGGTTGACTTCTACTTTTTGCTGCGGGTCGGGTTTGGGTTCGGTATACTTATACTTTTCTGCTGCGGGTCGGGTTGACTTCTAATTTTTAGCTGCGCTCTAGCGCATTGGGTTTGGGGCAGATTTGCATACATTACTTCCGGTTTGGGTCAGTTTCTGATTTGGTTTTCACTCTTGCGAGAAGGGTTCGGGCCGATCCGAATTTGAAAAGAAAGTCTAAATATTTTTGAAGATAAAAGGTAAAGTAAAAGATCCATAACTGACACGCCCAAACAATTATTTAATAATACTTTTTAATCTTCAGGATTATGTAAAAAATACTAGTTTGTTATAAGACCGCTTATCTCTTTATATCTAAGATGAGTTGTAATTAAAAAAAAACTAGTATGTTGTGGCCATCACAAAACTTTCTTCTATATAAATCACATCAATTAAATCATTTAAATAGTACAAGAAATAACAACGATTTAGCACCAATTCATATCAAAGTATATCTGAATTTGAAGTTGGATGAAAATTCGTGCATTAGTTCTTGAGATAGAGCTATAGCGGAAATTCTGAAAAATGTAGCATAGCAGCGCCACCTGTTGAGCGATTTACACTAAAAATAAGCAGCACTAAATGATATCAAGGTGTACCTGAATCTGAAGTTTGTTGAAAATCCAAGCATTAGTTCTTGAGATAACGCTATTGCGGAAATCGCCAAAAATACAGCATAGCAGCGCCATCTGTTGAGCGATTTATACCAAATATTAAACAGCTCTAATTTATACGTCAATTCATGTCAAAGATTAACTAAATCTGAAGTTTGATAAAAATCCGTGCAATTAGTTCTTGAGATACAGCTCTTGCGGGAATCGTGAAAAATGCAGTACAGCAGCACTACCTGTCGGGTGATTTACACCAAAAATTAAACAGTACTAATTTATATCAGTGACTAACTGAATCTGAAGTTTGATGAAAATTCGTGCATTTTTTCTTGAGTTAGAGCTATTGCGATAATCATGAATAATGCAGCATAGCAGCGCCACCTGTTGGGCGAATTTCACAAAAAAGTAATCAGCACCAAACTATATCCTGAACAAACTGAATCTGAAGTTTTATGAAAATCCGTGCAGTAGTTCTTGAAATATAGCTATTGCAGAAATCGTGAAAATTACCACATAGCAGCGCCACCTGTTGGGCGATTTTCACCAAAAACTAATCAGGTCCAGTTTATATCAAGGTCTAACTAAATATAAAGTTTTGTGAAATTCCGTGCATTAGTTCTTGAGATAGAGCGCCCACAAAATTTTTGTCACATACAGACTCACAGAGTGACAGACAGACTCATAGACAGACATTTTCTAAAAACCATCAAATCGTGTTCTGGGCATTCTAAAACGTATAAATCCGTCGAAAACCGGAAGTCGAAATTTTTCACGAATCCAATACTTTCTTCTTGTAAAGATAGAAGAAAGTAAAAAAATGCTTTGAAACTTATTAAAAAACATACCGAGTGTCCTAAAATGGACTGACTGATTTTAAAATTCAGTGACTTGCAAATGGTGACAGCAATTTACAAAAAATCTTGCAGGAGGGTTATGTAAGATGGCATGAGATTTTTTGCTGCGATTCTTGATTTTACTTTACAATAGCAGCGGTAGATGGCACTGCAAACAATAGTTGTTAAATCGGGCACCGATTTAGCGCCTATTGATTGCAGCGCCATCTGGTTTCTATTCTAAACTGAAAAAACTCCTGATCAGGGGTAATTCTCAGTTAAAAAAAAAAAAAAAAAAAAAAAAAAATCTGAAATGTTACAGCAGAGGGGTGGGGATTCCCTTCTGGCACTAATTATTCTTGTTGCAGGTCGAGTTAGCCGTTTTCGATCTGGGTCGATTTGAGGCTGAGTGTAGATTCATGCAAGCTCGGTTTGGGTTAAACCATTTTGTTCAAAAGTTAGTTCAGTATATTACTTCAGATTCAAAATTATACCTATAATAATAAACATAGGTGTATGTATCATTTGTGCTGTTTCCCAAAGAGAGCACTGTATTTTTTCCACGACTCTTTGACGAAATTCGCGTTTTTTCGCAACTTTTTGACGAAATTCGCCTATTCTCCCAGCCCTTCGATAAAATTCGCGTTTTTCCGTAGCTGTTTGATGAAATTCACATTTCTTACATTATTCTTTGACAAAATTTACGTTTCTTCCGCAACTCTTTCATGAAATAAGTGTAATTTTGCAGCCCTTCGATAAAATTCGCGTTTTTTCCCCTCCACCCTTTGACAAAATTTGTGTTTTTTTCGCGATCATTTGACGAAAATTGCACTTTTTCAGCGATCCTTTGACGAAATTCGCGCTTTTTAAGCAATTCTTTAACGAAATTTGCTTTTCTCCGCGATCCTTTGACGAAATTTGATTTTTTTTGCGACCCTATGAGGAAATTCGCGTTCCTTTCGCGATTCTTTGATAAAATTAGCATTTTTCGCGATCCTTTGACGAAATTCGCTTTTCTCGCGGTTGTTTGACAAAATTCGCGTTTTTTGCGCGATCCTTTGACGAAATTCGGGATTTCCGTGATCATTTGAAGTACATCGCGTTTTTCCGTGGCCTTTTGACTAAATTCGCGCTTTTTCCGCGCCTCTTTGACCAAATTCACGTTTTTTCCGCGATTCTTTGGCGAAATTGAAGTTATTTTCCGTGAACGATTGGTGAAGGGGATTTTTGGCGGCGACCATTTGTCAAAATTCGCAATTATTTTTATGTCCGAATTTTCGGACAAAAATTGCGCCATTATTTTATTACATATTTCAAATCTGTATATATTTTAGAGTTCAAATATGTCCAAAATCTTTGTGAAAGAGTTTCTTTTTTAAATAGAATTAGATCATAAAAAAAATGGTTTGCTGCGGAAATTGCGGGTTGCGCAAATTTTACCACTTTTACGTTGGCCGTGGAAATAGCGGGATGCGCAGTGAGATGATTAAATTTTCGGAAAATTTGGAACACAATCACCCCTGCTCCTGAGATCTTACATAACCCTCCTTCAAGTATTTTTTTTTTTTTTTATATAGCTGTCGCCATTTGCAAGTTATTGAATTGTATTTAAAATCAGTCAGTCCATTTTAGGGCACCCGGTATATTCAGTAGCTATATGGGATGGTGGCTGAAAGAAGCATATTTAAAAAAAATTAAAGCTGGCTTCGATATGTCAGTTAGAGGTTTACCAGGGCTGAAATTTCCAGGTCCAACACAAAAAAAAAAAAAAAAAAAATATTAGCCCGGTATAAAAGCTAAAAAAATCAACTCCAGCCCAGCCTGCATTTTGCAATTACAATTATTCATTAAAGCACACTTACTTATGCTCATATTTTATTTTAAATTATGTTCGAAAATCATGAATACAGAAAAACATTAATATTAATGACTATTTAGGCAATTATGTACATAAAAACTACGTAAAAATCATTACTTAGACAAATACATTCAAATGGAAATCCAGTAAGAAAATCAGTTTAGAATGAAAGAAACGGATGATAAAAGAAAATCCGAATTTTAAAGCTCTACAAAGAAAAAAATTCTGCATAGCAGCGCCACCTGTTGGGCGATTTACACCAAACACTAATATGGACCAATTTATACCAGGAAGCAACTTAATCTAAAGCTTGATGACAATTCATGCATTAGTTCTTGAGATATAGCTATTGCGGAAATCGTGAAAAATGCAGCACAGCAGCGCCACCTATTGGGCGATTTACACCAAAAATTAAACAGCAATAATTTATTTCGAATAAAAATCAAATTTCAAAGTAATTGCTTAAAAGGCGCAAAGGCCAACATAGTGAAAAAGATTCCAAGCCGGGACTCGAACCCGGGCCATCAGTATAGCGCACTGACGTTCTACCGACTAAACCACTTGGAACGATACCTAGCTCGGAAAATTTCTCACTATTATATGTTGGCAAGGCTACAAAAGCAGCACAAGATGGAACATTTATCGTGAGTCACCGACCTGGGACAAACACGAAACATAATTAAATCCAGCATCGATAGAAATTATATTAATACATGGAAATTATTCCAGAGAGAAAACATTCGCCTTGCATACAATATTTCAAATGAAAATCAAATTTCAAAGTAATTGCTTAAAAGGCGCAAAGGCCAACATAGTGAAAAAGATTTAATAGTGAGAAATTTTCCAAGCTAGGTATCGTTCCAAGTGGTTTAGTCGGTAGAACGTCAGTGCGCTATACTGATGGCCCGGGTTCGAGTCCTGGCTTGGAATCTTTTTCACTATGTTGGCCTTTGCGCCTTTTAAGCAATTACTTTGAAATTTGAAATTTGATTTTCATTTGAAATATTGTATGCAAGGCGAATGTTTTCTCTCTGGAATAATTTCCATGTATTAATATAATTTCTATCGATGCTGGATTTAATTATGTTTCGTGTTTGTCCCAGGTCGGTGACTCACGATAAATATTCCCTCTTGTGCTGCGTTTGTAGCCTTGCCAACATATAATAGTGAAAAATTTTCCGAGCTAGGTATCGTTCCAAGTTCGTCGGTAGAACGTCAGTGCGCTATACTGATGGCCCGGGTTCGAGTCCCGGCTTGGAATCTTTTTCACTATGTTGGCCTTTGCGCCTTTTAAGCACTTACTTTGAAATTTGATTTTCATTTGAAATATTGTATGCAAGGCGAATGTTTTCTCTCTGGAATAATTTCCATGCATTAATAGCAATAATTTATATCAGGGACTCCCTGAATCTGAAGTTTAATGAAAATTCCTGCATTTTTTCTTGAGATAGAACTATTGCAATAATCTCGAATAATGCAGCATAGCAGCGCCACCTGTTGTGCGATTTTTACCAAATTGTAATCAGCACCTAACTATATCCTGGACTAACTGAATTTGAAGTTTTATGAAAATCCGTTGAGTAATTCCTGAGATATTGCTATTGCAGAAATCATGAACCATGCCGCATAGCAGCGCCACCTGTCGGGCGATTTTCACCAAAAACTAATCAGGACCAGATTATATCAAGGTCTAACTGAAACTAAAGTTTTGTGAAATTCCGTGCATTAGTTCATGAGATAGAGCGCCCACAAAATTTTTGTCACATACAGACTCACAGAGTGACAGAGTGACAGACAAACATTTTCTAAAAACCATCCAATCGTGTTCAGGACATTCTAAAACGTATAAATCCTTCGAAAACCAGAAGTCGAAAATTTTCACGAATCCAATACTTTCTTCTTGTAAAGATAGAAGAAAGTAAAAAAGTAGATTTTTAAATATGCATCTCTGTAATTTATCAAATCAAATTAAATTTTTAAAGATTTCGCTAAACAAATGTACAACATAAATTTTACGGACAACAAATAAGTAAGATGCCAGAACAACTTGGGCTCGGGGAAAAAAATTTAGAGAAGTACACGGGTCGCGATCGGGCCAATGCTGTTTATCATACGGGCTGACACGGACCGAACAAACGTTCGTTTTAAAAGCTTTTCGTTTAAAAGCTTTTATTCCGGGACGAGACTCGAGCTGGAAATTTTGGCCAATGCTGATCTCTAGGAAGAGACCTGAATTTGCAAAAAATTTTAAGATCAGGGCACGGCGCGGCTCTAAATGAGAGAAGACCTGACCCAGGCCGAGAGTGGTGCGACCCGGATCGGGTCGCGCCGGGCTCGAGCTTCACCCCAAGTCATTTCAAGTGAGGATGCATAATGCCGTTTTGAAACCCTTTTTTTGCCCAAGGGGGGGGGCTATCGCCCCCTCGCCCCCCCCCCCCTTAGATCCGCCATTGACTAACGTAACTTTTATGTGTAACTGACGTAATATCATGACTTTAGAAAGACAATAATGGTTCTTAACTTGGTTTGTAAATAGTAATTTACAATGCTTTTTATTAGGATTTTATTACAGAATATAAAAATATCAAATTTTCCAACCACACCTTTAAATTAAACATATTATAAATTTTATCCCTCCCCCCCCCCCCCTAAATTGATAATTTTCTGTGGAACTGCCCTTAAGAAATGTTGGCACCTACACTGGTGGACAAATGTTAAGGACCAAGAAGAAACGTACGAAGAATCTACGTGAGATTGTGGGTCAAGAAGCAAACAATAGTATTAAAAGAATGTTACACAGGATTTAATATAAATATTTTGTTGAAAGAATATACAAAGGGTACTTCAGAGGTTCTTTTTCGAAAACGTGAATATTGTCCGAAAACATGACTGTACAAAGAAAGCAAAATACTCACAATTAACAATCGTCAGTGCCATATCAATAAGGGATGTGGCCACCGTGTAATGCGAGACAACTTTCAACACGACGTGGCATACTCAGAACAATAGGATTCAGTAGCTGTTGAAGCAAGTGGCCCCATTCCTCCTTCACTAAACAGATGAGGGTTTCCTTGTTTGCGGGAGGAAATTGTCGAGCAGCAATACCTCTCCCCGAGGCATCCCATACATTTTCAATGGGATTCAGGTTAGGGGAACATGCTGGCCAGTCAATGCGATGGATATCTTTGGCCTCAAGACAATCTTGTACAGACAGTGTTCGATGACAAGGTGCGTTATCGTCCATAAAACGAAACTTTTCGCCGACAGCACCTCGAAAGAGTCGAACATGGAGAAGCAGGGCGTGTTCAATGTACCGTCTACTGGCCATGGACCCTAGGTCAAGCACACAGAGATCCTTGCGGCCATGGAACATGATGCTTGCTCACACCATGATACTTGAAGTCGCATATCGATCTCTTTCTAGAATATTTTCGCGACAATAAGCACTACCAAGCTCGCGCCGTATCAGTTTATGTCTACAATCAGACAATAGACTGAATCTACTCTCATCTGAGAAGAGCACAGTAGACCAATCGTCATCGGTCCAATTGTGAATGTCCCATCAGGCGGCGTGCATCACCCGTGGGTCACGCTTGACTGTCGCATCAGGCGGTATGCATCACCGGTGGCTCGCACTGGACTGTTCCATAGAAGGCGTCTACTGCAGGTGGTTCACACTCGACTATGCCATGGATGATGTGCACTACAGGTGGGTCACACTTGAATATTCGAAAATTCAGTAGTAAAAACAATTCATTATTATAAACTTAATAAATTCACGACGGGAAACGAGAATTCTCGTTTTCATTTAAAAGATATCACTGACTAAGGGCATGGCTTCTACCTTACAAAAATGCATTTATATCATGTTGTCCATAGTTCTTTAGATTGTAAGACATTTTATATTAAATTCGTACATATGTAGTCAATAAAATTATGTCTCTAAGTAATTTGCTTACTCCTTACGATCTTTCAGACATTCACAATCAACTCTGCTTGTTATATTCGAGTTCAATTCAATAAATATGAGAGGGGCGGGTCATCAGAACCTGATTACCCACGGGGCAAAATCCTACCACTAAAAATAAACAGAAAATATTGCCTCATTCATGGCAGAAATTTTACAGTAATATAGCGTTTAGATAAGTCGAACTTTTCTTTTAAAATTTATTGGTGTAAGTGTGCCCCGTTGGTAACCAGGCCCTGCGGGTCATTACATACAGTGTGTGAAAAAGCGACAGTAACGTGCCGCCAGATGAAGCGAAATATGAATTCGAGCACCGTCTCACAACGAAAAACGTGAATATCGACGCCCGCGTGTACGTGGTAGTTATTCCGGAGTGTGATCCAAGACAAATATGTTTAACCCTTAATTGCATAGTGATGTAAATTTCCATCACCTTTTTATTTAATTTTTAATACATAAATTAAGTTCTTACAACTATTATATTTATATAGAAATATTAATCCTTTAATAATCACAAAAATATGCTACTAAATAAAGTTAAAAATCTATCTTAAGATTTCTGGTGTCTAGTCCTTAATATAAAAATAAAAAACACAATTCTAAAAAATAATTTATGCAATTAAGGGTTAAAACCGGAAAGTGTATACAAGGAACTGCGTCTTAAATATTTGAAGTACTTACTAGATTTCATTTTAAAGTTTTTAACTAAATAAAATTTCCTGTTGAAAACATGTTTGTCTTTGATCACACTTCAGAATAATTAAGAGATGTTAACATCTACACTGGTGGACAAATGTTAAGGATCAAAAAGAAACGTACACGTAAATGAGAATCTACATGAGATTGTGGGTCAAGAAGCAAACAATAGTGTTAAAAGAATGATACACAGGATTTAATATAAATATTTTGTTGAAAGGATATGTACAGGGTACTTCAGAGGTTCTTTTTCTGAAACGTGAATATTGTCCGAAAACATGACTGCATAAAGAAAGCAAAATACTCACAATTAACAATCGTCAGTGCCATATCAATAAGGGATGTGGCCACCGTGTAATGCGAGACAACCTTCAACAAGGCGTGGCATACTCAGAACAACAGGATTCAGTAGTTGTTGAAGTAAGTGGCCCCATTCCTCCTTCACTACACGGGTGAGGGTTTCCTTGTTTGCGAGAGGAAATTGTCGAGAAGCAATACCTCTCCCCAAGGCATCGCATACATTTTCAATGGGATTCAGGTCAGGGGAACAGGCTGGCCAGTGTATGCAATGGATGTCTTCGGCCTTAAGACAATCTTGTACAGACTGTGTACGATGACAAGGTGCGTTATCGTCCATAAAACGAAACTTTTCGCCGACAGCACCTCGAAAGAGTCGAACATGTGGAAGCAGAGCGCCTTCAATATACCGTCTACCGGTCATGGACCCTTGGTCAAGCACACAGAGATTCGTGCGGCCATGGAATATGATGCCTGCCCACACCATGATACTTGAAGTCGCATGTCGATCTCTTTCTAGAATATTTTCGCGACAATAAGCATTACCAACCTTGCGCCGTATCAATTTACGCCTACAATCAGACAATAGATTGAATCTACTCTCATCTGAGAAGAGCACGGTAGACCAATCGTCATCGTTCCAATTATGATGCATACGGCACCCTGTAAACGGGCACTACGTGGCCTCTCGAGAGTGGGACGCACACAACAGGTCTTTGGGTGGTCCACCCTTTTTCTAACGTCTTGCCAAAGTTTTCCGCGATATTTTAGTTCTTGTGGCAGCACAAAGTTGATTTGCTAATTGACCAGCTGTATTGCGCCGGTTCCTTTTTGCCGAAACAACAATATAGCGATCTTCTTGGGACATCGTACAGCTGGGACGACCTCTTCCCGTGCGCCTAGTACATATTCCACACTTTTGGAATGCCGCCCATAGCGTAGAAACAACACTGTGCGCGATGTTAAATTCACAAGCAACACCTCTCATTTTGCGTCCTCTGTCCAACTTTTCGATTATTCTACCACGTGTAATATCATCTAAATGATGCCTGGAAGACATGTTCAAAATTCCAGTGTTCAAGCTTCACTCCATCTCCTATATTTTACATCTAATGACAACTCACAGCATCCGCCGCACAGTGGATCAAAGTATAGGCGATGACGAACATAGGATTATCCCGATAGTACAAGGGGTGATCAAATGAAAAGGTACGAAACGACATGGTGGGTACAAATGTTAACTTTATTCAAAATATTCACCATAGGCCTGAGCACAACGATCCCACTGATGAACAAGCCGCAGGATTCCTTGTTCCCAGAATTCCTGTGGCCGTGAAGAGACCCAGTCCTTCACAGCGTCCTTGAGTACGTCGTCCGAGTTGAAGGGCTTTCTTTTCAGGTGTTTCTTCAGTGGACCAAACACATGGAAATCGCAGGCAACAAGTCCGGACTGTAGGCGGATGGTCCAACGTCTCCCACTTGAACTGGTCTCGGGTCATCACCCAGACTCTCACGGCCTGCACGAAAATGGGCACTCCATTTTCTGACAGACTTGTTAGAGACACATTTCTCCCAGTAAACTGTCACCATCCGGCGATGAATAGCTGCCGGTTTCTCAACTTCCGCTGTCAGAAATCGGATAACACCTCTCTGCTCCTCAATCGTCGAATTTTGCAACGCGAACGCCATCCTGCCCGCATACGGACTGCCGCATCATTTGGACGCCGCTTTTGATAAGAGCCTCTGCTCTCTACTGCGCATGCGGGCACCCGCGCATGCTCCGATCCCAGTCAGAGACTCCAATCGCATCCCGAGATGTCTTGCTACGTTCTCCCATTGCGGAATATGCAAATATTTAACTGTCCCGTTTTTACGTCGTTTCGTACCTTTTCATTTCATCACCCCCTTGTATAAGCCTACATATATGATGTTTTTTGTTATATTTAGGTTTAAATGAGTAAAATAAATTATACTAAAAGTATCTGCATGGTTTTTATGAACAATTTCGCACTTTTTTGTCGCAAACAGGAAGTTTAGGGAGATGATGAATAACAAAAATAAACTGGAAAAACAAAGCATGCAGTTTTTACTTATATCCAAATGACATTAGTGGAATATTTAAAGCATTTGTTTAATTTTTAATTGGCAACATATACATAACTATTTAAAATCGCTCTACAAAACTGCAACATTCTACTGCAACATTTTAGAACTTATTTTAGTGCATATTTGTTATTATTGGGTTTGAGTTTTTTAAAAATTATTTTGTAGTAATATTAATTTTGGCATATTTTTTTTTTTTTTAATTTGAAACAAGATTATTTCATTTTGTCTTTTTTCTTTCAATGTTTTGAAATATGATAACAAACAGAGATTTGTTTTTGTTTGTGAAATATTTAAATAAGGATTTTAGTTATGAAAAATCAATGCTTAGTTTTGTAAGTGAAAAGTATGGGCTAATTGCCTCAGACATTGATGAAGAAAACTTAAAGGAGCGTTTACGTATGTTTCGTGTAAGTGCAAAAGATAGCTGACTGAAATCTGAACGAAAATTAGATCGTTTTAATAATAAAAACTATTCTTCACTTCAGTGTTCCTTTAAAGTTGGTAATGAGCTTAAAACATTTGCAGTTGAAAATTTGCAGAAATCAACTTCATGAAAATCTTTTTCAGACGTAACCGAAACTCATAAAAGAAGACTAATTCAAAGTTTCAGAGAGGATATTTCTGGAGAAACTAAATTAAGAAGAATCAAAGAGTAAATTTCAACGCAAATTCAGAAAAGAATTAGGTTTGCTAATAGAAGTTGTTAAACGGGTAAGTGGTTTGACACACGATGGAAACTCTGCAAGGACATTTTTGCTGAGTTTAAAAAGACAGCTGAGATCACTATGGATTAGATAAAGAACTTGTTAAACGCTTTGCCATTATAATAGTGATAGCCTATGACAAAGTAATTAATGCCGAAAAATTTGGCAATTTCGCACTGGGAACAGCTAAACAATGTGCCTCAAAGTACGGTTGGTATTATATGCCAGGTTCTGTACATAATTACTAACTCATGAAAAGATTACAAATTTTGCTGTTCCAATTGGATAATTATCGGAAGAAGCTCGAAATAAAGAGTTTCGAAAGCACCGGGAGTTTCATAAGAGAAAAATAAGTCGAAGAGCAGCTAACGAAGACTTATTTGCTAATAACATCTGACGGTTTGATTTCCAGTATTAGACGCAAAATAAAAAACGTTCAAAGGAACAGAAAATTTCTAGAAGCATTGGGTCTTTTACTTTAAAATATAACACTTTATCACTGACATAGCACCGCATCCATTTATTAGAGTACATTTAACCCTCTGAGAGCCTTTGCGCTTTTCAGCATTTTCATGTAAACATTTATATAACCCGAGATACGAGTATATTACATTTAATTTCGAAGTTTAATGTTAAATTAGTTTTTTACATCATTTCATACTAGAAATTTCTTACAGTATAATATTCTTCAAAAAATATTTTTGTGTACAGCCAATTTAACATGTTTTCTTGAAACGGAAAATTACGTAATATCCGCTTCAAGTCCCTTTATTTCAAAAACGCGCAGGTTTGCGCAAAAAATCTACTATACCACATTAAGAAATAGGCTTTCAGGAATACCAGCATGTGTTTGAAATTTTAAACAACTTTAAACAATTTAAGTTACGTAATTTTGAAGATTATGAATCCATTAATTCTATATATGTTGTTCATAATGTAGAAGGAGACATAAAATTCAACCAAAATGTAGTCATTAGTAGTTTAAAATGTGTTTCAAGAAATTAATAATGATATTTTAAATGAGTTATTAGTAGAGGTTACTTAGGTTTTATTTCTGAGCACAGCAAAAAGTCACTAAAATTCGCAGAAAAATTCCTCTGCTGAAAGGTGTATATTCCGAGCTATACAAATACGATATAATTTTGTATAATTAAAAAAATAAACATGTATTCGTGTTTTGTAGATATTCTTTTAAAATATTTCATCGCAAAAAATTAGTTTTTTAATGATTATTTTTTGGCTCTATGTTCGCATTTTCTTAAGGATTGATCCACTGTGCGCCGATTGCCTAAAATCTCTTATCCCTACTATCTCATGATCGACAAAAGCGGAAGTACAAAATTTGCATAAGTTTCGTAAAACAGAGTACATCCCGCATTCATGCAATTAGGAGTAAACCCGCAGAAGCAAATTTACACGTGCTTCTGCGGGTCCATTTCTAACTGCAATCGTTGAGAATAACAGTGGTCCTTAAGTTTTGTCCGCCAGTGTATGTATACTTTTTAATGGACGTATTTTTCGGATAACCTCCTGTTTATGAGACAAATCTAATAGAATTATTTAAAAGAAAAAAAAGAAAGATAAACTAGAACTTGCTTTTAAGGCTGTTCTCAAATCCAAAGGGTCAACTTTCTGACATAAGTTTTAATTCATTTTTGTTCGGAAACGCATGAAACTAGAAGGTGTTGTTATTCAGAAACTATGTCATCTAACTGTTTTTTTTTTCCGTTTTCTTGTAAACGCAATAGATCTTTCAGAAAATACTGTCAAAGTTGGCCTTTTGAACCAACTTCTGAACGAAAGAAGAAAATCCAGTCAATAAGGGGAGAAAAATGCTGTTTCACGTGATCAAAATCGCTTATAACTCAATAGGTAATTTATTGATCAAAAAATGGAAAACACAGTTCGATTCCAAATCGCTTCCATGGTCAGAGCTTCCAATTTTATATCTTTCCGTTAAAAAATGAATTTTTAAGTGTGTCAAAACGTTTTGCGTTTGTTGAGCAGAGCAGTTGAGAACAGCCTTAACCCTTAACCGGAAACATTAGAATCCCGTGCACAAACGGAAACTGTGCTAAATTCTGTGAGACTGCTAAATTAACAAAATAGCAGTAGAATTTTAAAAGGAAAATAACTCTTAATAATTTACCAAATAGTAAACTTAAACACTTAATATTTAATAGTAATGCATTAAAAGGACCAATTTTTACTTTCTTCTATCTTTACAAGAAGAAAGTATTGGATTCATGAAAATTTTCGACTTCCGGTTTTTGACGGATTTACACGTTTTAGGGGTCAGAGATTCCAAAAAACATGTTTTTACAAAATGTCTGTCTGTGAGTCTGTCTGTCTGTCTGTGTGTATGTGACACAAATTTTGTGGGCGCTCTATCTCAAGAACTAATGAACGGAATTTAATAAAAATTTATTTTCAGGTAGTCCCTGATATAGATTGGTGCTGATTAGTTTTTGGTGTAAATCGCCCAGTAGGTGGCGCTGCTATGCTGAATTTTGCAGTATTTCCGCAATAGCTCTATCTCAAGAACTACTGCACGGATTTTTATAAAACTTCAGATTCAGTTACTCTTTGATATGAGTTGGTGCTGTTTACGTTTTGGTGTAAATCGCCCAACAGGTGGCGCTGCTATGCTGCATTTTGCAGGATTTACACTATTTTTGCAGTAGCTCTATCTCAAGAACTAACTCGCACATTTTCATCAAACTTCGGTTTTAGTTAGTCCTTGATATGAAGTTATACTGACTACGTGTTGGTGTAAATCGTCCAATAGGTGGCGCTGCTGTGCTACATTTAGAACGATTTCCTCAATAGCTCTTAATAGCTTGTCTAATCAATCTTAAGAACTAATACTCGAATTTTCCCCAAACTTCATATTGAGTTAGGCGTTGACATAAGTTGGTGTTGATTAGGTTCTGGTGTAAATCACCATATAAGTGGCGCTGCTATGCTGCATTTTGCTGGATTTACATGATTTCAGCGATAGTCATATCTCACGAACTAATGCACGGAATTTCATCTTTTTAGAATCCTTATGATGAGCCTAGATTGCCATTTAATTTTGGAAAAGTGATAACGAATTTTGAAGTATTGACATGTATGAGATAGAAGAAAGTTTTGGGATTGGTACATCCGACTAGTTTAATATGACAGCATAAAAATAAGTTTTGAACGTCACAGACAGGAAATATTTTGAAATTACACATTATTGTTCAAAATATAAAATTTTCGTCATGATAATTAAATAAATGCCAATATTTTTATAGATTTCGGTACGATATGAATTAGAAAAAAAAATATATTAAGCAGTAAAATTAACAAAACAGTTAATAGTAAACATTGCAGCATGTTCTAAATATCTGTATTTTTTATGTATTTTTGACAATGTTGAGTCCCTTCCGTGTTCAGAATTTATATATTCTTCATCTGAAATACTTTCAACATCTCTTATGTCACTTATTACTTCATCGAACAATCTCAAAACAGTTTCTTCAATCTTTTTTATCCCTGTAGCGTACCCGCTTTGACGGCTCCTCCATATCAATACCCCAGAGCAAAAAAATACATAAACGGAAACATGGCGTCTTACAGACTGCGTTGAAAATAAAATAATTTTTATTTCAATAACTAAAAATGAGCAGCCGTTGCAAATGGGTGGGGGAAGCCGAGGACCAGTAGCGTAAGGATTAGATTGTGTGATAAGATTGGGGATGCGTTCATTTTTGTGTAAAGGGTAGATATGTAGACGCAACCATCTCACAGACGGCATGTTTCCGGTTAAGGGTTAATGCACCTTAAAAAAAAAAGAATAAAAAAATCGTCATTTAGTATGAAATACTTTCAAACAAGATAATCAATACAGATCTCTAAGTTTAAGAAGAGGGTAGAATCAACGAAAAACCCCTTTTCAACAGAAGCCAAAAATAAATGCAACAAATAAATTAACCATGAATCAAATCATTTTGTTGATGATTATTTAAATTTTGATTATGCTTATTTTTGCTTTTAGGACATCCTTTTTAATATTACCATAAAGGAAAAATAACCCAATATTAAAAAAGAAACTAGCAAGAAAAGTAAACGAGGAAGTTTCATTCCTCATCTCAGTAGTTTGTTTAACAGATTTTGAAATTTTTCTTTAAAGCGTAAAAAATAACTAAATCTCTTCCGTTTTAAAAAATTATTTCTGGTAATAAAACCGCTTCCATATGAAAAAATTATCTCCCATATTCATCTATGAAACCATACTCATACTTTTCAGGCAAATACCTTCAAAATTCAATTTATCACCTTCATCCCAACAACTGTACATTAAATCAAACTTTCACACCACTAATATTAAATGAAAATAATTAAGTTTAATAAATGACACATTTGTATTATTATGCTTTGATTTCTTTTTCCAAAATCAAGTTCACAGGCTAACTGGCCTGTAATAAACGCAGTAGCCCGTATGCTTTTTCGGGAAGGCTCACGTTTTCAGCACTAGCCTTGGCGAGTTGGCGAAAGCGAGAACGTTCCGCCAGCTCTAACGCCAATCGTCGTCTTGTGTTTTGTTTTGAACCGAAATGGCGGAAGACGAACTATCATATTTTAGAACAACATTCCTACCTAAATTAAAGAAATATTTTCAATTATGTGTTCTAGATGAAAAGAAATCTTCTTCGAAAGAAATTGTATTACGAACTCTTATACTCTGTTTTATCAAAGGCCTTTATTACTTTTGATGATATAGACTAAAATTTTGATTATTTGATCCCCTCAAAAATCTATATTTTCATTCAATGGAGTATTATTAATTCCATACCTGTTAAACAAAAACACACGACCTTCATAAATCTAGATATTTAATTACATATAAAGATGTATTTATGGGGATGATGAATTAATGCAGTTCCAGCGCATTTTGATGTATATAAACGCAGATTTTAAAAAATACCTGTGGTAGAAAATTACTATATTTTCTGCGATACCAAATTTAATACCAAATCATTCTGCAGAAACATTCCCCAAAGTCGAGGGAAAATAGGCCAAACAAGGAAAAAAAAAAAAAACTATTAACCCCAATCCCCCTCAACCAGGATGTTTAGAAATTGCCTTTTTAATGTGAGATGAAATTCTTAAGGGGAGGTGGGGGAGAGGAATATTGAATGATTGTCTTTTGTTACTTCAAAGTAACAAATAAAATCACTGGAGAAATTTTTTAACTGTGTATGATAGTGAGGGGCTGTAGATTTAAATAGTTAAATTTATCAATTAGCAAATAGAAAAAACAAACCAAAAAATTAAAACCTTTTTTTTTTGGGGGGGGGGGGCAGAATTTGAATAATTGGTATTGGTAATTTACTTATAGTTACTCCAAATTAATAAATAAAACAGAAATTTTTAAAAATGTAAAGAATATAAAAAAAAAAAAAAAGAATGAAAGCGTGTGCACAAAAGGTTAATCCTGATTTTTTTCCCCCTTATCTTTCATTCTATTTCTTTCCTTTGCTTTTTTTTATGGTAAATTATTTATTTGTTATTTAAAAATCAACGGATAGAGCAAAACAGTAAACTTTATGCACTGTTATGGATAAGCGAAGAGACAGTTAACATTTCAGACACAATTTTAACTAATCTTTTTCTGCAAGACAACAATGAATTTTAAATGGTCAAAAAATAGTGTGCTGGAGGAGAGGGTGGAGAATAGAGAAGAGAAAATTCGGAATGGGAAGTAGCCTCAGACGATTGATCATTATTTTATTCCCACTTCAACTTAATAAATAGTGCAATATGTGTACAGAATGACGGAAAATGGAGTGTGTGTGGGGGTGGGTGGGGGGGGGGGGGGGGATTTCATTCGAGAGAAGAATTTAGATGATTTATTCAAATATGACGAATTACTATTTAAAAATAACAAATTAAACAACTTGGACGAAATAATATTTGAAAATATGGCAAAAATTTTAAAATAAAAACTGAAGAATTTTAAAGATTTTTAACTTTGTGCACTAGGGGCAGACCAATGTTTTTTTACATAAAAAACTCAAATAGTGATAAAGATTTAACAGTATTAAAATGTAATAGTAATTGATTTAATTGCGTGCATAAACTTGCAGTTATTTTAGCTGATTGATTTAATTGCAGGATACAGCTAAATAATTTATGATTCATCGTTCAATCTAATTGTAATCGAATTGATTTTAATTTTAACTTCCTATTAACTTCTAATCGCAATTAAATTAAGAACAATTAATTTTAATGAATTATTTCAATGAAAATATGTTTTATTAATGCAATCAACACGTCACACAATTAGGCCGCTTAATTAAGAAGAAAAAAGAAAAAAAAAACTAAATTAATTCAGTAGTAATGCTAGTAAAACTAAGTTCAATTGTGTCATAAAAACATGATTAATAGAATTATATTTATTACAAGAAAATCTTTACGTCTGTTTTTATTTTTCCTAAAAAATAAAATACGTTCTCAATTTCTTCGAACATAGCGAATTAATGAAATAAATTAATATTATTGAACTGAAAAAAATAACTTATGTTTGAATTATATATATTGTGAAATTAAAAGCATTTTAATCCGAAAAAGCTCTTTGTTTTAAGCAAGCTTTAAACTGTAAACAACGGTGAAATAACATTTCGTCATACTTTTTTCTCTGCTTTATAGATTTTTAGATTTGCAGAAAAACAAATGAAAAAAAAAAAAAAAAAAAAAAAAAAAAACAATATATCTTTGCTCTCAGCAAAAGATTGAAGCTGCTGTTCGCTACGCGTATGACGTCACGAAGAAGAAAGGGTGCGTATTGTTGAATTCATCCCCGCGCCAACCGTTACCCTGGCGATAAGGTGCTCAAAACGTGAGCTTTCTTGAAAAAGCAGCCCGTATATAGCAAAGCCGTATCGATCGCTGGATGACGCGGAGTCTTGCAGAAAGCTGTATATACATAGTAGGCGGGGACACGCGTCCGTTAGAAGGTGCAGCAAAATAGTGCTTTGCTTGGAAGGAGTTCATTTTCCCTTCCAGTAGCTCATTTCTCCAACCTCACATTTTTTATTTTATTTTGTTTCATTTTATTTCCCCGTGCTATTGCTACCAGTCAGGTGTTTAGATTGCTCTCCAGTTATCCAACAACTTTCCGGGGAAGTGTGTAGTTGTCCACAGGCGCCTCGGCCAAAGCATCTTCGAAATCATTTCATTAGCATTAACCCCTTCTCTGTCGTTTTTTTTTTTTTTTTTTTTTTTTTTTGTCGAATTTCCAATCCCAAACAAGCATTTTTTTTTTATTGCTGAAAATTAATACATGATCTATCCTGAATTGGAAAATGTAAAATATTTTTGTTTGTAACCAATTTTTGTTTGACCAGTGGTAATAATAATAATAATAATAATAATAAAATTAAAATGTCACTGAACTTCAGTTATTCCTGCAATGCACTCAAGTTTAAGCCACTGAGCGGTTTGGGCCTATTCTTCCGTATCTCAAAAACAACTTTAATCTGTTGTAGACAAAAATATTTTAAAGATAATTGTATTTCAAGATGCATATCGAATAAAGCAGCATGAAGTGTATTTTAGAAACAAACAGGGAATGAAAATTTTAATTAAGATTATTTTTATAAGCATTTTTAGGAAAATCCAGGAAATCCCTCAAAACGCTCTGAGGGTTAATATTAAAAAAAAAAAAATAGCCTGAAACTTTATTTATCAAATCTATTTGAAGTATAAACACAAAGATGGTAACATTTCGCCAAATTTGACAAAATCTTGCCAACATTGATTTAGATAATAGAACTTGTCGCGCCATCTCTTAGCACTATGCAGAAATACAAAAAATATACCGACGTGCAAGTTGCGACAAATTCACTTTCAAGGATGAAATTTTTTTTCGCGTCGCATAACATGCGACGCCGACCGTACCTGAACAAAAACGCCGAACATATGACATGCGACGCCAAAAGAGAAGAGGTTAATAAAAATGTGAAATCACACCTTAACATGTTAGATTTTCAATTGTGATTTCATTCATTTATAAAGTTATGCTGTCATGTTGAATAATTTTCGAATTAGAAATTTCAATTTTTCAAATAATCATTAATGACTGCGCTTTTATTATTATTATTTTAGTATGAATGATTAATATTAATTTAAATCCGTGCAATTCTTTTCCATTAAAAATGAGTCGGAAAAAAAGTTTGATACCTCCATGGGCATTTTCTTTGAGAATGAGGACTTTTGCTTTTACCTTTTGACAACAGTCAAGGCCGTAGCCAGTGGGGTGATCACTGGGGTTTGATCCCTCTCCGAAATTTCTGTCGGAATGACTATAAATAGGCCATTAGCTATCAGTCAAGATTTGAAAATAAGCTACAGTCAAGATTAACAAATCAAAATTCTATGCTAGCATATCTTTATTATTGAATTCCGTTAGTATGTTGAAAATGTAAATGGAATTTCTAAAAATTTTTCAAGTTCTTTCGATTTTCACCTGTAACAGCAGAATGTTAACGCTGTCAAAATAAAATAAATACAAGAAACATCCAAACACAGATTGCCGTACTTGTTTAGCCCAAATTTTTTAAGAATATTATGACAGACATTTAAAATATCCACAAACTTATCTGTTCTGGCGTGTACTACTAGGAAGACATTTTTGGCTATAAAACATCTGTACAAAATTGTCAAACATTAATTTGATTGCCATTAATGTATATAAGTCACCGAAAGATGCATATAAATGAGATTGTACTTTTATTTGCAATAGAAAAGCTTACACTTTCCTTTGTAATTTTATTAAATTGAATTATTTGAATTCACAATAAAGCTTAATAAAGATTCTCAACCCTCGCCTCTTATTCAATGAATTTAAAAAAAAATTCTAAAATAAGACAACAATAAAATTAATTCATAGCCCCAAATCCCCCTCCGAAATATTTTTCTGGCTACGGCCTTGGCAACAGTAGTTATGTTTTTTTTTTTAGAATGAACGAAGAATTTGCCCCCATCAAAATAATAAATATCGCATTCGATATTATTCTACAATTATGTACATATATATAAATAGTTTTTGTGTAAATTAAGATGATATAAATAATATAAAAGCCAAGAAATGTCTTCTCCATTGTGAAACATCGTCTCGTAAAATTTACTAGTTGCCGAGTCTGTTCTCGAATAATCAGAGTTCTGTTTCCTAGAAGGGGGCCTACCTTGGATCGGTTAGTGTTTCGTGCTTACCATTATAGATTTACGTGACATTATTTATTGTGTATCCGACACCGTGCAATTCCTTTCCATTAAAAATGAGTCGGAAATTTTTTTTCAGTGAGAGTCTTTAATTAGATAATAATATTAATTAATTAAACGGGTAACTAATAATTAAACAAGAGATTTACGTCAAGGGCGCCTTGGAGACGACTAGAGAGGGAGGCACACCCACCCGCTGAGAAATTCGATATTCTTTAATATTAACAACATGTCAACATGAACATTTTACAACATGTCAGAATAATTTTTAAAAAATCAGAAAGTATGCAAAAGCTAAAGTAACTTTCAGATTTGACTAAAGTAGAAACATTATTATCAAATATACACTTTAAGAACAAAAATTAATTTAACAATAAGCCCCTCCCTAAAGAATTCGATATTTCAGAATATATCATTTACCACATGTTGGAACGATACTACTACTTCTAATAATAATAATAATAATAAATAGAAATAGTAGAAAAGCTAGAGTAACGGGTCAATTTGACTAAAACAGACACATTATCATGAAATAAACACTTTAAACACGCAGAAATTAATGATCAGTAGTATTCGCAGAAGCCTTGGTATTGCATCATTTAAAAAATGAGACACATTTATTATTAATCCGTATCTTGGCTACTTTAAAATATAAATGTGAGAATAAAACTGATAGCTTCAAAATGAGTCCCCCGCTAGAATGTAATCTACCGGCGTCTTTTTAAGCAGTCTCCGCACTTTCCACTAAGTGCTTAATTAGTTTCAGTCACCTGGTAAAACTAGTTCTTATTACTTTTGAAAAATCAGCATCTATGAAGAAAAAAATTTTAATTTGTGGAAGGGGAGGCATCATGGTCATCCCCTTTGACGGATTCCATCTTTATTTTGATTTTCAAAATTGCCCATGAAAAAAATACCAATCATGTTAACGTGTTTGGATTATGTGTTTTACACTTTATGACTGCTTGAATGTAATATCTGATACTATTTAAACTTAGGTTCTGTTCTCAAAACGGATAGACGGGAGGTCCTGGACACTGTCGCGATCGTCGACCTAATCGTTCAGAATTTTCCGCGGTTTTCTTCAAACCTTGCCGTCAAAATTTCTACCACTATTTCCGAAAATAAATATTAGCTTTTTGAGTCAGTGATTATCTGTCATTTAATAATGACGATACGGAAACAGCGGTAGCTTTTTATATAAAAAAACTACGATAAATTGGCAACAATGAATACAATTCATTCCAAAGTGCAATTATTAGTTTAAAAACCAAATAAAATTCTTACATGCTAAACAATAACATAAATGTTGCTAAATTTCATAAAATAACTGTGAATTTCTTTATATTTTTATTCTTAAAATTTAATTATTATTATTATTAATATTATTATTTTCACATTAGTTGAAAATAATGTGCATGGCAAATATTCATTCAAAATTTTCTAATCCAGATTGCTGAAATATTTTGCAGAAGACAAATAAACTGTACAATAACTTTATTTTTGCTATGGCTATGAATAATTTTAAGAAACAATGCGAAAATAATTTGATATTTTGTATAATTAAAATAATATTTGTTAAAATATTTGTTGAAAACTTTTGTTAAAAGCTCTTCGCTTTCAGTTTCTTTATCATTATTCATTCGTTTGTGAATTGGAATAGAATATTTTCAAATCTGTTCAAAATTCAAAAGCAATTTAACAATTACTTTCCTAGCAGAATTTTTCTATAACTAGCTTTAAAAGAAATGTTTCAATGCGGAAAAAATATATAATAATACTTAACTACAAAAACTGCTTGTTTTTGTCTGTAAAGTATTCACTTACGATTTATTAAAAAAGACATTGAATTCCGTTGGTGGTGATTCGTGTCTATGCCAATGCCAATGCCAACCTCCAACGTATCTTCCGTAATACTGCGATTAGTCAGCGACCCACTTTCAATCAATAAGTTTCTCACCAGAAATCCTTTTAAGAAATGAATTTAAATGAATTCCACGTAGAAACCTGAAATTAAATAAATAGAGATTCATAAAATAAATTTTCTGTTCCAGAACGTTGTTAAACTGGGTCAAATTAATCCACACACTGCGGAAGACTAGTGGGAGCTTGTCATATATGCATAATTAACCCTCTCGCTGCGCATCCCGCGATTTCCACGGGCAAGGTAAAGGTAGAAAAATTTGCGCAACCCACGAATTCCGCGTTTTTTTTATGATCTAATTCTTTATTAAAAATAGAACTCTTTTACAAAACAAAACAAAACAAAAAACAACAACAACAACAGAAAACATATTTTAACTTTAAAATATATGCAGATTTGAAATATGTAATAAAATAAATGCATGAATTTTGATCAAAAAATATTTACGCAGTGAGGGGGTTAATACAGTAGTATTACTGTTGCTATTACTGCGTAGGGCAAGAAAAAAATTGAAGGTTACAGCAAAGCTGGATAAAAGAAAAAGTGAGGACAGCTCTACGGAGGAACTGGCGTGCCGTTCTTCACATTCAAAAGTGGGGAATAGTAGTTTTGCAGCACATTAACTGCGAGCGCTGCGATCGATTTATACAGTCGAACCTCGTTTTCCCGACACTCTAATGTTCAGAAAAAAAGTGTCGTCATAAACGGTGTGTCGCGGTAACATGAGTTGGAGAAAAATATATTAATAAAATTTTAATTAATTTAAGACAATTTTAAATTCGTGCCTGTTCTTGCAGTTTTAAGCAATAAAACATTATTATTAAACAAAATTAGCACAAAAACAAAATTGAAAGGAATAAAAATCAGATTTATGATGAATTGTTTCTTTATTGTTACATGAAATATTGATGAATTAAGGTTTGCTTTTCCCCAGATGTGCTTCCTACAATTCTTTTTTTAATATCATACAATGAATTGTAATCAATATTCGCTGTTTCAAAAATGGATGTAGGATAATTTCTGATCGTTTCAAAGCAATGCAATGCTTCGGTTTTAGTCGGATGAAAAATGCCGTGTAACCACAAGAAAGCGCCGCCTGACCAGAACAAAAAGATCGTGTCGGTTTGTTTATTCAAATAAAGGATTGAAGTAAAATTTCCAATTTATCTCAATGGGTATTTTAGACACTTTTGGGAAAAGTTTGGTACATTTCTTGCCGCTTAATTTCCGTGCTTATAAGATGGATTATGAAAAATGGACAATTTTCCTGAACCGTCGGGATATCCGGAGTTTAAAATTATTCAACGACGTAAAATCCGGAATTTAATTTCATTAAAATCATATATAGAAAATCGGGACTTTGAAAAACTGACGTGATAAGCGGAGTGACGTGGAAACCGGGTGTCGGGATAACAAGGCCGACTGTATTTGAAAAAGTAAAAATTAAGAGAAAAATGAAAGAAAAAAAAATAAATAATATTACTTGGTTTAAATAAAAATTAAATTATGGAGCATCAAGTTCAAGTTATGTAAGATACAAATGATTCTGAAAAAAAAAAAAAAAAAAAAATATTTTTCTGTATAAATGAAAATATTTCAAATTAAAGTTACAAAAATGTATTTTTCTGATTTTGCCGAGAAATCTTTACGAAATTAAATTATGCAAAAATATTTAACCTCAGATTTCAATGGATTTAATAAAGCTAAATTAATTAAACATAACTTACAGGTTTCTCAGCATGTTAAGGGACATAAAACAAAAAAATGAAAAAGAAAAGAAAGAAAGAAATTAAATAAGAATAATATCTAAAAAAACATATAATCAACAGAGGTAAACAAAAACTGAAGAGTAGGGTACCTTTTCCCTTTTTTCTCAGTGTGGCAACTCCAACTACCGCACAAAAATATAGTCCTATAAAATGACTTCTAAAACTAAAATAACCAGGTACTATACATATACAATACAGTACAGGTAAGAAAGGAAAATCTCTTACCTTCTTAATTATTCCAAAAGATGGGATTGCGGACCTCCGACAAGAGCTATTTTGATTGGATACACTATATAATCCATTCTGCACAGCTTCTAAAATTAGAGGAAGTCAGCGATGTTTTGGTATACTTTTTCTCTATAAAATAAGTTGTTAATTTTAATTGAATGTGTTTAAAAAGTGTCATATTGAAGAGATTCTTTAGTTTGAACTAGAATATATTATTTCTAGAATTACATAACGCAGCTTCAAAGCCGCGTCCAAAACATACAAATCGACATCTACAAGAAAAAAATTAGAGTTCTAACATAAAATAACTTCCAGGTTGAAAAAGAAAGTTTTTGAGGAAATAGTCTCTGTGAATTGCATCAGCTTTTTTCCGCCCACGCATCCATCTAGCACAGGATCGGCGAACCTTTTTACGTGCGCGTGCCAAAAATTCACCAACAATATCTATCAATGGTGTAACGTGCCACATTTTGACATAAAATAATTTTGCAAAGTACGATGTTTATACAAAACACTAGTTAAAAAATCAGATACTATTTCTCTGCATATTTGAATAAACCATTAAATTAAAATTTTAATTCGTAAATATGATTCATTTATGTAATAATTTTCACTATGATAAGGAAATAAAAATACGAAATTTTATTTTAGAAATTTTTGACCTTATTATTTATGCATCTAGTTATGATTATCCAAGTTGCATTAAGCATTGTATCAATAAATTATTGATGAGATTTTTACTGTTGTATGTTCGATGGAGAATGCTTTATACCTGATTCATATTTTGATAGTTTTATAAATTGGATCCATTTGCCATCTTATTGCAGGGACTGTCTAAAAAAATTAATTTGAAAAATACAGCATTATAAAAATCATACAGAAGGGCAAAATACATGTCGCAAACGCTGCATAACATCGCAAGAAAAGAAAATTCTTTTCATGCAAAAATAATTGCCTTATTTGTGATAGTCTGTCCGTATGAAACAAAATTTTATTCATTATAATAGAAATTAAATTTCATCTGTATAATAATTATAAAATTTATTTTTTCGCGTGCCAGAGAAATTGTCTTACGTGCCAACTCTAGCACGCGTGCCATAGGTTCGCCAGCCCTGATCTAGCAGGTGTTCTTATGACGCAATATGGAATGAATAATGAGGCAGGCCAATTCCCGACATTCAGTATTCCAAATCCTTACCTTTATAAAAGTCTAATATTAGTTTGTACAGATTTCTTATGAAAAAAAAAATACATTGTTCATAAAATTTTCGCACTATTATAAGTATCCGGACAATCCATCTGTAATATTTTCGTGAAACTGCAATCACCTTCTTATTGTATCGAAAGCTTTTAGCATTCCTTCTTTTCAAGGTGTTTCAGTTTCTTCATCATCGTCGTCCTCGCTCGCTGCAGTTTCTTCACTAGATTTTGTTACACATCTCATCGTCAGTAAGATATTCAGTTGTCTTAAGTGCTTCAGTTCTGTTAAGTGGAATAGACTTCGTTATAATAGAATATGTTTTACGTAATATGGAGATTAATTTGCATGTTAATGGTGTTCAAAGTCACGGTTCAGCAGAACATTTCGTTAAGCAGAAAACTTCGTTAAGGGGAAGTTCCACTGTATTTGTGCGTCACTTTCGTTTTTTTTTCTTTAAGGTTGTTCTCACATCCAAAAGGGCAACTTTCTGACATGAGTTTGAATTTATTTTTGTTCGAAAATGCATGAAACTAGCTGTTGTGATTGTTCAGAAACTAGGTCATCGAGCTGTTTTTTCCGTTTTTTTGCAAACGCAATAGATCTTTCCCAAAACAGTGTCAAAGTGGACGTTTTGAACCGAATTTCCGCGCGAAGGAAGAAAGCGCACTCAAGAGCGGGCGAAAAACGTGTTTGTCACGTGATCAAATTCGCTTATAACTCAATAGATAATGGATGGATCAAAAAAATGGAACAAACAGTTCAATTCCAAATCGCTTCCATGACCAGACTTTCCAATTTTATACTTTTCCGTTAAGAAATGAATTTGTAAATGTGTCAAAACGTTTTGCGCTTGTTGAGCAGAGCAGTTAAGAACAGCCTTAATAATTGATTTGTTTATACAAAAATAAGAAAAAACACTTATTATAACCTCTTTTTTACGATGCGAAATTCTTTTACGTTTAATACTAAGCTATTTACGACATTTATTTAAATTTGTTTATCGTTTTGGAAGAGGTTTAAAGCGTACACCAAGTATATACTCTTTGTTGTATAGTAGCGTGAATCACTTTTACAACTAGGAAATTTACATCGTTTTACAATTTTCAAAATTTTTCCTATTAAGAAAAAGGCACAGAAATGAATTATTTATCGGTGACAATCTTTTTATTTATCGTGCAACTCTAAAAGCCCAAAACTATTCGACCGATGATCACTTAATTCGGCAGTTTTTCAATTTCGTAGTTTTCGTAAAAAAAAAAAAAAAAAAAAAAACATAATTCATGTCCCAAATGAGTTAATCTAGCTGTATATGATGGAGATTGATTTTTAAAAGAATTGTGCTTTAAAAATATTTGAAAAATCAGTAAATTGAAATACAATTTTCAAATAACTTATTGCATTTTTTACCTTATTTGATGGTGTGAAAATGAAAATATCTCATGGTTATTTTGGTACTTTTCAGTTAGCCGGGCACCACTGTTATATATATATATAACACTGGCGCCCGGCTAACCGAAAAGTAACATTTGTTAAAGGAAAAGGAGAAATGAATTGCTTAAATTGTTACCACTGTTGATATGTATCAGCATTACTCACAGACATGCTTTATAATATAGATAGTAACATAATGTGTTTAACTTAATTTACAAATAGAGAAAATATATATGTATAATTTATTACACATATTTGAATGAACTTAAATAAACCTGCGCCAAGTAAAATTTTTATTTCATGCTAATTTCTAAATAAATATACAAGAATATTTTAAGTGTGTTCTTCACTTGTGTTTCCGTCTGTCAAAGCTCTTTGTCTCGTCAAATATCGAACAATCGGACATCAAAATATCGGACAATCAATCAAATCAAAACACGGAAAGTTCAAATTTGGCAGAAGTAATAAAGGTTATTGACCCTCATAGTTACAGATTGAATATGTAATGCAAAAATATGTCCCCTTCTCCTCTATTTCCGAATCTACTGAAACTAAAATTATGAAAAAATTAGTGGTAGTAGAAATTTATTTAAACTAGCAGGAGAACTGTAGCAATTACCTTAGCTCACATAGTTTTTGAGAAAATCTCATTTTTCCATTCCACACAAATTTCACTTTGCTCAGAAAGGGAGTTGAGGGGCACTTGAGGTACCTATCATCATGGAAATATACAAGGAATGTTGATAATGAGTTTCGAAAAAAATTGTTAGTAATTAGCTAAGATATTAAGCTTTAACACTAATGTCAGACGAACGTCCATTTGCATGCTTTTTGTGCACATGTAACAGAAACACCTGTTAGCGAAGGCGTTTCTGCTACATGTTGAGACAAAAAGCGTGCAAATAGACTATGGATATATATCTTGATATATATCATAATATTTATTTGATATTTATTTTGAAAATATCAAAGTTTTTGATATTTTCGATATTTTTATTTTTATACATTTAATAATTATTTTTTAAATGTCGTATTTCTTGATATTTTCATATATCTGATATTTATTTTCAGAATAATATTTTCAGTCAAAAGAAGTGCAAATGAATTCTTCAACTGTTATTAAAAATTAGCCCATCCGTAAATAAATAACTAAAAAGAATAGCTCACAAAATAGTCCCTACACTCCAAAAACTAGTTTTAGACTGTACCTGTAGCTTTCCCATTACCATAATAAGAAATCTGTCTTTGAACAATACCTCCCTACCCTGTCTTAATTCTTTTTGTAGACTGCACCTGCTAAAATGGGATAAAGGGGTTAATTAGTGATTGGCTTTTAGCAAAAAAATCCTAATTTTATAAGCTTTATGTTTGAAACTGAATATTTAAATGCTGAATCAAAAATTTGGTGGGATAATATTAAATTAGAACAGCCCATGAAAGATAATTTAACTTATCAGTTGTTTAAAGCTTCTCCTTCAATAGATGCATTAGAATCTTTTCTTGTTTTTATTTTCTTCAGTTTAAATTGTGCAGTAGGTTAGGGAATGAAAAAGCATACAAACTTACATTCATGTTCAAATTCTTCAATAGAAAAAAAATAAAAGATATACTTTATTTTGTATTTCAGAATTTGTTGTGTATTTTTATTTATTTTTTAAACTGAATCCTGCATTCTGTGTTTTGATGAGTGAAAAAGCAACTTTTACAGAAGATTGTTTATGTTTTTAATATGACCATAAATTTTGTAAGGAAAAAAAAATAAAAAAAGATATTTAGAATATTGTTTTGTTATGTTTTCATGCTAAATGTAATATGATTTAGATTCAAATTTATATTGTCTAAAAATCTTTATAATCAGCAGTAAGCTGACAATTTTGAAAATATCGGATATATATCAAAATATCGGATATTTTCGTAAATATCACTATATTTACGAACCCTGGGCATACATAAAGACACGGATGGCGTACTCTATGCAACATCAGCTTTTAAAACCCAGATAACATTTTTAAATGGTATATTTGTGTAATGCAATGCGCAGTAGCAGTATAAGAGCAATAAACGTCAAATTGTTAAAAACAAACTAATGTAGGTACTTTTTGGTTAGCTGGGCACCAGTGTTACCTATACATATGTACATACATATACAAATATATATATATATATATATATATATATATGTATGTGAGTGTATATAACACTGGCGTCCGGCTAACCAAAAAGTATCCTAATTTAATTAGAATTAATCACATATTTACTTTGGGATTTGTGACCAGTTTGCATTGAGTGGCATTCTCAATATGCCACCTGGGTCTTTAAAGGTTAATTAAACACCTATCTGGGAAAAAGGCGGCATTGCAACTTTCTTTCAAAGCGCACTTAGCACAGTGCCAAGTTTAAACTTTGAACAAGATCAATTAATATATTTACAGAACCCTCCGTGCACAAGTAATACTAACACTTGACAGATTATTAAAAAAGTTCTACTTACATAGGCAATACTTTCTTAGAAGCACAATCTAATGCACGGCTGAAATGGCACTGTGCATAAGACTGTCCTACTGAGTTATTGCCTTTATTGATGCTTAACACTATTTCTACCAGTGTCAAGTGACACCTTTTTAAAGTTTGGATTCATGATTATTTTGCTTGTAGTTTTTTACTGTAGTAAGCATAAAAAAAGTCTTTAATGTATTAAAAATGATTTGTAATTGTTGCAATCTAAAAATTACAAATGGAAAACTGTGAATCGAAAACTTTTATAAGGTGTCATTTGATACTGGTAGAAATAGTGTTAAGTGCATACTGCCTTTGCTCCTGGCTGTCTTTCATCTTCAGTTATTATGTCCTGAAATAGATTTTTCTGTCACGCCTTCCTCCTGTGACAACTCTTCTGTAGTAATGAAAGCTTCTTGTCTGGGAGGTACACATTCGCCACTTTTTGAGCTGAATATTCCAAGTTTTTCTTTTTTTAGATACAATTACAAAAGAGAAAGAAATAAAAATTATCGAAGTGCAAATTTATAGAGCAAAATCAAAACAAGAAATAATATGTAGTATTTAGGTGCCTACAACTGAAATTAATAAAGAAAATCTAAGTGCCCTTTTCCACACCACCTTACATTAAGACCAGGAAACTATTCAATAATGTTTATTAAGGCTCGGTGAGGGCACACAGAAATTTGAGGTAGGGCACACAGGCGCGTTTTTTTTAGATGTGTTATCGCCAATAGCCATAATCCACAACCCCCTCCCCCCCCCCCAAATAAAATAAAATAAAATAAAATAAAAAACAAACAAAAAAAGGCAAAAAAAAAAAAAACTGGAACCTAGAAAAAAAAAAAAGTGTTAATCCAATAACATAAGTAGGATATTACAGCTCTTACGGAGCACAATTTTTCATGAATGGATACACGGTAGATTCAGTGCCATAACTGGGAGAGAGACCCGGTTGCCAGAATGAAAGGCGAAGAAAGTGCCAAATAAAGATTGTTGTTCGATACAAGACTGTATACAGTATTATCTCAAAAATCCGCACAGCTTGGGACCAGAGGTTGTGCAGATTTTAGAATTTTGCGGATTTTAGAGTTTTGTAGATTCTGGATTAAATGATCTATTTTGTCAACATATCTTTGGTATTTCCAAGAAGAGCATGTAACAATTCAATTTAAGCAAATCAGAACTTGAATCTCTTATTTACCTGAACATTATCATTTTAATACCCAAATTTATTTTTTGTTACAATTTTTAAGCATTTCTTATATAGTCCTTTGATTGAGAACTTTCATTGTTCCATTTCCTCTTGTTGAAGTTTCTTATGAATTCTGTAAATAGCCATTATTTCCTGTTGGTCTATATAACTCTGCTGCTCAAAGAACTTCAAAATATTCACCTAAAATGAAACTTTCTTAAAAAATTAGCTTTTGGTATTTTCTTTTGGCAGTGGTTTGTGATAAGGTTAAGTGAAAAATCTTTATCTTCACCCTCATTTTGTATAAATAAAGAGCCAAGCTATATTTTACGTCATGCATTAATTAAAGTTTTGCACGAAATATAAAATACATTATTAAAGCTTTGCATGAAAGATAAAATAAATTAATTTGTTATTTTCTTTAGCGGCTGACAGATTCTGCTACTACTGCTGACAACTACTAAAACTTTTCTGTGCTTGTTTATATCTCTCGTTGATTTCTATTATTTTACATTTTCTTCTATGTAAGTTTCTGCGAAATAAAAGCGTTTTATTTGTGTCATTACTATTTTCCCATAAATTTACATTAAAAATTATTTCATTTTTGTTCACAATTATTTAGAATAAAGATTATAAAGAATACTTCTTAATTGCCAATTTCATTGTTTACATTTTGAAATGCATGTGAATTTTGGAAGATTGCGGAAGTGCGGATTTTTTAGACTGTACAGTATACCATAATTTACGGCACATGTATATATAACACTGGCGCCCGGCTAACTGAAAAGTACCATTTAGTATTTAAAAAAGGGCGAGAACAAATTACAATGAAAATATGTTATTCATTCTGAGCATATATTCACTTTTAATCTCTGTACATTAAGTTAACCAATGAGTGAAGCCAAAAAATCAAGAAAACATGCTAATATATGAGTTATTCAATAAATAATGTAAAGTAATGTATTGATTAAAAATTATAGAAAAATTAAAGTTGAATATCTTATCTATATTCAACAAATTTTCAACAAACATAATTATATAAGGAAGTAACTAACTTATTAAAAGAATGAAAAGGGCCTTAGCTAGGCGAATGTTTATTTAACAAAGTGAAAGTTCGAAAAAAAAAAAAAAAAAAGAAAAACGCCAACTTTGAAGGTACTTTCTGAAAAATCGCCTGTTTTATTAAAAATTGAGACTTCATTAGTATATACTTGTAAGAAAACTTGCCAATTTCATGTATTAGAATGATTTTAAAAGTGTGTCAGGAAATAAGCAGTCATAAATGCCATTTTAATCTCAATATAACGAAATTCGTAACCATTTTCAGATTAGTTCAAGCATTTTACTAGACGTACAGATTGAAAAAAATAAGATATATAAATAAAACGGTGGCTTTCTGGTATAATTATAAAACCTAAAATATTTTTCTTACCCGCTACAACAAGCTGAAACACTTCTTGAGCTCTTGTATTCTTCTCATGGAATTTTAAAAAATAGTTATCCATTAAATAAAATGAAACCTATGACCAAAGAGCCATATTTGCTTTCCAGTTGGAAATAACATATGGATCATCTAATATATTGTCTATTATTATCCCTAATAAACGTCAGTTTCTCTAAATAATCTTGTTTAAAACTTCATTTGTTTTGCAATACATGTGATAGATTGCTACGCACTTTCACATATAAACACGCGTTTAAATGCCTCGTTTCTGCCAACCACAAGTTGAGTTGTCTAGTCACAAGCTCAGTTGTTTACCAACATGCACATTATCTATGTTCATTTGCATGTTCTTTGAAATGTTTTTGCAGATTAAAATGATAATTTTGGCAAACTAAGTATATATATATATATAAAGGGTGCTGGTTTTATTTATATTTTATCCCACCTGACTCAAATACCGTATTTCCCTGCATATAATCAGCGGATTATCTGATAAAAAACCTCAAAAATTTTAAGTGCCGCACAGTGGAGTATTTGACCCAAAAACCTGGCCAAAAATGCAAAAATTAAAATTTCGTCAACAATTGTAAAAATCATATTTTTTAATAGCTAACTAATTGGTGCATCGATCTATGTCTATTTTAAGAACCTGAGTTATATCCGGTGGCTCCTGGTCTCAGCTGAAGAGGAAGTTTCTTTCTGAGAAGACGTGTTTTTTTGTTGTTTTTTGACATTGTTGTTATGTTTAAATATAATTTTTTTGTGGCTTAATGAATTGCTGAATTGAAACTAAACAAGGCTTACGTGTTTAACAAAGGTCAGAGCTTAGTGTTAAACTGTGTGTTAATTTAAATAGTTTCGTTTTTTGTAATAAAAAAACATTAAATGTGTAAAAGGGTTATTTTTTAAGCGTTTTTGGCTCTAATTTATACATATCGAAAGCTTTTTAAATATGTGCCGCGCTTTGCCCAGCCATGTTTGAATTATAATCGTATTAGTTATAGTCTTGAGTGTCAATTTCTGCAAAAAAATCTTCCGCATATTGTTGCCATTTTTTTTATAAATTTTTTTTTCGAGATGACTATTTAAATGCTCTATTTTGCGGCCACCGAATTGAAGAGACAAGAATATTTACTATCGTATTGCAGGTTTCGAGCTCACAGGATATTACCGGAGAGCTTTTGAACCTACATATTCTGTCTGTCTGTATGTATGTACGTACATATGTACGTATGTAGGTACGTATATACGCACGCAACTCGATATCTTTTGATAGAAATATCCGATAGCCTTCAATTTGTATAAACTTATTTATTGAAAAAGGGTTCCCTAATTAGTTATTGGGGCTCATGTGTGTAACATAAGGACAGAAAGGAGGGAATTAACCCTTTCGAGGGTGGTGTCCCTAAAAAAGGACACCTAATTTTAATTCTAAAACTGACAAACATCACCAAGAAAATTTAATAAACATTTTCCTTTTATAATGTACGTGAAAATAAGCAACTTCCTATTTTATAATAACTTCGTTTATCAACTAAAAAGAGCAAAGCGAGACCCTACAACTTCTTCTTCCAGCAAGGTCCGATGGTAGTCCCGGTAAAAGCCAAGAAGAGAGTGAGGAAGAAGAGTTCTGAAGAATCATTTTGAAACTGGTAATATATTAAATACATTCAAAAACTAGCAATCTCTACTATATAGACTCCACTTTACTGAACCTACTATTAAGTATAACACTATTAAACATAAATTAAATGCAATAATTATTATTAAATGTAATTTAAATGTAAATAATAAGTTTTACATATAGTAAAACTAAATACATTTAATTAAATATTAATAGTGAATAAGACAAACCTATCAACAATTACTTTCCTCTTAAAAACAGTAAATAGTTAAGGTTACAAGTCGCTCAACTTCCAAGCTGCCTTCGGTAATATTAAGTCAATGGACATGTGATTTATTCGTATTTTTAAAATATATACTTAGTAAATTAATACTTTAACTTCTTTTTTCTTTGTGCTCTTCTTAAATGATGTCTCTTTTTTTATTAATTGTCAAAATATTTATAAAATATATATTTATAATTATGTGAAATGTTAAAATCTTACTTACACTTTTAAGATATAAAATATTAAACTAAGCTATGGATTTGTATGTATACTTCATAGTATACTAAATATTAGTTCAGTGAAACGCATAACACAGTTAAAAATGTCCATTCAGCCATTTCCGTGAATAAACGGAAATGTACTTGAGAACTTTTGTGCAGCCCTGTATATGATCTATAGAATTTATCTACAGCAAGTAATATTTTAAAAAAAATTGTCCTATTTTAAAACGCCTATCACAACTACAAACGTACTTCCAGCAATTATGGGTCATAGACTTCAATAGTTAAATTTATTCTTTAGCCATATTCTTTTGTGTGTCCCTGTAAATGAACGATATATTCTATGCACACCCTATTCTACAATAAGTGCCTTAGTACACCTTAGTGATGTGTATAAATTTCAGTACGTTTAAAAGTGTGGTATCATTAAAATAAAGAGAAAACGATTTTTCCCCATAGACCATAATGTAAGGGAATTCTTTTGGGTGTCTCTGTAAATGAACCGTAAAGGCTATATACTTCATTTACAATTCCAAACATGCCATAGTGATATCCAATAACATCTAAGAATTTCAAGCCAATCGGACTATATTTACATCGAAAAATATTTTTGACCAAGATTTCGAGTCAAATACTCCACTGTGTGCCGATTATAAACCGGTGTGGATTATATACTGAAATTCCTTTAAAGTAGAAGTTCACGTGAGATATCCAGTTTCTAACGGCAGTCATGAAATAAAAATGTAAATAGCTATCACACGATTCTCTGCTATTGACCGTTCGCGGAGTTTCTCGGGATTGTTCACATTTGACGCGTACGTATGCTAGTGGCTTCCGATTTTTTTTTTTTTTTTTTTTTTTTTTTTTTTAAGCCTTTTGGCAACATGCTTCTATGAAGAACAAAGCGTTTCTCAACTCATCTCTTCTCTTTGAAAAATTGCAATCTCAATCATTTAGCAAAAACGAAGAACTATGGAACATAGTGTCTTCTGTATTGTTATCATGTTGAAAGTTATAATAATTATTATAACTAACATGTTTTCTCTTAGACATTAATGTCTAAGAGAAAACGTGTTAGTTAATACTGGAGAATTTAAACTGAACATTATTAAAAAAGCGGGAGATCTTGGAGATCATCAGTGAGTAATCCTCGTATAGTCTGGCGTATAATATGCAGCTTATCTGATGAATTTTTTTTTTTTTTTTTTGTTTAATGGGCTAAAAATTGGGGCTGCGGATTATACGCAGGAAAATACGGTAATTGCCGTTTGCATAGTTTTTCTTATTAGTTTTTAATTAAATAAACTGGGTTCCTTTACTTTTTGTCCTTATATTTTCTAGAAATTTTTCACCATTTTTCCCATTACCGTAAAACGTTTTTTCCAGGGCCTTACATACATACACCCACACATGCATGTATGCAATGCTGAAACTAGAAATATATAGTGGGGTTCTTAAAAATGTAGGAATCATGTAATCCATTCTAGCACAATTTCTGACAATCTTAGTTTAATACAGAAACAAAATGTAAACAAACATCAGTTAAGAATTTTTATTTAATCTCATCGAAAAGTACTTTTAACATTGAAAAGGGACATCTGTTCACTTACAAATGTAAATAAAAATGTCTTATAACATGAAAAAAAAAATATTTTGAAATAATAAGAAAAAGCCAAGTTTATAAAAGCAATAGAAGAAACGTAGAAGAAAAGTACTTTTAACATTGAAAAGGGGCATCTGTTCACTTATAAATGTAAATAAAAATGTCTTATAACATGAAAATAAAAAATAAAAAATATTTTGAAATAATAAGAAAAAGCAAAATTTATAAAATCAATAGAAGAAACTAATCACATTGAAACACATCCACTTCCCTAAGAAAATTTCTCAATATATATACAATATGGGTGATTTCACAGTATTTGTAGTCTGATGTGCTTAAAAAAAAAAAAAAAAAATCATTAAATTCAGTAGCATTATATATCAAATTAAAGATAATTTAATGTAGTTTATGAATATTTAATTACTTTTAAAAAAATATTGAAACAAAATCCTTAAAAATTTCATAAAATATGAAAAAAATAGTGTCTCAAAGTTGCGGACATGACAAACAAACAAAAACCTTTCTTGCCATTTAAAACACTTAATATTTTACAATTATACATGATATATTAAATGATGCATTGTTTGACATTTGAAGTCCACCGAGGTGGAGAATGCTTTGAGGCCTATAGCTACTATGGCTGTCGCCTCGAATGATCCTTATTATAACATAGAAACAACAACAAATCACAAATTTTTTTTCATTTTTCCATTACATATATTATACAACTACAATGGGACATTCACAATTACATCCATGTCTTACCAAGGGACTCGAACCCGGGCCCTCGGGGTGACAGAAGCCTCCGCTTACTGACCACGCCAACGGGCGACAATGATGCATTGTAATGGGGAAATTAGTGACTAAAAACACTGCATATTTATCTTTTATATTATTATAATGGAAGGTTTTATAAGAATGTATTTGTGTTTCAATACAAAAAATTTCTAATTTTTATTGCATTATTGTTACTAATTTGTTTATTTTCTTAAAAATGTTATTTCCTCTGCTTATTTATATGTTATAACACTATGATTTAAAAAAAAATCATTTTTGTTATTTAATATATATTTTTAAAAATTTAAATTGGTCATGTCCGCAACGTTGCAGACATGACAACAAATATATACTATGTTTTGCAAACTTCCAAGAAAACGTTCAACTTAATAGGAATAATAATAATAATACTATTATTATTATTTATATTTTTTAATTTACTTCTTTTATTTTATTTTAACTTTGTTTATTTCTTTTATTTCCATTTTTCCTTATCAATTTCTCTTCTATCATTTTGGCAACATTTTCGTCTTCTGCATGTGCTCCTTTCAGCTAGCGCCATCTGTTGCATTCTTTGCAAGCTCTACTCTACCTTTCAGTTCATTTTTGACCTTGTTCCCTTACGGACACGTGTTTACTGTAGCTGATGACGAGCTGTTAATATTTTTAGCTCGAAACGCGTCCTGTGTATTCTTTTTATTTTATGGTGATTTTTTACAAAGATTTATTATTTTAATTAAACACAATTTTATTAGTTATTAGGGCAACACTTAAACATGCTTTAAATTATGTTATAAATGATAACATTATGATAATTTTGCAAAATTATTTAGCGTGTGACACATGTTTATTTGCATAGGTTTTCCCTGTCCACATGTTTTTCTAGCTGAAATTTTTATTAGAGGTATTTAAAATACAGTACTTGTTTGAATGTTAATGAAATCTGATTACTTATTACTGTAAGTAGTTAAAAAAAATGTTGTTATACATTTCCCCCCATAAATTCATCATGCCATTAACAAGTACAGAACGATCTCGCATTAGAAGACAGAAGTTGAAAGCAGATGCAGTGAAATATGAAGCTATAAAAGCTGAAGAAAGCAGGAAAAAGAAAGAATACAGACATTCTAAGGTTCTCACTGTGGAAAAAGCAAAAGGAGCACATAAGAACAAAAAATAAAGAGGCACAAAGAAATGCAGGAAAAAAAAGGTAGAAGGGGCTGTGCATATATAACGTTATCACTTTTTTGGCAATTTTGAACCCCCTCCCCCCCTTACGATATCATACGTTATCATTCCTCGAACCCCCCCCCCCCCCCCCCCCCGTAATGATATCGTTATCAATGTCTAAAAATTCTTTTATTTTTTTTTCTTTTGCTTGGAGTGATCTACAAATATGGTTACATTTATTTTTCGCATACTTCATTGATTCATATGAAGAGAACTCAATAAAATATCACTTTATACATGAAAAAACTTTATACTAAATAACACTTAACAGAAATAGTTACTATTTAAAAGTATTTTATAATAGCTTTTTGTTACATAATACATTCAATAATAATAATGTTTTCTTGCACTTGACCTCGCACGGGGTGGAGGGGGGGGGGGGGGACAGAGCTTCTTATCACCAAAACAGGTGGACAACATTCTGTCTCTTTTATTTATTAGTAAACACAGGTATCATTTGAAACGTACTTCACATATGGTTTCTCGAACAGCGAATTATATATGCATACACATATGACAGAAAAAATAGGAATTTTGGAATTAAATAATTTTATAATCATTTAATGATTTTAATAATAACTTTGTACTTTCATAAAAATAGATAGCAGACTAAAAAAAGATAACATTCTATTTTGATGTAAAGGCTAAGTTATAAATAAAAAGAGAAAATTTTGGTTGGGTCAAAAATGATAACGATATCAAAAGACGAACCCCCCCTCCCCCTAGAGATATCTAACGATATCATCTGCCAGACCCCCCCTCCCCCCTAAAATGATAACGTTATATATGCACAGCCCCGAAGCAGGAAAATTGAATATGGGTTCCCCTGGTTACTCAAGCAAACACGCTTTGGGATAGGCTGTAAAGAAAATAAATAATGCCCTGCCAAAATCCCCAAACAAGAAACTTCATGCGTTGACAAATGTTATATCAAAAGTCTTCCTTGAAAAGAAAGCAAATAATTGAAAGTTCATTTCAAAAGAAAAGACAATAAGAACAAATTTTAAAAGTAGATTCGAATAGTAGTCGAAGATTAAGGAGCTTTTTAAGGAGAAGATTTGCGGAAAATTACCGTGTTTACTCGCGTAATAGTCGCACCCCCGTTTTGAAGCAGAAAAAATCGTCAAAATTAACTTTAATAACAAGCAATATAATTTCAAAATGGTTTAAGATGGCAAGTATCTCCAACGTTTGGACGGAAGCGAAGACGACATTTTATGGAATGACGAAGATTCTTCAGACACCGATTCACATTACAGTAGCGATATTTATATTTTCAGTGAAAGTGATTTATTATGAGAATTTTTTTTTTCAAAATTTTCACAAATATTATTTGTAAATTTTATGTCCATAAAAATATTACCATAAAAAGAAAAATGATATTTAATAAATAGCACATAATCTGGAAACATTTGGTAAGTTACTAATTTTATTATAATGTGTGTTTTTACCGGTAATGTTTTAGCATTAGAGTGTACAATATTGTGCATAGTGCATTTCCCTGCATAATAGTCGCACCTAGACTTTCACAATGAAAAATTGGCAAAAAAAGTGCGACTATTACGCGAGTAAACACGGTATGCAATAAAGCATGATCGGGTGCCTATTTTAAGGAGGAAAATTCTTTAAATCATCAGTCTTATGCAATTATCTCTGATGACTTGTCACATAGTAAAGATTCGGTAAAAGTTTTCAATGAAGAAATTTTATCACAAATAAAACAAAGGATAAGCACGATACCAAAAGTTCACTACTGGTCAGCTGGTGCTGCCAGCCAATTTAAAAACAGATTTATGTTTGCTGATTTAACTTATAATAAAGAGGAACTAAAAATAGAGGCTGACTGGTCATTCTTTGAAACAGCGCATGGAAAAGATGCTGTTGATGGCATAGGGGGATCTGTAAAAAATAGAGTTTGGAGAGCAGTTCTGGAAGGAAAAGAGGTCGTTGTCGATGCTAAGTCTTTTTTTAGGTGCGTTCGTAATTATATAAATACGTAGCACCTATAGTCGTCGTTCAGTCCGTCCGTCTGTCCGTCCGTCTGTCCGTCTGTCCGTCCGTCTGTCCGTCTGTCCGTCCGTCTGTCCGCATGTAACAGAGCAAAAACTACCCAACCGAATGGTCTGAAATTTCAAATATATGATTGTTGCAAAATTTTGTCGAGCCATTTCAAATTTTATGAAAATCGGATGTATAGTTTAATTACAGGGACAGTCAAAAGTTTTTCTTTACATTACGGCCAATGGGAAAAATTATTGCAAGTGCATTTTAATGATATTACAGCCTTCCGAATGATCTGAAATTTTAAAGATATAACTGTTGCAAAATTTTGTCGAGCCCTTTCAAATTTTAGGAAAATCGGATGTATAGTTTAATTACAGGGACAGTCAAAAGTTTTTCCTTACATTACGGCCAATGGGAAAAATTATTGCAAGTGCATTTTAATGATATTAGAGCCTTCCGAATGATCTGAAATTTTAAAGATATAACTGTTGCAAAATTTTGTCGAGCCCTTTCAAATTTTAGGAAAATCGGATGTATAGTTTAATTACAGGGACAGTCAAAAGTTTTTCTTTACATTACGGCCAATGGGAAAAATTATTGCAAGTGCATTTTAATGATATGAGAGCCTTCCGAATGATCTGAAATTTTAAAGATATAACTGTTGCAAAATTTTGTCGAGCCCTTTCAAATTTTAGAAAAATCGGATGTATAGTTTAATTACAGGGACAGTCAAAAGTTTTTCTTTACATTACGGCCAATGGGAAAAATTATTGCAAGTGCATTTTAATGATATTACAGCCTTCCGAATGGTCTGAAATTTTAAATATATAATTGCTGCAAAATTTTGTTGAGCTATTTCAAATTTTAGGAAAATCGGATGTATAGTTTAATTACAGGGACAGTCAAAAGTGTTCCGTTACATTACGGGGAATGGGAAAAAATTATTGGAAGTGCATTTTAATGATGTATCAGACTATGCGCTTTATGAAGTGCAAAAAATTATACATTCAGTACAATATGGGGTGCAAAAAATAATTATAAAACTAGTTATAGTACGAACGCACCTCATTTGCCACGTTTAACGAGCAATTTCCAACTTGTTTAATGTAGCTAGCAAAATTTCTGATGGTACGATCAAACTAGTTTTCATAAGCAAAGACATTGTTGAAAGAGAGACACTAAGGTTAAAAGAACGGTTTAGTGTGTAGAAATCCATACCCAATACTAGATTACTCCATTTCATTCGCCCTGCAACATCACTCTCAGTTGAATTTTCCTTAAATTCTCCATTTTCAAGTCCCCAAAACATCCATCAGGCCACAATATTTTCCAAAATAACATCAAAGTATGCTACAACATCACTTAATCTGGTTTCAACATCAACTTCTGAAAAGGTTTTTGAAGAAGGCCAATGGATAGGTGTATTTTTTGATGACCACTGGTGGCCTGGCCAAGTAATGTCAGTGAACAACAAAAATATGTCACTTAAACATCATTTCAAGCCTGTAGCAGAAAATAAATTCAAATACTTGGAGAAGCCACAATTCGAAACAATTTCTGTTGATACCTACTTATCTACTTTGCCATGTGATCCATCGCCTGATCATTCTGCACGTTTCTTTTCCTAAGATTCAATAATTGCATTAAAGATAAATAATATAATTAATAAATTGTAATATATTTGTATATGCGCTACGCTACTTATGTTTACTTTGAAAATACTTGAATATCTGCTTTTTATTAAACCTAAGTTTTAAATTAAAAATTTGCGTTTACTTGTTGCACGTGTTGGCGATGGCTAAGAAAATGTACCGCGGATAGAGATCAGAAAATTTTAATAAGGATAAAAGATGGCAGGTCCAAATGCTCCAGAGGCTCAGATTTTTCATTTTTTGATAATTAGTCGAAATATAATTAAAAGCCACAATGATAATCGCAAAATGGGGAGCTTTCTTTCTTCAAAGCAATCATGCTTCTACATTTCTCCAGACGTTAAGCGGTTCTTCACACTGACGGAATTGTAGCGTTCCATTTTCACTGCATTTTGAAATTGGGATCCCCATCGAGTTACAAAAAATAAATAAATAAATAAATAAATAAATAAGTAAATAAATAAATAAATAAAAATAAAAATGGGAGGTGGGGGGGGGGGATAAAGGAAATCGTCTTATCTTTCTGATTCCAACGTCATCTTTCTTTACTCTTACTAAACACCTTTTTATTTGGCCACGGTTCACGTCAGTTTTTAAGTTTTCCCGTTTTTCTAAAGTTTAAAAATTAAAAAAAAAAAACAAAAAACCCCTATTAATACTTGGTATCTGGTATTTTTCCTGGGTAATAATACTGTATACCATCCTTGGTATTTTTTCCGAATCTAACGATATCTCTGGTGGGAAAAAATATTAATATTTACTATTTTTAAAAATATATTTAAGTCATTTCAAGTATTCGCCAGCGATGTTTTTTTCTCCCAGTTCACGTTTTCTCAAGATATCGTTTCCTGTCTCAGAGATATGTGCTTTGAATATCATTTCGCGTTTTAAGATAGTGAGAGGATGGTGCGCATTTTATATTTTTTATGTTTTATCAAGCATTTTTGGTCAGAATTGAAACTTTCATATATCTAAACGCCAGAAATTAAATACAATTTCTAAGTTCGCTTGAAAAATCAGATCGGAGCTCCGATATCAGCTGCGGTGTACGCTTTCAGGAGGCATCGGCGTCCTCAACTTGTGTTTCATTTGGATGGATTTTCATTTCAAAAAAAAAAAAAAAAAAAAGTCTACACAAATTCGAATTTGTATACAGCAGAAGGCAGTGCTGGTGGTAATATTAGGCTCGTTTGGAAAGATTTTCGTTTAAAAATATAAAATGAAAACAAACCGGATAGTGCGTGGCACGTACGGTGTATATGCTGCTGAAGACATTACCCCCCCCCCCCCCCCCCTCCTCCCGATCTCTAGGTTCGGTTGGAAAACATTTCGCTTAAAAATATAAAATCATTCAACATTTGATTTTAAGGGTGTTCTCAAATCCAAAAGGGCAGATTTCAGACATAAGTTTTAATTTACTTTTGTTCGAAAATGGATGAAAAATGCTGGAGTTGTTCAGAAACTATGTCATCGAGCTGTTTTTTCCATTTTTTGGCAAACGCAATAGATCTTTCAGAAAAGAGTGTCAAAGTAGCCGTTTTGAACCGAGTTTCCGCATGAGCGGAGCAAAAGCACTCAAGAGCGGGCGAAAACGTGTTTGTCACGTGATCCAAAACGCTTATAGCTCAATAGGTAATTTATGGATCCAAAAATGGAAAAAACAGTTCAATTCCAAGTCGCTTCCATGGCCAGGCTTTCCAATTTTATATCTTTCCGTTAAAAAATGAATTTGTAAATGTGTCAAAACGTTTTGCGCTTGTTGAGCTGAGCAGCTAAGAACAGCCTTAAGGCTGTTCTTGTTTTGACGCATTTACAAATTCATTTTTTAACGGAAAGATATAAAATTGGAAAGCCTGGCCATGGAAGCAATTTGGAATTGAACTGTTTTTTTCCATTTTTTGATCCATCCATTACCTATTGAGTTATAAGCGTTTTTGATCACGTGATAAACATGTTTTTCGCCCGGTCTTGAGTGCTCTTTCTTCCTTCACGCGGAAATTCAGTTCAAAACGCCCACTTTGACACTCTTTTCTGAAAGATCTATTGCGTTTACAAAAAAATGGAAAAAACAGCTCAATGGCATAGTTTCTGAACAACAACACTAGCTAGTTTCATGCATTTTCGAACAAAAATAAATTAAAACTTATGTCAGAAAGTTGCCCTTTTGGATTTGAGAACACCCTTAAGTGTATTTAAGGTTATTATCATTTGCAATGTCGGACGGGTTCGTTAGTAGGGCATAGCATGGAAATTTAAAAATATTTTTTCATAAATCTATATTTTTCTGTTCATATTACAGCGATCATTGTAGCTCCTAACAGTCCTAACTTAATTAAGTCTAACTTGAACTCCTTTTTTTATTTTTGCGATTCTGGTCTCTCGAACGTTTAAGTTTACATGTAATGCTAATAAGTGCTCATATTTCAGTACTTTCAATTTTATTTTCTGAATTAAAAGGAACAAATCTTAAATCATCACATTTATATATTCAGTATGTGATTAGACCACAAACATACGAAGGGGTGGAGAGAAAGTTCCGCAACTTCTCAATCTTTGACAACGTATGAATTTTTGGACATTTATGGCCAAATTTAGCCTATTTTCACCATCCCCTCACCCTTAACAGAAAATCTGTTTTCGTCAGCATCGGTCGAGAGTACAAGATAATATAGATGAAAAGTATTTGTTCTGGTCGGAGGTCTTTGCTTCGGCCGCTTAAAGTAGACTTTACTCTATGTGCGCAAAGCTCACAGTGTTAAACCTACGACACGGGATGCGAAAACTTTCACAAATGGGTGATACCTCATTTTATCAATTAAAATTTATTCCATAGCTGACGTCAGTCTCTCCAATCTAAAATCTCTAATTGAACAGCACACTCATGCCAGTGGTTTTACATTGTTTCTCTATTCAGGGTAGAGCCGGAATTGGACTTAATTGTTCCCAGGACGTGTCGGGCAGGCAATATGTTTTGTAAAAATAGTAATAGCGATAATGAGCATCTGATAATGGAATCATTGTAAATATATCTTAATAAATTACAGAGAAATATTTTCAAAAATCTACTTTTTATTATATAGCTTCAAAAATTATAATGTTTTAACCCTCATTTTTTTTCTTTTATTCTAAACTACATAAATTTTTTAATGAATTTTTTTTTTGAATGTTGGAAAGTCTAAGCATGTAATCCTTAATGTTGCGATTGTGTACTTTCTGTCTTGGAAACACATAGTAATCTAATATTCCTTCATAAATATGCATGCAGTATTCTTTAAAAGGATTTTAATTGTATGTTAAGAAATTCGGAATTTTTTGTAGAAATTGAGTCCGGCCTATTTTCACTGATTTTTGCACAAGCCGGTTCGCGAACTGCGTAAATATAAACGGGCAGAGCCCCGGCCTGGAAATTCCGTTCTCTAATTCAAGGCTGTCCAACGCGCCTCCCGCGGAATGGTGGCGCTCTTTGAAAGTTTTCCTGGCGCCATTCGAATCTTTCCTCTTACTAGCCATTTTTAAAATTAAAAATCCACTTTAAAGTATGCCTTTAAAATCAATAACATCTGAATGGGGTTCTTTTAACTGTTACCAGTGATCGTTATTTAGTGCTAATTATTTTATGTTATTAATTTGTTAGTAATTAAGGTTTCTGTCCCCTTCCCCTACAAAACTTTTGAAATAGGTTGACCCTCTGAAAAATGTAATTTTAAATTTACTATGATTTAAATTATTTCTGCAAATTATTTTTAAATAGAGTTTATGAGTTATAGGGGATTTATGCTTATGCCCGTGAGATATATATATACATATCCGAATAGTAAGTTTCATCTTATTTATGACAGAAATTCTGCAGTAAGAAGCAGATTGCTATTTAAAATTAACAAAAATAGGTACAATTTAGCTCCTGTTGTAATAAAACTGTACAATGAGTGCTTTACCAATACTACAGTGAGATAATAGTGTTGCATGTTTTCAGCCATGTGAATTATGATGCCTTTCATTGTTTGCATTTACATGAGGTGCGCCTCCGTTTATTGAAAGGTTGGATAGGTCTACATCTAAATCACTTATTAGAAGATGCAGAAGTAGAATGAAACGTAATAAATAATAATAATAATAATAATAATAATAATAATAATAATAAGTATCTATAAGAAAGTTTGTCTCAGGCAAATGTACAAAACGTAATTCAGATGTCAATAAAATGTAATACATTTTAGTTTAATTAAATTAAGGATTTTTTAAAACTATTTACTCTTTCAACTGAAATCTTTGGCGCCTGTGTGCGCCGCACACTTTGCACACTGGGGAGGCGCGCCCCTGCTTATATCAAATACTAAAGACATTTAAACCACAGCCAATGTGTTTTTTATTTATTTACAATCTTGCTTCTTTCAGCGGCTCAGCACTTTGATATTTTTACGTTTGCTTAGACACACGTAAACAACGTAAATAACACACGTCCTTTAGACACAACTTCATAGAAAAATTTATTTTTTAATATGATGCTAGTACGTGCTTTTATTAAACGATTGATGCAACTTATTTTTTCTGTGTAAAATTCCTTTTACTTCTGATTCTCATTCAGCTACTTACGTACACTTACATTATTTGTTTTTTGTGTCTAGAAAAGTTTTGTTCTAATATACATTTTATGTAAAATAAATAAATATATTTTTTCAGTTTACCATTATGGCTTATAAAGCTTTCATTTTTTAAAGTATGGTGTTGATAATAAAAATATTGGAAAATATTTAACTAATTTAATTATATGTACAGAATAAAATTATTCTTACTAGTCTAAATGAATATATTTTTTGAGGTGGGGGGGGGGGCTGTTCAATAAACCACAATGGTTAAAACATAGTCATTCGATTAATATCCTGTGGCGACAGAATGCTGTTTAATTGTTTCTTTCAGCCAATGGTAAAAATATTGCTAACAAAAATAATTAATTTCTTTAAAAAAGAAATTTTAATTATTTACATTATTTTAAATTTGTGATCGCTTATGCAGATTTTGAATATTTTTATTATTTAAATACAATAAAAAATCTGTAGATTTTATTTTCACAGAAAAAAAAAATACAGGTATGATTTATTTACATATGAATTAAAAATAGGAAGCTGAATTCTATTAACCATCAGTCAATTTTGTTCATGTTGCTGCAGAAGGAGTTCTTTCAGGACAGATGGGGGGAGGGGGGGGGGGATCCTGATCAAGCATAAACAAATTTGTATTATTTTACAGTATTATACACCTACAGATAAAATGAATGAAACTTGGTAATGGCTATAAAAATGAACTAAATGTATGCTTAATTGAGGACTGTTAATCAATGAATTGAAACAACTTATAAAATAAATAGTACATTTTTTTAGATGAATATATTAATTGAAAGCTGTATTTCAGTTACTATGTTTAAAGTGCATATTTAGAAGGAGAAAAATAGCAACATTTAAATGAATTTGCCATGCTTTATACTACATTTACATAAAATTTACTGTGATTTAAAAAAATATTTATTGGATTAAAAATTACTGGATAATTTTTAATAAAAAAATATTAAAAATAATTGATTTATATATTGTGTTGTTGAGTAAAATGTGCCAATGAAGTAATTTTTTTTCCAAAACATATTTAGCTTTGCAACAACAATGAGAAATGAATATGTTGGGGAAGAGGGCGGGGGGGGGGGGGGGGAGGGTGCTGGATAGCTTTTCTCAGAACACCTAAAAAGTTGATAAGATATATAAAAAACTAATTCTATTGAGAGGAACTGATTCTAAAAACTAACGTAAAGAAAAGCATAAACAGAAAAAATATTAGCATACAGCTATTCCGTCTCCTTAAAAGCGAAGTATATTGCTGTTTCTCACTCTTTTATTCTGCTTGAGGATTGATGATTGGTCTCCTTTTATGAAACAGCAGGATGCTAAATTTATTTGGGCTGCATGTGCTTTTCATTATGTTGGTTTGTACAAGTCATGTATTTACTAAAATATACTTTATAAACATATAAAGCAATGAAATTCTTTTATGAGTAATACAGGAGCAGGGCCATGCTAAGAAAAAACTGCGCCCAGGGCAAAGGTTCAATTTGGCGCCCCCTTCCTCCTCACTTTTTCTTTGTGGCAGGTGCCACAAAATTCATAAAGTGCAGAAACAGAAATAAAATCTATTGAATAAACATTTTGCGTTTATTTTGGAACTTTAAAACGCGTAATTTTATAATAATTCAGAAATTCCAAGCAACTAAATAACGTAACAGAAAATTGCAGTTAATTGTTAGAGAGATTGCGATGTTTTGGACAGATTTTTCTTAACCCCTTGGGGACGAGCGGCACGTATACGTGCCGCAAGAAGCACTCAGAATCCTTGTTTTTTCTCACCAGTAAAATTTTACTGTAAAATTTGCCTTATTTAATCAGCGCATTTTCTCGATTCAAGAAGACACAAATTTCTGTTTTTAAAAAACGGTGACAAAAGATTAAAAATTTCGTAAAAGGTTCCCGTCCCGAAGGGGTTAACCTTTATCTCTTTTTTCTAGCCATTTTCAACTGCTGTTAGTATTTGAGTTGGGAAAGATGGGAAAATTATCAAGGTAAAAATCGCTAACAACCAGGTTAGAAACAAGCGGCCCTAGAGAGAAAAAAATCCTCCAAAAATGATGGATAGAAAAAAAAGACGGTTGGTAGTAGAAATTTGGCACCCCTCAATTTCCGCGCCCCGGGCGACGCCCCCTTCGCCCCGCAACACAGAACAGCCTTAAGGCTGTTCTTAACTGCTCTGCTCAACAAGCGCAAAACGTTTTGACACATTTACAAATTCATTTTTTAACGGAAAGGTATAAAACTGGAAAGCCTGGCTATGGATGCGATTTGGAATTGAACTGTTTTTTCCATTTTTTGATCAATCCATTACCTATTGAGCGAATTTTATCACGTGACAAACACGTTTGTCGCCTGCTCTTGAGTGCTTTTTCTTCCTTCGCGTGGAAATTCGGTTCGAAACGCCCACTTTGACACTATTTTCTGAAAGATCTATTTGCATTTGCAAAAAAATGAAAAAAAAAAAAAAACCAGCTCAATGACATAGTTTCTGAACAACAACACCAGCTAGTTTCATGCATTTTCGAACAAAAATAAATTAAAACTTATGTCAGAAAGTTGCCCTTTTGGATTTGAAAACACCCTTAAGTGGAAAATGAATGCACGTATTCCAAAAAACAGGGATGTGTCACGCGTTATTCTTGTGTGTTAAAAAAAAAATAATTTTTGCTTATCTTGTGAATCATTCCACTACCTGATCTTTTTTTAAAGACAAGTTGAACATTTTGTTCCTATTTAGTAAACATATTAATGCTTTTCTTTTTAATTGTAATATATAACAATCTGTTAAAATATTTTCCTAATTGGATAAATTCCAATATGCCTTATCCAGCTTTTTTAAATAAAATGGTAGAAAGTCAGAGTCAATGCATCCGTTTCAACGAAAAAAAAATCTAATTTTACTTTGTTTATTTAAGGGGTCTTGTACCTTTTAAACGCGTTGAAAATGAACGAAAAACTTCAAAGTTTGAATTAGTCTATCTTCAAAGCTTTTTTATGTATAAATATGAAATTTTGGGTATTGATTAAACGGATTGTGCTTTGTAATATGCTACCATTAGAAATTTATTAACTTTTTACAGAATTTGTGTATTGTTGAAATCAAAATAGCTCTTTTTTTACCCCATAAGTCATTGCGCGCATGATATCTTAAGAAAGTATGTATGGATTCGCATGAAATTCGGTAAAGATACTAATCATATATGTGTGTTTAAAATGATCTACTCTTAGGCTAAAATTATTTCATTAACTATATAAAAAAATATTTTCGTAAAAAAAAAAAAAAAAAATTTGTATTTTTAATGAATAAAAATAGTCATAACTAAAAATATTACCATTGTAAATGCTTAAAAGTAGATCATGTTAAACACAAATGTTTGTTTAGTATATTTACCAAATTTCATGATAATCCATACATACTTTCTCAAGATATCATGCGCGCAATGACTTATGGGGTAAAAAAAAGAGCTATTTTGATTTCAACTATACACAAATTCTGTAAAGGGTTAATAAATTTCTGTTGGTAGTATACTACAAAGTATAATCTGTTTAATCAATATCCAAAATTTCATGTTTATACATAAAAATGTTTTGAAGATAGACTAATTCAAACTTTGAAGTTTTTCGTTAATTTTCGACACGTTTAAAAGGTACAAGACCCCTTAAAAAAAGAAAGTATTAAAAAGCTAAAATAGACATTTGTAAATGAACAGAAAAATATTTAAATTTTTCTGATATTAAATTTTGTTTTTCTTGAGGGGAAACAAAATAGGAAATGAATTTATCCTTAGAGGAGATATTTTGGGTACCGACTTAAAAACAAGTGGGTAAGTGTGATCATAGATCGCACAGAGGGTTTCGTTTAATATTCCTTTCAAAACACTTTATCTTTTTGAAAAATCTGTCACTTCCACATTTCGCAACCAGGGGGCGCACTCGATTCTAAACAAACATCTATCCGAACGAAATCCCGTTTTACATACTATCCGCAGATATATTAGTCAAGGGGATTGGGCCCATAGCACCTGAGACCAGTAGGCGCACCTGGCGGTAAAAAATGGAACTAAAATATGCAAGGCTATGGTGCACAATATGAAAGAAGGGTCAAAGGGGTGTCGGCAAAAGTTGGAAAATTTCTCCCCTGGTTAAAAGGGCGGATGTTAGAAAAATTACTTAAAATACACAAGCTAGAGCCCGGAGAGGTAAATAATATAAGACTTTTTGAAGATTTTATGATTTGTCGTGTGGTCTGAGGTATTCAGCTATACGTATACAAAATTTCATGTCTCCAACTAAATTAGGGGCTCTCTTAGAAAGAATTGCTTCAAATACACATGTGGTAGCTCAAAGCGTTAAACGTAAGACATTTTCAAGATTTTATTATTTGTCGCTTGGCCTCAGGTGTTCTGCTATAAGTATGCAAAATTTAAAATCTCCAATTTAATTAGGGGCTCAGTTAGAAAGAATTGCTTAAAATACAGGAGCTGGAGTTGAAGGGGTTAAACATAAAACTTTTTCAAAATTTATTATTTGACGTGTAATCTGGGATGTTGAGCTATAAGTATGCAAAATTTCACGCCTCCAACCTAAATAGGGGCTCACTTAGAAAGAATTGTTTAAAATACACATGTGGGAGCCCAAAGGGTTAAACGTACGACAGTTTCAAAATTTTATGATTTGTCGCATGATGTGTGGTGTTCAGCTATAAGAATGCAAAATTTCACGCTTCCAACTTAATTAGAGTCTCACTTAGAAATAATTGTTTAAAATACACATGCAGGAGCCCAAAGGGTTAAATGTACGACTTTTCCAAAATTTTATCATTTGTCGCATGATGTGTGGTGTTCAGCTATAAGTATGCAGAATTTCACGCCTTCAAACTAATTAGGGGCTCAACTTAGAAAGAATTGTTTAAAATACACATGCGGGGCCCCAAAGGGTTAAATGTACGACTTTTTCAAAATTTTATCACTTGTTGTTTGATGTGAGGTGTCCAGCTATAAGTATGCAAAGTTTCACGCCTCCAACATAATTAGGGGCTCACTTAGAAAGAATTGTTTAAAATACACATGTGGGAGTCCAAAGGGTTAAATGTACGACTTTTTCAAAATTTTATGATTTGTCGTATGATGTGAGGTGTTTAGCTATAAGTACCGAAAATTTCATGTCTCCAACATAATTAGGGGCTCACTTAGAAAGAATTGTTTAAAATACACATGTGGGAGCCCAAAGGGTTAAATGTACGACTTTTTTCAAAATTTTATCACTTGTTGTTTCATGTGAGGTGTCCAGCTATAAGTACCCGAAATTTCATGTCTCCAGCATAATTAGGGGCTCACTTAGAAAGAATTGTTTAAAATACACATGTGGGAGTCCAAAGGGTTAAATGTACGACTTTTTCAAAATTTTATGATTTGTCGTATGATGTGAGGTGTTTAGCTATAAGTACCGAAAATTTCATGTCTCCAACATAATTAGGGGCTCACTTAGAAAGAATTGTTTAAAATACACATGTGGGAGCTCAAAGGGTTAAATGTACGACTTTTTTCAAAATTTTATCACTTGTTGTTTCATGTGAGGTGTCCAGCTATAAGTACCCGAAATTTCATGTCTCCAGCATAATTAGGGGCTCACTTAGAAAGAATTGTTTAAAATACACATGTGGGAGTTACCGACATTTATTCTCCTGCGAGATAAACTGATTAATTAAATAATAATTAATATTTCAGCTTGTAATTAAGATAGGACTTAGAAATAGGTATCAATAAAATCAGCGAGAAATTTGACATCGGGATGCCATAAAATTTAATCAAAAAATTTAATATTTAAAAAGTTAAAATTCCGTATTAAAATATGCTATTAAGAAAAACCGCAGCGTCGTCATGTCTACCTGCTTTGAAATCTTTTGAATTGAAATCTCTTTAGGGTTTCGTTCATCTGACGAAATCCTATTCGTCTCGCTCCTTTGTCTGTCTGTCTGTCTGTCCGTCACAGAGCCCATTCTCACTTGAAATTTTGAGTACTTATAGCTGAACACCTCACATGAAACGACAAATCCTAAAATTTTGAAAAAGTCTTAAATTTAACCCTTTGGGCTCCCACATGTGTATTTCAAACAATTCTTTCTAAGTCAGCCCCTAATAAGGTTGGAGCCATGAAATTCAGCATACTTATAGCTGAATACCTGAAACAATAAGACAAATCATAAAATTTTGAAAAAAGTTTTATATTTAACCCTTTGGGCTCCAACTTGTGTATTTTAAGCAATTTTTTCTAACAGAGCCCATAATTAAGTTAGAGACATGGAATTTTGAATTATTATAGTTAAACACATGAGCCCACACAACAAATCATAAAACTTTGAAAAAGTGTTATACTTAACCCTTTGGGCTCTAATTTGTATATTTTCAGCAATCCTTTATAATAGAATTCCTAATCAAATTGGAGGCATACAATTTTGTATTCTCATAGCTAAACACCTCAGATCACACGAAAAATAATAAATTTTGAAAAAGTTTTATGTTTAACCCTTTGGAGTCCAGCTTATGTATTTTAAGCAATTCATTTTAACAGAGTCCCTAAATGAATTGGGGACTTGAAATTTTGCACACTTATAGCTGAAAGCTTCAGATCACACGACAGATAATAAATTTCGAAAAAAGTTTCATATTTAACCCTTTGGACTCCAGCTTGTGTATTTTAAGCAATTCTTTCTAACTGAGCCCATAATTAAATTGGAGATTTGAAATTTTGCATACTTATAGCAGAACACCTGAGGTCAGGCAACAGATCATAAAATCTTGGAAAAGTCTTACATTTAACCCTTTGAGCTCCCACATATATATTTTAAGCAATTCTTTCTAAATGAGACCCATAATTAAGTTGGAGACATGAAACTTTGCATACTTATAGCAGAACACCTGAGACCACACGACAAATATTTTTTTTTTCGAAAAAGTTTTATATTTAACCCTTTGGACTCCAGCTTGTGTTTTTTAATCAATTCTTTCTAACTGAGCCCCTAATTAAATTGGAGACATGAAATTTTGCATACTTATAGCTGAACGTCTCAGAGACAAAATATGAATTTTTGAAAAAGTCTTATAATTAACCCTTTGGGTTTCAACTTCTGTATTATAAGCAATTATTTCTAACTGAGCCCTAATTAAGCTGGGAATATGAAATTTTGCATACTTATAGCAGAACACTTGTGATCACACGACAAATAATAAATTTTTCAAAAAGTCTTATATTATTGACTCTTCTGGGCTCTAACTTGTGTTTTTTAAGCATTTTTTCTAACTTAGTTGCTAATTAAGCTACAGCGAGCTAGTTTCACTTGAAGTCTCCGGGAGGAGGGGGGGGTCAATTTTCCCCCAAACCCTTCATCTGATATATCATTTGACGACCCTTCGGCCACTCTTTCATTTTATGCACAATAGGCTTTCATATTTTATTTCCACTTGGCCAGGAGGGCCTTCCTATTTTAAGTTTTATGGGTCCAATTTCCTCGACTAATATAAGTGCGAATAGGTTCTAAAACGGAGTTTTGTCGGGCAGACGTTTGTTTAGAATAGTGGAGCTAACAGATTTTGCAAAAGGATAGTGTTTTGAAAGAAACATTAAACGAAACCCTCTGTGCGGTCTGTGATCACACTTACCCACTTGTTTCCTTGTCTTTCCAATTAAAGAAAATAAATTTTTATCGATCGATTTTTAGTGGATATTTTAACTTATACACATCGCAGAAATGTGAACTTTATACCAAATGAAAGTAGATTTTTTTCTGCGTCTGTCTATTCCATTTACAAATTTCTCGGACCAATATTTTCTGATATGCGATTTTGATTTAAAATGCCCACTTCATTTTTCGGCTTAATTTCCTCCGTGGTAACCATGCATCGGCTGATTTTACTGGCAACCCTTAGGAGAAACACAAATGATTTGGAGAAAGTTCATTTGAATCTGCGTTAAAAAGGTGGATTGGTTAATTTTAGAAGTTAATTAGCCCGTAATTCAGTTAATTACCAACTTTTTCAAAATTTTATGATTTGTTGTTTGATGTGAGGTGTTCAGCTATAAGTACCCAAAATTTCAAATCTCTAACATGTATAGTTTCTGAGAACGGGCTCTGTGACGGACAGACGGACAGACAGACAGACAGACAAAGGAGTGAGACGAATAGGGTTTCGTCAGATGAACGAAACCCTAAAAATACATTAGGAGGTATACATCGACTTAAAAAACTTTGTTCAAAATTACGTTTAAAATTTTGCAACAAATCTTTAATTTCGGTAAGACGTTAATTCGGTAACAAGTACTGTGTCTGAATTTTCGACGAAAAATAGTTTTGTATTTTTTTATATTTTTAATAATGAGAGAGAATATTTATACAAAACATCAGACATTCGGGAAAAAACCAGACAAAATGCATTTTTTGTCGTCAAAGAACTTCCATAACCCCAAATTCTCAGATCCAAAAGGGCAACTTTCTGACATAAGTTTTAATTTATTGTTTTTTTCGAAAATGCATGAAACTAGCTGGTGTTGTTGTTCATAAACTGTGTCACTGAGCTGTTTTTTCTATTTTTTTGCAAACGCAATTGATCTTTCAGAAAATAGTGTTAAAGTAGGCGTTTCGAACCGAATTTCCGCGCGAAGGAAGAAAGAGCACTCAAGAGAAGGCGAAAAACGTGTTTGTCACGTGATCGAAATCTATTATAACTCAATAGGTAATTGATTGATCAAAAAAGGGACAAACAGTTCAATTCCAAATCGCTTCCATGGTCGGGTTTTCCAATTTTTTACCTTTCCGTTAAAAGGTGAATTTGTAAATGTGCCACAACGTTTTGCGCTTGTTAGCAGAGCAGTTCAGAACAGCCTTAAACTTGCAAAATGCAAATGTGCAAGTATAAAGTAAGCTAAGAAGTGAGTAACATTGATTGACATTGTGAATAACATTTAGTACTAATTGTTTTAAGTACTAAGGTATTAAAGCAATTTAACATCTTTTTAAATATTGTCTCATCTTTTAAATATTTTTGCGCATAGTGTAAGTTTAAGTTTAATTTTTTAAAGATGAATTAAGCATTTCTATTTATTTATTTACTGGTATAAAATACTTTGGGAGACGAGGTACCCAATCCTCTATTTTATGTCTTAGACCAGCATTGTCCCCTTTGATCGTCTGAGCAGACTGTTATGCATGGGTTTGAAGCTTTCAAACAAACTTTCTGGAGTCAGAAAAATTTCACTGAAATGTATTTAAATAAAAGTAAGCATTTCTTTAATGTTACATATTTCACAAACTATAATATTTCATGTCAATGGATCTGCGACAGACGGATTCGGCATGTAATTTTTTTGAAAAGAGAGTGCACTATTTGGGGTTAGAATTTTTGTTATTGAGATGGAACCATTTTTCATAATTATTAGGAATTGGGACTATAAAAGACAGTCCTGAAAAAATTAGGTTGTTTGTTAAGTGGATTTTCTTTAACTTTTTTTTTCATGTTAGCGCGTACCGACAAGGGGGGCTGAGGCGTTTGGAATGTTAATGGCATAAGGATTTGGAATATTTTTTATGTATCGTTACGTTTACATCAAAGAAACAAATAGAGTAGAACCATTTTTAAATATAAAAGTATTTTAAAGATTAAGCTGTGCGCTATGCGGGCAGGGGAATTTAGAATATTGACTATTTATTTTAACTATAAAGTAAGACACATAGAATTTTTTTTTTCCATAAATTTAAGAATTTTAAGTTTTTAACCATTTGGAAAAATGTCCTCTGTCAGGGTAAGAAATCAAAAACATATCTGAAGCGTTTTATTAATTGAATCCCGCATTTTATTCGTTTTCTGATGGGTCTATGCAGTAATCTGTATTTTCCCTTTACTTTCAACAGAGATGGATACTTCTGTTGCCACTATGACAAAAAAGTAATAAATACTACAAAAAAAAAAAAAATTAATAACTCAGAAACAAATTGAGATACAGCTTTCAAACAAATTGCAATTAAAAATGCATTTTTTTCTCTATACGACGGTGTAAAATGTAATAGTGTGGGATGTTTAGAAGTTTAAGAATGAAATTTAATTTAAAATGCGTCCAGGAATATTAATGTTTAATCCATGGCGTACGTAATGAATGACCAGCTCCGTAGAAGTTTAAAAATTGACAGTACCGAAAAATGTAATCCATGGCGAACGTAATGTATGATCAACTGCGTGCGATTTTTTATGTCTTAAATTTTAGTCTTAGAAAAAATAATTTTCCAGATGGTCGAGACGAAATAGGAAAGTTGAAAGATGTATTTAAAAGAATGATTATTTATCCTTACTAAAGATAAAGGCAGACAATTTTTCGAAAAGATTTAGAATTTTAAATATTTTAAACTGTGCGTTGAAGGGGAGGCGGCGGGTACGGAAATTTTACGGAAGGGAGGAGGACAATTTAAGTGATTATTTATTTTGCAGCAAACGAACAAACAAAACAATTTTTTTTTTTTATTAAAATTTTATAGAATTTTAACTTTTTGTGATGTGAAAAGGCAGGGAGTATGAATTTCGAGGGGGGATAAAGGGGAAATTAGCTAAAATTTCAGGAAAAGCAAAAAACAGCTGAAATGCAGACGATTAACATCCCTGCAAGGACAGGAATCCAAAGCGATATAAGTAAGCGTCCTATCTTAAATGGGAGAGGTAACCGCAAGATTAAAGGCGAAGTCACATCAATCAAGGTCGCACGCCACGTAGCGGACGGGGTGAACTACAGAAAGATGCTTAACTGTTTTCTTCTTTATGGATATCTATTAATTGCACATCTATGAAATAACTGCGCAAGCGCAAACGCCGTGTCTTGATTTGTTTGTAGCATTTACATTCTAACAATAATAGAATGTTCTATTAATTTTTATTCGTGTTTTTTGACTTATTTATTGCAGTTAATTATTTAAATTAAAACAGTTCTTTTTTAGAACTAATATTATTTGTTAAAATGGCAAAATGTTGGCCATCCAATAACTATCGTTTTCGAAATTGTAAGAAAATTCTATTTCTTATAGAATTCATATCCGGTCCTTTTCCAAAGAGCAAAACAAGTTAGTTACGTATTTTAACTTTAATTTATTAAAAAGAATAAAATATTATTTAATATATATTATCAGATGTTGTTGATTTAAATACGCTCGATTTTAATTATTTTCTTTTAATGAAATGAAAATTGACGCATAAAAATTAGTAAGTAGTTAATGTGTAAAGATTGAATTTAATAGTCTTATTTTTTACTCAATTCTTGATGTGCTAAAGTTATAAAAAATGATATACACGGTTCTATTTCAGATGAAAATACAATGTTTACCAAGGTTTAAAATATGTATAGAATTTAATAATAAATAAAATATTCAATTTTAAGTCCTTTTCTTCGTTTATCAAGCGCAGACGATACATCGAAAACTTATTCCAATATTCTTTTGATCGTATTGTATTCATGTTATTTAAGTTACAAATAGTTCATATATTTAATTTAAAATTCATTTCATTTTATATTCAGAATCACTTTAATTTAAAATGCATACATTAAATGTAGTACTATTAAACGAGCAAGTATTGTTAATTTAGTATTTGTTTAAATATTTTGCGAGTCCAGACAATAACTGCAAAAATTTTCCTAAAATCGCCAGATTAGATTTTTTTTGAAGCAGTAAAAGCCATTTAGAGAATCCCTGTTAAAAATTCTATTACGAATTTCAGATTGTTACTTACTCACAGATAATGAATCTTGTTTGCCAGATATATTGCAAAATATTTTTGTTACAGCTTGTTTTTATAAAAATATGTGTATTTTAAAAAAAGTCGCAATGTCATTTTAGTTTAAGGGCTAAAGGCAGTAATGCTTTCGTAGCATTAGTGCTTTTCTCCCGAAATTAAAATGATATTGCGACTATTTTTTATTTAAATGTACATAAATTTATCAAAACAAACTGTAATGAAAATATTTTGCAATAAAACTGGGAAACAAGATTCATCTTCCATAAGTGAGTAAAGATTCAGAAAATATGCGCAAGAGATATGCGCAGATAGTAGATATTCTCTCATATATGTCATCATACTGAAAACCCGCGTATTTGCCTTATTCACCCCGTTCACCAGATGGCGCAGCTGTGTCAATATACTACAGATTCCAGTATTGACATTGTACGCTTACTTATATGGCTTTGACAGAAATCTATTTTAATTCAAGATGCAAAACTTTTAATAGAAAATGAACATTGCTGTTCCATTTCGAAAAATTTCATTTTTCATGCCTTGAAAATGCATCTTTTTACATGTAAAATTTGTGAATAAAAATTTGTCTTTGTGAATATGTCAGAAATTTTCTTTTATGCCCTTTTTCTCATTTTTTTAAAGAACAGTCTGAAAAGTAGAACTTATACGAGGCTTTTAAAGAAATAAAACAACACTTTTTTAAAAAAGCAGAATTGAAAATAAATAATTTCGGAATAATTTTGTTGTTGTTGTTGTTTTATTATATTTTATTTTATTTTATTTTATTTTAAATTTATTTATTTATTTATTTATTTTTGTGTGTGAAATAGATACATACCTACCAACTTTTAATTTTTTTTTTTTTTCCAGCAGTTGGGAAAGAAGTGTAAAGGATGACAACTATGCAGATATAGCAAACTTTGAATGTATGGATTAGAATCACGATAAGTTAATTTTAAACATTTTACATTGTACAGTCCAAAATTCCCTTTATCTCTAAGAACAAAATGTCGTTTTACATTTATTAACTGATTGCTCTAATTCAAAATATTCCTCTGTGTCTTTTCAGTTTTAATTCCCAATGCAATCGTCGGAATTTCGCTACTATAAATGTTATTATTTCTTTATTTATTTTTTCAAATGAAGCACAGCCTAATGCCGAACAATGAACCAGGTATGTATTTACCCAAGTGCATCTACGTAATCTTGGTACTTTATGTCGTCTACATTTTCTCCTCTTTTTTGAAAAAAAAAATGTATTTCACAAGAAAACTTAAATAAAAAATAAATTACTGTTTTCTGATAAAAAGTTAAGGACAACTTTCTGACATAAGTTTTAATTAATATTTGTTCGAAAATGTATGAAACCAGCTGGTGTTGTTGTTCAGAAACTATGTCATCGAGCTGTTTTTTCCGTTTTTTAATGCAATAGATCTTTCAGAAAAGAGTGTCAAAGTGGACGTTTTGAACCAATTTCCGCGCGAAGGAAGAAAGAGAACTCAAGAGCGGGCGAAAAACGTGTTTGTCACGTGATCAAATTCCTTCTAACTCAATTGGTAATGGATTGATCAAAAAATGGAAAAAACAGTTCAATTCCACATCGTTTCCATGGCCAGGCCTTCCAATTTAATATCTTTCCGTTAAAAAATGAATTTGTAAATGTGTCAAAACGTTTTGCGCTTGTTGAGCAGAGCAGTTAAGAACAGCCTTAATACATTTTACTATGACTACACAGCAGCAATCTTATATTAAGTTATTTAAAAGTTGTTGCAGAAATTTCACTAAATTCAGTTTAAATTGTAGAAAAAAAGTTAGAAAATGTTACAATCCACTGAATTTAACGAAATTGAAAGTTATGTTTATCATTATTTCATGTGAAATAATTAGTTTTACAAAGCATTCATACAAAAATTGTTTCAAACAGTTTGTAATTTCTGGCCACTTGTAATTCATAGGGGAGTAAAATTAGCTATCTTACTTTCTTTAACCCCTTATCTACTGACGGTACTTATAAGTACCATTAAAATAACTTGTTATAAAATTCATTTAATGGATCGATTAGTAGTAATGCAGTTTACGAGAATGAGTTATAGATGCATTACTTTATCTTGTTTCCAAAGCATTGTGCGTTACAAGAAACAAAAATATTTTTAAAAGAATTATTTCTTTTGCCTTTGCATATTTTCAGCTTTCTTGATGTTGGGGAGGGGAGGGGGGGGGGATTTTCAATTCAAAAATATTTCTATATTACTATTGTAAGAACATTTTATTGGTTCATTTCCTGATTCTACAAAATACTAAGAAAAACATTTAAAATAAAAGATTGGAGTGTGGTTATAAATATTACACAAAATCCCTATCATTTCAAATGTAATGAATCCTTCTAAAATCCTTCTATATTAAACGATTATGTAAATCTTCTAATGTAGTTTCAAAAATTCACGAAAAATGCTTTAGAAGATAAAATTTTCATGAATTCATAATTCAGTACATAAAGGGTTAGATAATGTTTTTAAAAAAAAACTTCTCGTGCCAGTAAAATTTATAGTTACCAGCTCGTATGGTTGTTTATCGCACGAAAATTTAATAGCAAAGGTTCACCAATTTAATCTAAAAAATTTAACAGCTTTTAACGATTATGTAAATCAAGATTTTCTATTAAATTTTACTGGTAATAAAATTCTGTACAAGTTGGTAGCTATGTATGCCTGTGACTGGTATCTCTCAATTCAGAGTCGCCAACCTGAAATTCTGAGCAACAATCCGTCCAATGCTGATAACTGAACTAAAAACATCCTTATATTTCGTGTGTACACTTGGTGTGTACTCGCTTGCTTTTGCTTAGAGATGTTGTTAGAATGTTTTTTCTTTGTTATGTTTTTATGCTTTGAATGAAATATATAAGTATACAGTATTGCCCCTCGCTTGCTGGCATCCGTCTCTCACCTAATATTTAAAATCTTTCATTTTACTATTATTTAAGAGTAATTGCTTTCAGGTTTCATTTTAATTTTTGATAATATAAATAGTATATGTATGTATCAACTGTGTTGATGTGTTTAAGTTACGTGTTTTACACATTATGGCCGCTTTAAGATAAGTTAACAGTAATTATTTATCTGATACTATTTAAGAGCCATTATTTTGAAATTCAGACAAAAAAGTGATATTTTGATAGTTGTATTTTTTGATTTGCTTGATATTTTTTTATGTTGAAGTAGATCACATTTAATGAATAATGTACAATTTTGAAGCCCTGAAAAAAATTTCCCTTCCCTGTAGAAAATGTCAAATTTCAAGGTTGTGACCGTCATTTTTCATGAAAAGTGAAATGCGAGTATGTTTGCAGTGCTAAAGCTTGGGAAAGCAACGACATCCCAAAATTATTTTGTGATGAAATATTAGTATAATACTACCTGCTTAGTAAACTGTATTCGTTTCCATGGGGCATTGTTATTTTACATTGTTATGTTGCCTCAAAATGCAATGAAAATGACGTTTTTGTCCGTTTTCCGCTCGTATTTTATTATTTAGGCAATAGTACCACAAACTTTTTCTTATAGAATATTGAAGTGTAGTACTAGGACAATCTAAATCATATAATACTTTACCGAGATATTGCTGCTGGTAACAGAAATAGTCTGTTAAATATTCAAAAATTTCAAAATCGGCAACATTTCAACTAGTCTTTTTTCAAAACAGCGTCACGGTTCAATAAAACAAAATGTATCACGTAGTAGTTGGAAGTATGTACAAACACATTTAAAAGAAAAAAAAGTGGGGCCTCGTCATATTTAAAAAAATAATAATAACAAAATTTACAAAAATTCACAGTCAAAATATCCCGTTTAAATTTCCCTTTTTTCCATTTAGATATTTAGAACAAGGAAGGGGAAAGAAAAAGGGATATTTCATTTTCTCATAGGGAAAAAACATAGCTAGTGGAAAGAGAAACGAGATGTTTCGTTTTCTGATAGGGAAAAAGTATGATAAATGACAGTCTTTTTTGTGACTTTGACATTTTTTTAACAATATGACGAGGCCCCACTTTTTTTTCTTTTCCATGTGTTTGTACATACTTCCAACTACTACGTGATATATTTTGTTTCATTGAACCGTGACGCTGTTTTGAGAAAAGACTAATTGAAATGCTGCCTATTTTGAAATTTTTGAATATTTAACAGACTATTCCTGCTAACAGCAGCAATATTCCGGTAAAGTTTTATATTATTTAGCTTGTCTTAGTAGTACACTTTGATATTCTATAAGAAAAATTTTGGGGTGCTATTGCTTAAATAAGAAAATACGTGCGGAAAACGGACAAAAACGTCATTTTCATTGCATTTTGAGGCAACATAACAATGTAAAATAACAATGCCCCATGGAAACGAATACAGCTTACTAAGCAGGTACTGTTATACTAACATATATAACCACAAAAGAATTTTGAGATGTCGTTGCTTTCCCAAGCTTTAGCACTGCAAACATACTCGCATTTCAGTTTTCATGAAAAATGGCGGTCACAACCTTGAACTTTGACATTTTTTACAGAGAAGGGGAAATTTTTTCAGGGCTTCAAAATTGCACATTATTAATTAAATGTGATCTACTTCCACATAAAAAAATATCAAGCAAATCAAAAAATACAACTATCACACTTTGTCTGATTTTCAAAATAATGGCTCTTAAACTCAGTCGTAGCATTTCAAGTTAATTTACTATTTCTTCCACAAATCAACGCAATTCACGAAAATTTCAGCTGGAGTATCAAACAAAGAATTTCGATAACATCAAATAATTTGTCGTCATCCAAACCATTAATTTAGTATTTTCAATTTTGTAAAGATTTCATTCTTAGATTAACTTAAAATCCTAATATAAAATTTTGCTTGTTGTTGCGTATTTATTAACTAAAAATTTTAAATATAATCTGAAGATGCTGAAATTTTATCAATTTTTCCCATTCGATAGAATTCGAAAGAATACCATTCTCCTGTTCCTTCCGAATAATACTTTTTGCTCTTTTGAGTCAGCGCTTGCCTCTCATTAAATAAATCGAATGTCACGATTCGGAAAAAGTGACAATTATTTTAAAATAGAAAACATACACACACACACACACACAACAGAAAAAAGAAAAAAAAAACACGAAGAATTGTTAACAAAGAATGCAATACTTTCAGTGCAATTATTATTTTTACAAAGTGCAATTATTATTTTTAAAATCAAATAAAATCAATTATTAATAAAATTTAAATTACATGCTAAGCAATAACATACGTGTTGCTTTATTGATTAATTTCATGGAATAACTGCACACTTCTTTGTACTCTTAGTAGTAATATTTGCAATGTTTTTTTTTTCCCTTTGCCTTGGTTGTAAATAATGTGCAATATGGTACATATTCACTGTACATTTTTCATTTCAGACTTGCCGACATTTTTTTTTTTTTTTTTTTTTTTTATATATATATATATATAAAAGACGAATAAACTGTATATTTTTATATCCCTGCAAAAACTTTTTTTTCTTGTGGCTGTAAATAATTTAAAACAATGCATCCGAAAATAATTTGATATTTTGTATAATTAAAAAAATCTTTGTTTAAACTTATGTTTAAAAATCTGCGCTTCAATTTCCTTTAACCTTCCAACCGCGGGCGACTTTTTCATTTTCTTGGATAAAACAGCAGCATATTTTTAAGTGTTGCCAGTGGATTACCTTTTTTTAATTCAAATTGTTTGATACCCACCACTTTTTGAAGTAGAAACAATCACTTTATTTAATTACAGATTAAATAATGTGAGAATAAGGCGAATTATTTGCTTTTTAAAAAGTGGTGGGAATCAGGCAATCTGAATTTTAAAAAAGTAACCCTAACAACACTGGAACGCGTAAATAACGTGTCCCATAGAATTATATAGAATATGTGAAACGCGATATGAGCGTTACTCGCGTAATAATATTCATGCAATTATGAATTAGAATAGAATATTTTCAAGTCTGATAAAGCTCCAAAAGAAATTTAACACGTCAATCTCTTCAGAAGTTTCCAATTAACTAACTTTAAAATAAATTATCTCAACGGGAAAAAAATATGAAATAATGTTTTACTTAAAATACTGCTAGTTTATGTATGACATTCCAAATCTATTTCGTTGTTTTTAAAAGACACCGAATTCAATTGCTAGTGATTCGTGTCACACTAAAAAGTGAAGGACTAGGATAGAGATTTGTACAAATACAGCAAACATTTTGGATTCTATGATTATGGAATCATTTATAAAGACATACCCTTAAAATAGTGAAGCTTCAACTGTAACAGCTTTCGCAGGGGTTGATTACCGACGGGGAAAACTTCCACCAGTAAACTTAAATAGAAACTTTCTCCTAATTTAACCGCCTTATTAATGCAAAATTTGAGTCATAAATAATCGCAAAAATAGATATTCATTTTTAATGGTGGAAGTTTACTTTGGCGGTTGTCAAGTCCTGCGTTTCCGCCATATTGTGACAAACTAGACAACGTCCTGTCAGTGTCAGCACAAAGATTATATTACCTGAGCAAACTAACACCAGCAAAAACAAATAGAACATTTCCCCATATGTGTGCGAAAATTTCTCCATGAATAAGGCTCTGAAATGAGAAGAAATTTTCTAGTCAAATTTACTGGTGGAAGTTTGCATCGGCCGTAATAAGAAACTGATGATCCGATTAAAAATAAACGGCCACCATCTTCTGACAACCTCCTCAGTTACTTCACTCACAATTGGTAGACAATACATTATCTGTCTTCTTCTTATTATTCACAACTCCATTGTGCATCCGAAACATTTCAGTCAATGAAGTGATGCGAGTTTATGCACAAGAGCTACAATTGGATGAGGAATGAAGTAGTGCCTCCTTATCCTTTACTGTACGCTGCTTAAATCTGAGGTTAGGTGTTAAGAGGTTACTTCAGTCACGCGAAAAGAATTGCTCGCTAATGCTAAACCTATGGAAGAAATTCTTAGATATCTCGTTTGCATTTCAATATTTTTAAATGATTTCGTTCTCATTGGACAGCTGAGATCGATCTGTACGAAGACCATTTTCAACTTTTTCGACTTTGTTTACTGGTATTTTTAATGAGGACACTTTCATTTTCGGAACAGGTTTCAAAAGGGAATCCTCATAAAAAAAAAAAAAAAATCTGCGATGATAATCAAAGAAGTAAAACACGGCCTTTGTACAGATCGATCTCAGCTGTCCAATGCAAAAGAAAATCATTTAAAAATATTGAAATGCAAACGAGATATATTAAAAAATTACTTTCATAAGATTAGCGTTAGCGAGCGGGTCTTTTCCTGTGACTGCAGTAGGACCTTAACGGAGTGGTACTTTTGTGCTGTTGTCAGAAATTTAAGTAGTAGCATTTAATTTTCGGAAAAGAAAAAAATGCACTAAGTAGACAGTGAATGAATGCAGTTGCATGCTGTTCATAAATACTGTATATTTTTATATACTTGCAGTCAGGGCTGCAGAGTCAGGCTCATTTTTGAGCAAAAGTGTTGGAGTCGGATCTGTTAAAATTACCACAGTCGGAGTCGTCCATTTTACAAGCGGGGCTGCGGACACGGAGTCCGAGTCAGGCCCATTTTTGAGCGAAAGAATCGGAGTCGTCCATTTTTCCCACCGATTCCGCAGCCCTGCCTGCAGTAACGTTATTTTTGTTATGACTGTCAATAATTTGAAATAATGGTCCGAAAATTATCTGATATTTCGTATAATTAAATAAATCTTTATTTTAAAAAATGTGCGTTTTAAGTTTCTTTAATAGTACTCATGCCGTTGTGAATCAGAATAGCATACTTTCAGTTCTGTTGAAATTCCGAAAGAAATTTAATATTTCAATCTTATCACAAATTTCTTTAGTTAGCTTTAAAATAATTTAACTGAACGAGGGAAAAATATAAAATTATTTTTTATTGATTGTATTGCTTGGTTTTCAGGTATTACAGTTCTCACTACTAGAACTCTTAAAAGACATCGAATCCCTTTGCTGGTGATTCCTGTTATATGTAATAGTGACGGCAGCACCGACACAGACAGTCACCTCAATGAGTTCACGGCTGAAATTCATTTTAGCGCTTAACTCATAGGTTTACCATTGTGTTTTCCTGCACCCAAAGGTATGAAAACATGAGGACTGCAGAATAACCACTTCTGTGTTTTTTGTTTTAGATCATTTATCGCTTCACGGAAAAGAATATCCTATACTACGATGAAAAGACGCCTTCACAATATTCGTCTCTATGCAAGACGACCCGTTGTATTTGTCCCACTGAACCGACGACAGAGAAGCGCCCGTTTATGAGCAAGAGAACACTTTCCTGGACGAGACAGCAGTGAGCTTCTGTACTGTTCACAGATGAGTCCTGGTTCATACTAGAGAGCAATTAAGGGAGTCTTGCTTATCCGGAGGGAACAACGCACCAGATACAACCAATCCCACATTGCTGAAACATACAGTTACAGACGGGGTGCAATGATGGTTTGGGCAGGGATCTCTCTCGGCGGTCACACTGACCTGCATGTGTTCCATGGAGGAACTCTGACTGGTGTGATAATTGGAAACAGAAGTAGGGATGGGGAAATATATGTTTGTATACCACGCCTTTAGAAGCTATAGCTCCTCCTACCTACAACTAATAGGTGTTCCTTAACTAAACATTTAAAAATAATAAAATATTGTATATTCATGTTTTAAACGAAAAAGTGGGGAGTGTTTTAACCAAAAATTCGCATTGTCTAAACAGGTAGTTGAGGATATGTGCTGAACATAATGACTTTGTGTTAATAATCAATTTTATTACAGGAAAATACTTTTTTTTTATATATATATATTGCGTATATCACTATTTCTAAGCAATAATCCAGCTGGTAGAGTTCCACTAGAAATTTGCCCAGAAAATTAATTTTTGGAAAGAGTAGTTGAGAAAATAATAAGTAATTGGCCTATGGTAACTCTGCATAATAAGTATTTCATATACTTAAAATGACGGTAGCAAGACTAAAATAAAAAGATAAACAACGAGAAAAGGGGAAGATTTAATTGCCCATCTTTTCTAATCTCAATACATTTCTCTCCAGTATTTATCCGTCTTCTTATATATATATAAAAAAAAAGAGGCATCAGAATTCTTATTAGCACCATACGTCTGTGAATTACAGTTTTTTATAAAATAAAGAAGGAAATTAATTAGTATCATTAGTTGAGAAATTTCATTTTAGGTTACTTTCAAAGAAATTAACCTACGTCGGGAAAAAACGTACCTACCATAAATGATTTTTGGTAAAATTTATTGAAGATGCATACTACTAAAAATTGGATGCTATTAAAACAGACCGAATCTCTCTTACGGTGTATTCGAAAGAAATTATGAGTAGTGCTGCGTAGGGCGAAAGATTATTTAGTACCTTACCTTACGTCTAAAAGAGGTTACTCGAAATCGAAAGCACTTTCGTCATGTTTCTATTTTCTAATGGAATGAAACGATTGCGCCCAAGGAAGGACGCCACAAAGCGGTTATATAGGAAAGCGAAGACACTCCCATGTTCAATGATGCCGCAAAGTAGCGCCACTAGTGGCCATGCTGTAAACTAAATTGTTCGCTAGTGGGCGGGGCACTCTACGAAATTTTTGGTTTTGCTTTCAGGGACCGATAATTTCATTTATTGCGTGGCAGTAAAACGGTAACGACAAATATGTGTAAAATACATAAAATTCATTTAAAGGCGTTATTCGGGGCGGAGCTACTCAAATTTGACATTTCATACATTCGACATTTTTTTATTCTTGTTTGAATAATACTAGTACTAGTATGTATTACTGTAACTATGGAGACATTATTGAGTTAAAACATTGAAAATTGTTTTCCACTGCATTTTTATGTTTTATATGAACAATAAACAGTTTTTTTTTTTTTTTTTCTAAATATTCATGGTTCTCTTCTTCCACCTTTCTTATGCCTAATATTTGTTGTAAAGTAATATCATAAATTATACAAATCTTGTGATGTTGGGAAATGTAAATTCGGAGTCTTAACATATCTGTAAACATTTTTTGGTGTTCAAAGTTGTCCTAACTATAATACCTTTTTTTTTATATAATGAATTAATATTTATCATATGGTGCAAAGTTACCCTAAATGGCTGGGTAACTTAGAACCAGGTTAAAAATTCATTTTTTATAGCTTTTATCATTATTATTCCTTAATTTTTTATAGTCATACAATAATTTAGGATCATTTCTTCTCTTTTCTGCCCCTAGTTGCAACAATATTCTTAAAATAAGAGTGTGGCATATGAAAATAGAGAAAATTCGGATCAAAGTTACCCTGAATGACTGTAATGAATCTAATTATTCTTGTCAATATTTTGACAAAATAGCTCTAACTACCGATTTATTAAACCAGTTTTAATTTAAAAGTTATCTAAAAATCAAACTATTATTATATAGGTTGTTCTGGATATCTGAGACACTAAAGTAAAAATTTATTCAGGTGAAGCAATTTTTTTATTCAAAATTCAGGATATAAAGGGTTAAATCGTGAAACTAATGTTAATGATTTAGATAGCATTCTTAAAATGATTAACGGTACTGGTAAGAGTAAAAGTAATGACACTACTGACCATAAGGACACTGATGAGGAATTTAACCTAGTTAAATGTAAAAGGTGTAAAAGTAAATTGACTGGAAAAGCTGCTGCTATCTGATAATTTGCACCCAAATAATATATTATCCCAGTGCACCTAGCTCATTATTATTACTATTATTATTATTATTATTATTATTTGGTAGCAGGAACAAAATTATGTTCCTTTGACGTTCAGAAAACCATTTTGTTTAAAAAAAAGAAAAAAAAAGAAGTAACCATGGTCGTACGCAGAAGGAGTGGTGGGGGTATGTGTGTGAGGGTAGGGGGAGCAGTCCTCTCTTAATCCTTAAGGATATATTCCAATCTAAACTACTTATTTTCTGATTTATTTTTAAATTCATTTTTGCTCTCAAACGCATCGAACTGGCAAATTCTCCTATTTAGAAACTACATAATGTGCCGTGCTTGTCGATTTTCTGATAAATGCAGAAAATATTGCAAAAAAGGCTGTCAAAGTGGGCGTTTTGAATCGAATTTTTCGAAACGGGAGATCTGCTAATGAAACTAGTTGGATGTGCCAATCCCAAAACTTTTTTCAATCTTATACATCTTAATATTTCAAAACCTAGTTACACATGTTAATACTTCAATATTATTAGTTCAATACATTGATTTTCATCTTAAATTTCTTCTTCAGTCAATTAAAAGGACTAAAAACGAGTTAATCTATATCATGATATTTGTTAAAATTATTAGTTTTTCCTTATTCTGTTGCTATCAGCTGTTTGCGAATACCCGGCTTAGCAGGATGCCAGTTCCCGCCGCTTCACGAGCCACCGATGCACAACAGAACAACGGAAAATCAAGAAAAGTATACAAAAATCGCTATCACAGAGCCCCTTTACCGCACAATATTTCCAAATTCAAGGAGGACCTGTTGGCCAAAGCCAAAAACATGCACAAAAAATTTGGCTTAATTGTATGCATAATTTTATACACTTTTCGATGGTACAGTAATGAAAATGGCAGACAGATCGCAATTATAGCGCCCCCTTCCGGCGGAATTTTTTCAAGCTCAGGGAGGACTTGCTTGCCAGAAACATACACAAAAAATTTGGTTCAATTATATGCATAACTTCATACACTTTTCGATGGTACAATAATGAAAATGGTACAGACATCGCAATTATAGCGCCCCCTTCCGGCGGAATTTTTCCAAATCCAGGGAGGACCTTCGTGCTATCACCAAAAACAAACACAAAAAATTTGGTTCATTTCTATGCATAACTTCATACACTTTTCGATGGTACAATATTCAAAATGGCACAAAAATTGCTATTACACCGCCCCCTACCGGCGAATATTTTACAAATTAAGGAAGGACCTACTTCCCATAGCCAAGAGCATAAAAAAAAAAATTCGGTTCAATTCTATGCATAACTTCATACACTTTTCGATGGTACAATAATTAAAATCGTACAAAAATCGCTATTACAGCGCCCCCTTCCTTCCGATCTTTTCCAAAGTAAGGGAGAACCTGCTTGCTATAGCCAAAAACTTTTTAAAAAATTTATTTCAATTCTATGCATAACTTCATACACTTTTCAATGGTACAATATTCAAAATCGCACAAAAATCGCTATTACAGCGCCCCCTACCGGCGAATTTTTTCCAAATTCAGGGAGGAACTGCTTGCTATAGCCAAAAACTAAAAATAAAAATTTGGTTCAATTCTATGCTTCATACACTTTTTGATGGTACAATGGCGACAGACACAGGGACAGACAGACATTTTCTATACACATGTTTTTGGGGATCTTTGACCCCTAAAACGTGTAAATCCGTCAAAAACAGGAAGTCGAAAAAAATTTCGATTACAATACTTTCTTCTATCTTATAGAAGAAAGTAAAATAAGGTCACACTGAAAAAATAATTGCTTAAAAAACAAATTCTAATGAATTGAGCGAAAAATGGAATCACACGGCCTCTTATACATATTTTTAAAAATCACCTCATCAAGTTTCATGACTTTACTTTTAAAAAAATGAGTCTGAAAATGTCTCCGAAAATTTCGAGCCGTTGAGGGTGGAAATATATTTTTTTCGAATATAACCTTAAACAGCAATAATTATGATGCTGCGGCTATTTATGCACAAGTGGCCGGTATCAACTTCCTGATATAATTATCACGGTAATGTGTTTTAAACAGCCTATAACATTGTAATAATAAATGACACATAAGTGCGCCAACAGCTCTTAACGATAGTTTTATAAATGGCGCATAAATGCGTCAGCAGCATGTATAGTGTAAAAAAAAGCACAAATAATTACCATGCAAAAACTAGGCACATTTTACTAAATAAACCTTACAAATAGGTTTTTTTTACTTAAAAAAAAAAAATTAAAAGGTTAGCAGCTAGGCAACGGTATATCGAAGAAAGAAGTTTCCGAAGGCGAGGTGTTGTATTTGTAATAAGCAAAGGGCAGCTGACGTCACTGTTGGTCAGATTACTGTGGATCCGCAAGAAAAACCTGTCCGTTCTTAATGACTCTTATTGTACACATGAGCTAGGGAAATTTGATTGATCTTAGTTTAACAGATCTCTGATATGATTGGCCTACGTCGCCAAGACTATTCCTGCAATGATCGTTATAACAAAAATGTAGTTGGTAGATTGGTTGACGGAAGTGTTTGTTTGTAAACATGCCCTTTCCTTATATGTCCATGTCATTGACGAAATTCTTTCTTTGTATCAACCAATCTGAATCTTCTTTTCTGACGGGCTGCAAACATGAGTTTGTTAGGTAGGCCACACAGTCGACACATGCAACAGTCGCTCGATTTTGGGAGAAAAAGTGGTTTAACCCTTTGAGGGGCAAATAATTGTTTTTCTGTAATGTCGAATTCACACCGGAATTTGCAAAAAGATTTATTGCAAATTAAGAAAAAGCAATTTTACCACTTTTTTCCACCAAAGTTACAAAAGTAAAATTTAATAACATTTTTCTGGTGCAAATCTTCATTAATCGTAGGTGGAATAAAATATATCCCACCGCCCTTCAAGGGGTTAAAATAGGTTTGAAACAGTTACCTTCTTTGTTTCGACAGGTTTTTTTTTCTCCTATGTCGGACTTCATTTTTCTCCTGTCGTCTCAGTGGGCGATCTGCCTTACGTTAAGTGGCCCGTAATACACTAATGTAAAGAAAATAAAATGTACTGAAACAGTAATATAGCAAAAGTCGTATTACAAAGCAATATAATGAAATTGATAAAGTCAGTATTACCTACATAATAACTATGAAACGTAATAATATGCGGACTTTCTAATTATAAAGTTAATACATTAGGATATTTCTTTTTATAAATCAAATTTTCGCTCAACGTAAAACCTTTTTGTCTATTTAAAATGTAACAATGCATAGTGAAAATTTAGTTAATTTAAAATAATAGATTAGTCATTTGTATATTAATAGCATGTATATTAATAGAGATATAGCGATTTTTTTTAATTAAAACAATTCTTGAATGTTTTTTGCTTATAACATACAGGGTTTTTAACCAAATTTAACGCCAGTTTGATAAAAATTGACAAAATATAGTAGAAACAAAATGGTGCAATTGGAATATAAATATATTAAATATTTAACGAAATATGGGCAGTTGTATAAAATAATTTTTATCTGCGCATGTGCGAACGATAACAAGGAACTTTTTACATAATTTAATAGTCAACTCTATGGAGCAACTTATTAAAAAAAATCAGTTAAATATCGTAAAAATTCAGAGGGATATCACACTTAGAGTGAGCTGTTTTTTAGTTTCTCTCTAAAAACTCGCTGAATAATAAGAGATTGTTCATAAATTGTTATTTTAAAGTTATCTGACAGCGTTCGGAGCAAGTTTTTTGAAAAAGCTATTTAATTATAGTTTACGGTTATGTTTAGGAAGATTTTGACTCTAAACTACGATGAAAAGGAAAATATAGTCCATACATTGATTACATTTAGGTAATTGAGGAGTTTATGCTAAAATTTTGTGAAATTTAGTCCAATACGCAAAACACTCTATAGTAAATTCTATCGCATATATACGTATTTTCTGTATACACGTAATTTGTATGAAAGTGGTAAAGACAATAAACTAAAATTTAAGATATATTGGACATTTTTCATGAGTTATGAGCCAATAACTTGCAATTTGATTTTTATAGTGATATTTCAATAGCTTTTTGAGAAGTCCCGTTTTGCGTATGTAATTTTCACTGAACAGTTTTCCATAAAATACATTTATTTAACTGAAACATTTACTTAACTATTTTAAACTTTACTTAACATTTACTTAATAGTTATGTGAATTGGAAATTTACTGTATTTATCGATCAAGGTATTTTTTTTGTGTGTGCCGTTTATATCTGAAAGACAGTTTCAGCGTTAATTTTTTTTCCTTCGTACAAAAACTGCCAAAACTGTCTTTTAGATATAAAAGGGCACAAAACAAGACCTTTATATATAAGTACAGTAAATTTCCACTTTACATAACTGTTAAGTAAATGTTAAATAAAGTTTAAGATAGTTAAGTAAATGTTTCAGTTAAATGTATTTTATGGAAAATGCACTTTTCTGTGAAAATTCCATACGCAAAACTTTATTTCTCAGAAAGCTATTGAAATATCACTATAAAAGTCAAATTGCAAGTTATTGACTTATAACTCATGAAAAATGTATAATATAGCTTAGATTTTAGTTTATTTTCTTCACCACTGTCATACAAATTACGTTTATACAAAAAATACATATGGGGCATTCTCACAATCTTTTGACTTTTATGTCCCTGAATAATAATTTTTTATTTAATACACTTTTTTGTGTGTTTTTTTTTTATTTCATATACTGGGGAACATCCCATTGAATGATTGCATAACAATATTAACGTGATAAATAAGTTTTGGACGATATTGGGGGTCCAAATACCAGGAAAACTCATCTACCGTCCCGTGTCCCTGATTTTTAAGTTTGGAGCTGTCTCGATAAAATTGTTTCAATAAAAATAATTCGATGTAATTTTTTCTGAAACTGAAACTATTGTTTTATATAAATATGTAGCTAAAAATTAACCTGCACACGTTTTTAGGGTTGTTATTATTTTTTAAACTCTGTCCTTGAATTTTTGGTTTCCTTACCATCCCTCTTTTAAAATTATACAGAAAATCATTTCAGATGCAGCCACAGAATTTTTGTTCAAGTTTTTTCTCACGCAGAAGTATGCTAGAGAAATAATGTCTAAAATTCTTTAACAATTTATTTACTATAGAATTTAAATCAGCATTTAAATATCAATTTCAAGCATCGTGGCTTTATTGGTAGTCTCACCGTCCCCAAGGTTTATCCCTGCACTTTTCGAGGTAAATTTAAAAGAAAAACTAATTTAATCCAATGTTAACAACTGTTTCTAAAAATCAATGAACATTGTGTCTATCACTTAGTCTTGACATGATTTTCCTAAAAATAGGTGGTAATTTTCCTTACCATTCCATCCTTACCGTCCCTTTTTTACCATTTCGTCCCTTTTTTCCAATACCATCCCCCTTTTTTACATTACCGTCCCTTCTTTAACACCCCTTTAAGACAATGTTATACAAAAATTCTGTAATAAAAGTACTACATTGTTATTATTTCTTATTTGAATGTCCTGTGGGTACTATGCAAATTCATAAGTAAAAATTTAGAAGAAAATAAAAAGTTATAGTGGTAAAATGGTAAGGAAAATTAAACTCGCAAGTTTAACTTAAACCTCAGTTAAATAAAATTGTTTTCGCTGCTGACCATTTTTTCTTTATTTTGAATCATTAAGGCATTCGTCTATCAGATTAAAATGTTATTTTAGCAAGTTTAATTTCGCCAGATTTTTTTTCCCAAAAGTCAAAAGATTGTGAGAATGCCCCATATGTATATGCAATAGAATTTACTGTAGAGTGTTTTGCGTATTGGGCTAAATTTCACAATTTTTTTCAATAAATTCCTCAATTTACCTAAATGTAATCAATGTATGGAATATATTTTTCCTTTTAATCGTAATTTAGAGTCAAAATCTCCACAAACATAACCGTAAACTATAATTAAATAGCTTTTTCAAAAAACTTGCTCCGAACGCTGTCAGATAACTTATCAATTTGTGGTCAATCCTTTATCATTCAGCAAGTTTTAGTGAGAAACTAAAAAACAGCTCACTCTAACGCCGATATCTCTCTGAATTTTTACGATATTTGACTGAGACTGATTTTCTTTTAATAAGTTGTTCCACAGAGTTGACTATTAATAGTGTGCAGAAAGTTCCTTGTTATCGTTCGCGCATGCGCAGATAAAAATTATTTTATACAATTGCCCACATTTCCTTAAATATTTAATATACTTCTATTCCAATTGCACTATATTCTTTCTACTACATTTTTTAAATTTTTTTGAAACGCATAAATTTTGTTAAAAACTCTGTATGTTATAAGCAAAAAACATGCAAGAATTTTTTTAATTTTTTACAAAAATCGCTATATCTCTATTAAGCTATTCTTACACAAATGACTACACATATTGTACAATGTCTGCCTATGTATATTCTGTAGCGATAGATCATTGCGTGCATTTTATTTTATAGGGTCATCCCAAGTATTTTTTTTCTTTAATTTTTTGTTGCCCCTCCCCCCCCCCCCAATTGTCCTCTTTATCAAATCGACGTTGATACATATGAAGTCAAACCTGTTCTTTTTCATCCTAAAATTCCAATGCTATAGCATTGTGAATGGATAATACGTAAGCAAAAAAGCAGCAAAAAAGATGCCCGTCTGACATTGGTCTAAATGCACCTTTTTAGCAAGTTTTAATTTTATTTCGATATAGTTTTCAAGATGAATGTGACATTCCAACGGTATATGTTTTTGCTTTCATATATACATTTCGCGTAATCAATGACATTTACGGTTTTACAATTTGGAATGAATTATAAATAACAGTGTAAAATTGCCTTCCGATAAAAATATATAAAATAATATTAAGTTCCCTCTAAAGACCCTTCGTAAACCTAAACATTCGAAATCTTTATAAATGGGTATTGTGTGTCTCGGGCCGCGCATAAAAAGCCTGCACTGACTACTCAAACCACTCGGCGCCACAGGTTACTTATAACTATCTTTATCGGCTGCCATAGGTTAAGGGTGCTGATCACTTACAATCCCGTTTTCCGTTCTCCATGTAAACCTATGGGAATATTTTCTCTCACTTTTCTAAGGATACCTCATGAAAAAATTGAGATTTTTGAATTTTGTTTTCTGTATGCAATTCTTAAAACTTGCCACTTTTCATCCTAGTTTTCATTTTATATTAAAATAATTTTAAATATTTGATTTTACATTGAATATTCGGAGCATGACCAAAATAATTTCTACCTCTCATTAAACTGTAAATTCTGGCAAATTAGATCGTTTGGAAAATTTAAAAAATACGAAAAAATGTACAGTTTCTAATTTATCCATTGATATAAAAATATTTCATTTCAGTTAATTAGGGAGGGAGAATTAAAACAAAGCGCATATATTTCTATTCTGATGATTTCAGTGTCTTCCCCCACGATGCAATCCATCCTTCTACGAGAAAGGACAACCCGTCGCGTCTGCTCCGACTCCTGACACTAGGGGGGGGGGGGAATAGGTAGGGGAAGTAGACAGAAGGTTTCAACCAACACAAGAAGCATTTTGCTTCCCTTAGAAAATTTTGAAGAGACATGGAATTGAGAATGCAGCGGACCCCAAATTTTATACTGAATTAATTCCATTAATGTATATATATATATATATATATGTTTCATAAAAATATCTTTCATTGCAAATTAATTTTTCATGTAATACACCAGTAGTTTAAACCACATGATCACAATTTTTCAGTTTTTTGTCCATTATTTTAAATATATGTTTATTATTTTACATATTGAATTTGAATAATATTTAATTTGAGTTGAATATGCACAACATTAAAATATTAGTAATTTAAACCATTGGCAAAATTGAAAGAAGTATTTCAAAATATTGATATTTTATACTGAGCATTACATATACCGTATTTTATGGAAGAAACGCCGCGGCGTTTACGAGTTTGAAAGTTATTTTTTTGTCAAGTGCGGAGTTTACGATTTTTTTTTCGCGCGCATAAAATTGGGATAAAATAAAAATTCATTAATCCCATGAATAATAATATATATATATATATTATTATAAGACTGTGTTCTCAAGCCCCCTGCTCAACAACGCGAAGCCTTCTGACTTCACCGATTATGAAAACTGTGACATTTCGGATGTTGATACTGAACCATACAGGTGGACAAAGAAAATTTACTACTCTTCCACTCAGATATTGACAACTCAGAGTTTGAGGGTTTCAAGTAGAAGCTAAAAAAGGCTAAAGTGCATGCGACGTAAAAAGCGTGCTAAGTTGCGCCGGCCACTTAAAAAAATGTGGAGCGCCTAAGGAGAGGATCCGCGTCCCGCGCTCTGGATGGTATTAATGCCAATTGACGTCTTCTTAATTAAAAAAAAAATACATAAAAATGTTAAAACCTGATTTAAATATTTTAAATAAAATTTTAAAATCCTAAATTATTAAAAATGAGGCACTCTACACTGTTCAGAAAACTTTGATTAAAGCTAGGTCAATGAGACACTGTCAACAAAAGTAGTGTTCTCACAGGTGCGGCGTTTACGATATTTTTAATCTTACTAGGGGGCTCTGCCCCTTACGAGCTACGCTCGTCAACCCCCGTTCAGACACCGCAGACTCTAACAGCACCATTATTTAATCGGCTTTAAAAAAATTTCGGAAGATTGAATTATAATTTGAATCTGAGAATTATAATCTGACGTAATTTTCACCAAACTTTTCTTTTTCTTTTTACTATTCACGTAAAAATACTTTTGTTAGAAATGAAATATTATGATCATCTTAAAATATCAAATAAATGTCTCGAGCAATTTTTAAATTTAAACTGTTTTGCAATATTATTTTTTGTTAATTTTATATAATAAGTATAATGTGACGTAAATTCTCCGATTTAAGATGTCTAACGCATGTTTATGAATTTATTATTTTACAATATTCTGTCTCTTTTAAAATTCACGTGTAATTATAATTTTTATGACGTAATTTTCAATGAGTTCCTGCTTTTTATATTTTCTGTTTATAATAGTCACGTGTAAAATAAATTTTTAATTTGAAGTAAACATTATTGTTTGCGCTGTTTATACAACTGGCAACAGTTTAAATTAATAACATTTTCTAAAATTTGTAAAAAATATCTCTCGAAATGCTGAAAATTTGAATTTAAAATTGAAATAAAACCAAAAAAAAATGAGTCAAATAAGAAAAATAAATATAATCTGCATACCGGGAACTTATAACGTATAAAATGATCTAAAAGTGATTAAATTCTCATGTATAGTTTTTGCACCAATAAAACTTTTTTAATGGAACGATTTTGTCCAACTTTAGCATTAAATATCTCTTAAAATAATTCTTCGATTTGAAAACTGTCTGCATCAGCGTGTTTATCAAACATTTCTCAATAATACCACCGATTTTCATCTTTTTGTATGCAACAGTTTTTTTTAATATTAACGATGGAAGGTCATGCTTAAGCATTCAAATTGGATGTGGATCTACCCGGAATATCTACGCAGATTTTAATTGGTCCATTTCCAAATCAAAACTTTTTTTTATATATAGAAGGATTTAGACCAATTTTGAGAGGTGCGGCGTTTCTTCCATAAAACACGGTGCATGCTGAATTCAACATTTTTATGTTGATACTATGCAAAATCATTTTTGCATATTGTTCTTGATTGTGTCCAATTTTCCTGTTCATAGTATGTATAAGGGAACATAAAAAAAGTTTTATTTAACTATATGTGGACTCGAATGAGGCACTCTTTGGAATAATATTTATAGCATTGGTGAGTTTCCAAGTATATTGAATTTCGAAAACCCTTCTTGGATGAAAGGGGGTGCCGAAATGAAGCTGTGCTTCCCATAGCTTCGGAGGTCGGGCCCTGCCTAAGTGCATTTAATTTTCAGAAATCGTAATTTTATAACCAAAATTTCTTTCCATGCTTTTAAATTGATTATTTTAAATCTTTATATAGTTCATTTCAATAATTTTTCAATATATTTTTAATAATTTCTATTATAGTTTTTCATAATAGTTTACGTTGTAAGTACTTATATTCAATTTTAGATTATTTATATTAGCTATGTAGATTAGTTATTATAACGGAAAAATACATTAAATTGCATTTAACTTAAAAAAAAAAAAAAAAAACTTAATTCTCATTGCTCTTATTTTTAAAGCAGGGCTCCCAAATGGTCCGCCAACTGAATACCAATATTATTTTAGATTATTTATATTAGCTATGTAGATTAGTTATTATAACGGAAAAATACATTAAATTGCATTTAACTTAAAAAAAAAAAAATTAATTCTCATTGCTCTTATTTTTAAAGCAGGGCTCCCAAATGGTCCGCCAACTGAATACCAATATTATTTTAGAAAAAATTTCATTTTAGATTTTTCTTACAAACCGCCCCGGAATCCCCTTTGAAAGTTAATTCTAGCGCAAACCTACCATAAAATTTTCTGTTAAAATTTATTGGTATTCAGTTGGCGGACCATTTGGGAGCCCTGTTAAAGTAATAATTTTAATTTGAACCTTTTATGTCTTTTCACAAAATATTTTTTAATCGATTTCTTTAAATATGAATCAAGAACTTTCAAGGATCAAAACAAAAAATATTTAAAGATCTATAAATTATTGAATTATAATAGGCAATTTTAAAATATAGGGTCGCAATTTCTTAAATACAGTATTTAAGCATTCAAACCGCGTGGGGGGGGGGGGGGGGTTCGGCATGTGGAAGTAGATGCTTAGAAGACTACTTACAAATAGTTATTTTAAAATAATATAGTATTGTAAACTTAATGTTCAGGAAGAAAATGAAATGAAGGGGGGGGGGGGTGTAAACATTTTGGAAGAGGTAAGGAGGTTGTGGCAGAGTAGCAAAATAAATAAATAAATAAAAATGAGGAGTGGACAAAGGTGTTTTTGCCTGAATTAAATTTCAACTTAATATATTATATGCATAAAAATGTATAGGTAATGTGCTAAAATAGGCTGTGCAAAAGTACGTTTCCGTATATTGATAGTGAATTTTTAACTGTGTCATGCGTTTCCTTATTATACTAAATTTTAGCAGACTGTGTAGAATATATACAAATAACATGAACATGTACAAAAATGTACAAATGTATCATATACAGAGCTCCACAGATGAATTCAAGTACTTTTCCGACCGTGGACGATAATTACTGATATCCGATTTTCAAATGTGCTATGTGCTTTCTAAAATGCTTTCTTGGCTATCTTATTTACATTATTAAATGGCGAAGTCTTGATAAAGCATTTTGGAAGTGTTGGAAAATCTTTTATAATCTATGCTTGAAGCATGATTTTTCTTTCTTATTATTTAATGAATATATATATTTTTAATTTTACGTATTAAAACTATACTCTTATATTTATTTTTTAATTGAATATATGTAATGTATCTCACGCGTGCCGGAACCAGTAGAGGGAGTTGCACTTCCCGGCATGTGTCCGTGCAGCCGGTTTCTCATATAGAAGGACATCTTGAGGTGACATTTCTTGTGGAATAATTGGACTCGGGAACCTTTTGGTGGATCGAACTCATTTATTTCGTGCTCCATCGTACAATCCGATCGCGAGTCCGGTCGGAGGTCCTCCAGCCCGTTACGTTGCTGATTTTAGGAGCTACATTGGCATGGGTTTTGCAGGCTTCTCAAAATTGCAAGTTCCCTCGTTTTTGGCGCGGGTTTTAGCTAATATCTTGGGGTTCAACATATTTTCCAGCAGAGGGGATAGTTGTAAAATTGGGAGGAACATTTCTTTAATTGGTTGATTAGCTTTTGATTGATTGCCCAGGCCTGGGGTTGGCCGGCCTGGGAATCGGCTAACCACAACTGAATGAGAATATTCCGAACATCAGCATTTTTACTCTTAAAGATCGTCCGAAAATGATATCTGAAAGTAATAAGATGTATTGCTGGGAAACAAATTTACAAGAGGTAAAACTGGTTTTAGAATGAGATTTAAAGTTAAGAGAAAGAAACTTCGGATATTAATTTAAATTTTCGAAATTTAATTTGGAATTTGGAATTTTAAAGGGGTTTTATCCTTTCATATATATATATATATATATATATATAAGATAGAGTCAATTATCAAAAGCTAAGGAACATAACACAACTCAAATTTTGCAACCTAATAGCATTTTATATTTCAAATGAAAATCAAATTTCAAATTATTTTTGCTTAAAAGGCGCAAAGGCCAACCTAGTGAAAAAATTCCATGCCGTGAATCGAACCCGGGCCATTAGTATAGCGCACAGACGTTCTACCGACTAAACCACATGGAACGATACCCAGCCTGGAACTTCTCACTATTACAGGTTGGCAAGGCTACAAACGCAGCACAAGATGGATTATTTATCGTGAGCCACCGACATGAGGCAAACACAGACAATTAATATAGCATTTTATAATATGTATAATTTTGTAAAGAAATGAGGCTATTGCTGTTCGTCTTATTTAACAAAAATTCAGTTATTTTTCCCCTCTTATTTATTTAGTACAAATTGTATATTTTGCATTAATATGTCGGAATGATAATCGATTTCAAATTTATATTGCAATTTTACTCTCAACTATTTTTTTTAATACAGCTGACGATATTTCTACTAAATTTGTGAATGACCGCTATTTCGCAGCAAAAAACATGCTCCAACTTTAAATAGCTATTATTCGGTCTGTTTTAATCGTGGAATAATGGCTTTTTTTTTTTTTTTTTTTTTTTGTCTTACTTGTCAGTGTAATATTGGAAAATTTTACTAAATATTACTTATAGGACCCGGGGCGGGGGGCCGTATAAAAAATAAATTTTCATATTAAAATATAAAAAAATATTTTTATTGATCGAAATCGCTTTTTAAATACTTCTTTACTTCATTTAAAACATTTTTGTAATTGGAACTATATGTCTATATCTAATGGTTTAGGAATCAGCCATTGAACATCATCGAGAGTGAATCCCTTGTATACGGTGCGTTACGCTATCACAGTCAACTTTTTCTTTTTTGTTTCCTTTTTGAACATTTTAAACATATACACATTTTACAATAATATAATTAAAAAAAATGAATATTAATTGAGAATTTGAATATACAGCGCAAACATATTATGTTTCTTGTTTTCACTTTCAGTTAACATTGTTATGGATATTTTTGGTGGAAGTAAGTCGAAGGATGGGCGGGAACTCAGCATGCACATTACAAATTTTCATTCAATGATTTTTTTTTTTTTTTTTTTGTCTCACTTGTACAATGTGTTAATATTATACTCTGGCATTTTGTTTTTGTGAATCATATATATGTTGCTGCAGCTTTGTTGCATTTATATTGAACATTGTATCCTTTAATTGAATAGATGACAATGCCAGAATTAACTGAAAATTAATTATATGTATTGCGCTTAACAATTTTGGATATTTGTTAATAATGTCAATTTTATTCAAAAATGATCAGAAAAAGAAAAGAAAAGAATTTGTTAAAATGTGTGGAAAATAGCTGTGAACCTTCCTAATGTATGAGAAAACTACTATGGTATATTTTGGGTAATTAATGTTTTTTAAATAATTTTTAGTGTTAAGTTTTAATCTACATATATAAATAAAAAAAAAAAAAAAAAAAAAAAATGTGATAAATGTTCTGTAAGAAAAAAGAAAATTCGGGTAATATTTACATTCGGATGTAACTATATACATACAGAAATAATACACAAATTATAGTACTTTCTTTAATATAACAAAATTCTTATAAACTCAAGGCAAGGTTAACAAAGCTTTGGGGAAAAATATAATAATAATAATTTTTTGAGGAAGCATTCCATATCTTTAATTAAAATTTACAATCACATAATTAAAAAAAAATGAATATTATTTGAAAATTTAAATATGCAGAGCAAACATATTATGTTTTTACTTTCCTTTCAGTTAATATTGTTATGGATATTTTTGGTGGGTGCAAGGTTGAGTAGGAAGGGGGGGGGGGCAGTTAGCATGCGCAGTACTAATATTCATTTAATGATTTTTTCCTCATTTCTATACATATTAATATTATACTTTGATATTTTGTCTTTGTGAATCGTATATACATTGCTGCATGTATGTTGTATCTATATTTAATATTGTATCCTTTGATTGAATAGCGAATTAATGAAGATATCGTTACACGTATTGAAATTTGCAATTTTCAGTATTTCTTAATAATGTTAATTTTATTAAAAGATGATCAAAATTAAATGAAATAACTTTCAAATTTCGAATTTATGACCGCTAATTTGAGTTATTGGAAATCTTATATTATGCTTCTGTCAAATAAAGCTGTATTAAAAAACATGAAGTATTTTTTGTATAATTTATGTTCATTTTGCACTGCAGTTTAATTTCATTATATAAATACAGTCAAACCCCGATTTACTGCCATCTCGAAATAGCGCCAATTCCGTTTAACCGCCAATTGTGTCTATGAACAAATCTGCCAAATAGGAATTTCAATGTAATGCATCCGTTAAAGCGCCAACTCGATATACCGCCAGAAAAAAAAAATCTAGAAAATACTGTATTTTCTTTGCATAAATTCTTTTTAAAAATTTTTGTTGGAATTTAATGGGGCACCTCCTTTTCCTGCGTCTAGATGTTTTCAAGTTCAATTTAAGCAAAGAATTCGTATTGTTCTCAATACCTGGCAAAATGCACCTGCCCCCAATTCTGCCTGTGATAGGGAGAAAAAAAATTACCGCGCGCTGAGCTGTCGAGAAAGTGAAAGTTCTGATTTCGACTGGCGAGTCACGTGGCCCGATGAGTTTCTGGAACGGTGGGGAAACAAAGCGTGGCACGCCATTGGCCGAAAGGGTCTCTCCTGGGTGAGAACAATGCAGAAAAGAACTTCTGCGTCCACATTCTAATAAATGGCCTTTTTTACCGCTTGCAGCCAGATAAAACAGTTTCCAGCGGGCCTGCTAAAGGATGAAAAAAAAATGATCGTGTGTCTCTTGTGTTCTGTACGAATAGGGACGGACCTGGTAAAAGAACTATGGCAGTGATTGAAAAATCAGCTAAGCCAAGATGTTTTAAAATTTTTAATCCGGCTCTTTATGTAGATTATGAGAATAACAAGAAAGCTTGGGTGACTGCAGCATCATTTCAAAAATGGTTAGTGAATTTCAACTTATTAATGAAAAGAAGCAAATGCTATATTTTAATGATTTTGGATAATGCCCCTTGTCACATAGCATATCCAATTAGCAATATCCGTATTGAATATTTACCCCATGACTGTAATGGACTTTTACAACGTTTGGATACGGGTATAATAAACTCATTCAAATCTCATTATCGAAAGTATCATTGCTGCCCTATCATTGAAAAAATCAGTAAATATGATTTTTCTCCAATAATTTTACATGATGCTAATAGCAATATATAAAAAAAAAGCATGGGATGAAATTTCATCAGAAACTGTTAACTGCTGGAAACATACTGGATTGATTAAATCTGAAGAATCTACTAAAAAACAAAACAGAACAGCACTTCAGGAACTACAAAACGAAATACACAAATTAACAGATATTGAGCATCCTCTATCAGCAATTGAACAGAAGTGTTTCAACATTTGAAGATTTGACAATCGGATAATTTTTATCAATCAAAATCAAAATTCAAATTCATCTGACAGCGAAGCTGAAAAAGTTCATATGATGAAGTTAAAAATTACATTGGGAAAAATAAGAGTTTTTTTTAGAAAAACTTGCAACTGATAAAAAATTATGAACAATCTTTTAGTTATAGAAAAAGGTATTGAAAAAATCAATATTGAAAAGAAAACCCAACCTAGCATTTTAAAATATTTCCATGTAAAAGATAATTAAAGTAAAATAAATTCAGTGTGAGATTTACTGTATGTGTGTGTCTGTTATGTGCATAATTATCTACTTTTTCTAAAATTGATTATATAAAGTATGAAGTAAGAGCATGTTAATTTCATACATTAATTGGATCATTTTGAATCATGCAGTATTAATTAAATTATGTATATTAATTATATTATATTAATTATATGTACTATATACTATTGGATAATTTAATAAAAAGGCATTATGATATTTATTTTTATAATAATAATAATATTACTATAATAGTATCAAAATTAATTTTTATTGTATTCTAATTCGATATACCGCCAAACTCGTTATAGCGCCAAAAATTTATCAAACGGGTAATGGCGGTATAACGGGGTTTGTGTGTACTTAAATACGTGCCAATATATTGAATAACTTCAATAATCGGAGATATTTTGATAAAATTCTCTTACAACCTTTTATTTATTATATATTTATTTTTTTTTTGCGCTTTTATGTGGAGAGGGGGGGGGGGGGGGCTACATTGAGAATTCAACAGATTTTCTTTGTCTTACCCAGTGAGAAATACCGATGGCTGTATCTATTATCGTTCATAATAAGCCCAAAATCTCAACGAAATATCGAATTTTAAATTGTTCAATAAATTTGTGGAATATTTTTAAATATATCATATAGAAAAAAAATGAATGTGTAACTCAGACTGAAATCTTCACTCTGTCCATATTTTCTTTACCTGATGATTTATAATAATATTTTTATCTATAAACAAACTTAAAAAAAAAATACATATTGCAGTAATTAATTATAATCAATTGTGCTTTGATTTTTCAGTAGTAAATTAATGTTGCTTTACATAAACAAAAGAAAAAAATCACAAACACTGAATATTACGTAATAAATTATGAAAATCATAAATAATAATAAATCATAGACAAGTTGATTTAATAATTATTTGTTTAAAATTTAGGATGGTTAAATTTGAAGGTAAACATGAACATATAATAAACATAATATAAAGTAAGGTGAAACATCAAAATCATTTTAGACAGCAAAATGACATTGAATCACTTTTTATTGTCATATTTAAATTTTTATCAAACATTTTCTAAAATTTAGGCATTTATAAAAGTCGAAATTATTCAATTGAAACTTATTCCTTGATGGAATTCCTGTTTGCGTCGCTGTAATAATAATAATAACAGTAAAATTGTTCAATGTGATCTCGTGTATTTTAAAAACTGCAAAAGAAATTGAAGTACTAATATTTCCCTACTTATAAAAATAGCTGCTATAGGAGAACTTTCCGTTCCTACTGGCTCATAAATTTTGTCAACAGACAGCCGATAAGATCTCTTGGACTTCACGCGAATTAAAGGTACTCGCCTCTCTGACAGCTTGCAGGGGGGGGGGGGGGGGTAGGAACGGTCTAGTATATGAGTTGAACGCGATATTTTTCGCCAGTGACCAGCGCCCTTAAGTTGCCGGAACAATGTAACAATAAAGATGGTGTATGGATTCCCTAGTTGCTTGGCAACTTTACGTCCAGGCTAAGAGTAAATCGTGTTACAATGCAATGGGAGCCTTAGAAAAAAGAGCGTTTAAACGCGGCTAGTAGCCACGAAAAATAGAGAGTAAAAAATTGTTAGTATAACTAGTAGGGGGAAAAAAATGTTCCATATGATCCAGATATATGTCCAGGACAGGCGAAAAAGCTACCAAAGGAAGCCCCGTAAAAAAAAAAAGACTCAATTCAGAGACCATACATTTAATATTGCTTGATAAGTAAAAAAGTTTAACACAGTGAAGAAAAGAAACAAAACTAAATATATACATAATTACAAGAGAATTTAAATTACTATAAGTAAAAAAAAATAAAAATGTAAGAAATTAAGTTGCCAAAACTGGTAGGATACTTTAGATAAATTATTATACTTATAAATTTGCGGTGTGAATTGATTATATTATTGTTTGATATAATAAGTGCTATAAACATATACAGTGAATTTTCCATTTAACGAAGTCTCATCGTTACACTTAAACACTTCGTTATGAAGAAAATTCGTTAAATAGAAATCAACTTAAATTCATAAAATTTGTATAATAAAATTCGCATTCATAAAATAAAAATCACACATAAAATGGAAATACTGGAAAACTGAAGCGTCTTTTTCTCAGTAATTCCAAATAGTCAACATTAAAAAAGTTTGCAATGCTTTGTACAGGTTTCTTATAAAAAATACACTGTTCATAAAAAAAATTCGCACTTTTGTAAACATCCGAACAATTCATCTGTAACATTTTCGTGAAACTGGAATCCCCTTATTAGGTGCGTTCTTAATTATATAAATACGTAGCACCTATAGTCGTCGTTCAGTCCGTCTGTCTGTCCGCATATAACAGAGCAAAAACTACCCAACCGAATGGTCTGAAATTTTAAATATATGATTGTTGCAAAATTTTGTCGGGCCATTTCAAATTTTATGAAAATCGGATGTATAGTTTAATTACAGGGACAGTCAAAAGTTTTTCTTTACATTACGGCCAATGGGGAAAATTATTGCAAGTGCATTTTAATGATGTTTTAGCCTTCTGAATGGTCTGAAATTTTAACTATATAATTGTTGCAAAATTTTGTCGAGCCATTTCAAATTTTATGAAAATCGGATGTATAGTTTAATTACAGGGACAGTTAAAAGTGTTCCGTTACATTACGGAGAATGGGGAAAAAATTATTGCAAGTACACTTTAATGATGTTACAGACTATGCACTTATGAAGTGCAAAAAAATATACATTCAGTACAATATAAGGTGCAAAAAATAATTATAAAACTAGTTATAGTACGAACGCACCTCATTTGCCACGTTTGACGAGCAGTTTCCAACTTGTTACTTATTGTATTGAAGGCTTCTTCTTTTAAAGGTCTTTCAATTTCCCCTTCATTATCATCTTCATCGCTCGCTGTAGTTTCTTCACTATATTTTATTACACTTTGCAATAGGTCATCGTTAGTAGGATATTCAGTTGCCTTAAGTGACTTAGCTGTGTTAAGTGGAATAAAGTTCGTTATGTAGAATATATTTTTTGTAATATGGAGATTAATTTACATGTTAATGGTGTTCAAAGTTAAGCAGAAAAATTCGTTAAGTAGAACACTTCGTTAAATAGGGATTTCGTTAAAGGGAAGTTCCACTGTATATGAAAATAAATTAAAACATCAAAATTAACGTAATATTTGCTAAAAGTGATAAAGAAAAAACACTTACAAGGCAAATGAATACCCTTTTTTGTTCATATCGACCTGCTTCATCGCTCTGAAGGCGACATTCTCGAGGTTTATAATGATACAAATATTTTCGCAGAAAATTAATTTTAAAAGTAGTAGAATAATGTTTCCATCAAGATTTCATTTGCCATCCATTATCCGAGAATCAATAGAGATCTTTTTACGCTGTGAGAATATAGGTAATGATTCAACCTCCATGGAACTTCCTAAAATTCAGCAGGATAATGAAACAATAGTATAAAATAATTCACGTTCACATATATCCACTTATAATAATAGTGCAGATTATTTTATTTCATTATGCATCGCGTATTTTTTGTTTGGCAGTTTTTCTATTAAAATTTTTTTGCGAAAATATTTGTATCAGTATAAATCTTGAGACTGTTGCCGTCAGAGCGATGAAACATGTCGATCAGAAAAAATAAATGTATTTATTTGTCTTGTAAATGTACTTTTATCACTTTTAGAAAATAATAAGTTAGTTTTGAAAAAAGTGTCATCAAGTTAGAGAATTTTCTTTTATTCGGATCCACTATTTTCATTCAAAATAGCAGTAGATATAAGTATTAGTTAATGATAAATTAAATAAGGCGATTCAGAAAGATTAGTAACAGACGAGGAGGCGACAGCACAGACAATCACCTCATCGAGTTCACGCCTGAAATTTTAGAATGAGTTAAAACTCGAGTTGCATATGAAAATGCAATTTGGTTTGCCAAGTCCTATCTTGGTGGAAAACCCCTAAAAACCCGATTTTAGAGGTTGACCCGTAGGTTTACCATTGTGTTTTCCTGCGCCCAAAAGTATGAAAACGTGGAGGACTGGGAGCAGGAAAACACTATGGTAAATCTACAAGTCAACCGCTAAAATGGACTTTACCCATGTGACGTCAAGGTAGGTATATAAAAGGAAAACTGTCATAAGTGTGAAGAATTTTTTAACGCTGCTTTCCCGTCCAATAAACAGTCATTTTCGGTGGCTGTATACCTACAGAGGCGTAGCTCTTGCCATTCCTGGGTAAAGTCCGTCGGATTTTCAGGTGTTTTCCACCAAGATAGGACTTGGCAGACCAAATTGCATTTTCACATGCAAATCGAGTTTTAGCTCATTCTAAAATTTCAGCCATGAACTCGATGAGGTGATGGTCTGTGCTGCAGCCTCCCAGTCTATAAATATTTGAATAGAAAAATCTGCTAAATTGGCAACTCTGAATGTGTTTGAAAATTAGATCTTAAATGTCCAACTCCGCTGCTCCGTAGAGTGAACAAAAAGGCAGGCTCCGACTAAACGCTTTAAATAACTTGGACAAACTACTGCCTGTATTTCTGAATAGTAATTTTTGCCTTATGGAAATTCTGAGACTATTTCTATTCTGAAATACTGGTACTCCCTCACAGGGACAGCTGCCTCACGTGCTCATGCGGTCATCGGGATGCAAATTCACAAACACTCAATGTCCCAGCGCTCTTAACGCCAACCTCTGTTGCCAAGCACTTTGGCGAGAAAATGAACTTCGACGCGCATGCGTGTGTTCTTATACAAATATGTTTGCAAAAATCTGAAGCTACTTTAATTTGTCCATTCAACTGCGTATTTCTTGTTTGTGGAATACTTGCAAGAATACGAGTGCAAAATACTAAATCATTACTTTACCTTCTGATTAATTGTAACAGATATTCATGCATTACATATTGTGAACAAGTCAAATATTTAATTTTATACATCTGGTCTATAACTTTGTATTTTTTTTCCTCCCAAGCTAAAGTATTTATTTCTGTAGTGGTACGTAGTAATGTGCTGCCATCTATTGCAAACATAAGTACTAAATACATTACAATAACAAGTCCTTATTTCATCCTCTGAATAATTATGATACGTATATGTATATGCATGTATATGTATATTGTGAATAAGTGAAGTGTTTATTCTTATAGATCCGTTCTATAATATAAATATAAGTCATATTTATATAAGCATATATCAGCATATAAGCATTTCTGCTCTATAATATAAGTAATATAAATAATATATAATCCGCTCTTTTAAAATGATCACCATAAATTAACGAAAATTTACCATAATTATCTTAGTTACTTGTTGCGTCTATGCTCAGATAAGTGCTTTGTTGCTGATTGATAATAAGTTAAAAATAGCTAGCAGGGGGCGATCCAGGCAAAATTTGGGGCCTATTTTTGGCACTTTCGAAAAAAATCAATTTAATAAAACAGACCCCTTCACCAAATTATTTTTAATAAAAATGGTCCCTTCATAAAATTCTTCTGAATAAAATAGCCCCTTCACAAAGCTCATTTCATAAAAACATACCCTTCATTAATTATTTCTTATTTTGTCAGATTTTAAAATGTGCAATTTGTAAACAAAACGAGTTCACTAGAAAACAAAACTTTACAGGATGACTTAAAGATGTTATTATTAATTAATACTTTGTTCAGATTTGAGTAACTGGATTTCATCTTTCGTTGTAAAATTTATTTTTCACAAAAATATAAATAAGTCACATAAATAACTTTTGCTTTTCACAAAATGCCCCCCCCCTTTCCGAAAAAAAAGCGTGCATAGTTCTCCTGACCAGTAATGGACCCCCCCCCCCCCCCACACACACACAGAGTTTTTGATTCGTAAATAAATAGTAACTAATAATTTAGTTTTTATTATTTTTTTCATAACTTTTCCATGCATGCTTCATAATCAAACTACTTAGGAAGCAGAAAATTTGCATTTTCTTTTCAAAGTAATAGAAAACTTTGAATTTTATATACTAATGGCCATTTACAAAATTGCATTTATTTCAAAGATTTTAGGATATTTTATCCATTTCTCTTTTTTATTAATTTTTTCCATATTTATCCATTAATGGAATACTCAATTAATTTTCTTCTCTGTACGGCTATCAAATTTATTTAAAACAAATCAAAAATTTTACTTAATTAGGATGAATTTCAAAAAGTTAAAACCTAAACATGATCATTACTTTATTATTGAATTTGTGGGATTATTGCAGCGCTGTATTCATTTAGAATGTGCATCCTTACTTTGTAGCGATAATCTTATTCTAACAGCATCAATATTCGACTTAGTATAATCAATTTGTGTAGACTGAATTAATCTGCGAAAGCTAAAAAACTATTTGAACTTTGTAAGCGTATCCAAAATATTCATATAAAGCGGATATAAATATTCGCACATGCAAATTTCGAACTACAATATTAAAAATAGACTGCAGCATGCATGCATGCGCGTCAAAGTTCATTTTCTCGCCAAAGCGCTTCGCAACAGAAGTTACAACAGTGGCGTTAAGAGCGCTGGGACGTTGAATGTTTGTGAATTTGCCATCGGGATCACAGGGGAGAGCAACAATGAAGCTCTCAATATATTCTGCTGGCCAATTCAAAATAAGCATAACCGTGGTACGCACGCAAATCGTGAGCTTTGCTTCAGTAGGCACAGGACACAATTTTTTTAGAGAAAATTCTGCAATAGGTCCACGCCTTAGTATAGTATATAAGAACGAAAAATCCTGCGTGACGCATAGATTTTGAAACATTTTACAACACATTGAGAATACCGTAACAAAACTTCGCACTTTACAACATAAACACTTTTGCAAACACATAACTCATTTTAAAAACCCAATTTCATCCATTACTACCCCTGAAGCCCTGTATATGATACATAAAATTTATATACACCCAGTAATATGCAAAAAGTAGTTACATTCAAAAACGCGTACACAGCTGAAAACGCACTACCAGCAATTATTGTTCATAGACAGTACTCTAAGGCTGGGATTACGGTGCCTCACTCGACCATATCTTACGCTCGATCGTAAGATAGGCGTTCCTGCGATCAGTCGTAACTTCGTATTACGGTGCCTTGGCGTAAGACATCTTGCAGTCAGCCAATGAGAGGCCGCTGTTACATTTGTAATGGTTGTGCGCGCATCCACTTACGCTTAACACGTTGACGCCGGCACCTATATTCATGTTTTTTGCTGTGAGGCGGCGCTCGAATTCATGTTTTGCTTCATCTGGCGGCGCGGTACTTTCGCTTATTCAGATATTGTATGTAATGACACGCCCTCTCATATAATTATTAAATTGAACTCGAATATAAGAATGAGAGTGGATTGTGAATGTCTGAAAGTTCGTAAGGATTAAACAAATTACATAGAAACATGATTTTATTGACTGCATATGTACGAATTTAATATAAAAATCTAAAGAAATATGGACAACATAATATAAATGCATTTTCTGTAAGGTAGAAGCCCCGCCCTTAGTCAATGATATCTTTTGAATGAAAACGACAATTCTCGTTTCCCGTCGCAAATGTAGAAGATTTATAATACTGAATTGTTTTTGCTACTGAATTTTCGAATATTCAAGTGTGACCCACCTGTAGTGCACGCCTTCTATTTAACAGTGGAGTGTGACCCACCGGTGATGAACGCCGCCCGTTGCGACAGTCAAGCGTGACCCACCAGTGATGCATGCCGCCCGATGGGGCAGACAAGCGTGACCCACCAGTGATGCACGCCGGCGTTAACGTGTTAAACTTACGACAGCTTGAAAGCTCTCGCAAGATCGCGAAGCACTGTAATACCGTTTACGCTTTGTTTATATCGTAAGTCTCTAAGTTGATCTTAAGTGAGGCACCGTAATCCCAGCCTAACAGCATTATTTTGTGTGTGACTGTAAATGAACTGTTAAGTTTAATATTTAAATTATTAATTATTTCATTATATTAACCATGAACAGAATTGTATTGCTTTCCTCCATGTATTTTATTCATATCTAAACTTTAATGTGTGCATCTGGCAACATGTTCTAGTGTACTCCAGTGATATAGTATATCAAACTGAATATGTTTAAAATATGCCACAGACGATTTCCCCTATACAGGGTGTTTCACTACCAGACCGACAAACTTGCAGGAGGTGTTGGGGGCACAGAGACGACTCGGAATCACATAGCAATGCAGGGTCGGAAATGCAATCCTAACGAGATAGATGGATTGTTAGGGTCTGAATCAAAGAGAAAATTGACATTTAAAGACCATAAGCTTAAAATAGTCATGACTTACCTGATAATGAAGTTGTCCAAAGTTTTCTGCCTACGTGCCTTGTTCTTACCATCTACGGTTTTGCACATTTGAGGTAGTAGGGGCGTTTTGAAATGGCACATATTCGTTGCTACCGCAAACGTCTGAAACACGCCCGCCGTATTTCAAAACATCCGAGATTCCAGGTTACGAACGTTTCATTCACACATTATGAAACATTAGGAAAGTCATGACTTATTTTAAGCTTATGGTCTTTAAATGTCAATTTTAGATCATAATGATTCAGCCCCTAATAACCCCCTATCTCGTTAGGCTTGCATTCCCGACCCTGCATTGCTATGTGATTCTGAGTCATCTCTATGCCCTCTACACCTCCTGCAAGTTTATCGGTCTGGTAGTGAAACACACTGTAAACCAGGGTTCGCAAAGACCCGGGTTTTTTATTTAAAAACCCAACCCACATGTGTTTTTTTCATGAAAACCCAATTTTCCCCGGGAAAATCGGATTTTTTCGAAAGTATAATATATATGATATTATATTATTGTATGCTACATTATTTATATATTATACATACAATACAGAAAAAAAATTTATATATATATATATATATTGTTCCCTTATATACAATGTAATTGTAATGTTATTTTGCAAAATATGAATAGAAATTAATTAAATGTCAGTGTTTCTTACAAATTAGTTGTCAACATAACATATAATAAAATATAAATGGTTAATTTGCATAAAAAGCAAAAAAAAAAAAAGTAAAATTTTGATGTTGTTAGAAGTTTTATTTTCATGAATATAGTTGATTTGAATTTTTTATATAAAGTCATTCTTATAATATGCCTTTACCTATAATTATGTACTATCAGTAGCGTAGCAATTTAAAAATCATAGGGGTCAAATAATTTCTAAGTCAGTGTGATCAAAATTACTGTAAAATTGAAAAAACTAATCAATGACAAAGTGTCTCATTAATACGTAATAACATAGATTAATTAATAATTAATTTTATTGCTTATAAATATTTTTATTGCATAAAAATGCTTATATATATATTAAATAATACATGCTTTCTGCTCATAGCATTTAAAATAAACCCTCCTCCCCCCCAAAAGATATACCATAAAACTATGCATTTTTATTTCAACAACATTTTTAATATTATTTCAGCAGCATTGTTTCTAATTTATACATGCAACAAATAAAACTGCTATTGATGAGGGAGAAACGCTACTGGTAAAATGTGTGCCTAGCTAACACAAAAGTGCCAATGTTTCTTTAGATAGTAGCTAATAACAGCTTCACTTCAGTTTCTGGATTTATAAGTGGCAGGAGATACAGATTAGGGTGTATCGATTTTTAACTTTTTTTTTGTTTCCAAATTCCAAGTTGATAAAAAGTTGCTACTAGACACCACAACTTACCACAAAAAATTTTGGATTTTTAAAAAAATGTTTAGGTCTCCCGCACAAGGCCTAAAGTTTAGAAATTTTACCTAAAAAGTAAATTTTTACAAAATTTAAAAAAAAAAAACCTAAAACACTTTTTTTTAATTGCAAGTTAAAATTCCACTAACAATAAGCATGAAAAACGATAGAAAATGTATTTCAGAAACTTAGCACAACATTTAGGTCTCCCGCACAAGACCTAAAATTTGTTAATTTTGACGAAACTTTCGTAATTTTTAGTGTAAATGAACCATTTTTTTTTTTCGTTAAAAACACCAGACTTAAGTGTATTTTGTTACAGGAGGCATAAAATGACACTATATATATATATACCTATTTACTACATAAATAATATATAAATGTTGTCTACCTTAAAAAAAGATAGTTTAACGATGTAAATTGTTTGATAAAGGTGTTGAAATAAACTCTATCGTTATTTGTGATTACAATTGCTTATTACAAATGTATAAAATATTATAACGTGGAATAAAATGTAGTATATAAGTACAAAATGTTGCTGATGTATTTTCATAGAACACGAGCGCAGTTTTCTTGTTCTATTTCAAATTAACTGACTTGTTTTAAATATTCTTTCATCGTGTCTTTCATTCCTTTCATCTTGTCTTCAAAACCTGAAACGAAAGTTACATACAGTATTTACTTAGGCCTACAGATTTTTACAAAATTATAGAAATGATCCCCAATGAATTTCAAATATTATATGGAAGACAGTAAGATAAAGATGTTATTTAAAAACATTAAAAATCAAAGTAGTACAAAAAACACTTACTTACATTTTAATCCTTTACTGAGGTTTTGTACTGGCTCTTGGTCTTGAACGTAGGTAGCTCTTTACGGTCTTCCAGTCTGGCACGAATGAAACCATCTCTTTTGATCATCCCACACACTCGCTTTGAAGCTTCTGTGACTTCTTTCACAATCGGTTCCACAGCTTGAGTGTGAGAAGAAATTGTTTTGAAGGTTGTCGAGATGTTTTCGGGGTTTCGTCTGCCCAACTCTTCTGTACATGTACCTGTTGATACGGCTTTGGATATTTCGTACAGGTACTTTTGGTCTGTGCTCAATTCTTTAAGATCTATTTCTGGTATATCGCTTTCAATTGCAAAAAAATTGACAACATCCAGATTTTGGCAGCTTAGAAGTTGTTTACCAATAGGCCCGCTAAATGTGTTTGGTCCAGAAGTTGGCCCATCAAGAGCAACCATAATTTTTCTAAATGGTAATTCATTCAAATGTAGTAGACACACAACTGCCTGCAGTGGCTGTTGTATTTTATTTTCAAATAAGGTGATAACTCTATTCGAAGTGCCTGTGTTACTGCCGTACCATCACAACCAATAGCTTTTAGTTTTTAAAGATCGACAGTTTTTTCTTCACAATACTTTACAAGTGATGTAACTATTTCCTTTCCTGTTACATTTATGGGAGTTACATGACCGAAATACTTGGATCTAGGTTCTTCAACAATAGATATGTGTTCTTCCATTAAAGATTTTCGGACACTTTTACCAGCTACAATTTCTTTTGTTATGGTTTCATCTTTACGACCATCAAAGTAAATGAACAACAGATCGGAGATTTGAGTTGAGCTTACTTCTTTACAAGACTTATGTCTTTCACGTGCTACTTTTGATTTGTCGATTACAGCTTCTTGGTTCTCCGCAGTAACGGCATAAGTCTCGTAAAAGTGCAGTAGCTAACTGAGCTCCAGCTCTACTAGAAACGCCCCTGCGGTCACAAGCTCGTGAAAACAAAGACAAGCGTTGTGACAGTTCTAGTTTTACTTCTACACTTGAAAGACTTTTTTGACTCGTACCAAGTACATTTATTTCAAAATCACGGTCTTGACATGCTGTGTGAGACATTGAATCATCTGTACTATCACCAGAATCAACGTTATCAACAGATTTTAAGTTTTCATCCTCAGTCTTTTTTACAACTACCTGCATTAAAGCTTGTGACCTAGATTTTCTTTCTAATCGCTTTTTAAGCTTTTTAGTCTCGTTTTTGTCACACTCTGCAATTGACATCAATCTAGGACCACGTTGGTCGAGCAAAAACTCGTGTTCTAGTGCCGGGACGTTTTTGTCAATAGAGCAAATACAGTTGCTGAGGTCACATTTGCAAGTACAATGCATCAAACAATGCAGTTTCAGTTTTTGACTGAAAGCTAGTTACTGCATCTTTGTAGGAGTTAGGGTACTTCCTTTTAGGCCCTGGACACGTTTTAATTTTCTCAAGCTGCTCATGCAGTTTTAAAACCATAAATATTGTGTTTTTGGTGCCACAAACAGGAATTGAAGTTCTTTTCCATATTTCCTCAAGTTTTAAAGCAACTCTTAACGCAATTACTTTCTTTGCAGGCTGATGTATTCCCTCTTGTTTCATTTCTATGCGTACCCACTCAAAATACTTCAAAACATCCATCTTGGTTCGCAGAACATTAAACTCACTCACATCAATAGGTTGCCTGATAACCGGCCTGTCGGTAGTTTTTCTAGTTAGATGCGGTTTTTTACTCATAATGAACAACAAAAACACTCAATCAATTGATTCTTACAACAAGACTATCGCACTAAAACACAACCGTAATGCTCGCTCGCTACTCTGACGACTACTGACAAGTCTGCGCGGTGATTCATAAGTGTCGCGTCACCACGGCGCGACAGTCTGGCCTTCCCCCACCCCATCGCTTCAAGTTGACGCTTGACGTATTGAAATGTGATTTATTATTTCACCTATTTCAACAATTCCAATCAAGCCTAACGAGGCTTTAGTTACATTTAATTTTTAAACCAGCAACAACACAAATACCAAAGCACTGAAAAATGTTCAAAAATTTGCTGAAATTTACGACTTTAGGCCTTTTGCGGGAGACCTAAATGTTGTGCTAAGTTTTTGAAATACATTTTCTATCGTTTTTTGTGCATATTGTTAGTGGAATTTTAACTTGCAATTTAGAAAAAAAGCGTTTTAGGTTTTTTTTTAATTTTTTGTAAAAATTTACTTTTTAAGTAAAATTTCTAAACTTTAAGCCTTGTGCGGCAGACCTAAACATTTTTTTAAAAATCAAAAATTTTTTGTGGTAAGTTGTGGTGTCTAGTAGCAACTTTTTATCAACTTGGAATTTGGAAGCAAAAAAAAAGTTAAAAATCGATACACCCTAATACAGATACAACATGTTTCAGGGTGTCTTCAAAATACAGTTTTAAAGTATCATTGTACTGTAAGAAGCAGTAGTACACCGCACGGTATTTAAACTTTCTTGACATCTAGATAAACTATAAAAGCGTTGTATATATATACATATTTTTCTACAAATCAAAATTTTATACTGGCCAACTATTCATAAGAATATGAAAGCAGTCAAAATTTAAGAAAATTACTTTAAAATCACAAAATCTGTTATCACAAATTTTTTCTTAAAATAATTTTGGATTACTTGCATATGTTCATAAACACAATTATCGAATTACTTTCTTTATATAAAAAATAACTAAATCAAAATTCCAACAGATAGGTGTATACAATAAAAAAAAAAAGGAAAAAAACCCACAATAAAATGTTATTTGGATTTTATTTAATAAGTAAATGTGTTATTAACACACTACACACATTACATACAGTTGAAATCTGAGCTGGTGAGTGTACTTCAGAGGATTAAACAGTATCTCTTGCAGAAAAATAACGTAACTGCTCAGCATGTGGCAGGGGTCGAAATATTGAAGATACTGCTATGTCCTTAAAATCCGCTTGCACCCGGTGGAAAAATAGGCATAAATTACCTAAAATGCACGTGGAAGCCTGATGAATATATTTTTCAGAATAAAACTGTATTTCTTGAAAAAAAATCCAACTGAAGAGCAAGCACATGGCGAAAAGCCAAAATATTGAAAATACAACCAATCTGCTTGTATCCGGTAGGAAAAAGAATTAACCAGTTTGCTAATTAGATGTAATCAAAGTAGAGATGCATGTTTCCATGAAAAAAGTTCTATTTCACTTGGCAATCGAGAACAATCTTTTTACTCGCCACTTGGCGTGTGGTGACTAGGGTGATGATTGATGGTCGGTTTTTTAATCACCACTTTTACAACTTTAATCGCCACATGGCGACTGGCGACTGCTCATTTTCCCCTCTACCACACAGTCTTTTTTGTGATGTAAATGATGGAGGAAAATATTTCATGCATGTCTTTTAGTCTAGAAATGTGCAGGCGTCGTTAAAATGTCGTGCTATTCGAAAGATTCCAATACAGTATTGGGGAACACATTCGTCTTCAACTGTTCCAGTTTTTTTTGCACTAAAGATCTAACAGGTTTCTTTCACAGTTTTACACTTTTCCATCGGGTTCTTGCAATTTTTTTTCAACTTGTCACTGGTATTCATATTGTTACACATTTAGAAGAATCTTCTCTCAAGACATTTCCTGGAAGCGACGTGGGGTCTCTCTGGATGCAATGGATTCAGCAGATGGTTCCATTTCATTAGCGGTTGGCCCATCATTCAACAAGATTATTCAAAGGCAAGCAAATAGTTCCTTAGAACTATAGGCAAGTTCCTTAACTTCCTTCATAATTACAATTTTTTATTGAGATTAGAGCAAACTTGCACATTCCAATTTTCCTAATCTATAGCAACATACCTGTACTTCACAAATAAGATGCTTTTTAGCTAACAGGCTATCAAAGCTAGAGAGCTAATGCGCCCGCAGGTTCTGTGTGTACGTATGTATGTATACATAACGCAATAACTCTTGATAGAAATATTCAAATTGATTCAGATCTTTTTTTCTAGGTTCGTTCTGATAAGGAGCTTCCCTGATTAGTTTTGGGGGTCCACTGGTTCAGTATAAAGGGGGGAACAGGGGGCTAATCCCCTCTTAATTTAGAAAAATGGGTTTTTCATGCAGAATCAACCAATTTGCTTCAATTTTTTTTTTCTAGGTCCGTTCTGATAAGGTGCTACCCTGATTAGTTTTGGGGGTTCATTGGTTAAGTATAAAGGGGGGGAATGGGGGACTAATCCCCTTAATTTAGAAAAAATGGATTTTTCATACAGAATCATCCGATTTGCTTCAAATTTGATATACCAGTTTATTCTGAGAAGGGGCTTTTCTGATTAGATTTGGAGGTTCATTGGTTTAGTGTAAAGGGGGAAATGGGGGAGCTAAATCCCCTTAACACGTCGAGTGCCATGGTGATTGACACTGAATTTGAAAAATTTACAATGTTTTAAGTAATTTTTAAAAATGTATAATCCTGTAATAAACAAAAGGTAAGTAAATTTTAAATAAATTTTCAGTGATTACTTAAATAATATACATATATTTAGTTTTATATCCTATTTTAGACCGTCAGTCATCAGTGAATGATGCATTCTAAACGGAAAGTTCAGAGTCAGTCATCGGTGACTGACGTGAGCATGCTTAATGTGTTAATTTAGCAAAATGGGTTTTTCATGCAGAAATATCCGATTTGCTTCAAATTTGGAATACAAGTTTATTCCGATAAGGCACTTTCCTGATTAGATTTGGATGTTCATTGGTTAAGTATAACGGGGGGTAACATTGGCAAATCCTCCTTAATTTATTTTTTGAGGGGCATTTTGCTTTGAAATAGAGTATAATATACAATTAGTGTGAATAGCCTGGGAGCTCGATGCCATCAGTTTAACTGGGCACTTTTCTTTTTTTATTTTTCTCTCTATGAACCAGTTGTTAGTACAGTAGAACCTCGATTATCCAAAGTAATTGGGACCAACCCTCTTTCGGTAAATCGAAATTTTCAGATGATCGAAAATGCTTCAGTTTTAAGATTAAGAGCTATTTATTACTGTGGTAACAAGTGTTTAATAAGAATAAATCACTAGCAAAATAGAAACAAGAATAAACTACTTGAATTTTAATTTTGAAATTAAGTACCTTTTACATACTTCACAAGGGTTTGAAACAAAGTTTTGTTTGTTGAAGTTTCAATTGCCTTTGCTTTGCAGCTCTATCACGAAGTTTTTTTAATACTATTGGTTCACCAGTATCAGAGTCATTCTGCTGTTTTCTGCATAAAACATTTTCATTTTTGCAACATCTCTCTTCGCCTAACACTAACTGCTGCAATACCAATGCTGTATTCTTGAGCTTACTTTGTCACACTCGCACCCGATTCTACATGATTTGAATTTTTTCTTCTACACTTAAAATAATGCTTTTTTTTTTTTTTTTGTACACATGATAAAAGTGAAAATTTTTATTCTAGTAAAAATCTCGTACGGGAGCTCAAGTTAAATTCAAAGAAATTCTAAATAAGGGAATACAAAATATTTATCTGTATTTGTGGTTCAGAAAGGACCACTTGCACACAAGGAATGTAATGCACACACACACACAAAAAAAGCATTAAAAATGGATTTTGGTTAACCGAGAGTTTCGGTTAAAAGTGTTTCGGATAAAAGAGGTTCTACTGTACTTTAAAACACGTTTTTGAGATAATGAAATCATTTTTCACAAGTAAACCTTTTCTCTTTTGCATGAGTTTTAAAATGTCTGTTTAGATCTGCCTTCTTAGAAAATCCTTTACAACATACATCACAACTAAATGGTTTTTCATGGGTATGGGTGAGGTAATGACTTTTTAGATGGTCCTTTCTTGAAAAATTTTTAAGGCATATTTCACAAGCAAACGGCTTTTCCCCAGTATGAACACGTAGATGTAGCTTAAGTTCAGCATTTGTGGCAAAGCCTTTGGAGCATATATCACAAATAAATGATTTTTTTTTTGCATGATTTTTAACATGCCTTTCTAGCTTTTCACAATCAGAAAACCTTTTAGAGCATTTATCACAAATGAATCGTTTTTCATTTCTATGAGTACAAAGATGCATATTACGATCATGAGAAAATGTTTTAGAGCATTCTTCACAATTGAATGCTTTTTCATTTGTATGCGTACGAAGGTGATAATTTAAATGTCCCTTTTGAGAAAATTTTTTTGAACATACATTACAAATAAATGGTTTTTCATTTCTATGAATGCGATAATGATAATTTAGATTCCTCTTCTGATAGAATCTTTTAGAACATACTTCACAACTGAATGGCTCTTCCCCAGTAAGCATGAGATGATGCTGACTTAGTTCAGTCTTTCGAGAAAAACATTTAGAACACACTTCACAACTGTATGGCTTTTCCCCAGTATGAGTCAGTAGATGTCTCTTAAGAAGACCCATACTGATAAATCCTTTGGAGCATAAATGACAAATAAAAGGCTTTTCACGAGTATGAATACGAAAATGTACCTTTAGATTTCCTTTTTGAGAAAATGTTTTAGAACATACTTCACAAACAATTTTAGTATTATCCCCAGTATGTATATGGAAATGTTTGCTTAAGCTTGTTTTATGACTAAATGATTTAAAACATATTTCACAGACAAATGGTTTTTCTCCTGTATGAATACGAAGATGTTCTTTTAAACTTATCTTTTGAGAAAATCCCCTAGTACACACTTCACAAATAAATGGTTTTTCTTTTGTATGAGTGCTAAGGTGTTTCATGAGAGTACATTTTTTCAAAAACCCTTTAGAGCACACTTCACAAATAAATGGCTTTCTTTCTCTATGATTTAGCAGATTACCATGTAAAGAATATTTTTAAAAATTAAACAGAATGATTTCCTTCATAATTAGAGGAGAGGTTATCTTTTATAAGACATTCCAGAGTGAAAAGGCTTTCAGAAATGTGATAAATACAAAGTTTTACAATTTATAATTATTATATATATATATGTGTGTATATATATAACGAAGATTAACTTTTGAAGTTTGTTGTTTTTTCATTAAAATTTCTAATTTGATAACATCTTAGCATACAGTTACAGAAAAGTAAAAAATATTTTTTACAGAGTGAAAATGACTTGGCTATATTTATTGGACGCTTTCAATAGGGATGTGTGTAATAAAGTATTTTTATACTTTGCTTCTTGAAAAATACTTAGAATCCTCCACACATTTATGCATCAGTCATCTACCTTTCATATCTGAAATAGAAAAAAATATATTAATCAGCCCTTTTAATTGTAATTATTAATTTTCATAACCTACACCTTTTTTACCTTTGCAAAAAATTTTTAATATTTTAAATGCAAAAAAAAATACGTCTACCTGTTGTAAAAAAACTATCATTTGTATTAACTCTGCACCAAATCATCATCAAGAAAAGAAATTGACACCAATAATAACACTTACAAATTAATGTTATACTTAAATTTTGATTAGGGAGTGAGTCGTCAATATACAGAAGTTGTACCAAAATCTAAAAATTTCAGAACTGTTTAATATATATTTAAATTATTTTTTAAATTAATTTTTCAATATATATATATATAAATTGTAGCATATAAATTTTTTAACTGAAATCGATTTCTAGAAGATTTAAATATGGAAATACAAAAATATGGCTTATTTTGCCAAGTAGTTTTAGAATTATGCTGAAATAAATGCATCGAAATTTTTTTACGGCGATTAACCCCTTGGGGACGAGTGACCGGTAAATATGCCACTCAAGTTGCTCAGAATCCTTCATTATTCCCAATAGTTATTTTTAACTGTAAAGTTTAACTTATTTAATCAGACCATTTTCGCGATTCAATTACAGAAAATTTTCTGTTTTGAAAAACTATTGGTAAAAGATTAAAATTTAAGCAAAGGGCTCTTGTCACGAAGGAGCTAAAAACAAATTTAACATTAGAAAAGATTTAATATAGGAGAAAATGAGGCTTTGATTTTGAAAGTGGGGAAAAGTCTATTTTTGTTATTGAATAGATTTCAAAATACAGTGCACTCCCGATTATCCGTGTAAATCACCAGAGAGGTCGCACGGACAATCGAAAAACACGGATAATTCGGAAGCTCCTTTTTATTAAAGAAGCAATCAACATCAGTACAAAAAATTTCCTTTTAATTTTTACTGCTAAAAGAAATCTGTAATGCATCTTTGCTTCTGTTGTTTGTTCATCTCTTGTCTTATATCGGCACATACATTACGAACCGCAGTAATGTTACCGTAATCAAATCCTCCTTGTCCCATATAGTCTAACAAAGTTTCTATAGATTGTAGAACAGTAGAATGAGAAATTGTATTTCCCTCATTTAATACATCTTCTGTATCAGTACTATCATCACTATTAGATTAACAACACAGTTGGAAACGATGTCTTCATCTGTCAAATACTGAAAGCATGGCTCATGTGCATCCTTTTGGAACCAATCTTCTAAATTTTTTTCATCAAGATTTTCAAAACCTTCTAATTCCTTTACTTGTTCAAGAATACCACTGTTTTTATATCCCTCTTGAATATCTGAAGAAGATTGTTCATCAAGCGGTATGATCATTTCTCACGATCTTGATAAAGTAGACGATTTTACATTCAACCATGTACCATATACTGCATTCAATAACGAATATTGCTTCCAAAAATTTGGTAGTGTTTTAACATCATTAATCAAATTTAACCCTACCCGTTAAACAGGTTCCAGAGCGTTCGATTTTACATCTACGCACTTCACAATACTACCAGCTAAACCGGACAAGATTCAAATTCACATCAACACGAATTTTACATACATGATAAGCGTGAAAATGTTTCCCTTTAACTTTTTTTTTGTGAGTCCGGAATGAGCACGGATAATCTGCAAACCGGATAACCCGCACACAGACAATCCGCAAACCGGATAACCTGCGCACGGATAATCGAGAGTATACCGTATTTGTAAAAATATTTTATCAATATTTAAAGACAATCAGACTTATATTTTTTGTGGTCTAATTTCATGTAAATTTAATACATTATAGGACCCATTATCCAAAATTCGAAAAAAAAAAAAAAAAAGAATTATTCAAAAATTTGTAAATTTACATTAAAATTTTGCTATTTTTGATTTTTTTTTTTTTTTTTTTTTTTTTTTTTAATATTACAGATTTGGTTAAAACAAGATGTCTGATTTGTTTAAAAAATAAAATGTATTAAAAATATTGATCAAAATGTTTTATGTAAATTATGTAATTTAAAAAAAGGGGGGTAGAAATTGTAGATTAATATTAGTTTGATGGTTTTATTTTGTTTTTATTCATTGTTACCATTGATTAGTGAAGCAATTTCTGTTTAATTTTAAAAAATGCAAAAGGTAAGGTAAGTTTTTTCTCATATATCTTACATGTGATTGATTCGATTTTGTTATTTTTATGTTTTTGAAAAATACTGGTTCCACGTTTTTTGGGAGGAGGTTCCAAATTTTTAAAGAACTAAGATTTATTAAAAATAATTATAAAAAAATTTATAAAAATTATGTAGCTGTAAAGAGAAAAAAATTTAGAGCTTGTAGACAAAATAGCATTAGTTACAAATTTTATTTTTTTATTTATTCATTGTTACCATTAAATAGAGAAGGAATTTTTGTTTAAATAATTTAAAATAATGCAAAGATAAGTTTTATTTATACTCTACATGGAATTGTTTAAATTTTGTTATTTTTATGTTTTTGAAAAATTCCCGATTTCAGGGGGATTCAGAATTTCAGGGGAACACAAAATCCAGAAAACCTTCAGTCCCAAGGATTCTGGATAATAGGTCCCGGACTAATGGTTATCTGTGTTAACTAAAATAAATTATGATTTTGATAGGCACCCATGGACATTCAAAAGTAATGATTTGTTGAAAACATTTCTTTGAATGAAATACAAAATTTTTTTTATTTTAGTAATTTTTGACTTTATTATTAATGCAACATCTGGTTATAATTATCAAAGTTGCATTAAACAATGTATCAATAACTTATTGATGAGATTTTTGCAGATGTTCAATGGAGATTTATTTATAACTGATTCATATTTTGAAAGTTTTATAAATATGCTTAGAAATTGGATCCATTTTCCATTTTATTGCAGCGACTGTCTAACAAAATTAGTCTGAAAAATACAACTTTATAAATTCGTATAGAAAGGCAAAATACGTGTTAAAAACCCTGCATAACATAGCAGGAAAAGAAAATTCTTTTGATGTGTTAATCCTGCAAAAATAGTTGCATTTTTTGTGATAGTCATTGGAACAAAATTTTATTGATTGTAATAGAAAAAAAAAAGAATGTTATCTGTATAATGATTATAAAATTTATTTTTTTGCGTGCCAGAGAAATTGTCTTACGTGCCAACTCTGGCACGCGTGCCATAGGTTTGCCAACCCTGGTATAGTATATCTGTACAGGGATTTTTATGTTCAATAAGTAATAATCAGTTTTACAGTAATCCTTTTAGCTGCTAAAAACAACATTAAAACATGAAAACTAAAAAAGAAGTTTCAATAAACAAAAATGCAATTCAAGACAGTCAATTTTTCCAAGAAGAAAATATTTGAGGATGTGAGTTTTCAAACTCACCTTATCCAGAAAATCTAATTGCAAAAAAACCGTTAACTGCATCCATTGGTTTCCATTGTAAACCAAGACGGCAGGATTACAAGAAAAAACTAGATTTTTGCGGATTGTTGTGTTTTTTTGGTCCAGGTTGTAATAGATTAGGTTGATAGAGAATACATCATTTATTAAATTTTGTGTAAGGTGAGTTTTGAAACTCATGTCCTCATTTCTAATCTATCTCTTATAAGACTGTAACATGAAAACTGCACCATTATAATAACACAATAGTAATACAGTAAAACCTCCCTAAAGCGACCACGTTCCATTCCAATAAAAATGGATCACTCTGAGAGGTGGTCTCTTAATGGACGTCATGTTTAAATCTAGATTTTAATGGTTGAAAAAAGGTAACAATGTTACTAAAATTTATTTTTCACATTAGGAAAAAATATAACAATTTAAGTATCAAAACAAAAGTTAATTACATAAGTTCATGACTGCAGAGTTTAAAAAAAGAATACATTGACGTTTGCTTTCATTTTACTTTTTATCTTTAATAACTTTTATTTCCAAGTCCTTTCGAAGTTCAGTAAATAAATGCAATTTTTTTTTGGACGGGAACAAATAATGACGATTTTATTAATTTATCTATTTCTTTGACAGTTTCTTGACAGAATAGGGCAGGGGAGTTTATGGACCGTCATTCTTAATATATCATCAGAGTTAAATTCATGGCCTAAAAAGGCACAAAGGGTTTAAACAGTTAAAAATTACCAGAATAAAAAAAAATTCTAAACTTAGTTGTTTAGAAGTTTGATGAATAATGCACTGTCCGGAATTATTTTTCTAACAAAACCTTCTTCAAGCGACCAGGAAAAACCGAAATTTGTTTCATTTTCTTCAAAGGAATGGGTCGCTCATGGAGGGAGTTCAACTGGGATGGTCTCTGAATATAGAGGTAAAATTAGTATTGAGCCTATGGGAATCAATTTTGTTCCATGAAAAAATGGTCATTGAGGGAGGTGGCTGCACAGGGAGGTTTAACTGTAATTAAAATCATAAAATCAAGGACTGAGATTTACAAACCAACGTATCAATGTATTTTATTATTTAAATGAATATTCCTGTTTTAAGGCTGCTCTCAAATCCAAAAGGGCAACTTTATGACATAAGTTTTAATTTATTTTTGTTTGGAAATGCATGAAACCAGCAGGTGTTGTTGTTCGGAAAAAATGTCATTGAGCTGTTTTTCTGGGGGTTTTTTTGCAAACACAATAGATCTTTCAAAACGTAGTGACAAAGTGGATGTTTTGAATCGAATTTCTGCACGAAAAGAAAAAACTACTCAAGAAAGGATCAAAAACATGTTTGTCACGTGATCCAAATAGCTTCTAACTCAACAGGTAATTTATGGATCCAAAAATGGAAAACACAGTTCGATTCCAAATTGCTTCCATGGCCAGACTTTCCCATTTTATATCATTCTGTTAAAAAATGAATTTGTAAATGTGTCAAAACGTTTTGCAGTTGTTGAGCAGAGCAGTTGAGAACAGCCGACAAAAGAGTAACATCCATAAATAAATTTCATTTCAATGTGAAATCAAAAGGACTTTTTAAATCAAGATAAACTCTGTTCGTTTAAACTTTAAAAGCAATGTAACATCATCTTCCTGAAATGATCATAGAAGTTGACCGAAATGTCGACTTTAAGTATTTTAATTTAATTTTAACATTTCTTTAGTTTTTAACTATTCAACATTGTGTCGTCACCATTTAGTAACATTGTGAATTGTTTTGCTTTAATGATAACATTTTTATAGTAAATAGAAAATCTTTTACATAAATATTTAACATTAAAATTTCAAAATTAATAGGAAGAAACAATGTTATTAGACTTTTTTAAGCATTTTGGGGGGCATAATATTTTTATTTTTGAAAACATTATAAGATTTTTGATTCCTTTTCCAAGTAGTTATTAAATGTATAACTGTGAGATGAAATCTCACAGTGTTTAAATTATGTTACTTTTTTTATTTCTTTTGCCTTATACATCGATGTTCTTTAAACTTAAATCCATATTTATTTTTGCGCGGGCGATTCGTTTCGATCGCACATCGGCAAGTTCGCTGACGTTCGGCTGCCCCTGGTATGGGATGCTTCTCCTTTGAACTTTGTACGATTGTGATGACGTCATCGGAGCAAGTCTCTCACGGCATATGCATTGAATGGGTGTTTGATCTTTCGGAGGTGTGTCCATTCGCTGTGCGGGGAGCAAATTAAAATAAAGCTTTTTAAATATTTTCTTTCGGATTTGTTTATTAAGACATTACCTAATATTTTAAATTCTCTAATAGATTTAAATCTTTTCTTTCAGTAACTTTTGAAGTCCCTGTATTCTTACTATAAATTAAAAATTCCGTTAATTTTAAATCAGAATCTGTTTTGTTGGAGAGCTGTCATGACTTAGTTTTGGTTTTAAAAAGATCGCGGGCTCCGGCTCCGGTCTGCCGACGCCGATGAATGTGGAATCCGGTAAAGAGCTTTTGCGTAAACGATGTCTGCGATTTTTAACAACTCCTGTTAAATTGTTTCTTAATAATTTCTTGATTCATGCTGCACTTTTAAACTAACTAAATAACTTGAATTAATTTATGAACGGTGACCAACGGGAAGCCTTATCTTCTCTTCTCAAGATGAAAATAAAGGATTAATTTATATTGTTATCAAGTCTCCTCTTCATTTATTTTACAGACTACACGATCCAAGTAAGAAGTTTTATTTCTAGTTTTTTACAATTGTTGACCTCAAAGAACAGAGGGTTTTATTGCAATACTACACAACGCATTGTAACTAAAAAGATTTCCAAATTTAAATTTTACTTTTAATTAACGGCCCATAAATATGGATTATAGTATATTACAATATATTTCCATCACATTTGGTGCCGCAAAAACGGTGGTTCTGAAGAAAAATTTAAATTGATTTGAAGAAAATTCGTAATATTTTAGAACTTTTGTTCTCAGAATAACTTTTGAAAATTTTTGATGTGTTCAATAGAATTCAAGATTTATTCTTTTAGTAAATTTTTAAGAAATATGAAATATTTTATGCAAGAATTTTTGAATAACTACATATGACAATATTTTTTTAGTATTGGAAGTTTCTGTTCTCAAAAAATGTCTTGCATAGATTTTTGCTATTTTGAAGAATTAAATTGTATAATTCTAGAATGAATATTGTTCTGCTCCATCTTGAAGAATATAATATATTTTGCTAAGTTTGCCATATTTTTTAAAACAATTATTTAAATTAAGATCAATTTCCTATTGAAGAATAGCCATATTTTTAATGATGCATAATTATTATTCCATTTAAATAGTTTTATTTGAAAGAATTTCATCTACACATTCTTTTATTTGTAATGAATTATTAGAGAACATAAGAATGATTATTTGGTATATATATTTTTTTGAAATGAATTATATATTGTTCTTAGATAAATTCTAATGAATTTGAAATAATAAAATTGTTCTCAGAACATATTTCATATTTTAAGAGGCTATGACTTTGGGTTTTTAAATAAAATTTTTTTATGGCACTACTAAATTACAACAAATTTACAAATATATTTATAAGAAGTATTATTTTTGAAATTATGATTATTGGTACTGAGAAATTTTATTCTTATGTCATACTTATTATGCTGAAGCTGAAATTCTTCACAGAAGTTATTAGTTGCAAATATCCTATATAACATTCTTGGAGATTTCTATGCTTCTATTCTACAAATTTCAAATCAAGATAGTTTAACAATAATTTGAATACAAGAATTTGTCCATAGATTTATTCTTATGCCATCTGGACTGTGATGTTCTATAATATAATCATACAGTTTGGCTTAGTGCAAAGATAATCTGCAATTTACAAATTAAGAATGTATGCATTTAAGAATATTTTCACATTTATTATACAACTGTTCTCAGGTTTCTAAAAGCACTCTCAGCTGACAAAATTTTATATTTGAAAAATTCATGTTGCTTTTTTTTATATTCTTATGGCAAGTTGTAATTTTGACATCAAGACCTTTCCACTTCATCGTATGTGCAGTCTATGACAGTTTTCAACAGACAAGATTCTCATGTTGCTCTCAGAAAAAGAATGAAAGCAGCATTATTTTTTTTACTCTTGAGAAGAAGTAGGCATGGGGCTACTTCATTCCTGTTACAGTTATATTCTTGAAATTATTTTACATCATCTAGTTAAAAAAGTCTTATGGTTTTATCAGCTTTTAAAATAAGTTCTCATATTATCAGTATTTCTCTGTTTCGCTGTCTCTCTACATATATATGCTGCTCTAAGAGTTTCTATTCCAAACTGTTAAAAAATATATACTCACCTGCAAAAAACTTTGCTTCATTCTCAGCAGTTTCTTACATGATGAAGTTGGCCATTCACTGATGTGTTGTATCCATTTGTGTTGACCTCTTCTCTAGTATTTTCCTTGTTTGATGATAGAAGATATATGTATTAATACTTACCTGCTCAACTCATTGTTTTATAACAATAACTTTTAAATTTATGCTTCATTTTCAATGCTGAAGTGATTATTGAAAGGGGTCATGTCATGTTTGAGTCATTTATCCTTACAATGTCTGATTCTATTCAATATCTTCGTTGTTTGTCTTTAAAGCTAAATAAGATTTACGAGTAATCTCAAATGTTTTCTCAAGTAATAGCTGTCACAAGACCTGATTATGGAAGTTTTGTTGGTTTGCCTTTTCTCTTGTGAGATGTAAATTATCCTTACTAAGTGGATTGGTTGACTTGTCTGCTCCTATAAGTCAGTGTTGCTATTTTTTTTTTGCTAAATCAAGAAAATTTATGAAATATTATAAAATTAGTTACTTTCAATATTGATTCTTACATATACCTACAGTTACAAGAGTTGTATTTTGATTCAGGAATTCTCAAGATCAATTTATTTTCTGTCTAAATTCCCCATACTTCAAAAATTTTATTGTGCCTTTGTTTTCATTTGTGAATATACCCAAAGTCTCTAAATTTTATGTTGTCATATGCCTCATATTTTTACACAAGTAATTAATTGAATGAATTCTGGATTTATTATTAATGAAGAAATTAAAAATTTTTTAAGCATCAAATCAATTTCTATACAAGACTTCACAAAAAGAAAAGAAAAGCACAGTTCTTAGTAACTATTTAACAGCGCCTTTTGATATAGAAGTGTTCCTTAGTGAATCTTCAAAATTACTAAGAAGTTTAAAGAAAAAGTGCTTATTGATATCATCACCTACCTACTTATGTCTCATTTTTTACCCAAGATGTGTGTGTGAATCTTCAATTTTTCACCAAATACATCATTTTGTCTACTTCAGTGCTCTATAATTCATCCTTTTAGTGTGTTCGAAAATAGTGATTACTGAAAGTTAATCATTAGCTTCAAAGGAAGTGAAGCACACAGATGTTGTGTTGTCGCCAAAAAAAAAAAAAAGGTTCTCGTCCAGTGTTCCTGTATAATGTCTATTCAACTGTTAAGTTGATGTTGCCTTTTTGTGTATGTCATCTAGAGATGTGCGTTTGTTTCTACATGGTAAACACAATGTTTACACCTTTGCATCAATACACATACCTGATGTCTTTTTTTTGTGTACCAAAACTGTCAGCTTGTTTTTGAACATTCTGATAACATTTATTTATTTTATTTTTCATGCAAACTTTAAATTGTGTTTATAACGCTAAGGAATCAAGGATCTGTAAAGAAGGACATTGCTGTTGTTTTTGCAGTTATGGGATGGTATATTGTGCTATTTAGTGTATATAGTTATTTTTCTTTTTGCACAAGGTGTCAGGAGCCTTGTTTAGGGAAAATCCAAGCCACCTGAAATCTTGAGTAAAACATGAGTAGTCACAGTGTATATTGTTCTATGATTGTGGATAATAGTATATTTTTTACATAATTCTCTTGATTTTTCTGCATGAAATATTTTATGTAAATGATTTATAATATTTATATTATGGTACACTTAAAAATTTAAATTTCCCATGATAGTGTCAATTTTTTAAAATCTTTCATTGTATATGAAAGCATTTATTTTTTTCTGGGGATCCCCACCCACCCACTCAACCAAATACTTACTTATTCTTAAAACCATGATTTCTCTGTTTGTCTGTTTATCTATAAATTTATGAGTTTATCTTTATGCATATGTAAAAATTGTATTAAGTGATGTCTCATATTTTAAAGAGTAGTATATACTTTGAAAAATTTTGATGAGTAAATAATACAAGAAGTATTGGTGTTTGTTGATATATTGCTTTTGCAATACATATTTTCAGGGCTAATGAAAAGTAGTAAGAGTATATATGATTCAACAGTAAAACACTTTAATTCCTTTTAGACATGTCTCTCTTATATATATTGTTGCAACTACTTTAACTATCTGTGTTTTACATATGAGTGGTCATTTAGTGCACGATTTGGCTACTTGTTTATGTGGAATACAGCTGGTTGTTTGAAGTCAAAATATTTAGTACTAAATTGAATTTAAAAAAAAAATGATGAATATCATATTGCAAAAATGTTACTAAAGATATTTTTTGTGTATGGCCAATTTAGAGTAATTAAAAATAAATGCTCTATTTTATAAATTGTAAGTCCTAGGCGATGGTCAAATACTGAAGTTATTTTGATCTTTGTTGCTTGTAAAATGCAACTTTTCTTATTTGGTATACCAATTTAAATAAATGTTTGATAATGAGCTCATTATATATATGCTAATTCTGAGTAATGCATAACATTTTATATATGCCAATTCTCATTTTATGTATGCTAATTCTGATTTTGTTTAGCATTTTTACTTAAGTAATACATAAGATTTTATATATGCTAATTCTCATTTTCTTTAGCATTTGTACTTAAAGTTTATGACATCATACTGCAATTGCCATAAATGGAAGATTTGGCATTTTTTATGTATACTATTTGAATATACTATGTATACTTTTGATGTATTTTCTTTTTCTTCTCACTTCCCTTTTGGTCACCACTAATTTTTATTTGCAGCAGTTTAACTTTTGGCTTTACTTTAATATATATTTTTTTTTCTCTGTCTTTGGCATAATTTTGTCATCCCGTTTCTGTAAAAGGTTTTTATTTCATTTTACCTTTTACATCACTTGCTCTGCCAAAATTTTACTCGGTAAATGGGGGTATTGTGAGATGAAATCTCACAGTGTTTAAATTATGTTACTTTTTTTATTTCTTTTGCCTTATACATCGATGTTCTTTAAACTTAAATCCATATTTATTTTTGCGCGGGCGATTCGTTTCGATCGCACATCGGCAAGTTCGCTGACGTTCGGCTGCCCCTGGTATGGGATGCTTCTCCTTTGAACTTTGTACGATTGTGATGACGTCATCGGAGCAAGTCTCTCACGGCATATGCATTGAATGGGTGTTTGATCTTTCGGAGGTGTGTCCATTCGCTGTGCGGGGAGCAAATTAAAATAAAGCTTTTTAAATATTTTCTTTCGGATTTGTTTATTAAGACATTACCTAATATTTTAAATTCTCTAATAGATTTAAATCTTTTCTTTCAGTAACTTTTGAAGTCCCTGTATTCTTACTATAAATTAAAAATTCCGTTAATTTTAAATCAGAATCTGTTTTGTTGGAGAGCTGTCATGACTTAGTTTTGGTTTTAAAAAGATCGCGGGCTCCGGCTCCGGTCTGCCGACGCCGATGAATGTGGAATCCGGTAAAGAGCTTTTGCGTAAACGATGTCTGCGATTTTTAACAACTCCTGTTAAATTGTTTCTTAATAATTTCTTGATTCATGCTGCACTTTTAAACTAACTAAATAACTTGAATTAATTTATGAACGGTGACCAACGGGAAGCCTTATCTTCTCTTCTCAAGATGAAAATAAAGGATTAATTTATATTGTTATCAAGTCTCCTCTTCATTTATTTTACAGACTACACGATCCAAGTAAGAAGTTTCATTTATTTCTAGTTTTTTACAATTGTTGACCTCAAAGAACAGAGGGTTTTATTGCAATACTACACAACGCATTGTAACTAAAAAGATTTCCAAATTTAAATTTTACTTTTAATTAACGGCCCATAAATATGGATTATAGTATATTACAATATATTTCCATCACAATAACTAGTGAAAACTTCAGGCACCTTTATTAAATAGTTGCAAAGTTATCCTGTATGCAGTACCATAATTCACATATCAGGACATAAGCATTTAAAACTTAAATATGACCTCATTCTTTGTTTGATATTTTAAAAACAAAAAAAACAAAAAAAAAAAAAAAAAATATTCTGAGGTAAAAGTTTATATAAAAATTGAAAATTCAGTTTTTAAAAGGTCGTCCTTAAATTTAAATTCACTCATTTCGAACGCATTCGCAAAATCATTTTTATAAGTAAAAGCATACAATTTGCAGCTTATTATTATTGAAAAAACAAACAACTGAAAAAATTAAACAACTGTGTTTTTGGATGTTTTATAAGAGTAATAAATTTTTCAGAGAAAGCCGTCAAAGTCAGTGTTTTGAACTGTTTTTCAGAATATGACAATTATAAAATGATGGTCAATGGGTAACAATTAGATGTAGCAAGATATGAGGAGTTCAGAAGATAATCCGACTAACTCCATTTTAGGTGGTGTTTTTTTAAACAAAGGAACATTGAAAATTTTCTATATACTTATACAGTGATAAAAAGTTACCCTTGATTAAAAGAAAATTAATGTGTTCAATCAAAATATCCCGAGAAAAAAAAAAATATCTACCTATATATATAAAATCCTAATGAAACGAATTTATGAAACGGATATTATGAAACGAATTTATGAAACGGATATTATGAAACGAATTTATGAAACGACTGATTATAATTCACGGCGATTTCTCCTAAAATATGGAATACTCTGCGATAAAATTAACACAAAAACTCCGTATTGATCAGCAGATTTCAAAACTGGTATTAGAATTTTTAAATTCGACGTAGTTTGAGATATTAATTTTTTTTCTAATTTTAAATATTTTTCTAATGATGGCAACTCAAATTTTAATCATAACAGATATTTTTTTTTTCATACTTTAGAAAAGGTTATTATTTTAAACTAATTTGGTGACCAGTTTGGCCTCACTTAAATGCCTGCTAAGAAATGTATCATGTTACTTTTATTCATAATTCAATTTACTTGAACAATCTTTCACCAAATCGAAAGATTCTGATAGAGAAATCAAGAACTCGGTATTTTTATGTTAGCGGGTCGCAGGTGATAAATCGCCAAACATTTTTCTTTGTCGCATTTTTTTTGTATTTCATTAATTTCATTTAAAATATAATCCTTTCATTCATTTTATTTAAAATACAAAACTTTCATTTAAAACTGAAACATTCATTTAAAATTGATGGCTTTCACTTCTTTCATTTTTAAACAAAACGAAAAGTATTAGGCACAGATGTCATATACGCACCAGGGTACCTAATTGGCGCCAAAATGGCATTATTTTGATTGACATGGTAACCCGGCTATTGTTGTTTATTTAATAATAAATATTTATTTACTTTTCTTTTCTTTTCTTTAATTATATAAATTGTTTTGTTCTATAGTTATTAATTATTTTTTTGGGTTATTTTCTTTTAAAAATAATAGAAAATAATTAAAAAATACGGCACTACTTAGTTATTCCGTCAACCAATTTCGCCAAATTATATAAATCGCCAAACCACTCGCCAAATTATACAAATTAACATAATTTTTATTTTAAATAAGGGAAGAACAGATAAAATAGAAATGTATTAATAAATATACAAATAAAACGTCAAAATAAAAATCACTTGATGACGTAAACACGTGTATCTTGCTTAAAGTCAAGTGAATGTGACATTTATGATCAACCATTATTGGCATTTCATATCATAGTTTGGTAATAGATTTGGTCGACGGGATAACTAAGTAGTACCAAAAATACATATGTAACTGGTATTCAAAAACGAGGTTTTCGCCAAATTTTCGTAAAAAAAATCATTCCAAACCCGGTGCGTATATGACATTTGGCCAAATATTAAATAATGCAACAAACCATGACATTTAATTTCAACTTCAAAGCAATGCTTTAATTTACAATTATTAAATTATATAATTAATTGCTTTAATTTAAAAATGCTAACTGGCGAGTTGAAAATAAAACTATTGGCGAGATTTGCACCTGGCTAGCGTAACAGTACCAAGAATTATTTGCGACCATGGCAACTTTTATATAGTTTTATTCGAAAAAAAAAAATGATTTTTTAATCAAAATGGAAAACTTTCGACACAGATGTCATATACGGCCCCATACTGGCGTGATTTTTTTCTGACGCCAATGTCATATACGCAACGGGCACTTAACTGCCGCCGAAGTATTGTTACTTTGCTTGATATGGTAAGCCGGATGTAGTTTCTTTTCCCCAAATTGGCGTCGGAAAAAAATCACGCCAATATGGGGGCGTATATGATATCTGGGCCAAACTTTCATATGAAAAGTGAAGGGATCAGACCGTATTTATTTATGGCAGTTACATGACTTGGACTATTATAATATAGATGAAATGATGGCGATAGAATAATATTTGACAACTTATCGCCTGTGGCTGGCTAACATTAAAGTACCAAAATGGCCGCCTGGAATATAAAAAGCGAAGGAATCTGCCCGGAACTGTTGATGATAGTCGCATGACTTAGGCTATTGTTATAGAAATTGTTTTAAAATACCGGGAGACAAAAACTCTGTACACTTAATTCATTTTATTTTAACTTCTTTTCAAATGTTTAACTGATCCTCTTTAATCAAACACGAAAACAACCATTGGATGCCTTAACAGCAACTGATTTGGCGAGCGTAGCTTGCAGGGGGCAGAGCCTCCTAGTAGATACAATATTCGCATAGTTACAATAGCTTTAACTGTTTATACTGAACATTTTCATTTGATGGAGTTAATCGATTTGTGCACTGAACGGCTGATATATTAAATTTATAGGAAAATGAATAACACTACTTGATTGTTGGGTTCCTGAATATCAATATCTGAAATTTTCAAGCAAATGAGATCACTGTGTCAAGAAGATTTGCCTTATTGAGCAAGAAAAAAGAAAAATTTCAGAACATGCTAAGGTGATAAATATTAGTTTCACAATACATAAATGGATCAAAACTTTTAACAAAATAATAACAACAATAAAATGAAATGAAAACATTCATTAAAAACTTAGTACAGAGTTGATTACTCATTCATGAAAGAAAGAATTCCCAAAATCTTTTTTTAATATGGATATGCAAAAACAAAGCATGGAAAATAGCAACGATTAAGTAACTAATGTTACCTTTAAAAATAGACCAGATTTTTTTTTTTTTCCTAGCGAAACTAGACAATTTTTGGAATTTTGGGAGTAATTAAAGATTTTCTGCGAGTTTTTAAGACCAAAATGTTTTCCCTGATTTCCCAGGTTCACTCTGAGGCATATGAACTCTGCATTAAAGGTCTGCATGGGTCAGAAATTTCAGGCACGGCACGGCCCATACAAAAATCAATTAAATCAGGCCCGGTCCAGCCAGACTCAATTTTTACAGATGATTTTTCGCCACATACAATTAAGAATCTTTTAAAGAATATATACATATTTATGGAAAAATTTTACAATATATTTTAGATTAACATGTTAACAAGACAGAAAATACACAATAACAACGTTAATGATTATTTAGACTCTTAGACTTTTCAACATTCAAATAAGGATTCATTAAAAAATTAAAGTAATTTAGAATAAAAGAAAAAAAAGAGGGTTAAAATATAACTTTTGAAGCTGTGTAATAAAAGGCAGATTTTTATAAATATTTCTCAGTAATTTATTAAGCAAATGCAAAGGCGCTACTTTCAGACACATTTCTGAATTCATTTTTTTTTTTTTCAGAAACACATAAAATTAGTAGATATTCATAGTCAGAAACTATATAATCGAATGGTGTTTTCGATTTTTTGATAAAAACAAAATATGTTTCAGAAAATACTGTCAAAAGTTGGCTTTTTTAATCAAATTTCTGGGCGTGATAGCACAGGAAAGGATAAAACCTGTTATCCCGTGACAAGAATCGCTTATAACTCGATAACTAATTTATTTAATAAAAAAATGGAAAATGCTATTAGATTTCAAACACTTCAATAGTCAGGCCTGTCGGTTTTATGCTTTTACAATTAGAATTGAGTCAGAAAATGTATCAGAAAGTTTTGAGTTGTTGAGCAGTGAATTTTAGAACCACTTTAAGGTATATATCGAATGATTCCATCAAATGAAGCTCATTATCATTAATACTATTTTTACAAAACATATTGCCTGCCCGACACACCCAAAAAACAATTAAGTCCAGTTCACGCCCCACTCGACTATGTAGAAAAAAATGTAAGTCTGATCCTGACCCAGCCTGATACAGAAAATTAAGCTCGGGCTCATATAAAATGGAACTGTCCGATGCCAATGTCTGCGCTGGACATGTTATATTTCTGTATTGATATTGTCAAACTAGCATCGACTCATGCAGCACATTTATACATATTCTCTCGAAAGCCATATCCATTAAAAATGATTCATATTTTATCGGCTTTGTTTAAATTTTTAATATTGGGCCGGTCAGCCAATTTAATTTTTTTATCAGCCCACAAAGCCCATTTATTAGGGTTTCGTTCATCTGACGAAACCCTATTCGTCTTGCTCCTCTGTCTGTCCGTCCATCACAGAGCCCGTTCTCAGAAACTATACATGTTGGAGACTTGAAATTTTGCATATTTATAGATGAACACCACACATCATACGACAAATCATAAAATTTTGAAAAAGTCGTACATTTAACCCTTTGGGCTCCCACATGTGTATTTTAAACAATTCTTTCTAAGTGAGTCCCTAATTAGGTTGCAGGCGTGAAATTTTACGTACTTATAGATGGACACCTCAGATCAAACGACAAATCATAAAATTTTGAAAAAGTCGTACATTTAACCCTTTGGGCTCCCACATGTGTATTTTAAACAATTCTTTCTAAGTGAACCCTAATTGGGTTGGAGGCGTGAAATTTTGCATACTTATAGCTGAACACCTCACATCAAATGACAAACCATAAAAATTTGAAAAAAGTCGTACATTTAACCTTTTGGGCTCCTACATGTGTATTTTAAACAATTCTTTCTAAGTGAACCCTAATTGGGTTGGAGGCATGAAATTTTGCATGCTTATAGCTGAACATCTCACATCAAATGACAAACCATAAAATTTTGAAAAAGTCATACATTTAACCTTTTGGGCTCCTACATGTGTATTTTAAACAATTCTTTCTAAGTGACACCCTATTTAGGTTGGAGGCGTGAAATTTTTCATACTTATAGCTGAACACCACCATGCGACAAATCATAAAAATTTGAAAAAGTCATACATTTAACCCTTTGGGCTCCCACATGCGTATTTTGAGCAATTCTTTCTAACTGAGCCCCTTATTAAATTGGAGATTTGAAATTTTGCGTACTTATAGAAGAACACCTGAGGCCAGGCGACAAATCATAAAATCTTGAAAAAGTCTTACGTTTAGCCCTTTGAGCTATCACATATGTCTTTTAAGCAATTCTTTCTGAGAGAGCCCCTAATTAAGTTGGAGACATGAATTTTTGCATACATATAGCTGAATACCTCAGACCACACGACAAATCATAAAATTTTCAAAAAGTCTTACATTATTTACTCCTCCGTGCTCTAACTTGTATATTTTAAGCAATTTTTCTAACCTCCACCCTTTTCACCCGGGGAGCACTTTTCCAACTTTTTCCGACACCCCTTTGACAATTCTTTCATATTATGCACCATAGCCTTACATATTTTAGTTCCACTTTTTACCGCCAGGTGCGCCTACTTATCTCGGGTGCTATGGGTCCAATCCCCTCGACTAATATATCTATGGATAGTATGTAAAACGGAGTTTCGTTCGGATAGAAGTTTGTTTAGAATAGAGTGCGCCCCTTGTTGCGAAATGTGGAACTAACAGATTTTTCGAAAGGATAAAGTGTTTTGAAAGGAATATTAAACGAAACCCTCTGTGCGATCTGTGATCACACTTACCCACTTGTTTTTATTTAGTCGGCCTTCCGTTTATTTTGTTTATTGGCCCGGTCCATTAAAAATATTGTTCAAATTCTGCCAGCCTGGTCCGTTTGAAAGTTTGCTCTCATGTTGTCAGGCCAAGCGCAGACCTCGGGCCCATGCAGACTTTTACCTTGCATAAACAGCTTGTAAAACATGAATAAAAATAATAAACTAACCACTAGTTGCTTGCAATAGAACAACCATTACATCCTCTTTGGATGCAATCATCTGACCCATCTTATTTCTTTTCTCTTTTCAGCAAGAATTCTGTCCATTGAGCTTGTTCTGTTGAAAACAAATTAATTTTGAGAAGGACTTTCAGAATTCAAATATTTATATTCATAATAAAGAAGTACATATTAAACAACTAGTCATCAACATCAATTTATTGCAGATTACACCAGCTAATACAATTAAAAAATCAATACTATAACTAATGAGGGGTTTAGAAATTATATATGTAATTAACAGGAGAAATGATAGTACAGGAAATGAAATTCCCAAGGTTTAAAAGTTAAAGTTAGAATCAAAGTTAGTTAAAGTTAGTAAATCAAAAGTTAGAACTTTGATTTTCTGGTCAGAATGGAAAAAAAATTATGGGCATTTTTTTCCCATTCTGACTAGAAAATCAGAGTTCTAACTTTTTATGACTGCTCTTTCATCTTCACCTAACACTTCTTTTGTAATGGCTGTTTCATAATAATAGAAGGCATCAGTACATCAGAAGAAAATGTTTCATTCCAAAGGTATAAGTTCGATGGAAAAAAACTATTTAATACTTTGAGCAGAAAGAAGAGGCTACACCTGCAATTTTCATGACACTAATAGAATCATATAGCAGCCAATTCGTACGGCACTGTTACTTCTAAAATTGAATACAAATTTTTGCTATATTTAATAGTTGACAACTGTTAGATTTCAGTGATTGAATTAGGCAAAATTTACTGGCAAGTTTTAGTGGTAAGAAAAAATAGTAGAAATTGGTAGCTATGCAGTATAGTGTAATACTGCAGCAAAATTGAAATTCAACAAACAAAAAACTATCAAGGGCTTTTTCAAATAAACAATTTCATTCCCCGTATTTCTCAAAAGTAATGGAAATGTACATCAAAGAAATGTTACTAATACCATAAAAATAAATGAATAAATTGAAAATATACATTTCATCTCCTTAGTTGGTGACGATTTGTATAAATCCAGTTTATACTAGTTTTTTGCTTATCTGAAGCGAGCTTGGTCCATTTTAACTTTGATAATCGGGACTTTACTGTATAGCAAATTTATATTTAACTGTAGAAAAATCAATTTAAAAAAATGTATTCAAGATTCTAAACAATTAGAAAAAAAGTTACAGAGAGCATCATAGTAAGTAGGGTGTAAAAAAATCATGATTTTTTTTTAAAAAAAAATAAAAAAAATCAGATTTTTTTAATTTAAATCTGATTTTTTTTATTGTTTTCCCTGTGTTAAAATATTAAACATCTATCAAGAATTAAGCATTTCAAAAATGAATAACTCTCCAATTACTAACATAATCTATGTTTTTTTGCTTTAATTAATAAAATTTTAATTATGTAATTATAGAAATTACAAAAAACTGCAAATTAAAAATTTCTTTAGTAACATACAAAATTATGTGCATTAATATTTTGTAATAATTATGTAAACCAATATTAAATACTGCTTATATTCTAAAGTTATTGATAAATTGCATTTATTTTCAAATTGATGATACAGATTAAATTTTGTAATTATTAAACAATTAACTGTTTAATTAAGAACACAATCTACATTTTTGAAAAAGTGGTTGAAAAAAGGTGATAAATAATAGTTTGATAAATTCATAAAGCAGCCAGTAATTTTACACAGGTTCTAAAGCGTATCTATATCAAATTGATAAAAATTGCAGCAATGTGTACAGCAAACTCACACATAATTTATAAATAGATTACAAGAATTGTATTTTTGAAATTTAAATCAGATTTTTTCCCCCACAACATTAAAATATTTGAATAGCTACTAAATATTATAATGTTTTGAAGTTATTTAACATTTAGTTAGATGTTTTTTAAATGTGTAATACTTCTTTTTACATAGTTTAACATTGTTATAATTAACAATAACAAATATTACATTTTTTACAAGTGATTTAGTGATAATTTCCATTACTGATTATAATGCTTTTTCACACTATTTTAAAAAATCAGAAAATATGTGATTTTATCATCTGATTTAAATCAATTGATTAAAATCATTGACACTCTATTGCTATGTTTACTGTATATAAAAGAATGAATAACTTGATTATTAAAAGGAAATGATGACAATGTAAGTTATATTAGATTTAAATATCATTTTAAAATTAAATGCTTTTTATGTTTGTTAGATAAAAAACCATGCTTTTTGCAAACTTACTGTACTTAAATTTTTCACAATACTCAGGAATTATGCTTTGAAACAATTATTTAAAGCCTTTTTTTTGTGTGTATTCATAAGTCACAATACCTGTAGAAACTTTCCAAATTATGTTAATCTTAGGTTTGAACACTTTTTTATGTCATTTTAAACATTAAAAAAATTTTTGATTTTAATCAATGATTTTTTTAAAAAAATCACTTGATTAAAATCATGCTTTAAATCAACTGATTTAAATCGTTGACATCCTAATAGTAAGCTACTATATTTATGAAACTGTAATAATATTTTTTAATAATTCCACAAACCGGAACAATATTTTCCATACTTTCACAAACCGGAACAATATTTATATGTGGCACAATTTCACGAACCGGAACATGATTCCGGTTTGCTCTGCTACATTTCGAGTCCTGCTGTATATTATTTTTTCATTCAATTTAATTAAGTAATAAGATATACTATTGGAAATATATATATCTTCTACACTATTTAATACAATCAAAATAAAAATATTTTTTGTTACTTTAAGTACTACAGCTTCTCATTTAACTTAATGTACAGACTTAGATAAAATGTAAAACTGTCTGCAAACTCAAATAATTTCTTTAAAATTTTCTGCAAAAAAAACGTTGCGCTCCTCCCGAGTCCTATAGTGCCACCAACAGCAAAAATGAAAAGTTATATACAAGCACATAAACATTCGTAAATTTTCCAACCAAATAAACTTTATTTAAAAAGAGATCAACATTTAACATTTATTTTTTAAAACAAAATTTATTTTTAATCTGTTAAATTAATCTGCAAAGCCTAACATAATCTGCAGCACCTGCGTCGGTGCTGCACTGTTTCTGCTACCGGCCCTGGCAGGAGGGGAAAAAAAAAAGGAATTGCACCTGCCGTTCCGGCATAAGCACCGCACTTACAATATTTTAAAGTTTTTAACTCCTATGAGGCACGGCACTTCTTCCAAAAAATACTGTACTATGGTACATGGCAAATACTTTCTAGCAAACTTTTTTTTTTCTCCAGTTGAAAAATAGTCTACAGACCTTGTCAATAGTCTGCAACGTGCGTTATACCGATTCTCCACCTAGGGTCTTGTTAATTTCTTTTTTTAAATAAAGAAACTTGTAAAAAAAACCCCATCAAAACTGTCTGCAAACTTTGAAAATTTTCTGTGAACGGCGTTCGCGTGTTCGTCTATATTATTTGACTCTGTTAATGTAGTCATCATGAGTACAGCTGCAGACAGCTTAAGGTCAGTGAGATTTTAAACTCCCCTCACTCATGTTAAATCTATTGGCATGTGATGTATTCACATTTAAAAAAAAAAAAATTCCATGGGAAATTGATATTGTTGACATCTTTTTTCTTTTCAATGTTCTTAAAGAATGTATCTTTATTTTTTAGCCAATAAATATTTCTAAGATATATAATTAATTTTATTTGAAGTGCTGAAATCGTACTCACAGCATGCCAGCTTTTTAACACACAAAATATTAAACTAAGCCTATATTTTAGAAATGCTTTGGCAACGAAAAGGAAAGAAAACAACCTCCAAGAAGAATACACAGAAAAAAGGAGTTAAAAATCAGGGATATGTTTAGGAAAATTTTAAGTCCTTTAAAGGACCCTTCATAAAATAATTTATCTTAAAACAGCACCCTTCACAAAACATTTTATCCCAAAACAGGACCCTTCACAAAATTATTTGTCTCTTAAATAGACCTTTCATAGAATTTTTTCACTTTCAAATTGAACTTTTCACAAATTTAGTCATTTAAAAATACACTGACGGAAAAAAAAAAAAATTCCAACACCAAGAAAGACTTGTGTTAGATAAACGAAATTTGGTAGGCGTGTTTATACATCTGAAAGATGACATCGATTGAAATTTCGCACATAAGTGTGGCGATAGTAGCGCCACTCACAACTTGCAGATCAGGTTTACTTTAAATATGTGCTGTAAAGTTCGTGGGCGTTATTTAGCTTCGAAATGTGACGTATTGAGTTGATGTTAGCCAAGAATGTCTTTAACAAGACAAAGAAGCCACTGTCAACAGCTCACCGAGTTGGAACGAGGTCGCATAATCGGGCTACGAGAAGGTGGATTTTCTTTCCACGATATTGCAGAAAGACTTGGCTGGAATGTATCCACTGTGCATGATTGTTGGAAGCAGTGGTCAAGTGATGGTACTGCCTCAAGAAGACCAGGTTCCAGGTGGCCACGTGGCACTCCTGAGCGGGAAGATCGTCGTACAACTGTGGCGCATCGTACTGCGTCTGCAGCAGAAATTCGAGCTGCAGTTGGTACCACAGTGACACAACAAACTGTTAGAAATCGGTTACTTCAAGGACAGCTCCGAGCCAGGCGCCCTGTAGCGTGCATTCTACTGATTCCAAGCCATTGCCATTTGCGACGGCATTGGTGTCAGGGCAGAGCTCATTGGAGGACAGAGAGGAGATCCGTTGTGTTTTCTGATGGAAAAGAAACACAACACATCTCCACTCCGCCCACCAATGTGTTAGCCATATTCCCACTTTTCTTATCAATTGCATTATATCTTTATTTAACTAAATATATTTTATCTTGAAGCTTCTTTAGTTATTACTTACCTTTCATCCTTACAGCTAATTTATTTCTATCCATTTGTGCAGCTATTTATTTGCTTTTAAAGAGAACTTGCATCGTATCATCGGCCTTTCACATCGTGATGTTTTTCCAGCCGAACTCGAATGTATATCGCTTTCAAACTGAGCGGTAACTCCGTTGGCCGGTAGGTGGCATTGCCCGTCCACGAGTGCTCTTTTCGCCTTCGTCGCGGCACGTGCCTATGCAAATCAGTTTTTCCACGTGCGATGGAAGGAGGGCGTTTCCGATTGCAGTTTCACTGCGGAGCAGCTCTCGGCGTTTGCCGATATTTAAGTATTGCGCAGCAGCGCAATACTTATTTATTTCCAGTGTCACTTCTCAATGTTAATTTAACATAGAAAAGCCTATGGAGATGGTAACTTTTTCATTTTTTCTTCCCATCTTTTTGTCCCTGATGCCACTCATTTTTAATTCCTTGCTAATTCTAATAATATTATAAATTCAAAATGTAAAAACATTTGCCAGATGTCAGAGTCAAAACGGATCATGAAATGCCTTTGCATATAGATGGATTATAATCTAGAGAGTAACATGGGCTAATTTTTATATACATTATTCAAATATTTTTCTTAATAATTCCAAATTTCGCTTTTTTTATTGACATTCAACGGACATTTTGTAATAAAATAAAATATTTTTTTTTCATTGTTGTAAATAATTCAAAAGCCGTAATAATAATTTGCCTATTTTTCGTTGAATGAATTTCACGTGAAACATGAAACTGAAAAAGTTTTTTTAAGAATTAAAAAGAATATGAATATGACGTCATAGTGGAAATAAAAATGACATTTTCAAGCAGATTTTTTATGTTCAGATTGGAATCTTTCGTGCAAATTACAGCAATATTCATTACTGCACTGGTGAAAATTTTTGAATCATACACAGGTAAATTACATCACAAATTGTGATACGATATCGCACAAATCAAAGCCTGATGATGATACCCTCCATTAATTTTGAAATGTGTTCATTTGAATGCAGTAGTTATTAAAAAACTTGACATATTAAACAAAAACCTAATTTGCAGATCAAATTAAAAAAATAAAATTTATTTCCTAAATTGTTTAAGCCCGAGAAGAGGGAGATATTAAGATATTTCATTCAATTCGTTCTACATTTAATGTTAAATTTTTGTAACCAATAAGTTAAACCAACTGAACATTAAAAAATAAAAATGAAATTCATACAATATAATACTTAAAACACCTATATACTTAGATTCCGTTCAAATGAAATCGAAATAAATCTTAGACTTTTTCCATTTTTAAGTTGTAAATATTTGTACTGCAGATTTTGCATTATGTTTATGACGATTGTACATAATATGATAAGATACATGCAAAATACAAAACTTAAAAAAAATTCTAAGATTTATTTCGATTTCATTTGAACGGAATCTAAGTATATAGGTGTTTTAAGTATTATATTGTATGAATTTCATTTTTATTTTTTAATGTTCAATTGGTTTAACTTATTGGTTACAAAAATTCAACATTAAATGTAGAACGAATTGAATGAAATATCTTAATATCTCCCTCTTCTCGGGCTTAAACAATTTAGGAAATAAATTTTGTTTTTTTAATTTGATCTGCAAATTAGGTTTTTGTTTAATAGATAAAAGGGACAGCGTGACGGCTGTTAGTTGGACGTTTGTTTTATGCGCATGCTGGTTCGTCTCTACTTCGGTGTTTGATGTTTTCAGTCCTGATGTTTATTTGACAGATATGAAGTTTTAAATACGATGGAGTTGCTGATTAGACGTTTTGAGTTCTAGTAATTTCTGTTGGTTCTGTGATGTTTTCCTTTATGTTTAAAGATGATATAAAGTGATACTCGTTTACATCAGGTGACATTTTTCTTTTTACAATTTGAGTTAGAGTGAATAATTATGGCTTGAACTCCGGAGGGATAATTTAAAGAGTTGTTTGTTACTTATCTTTTCTGCACAATATGAAGTTAGTCAATGTTTGTTTATTTAATTTCAAAGCACTTATTTTTATACTATCATATTTTATCATGAAACATTTTTAATAAAGTTTTTCTTTTATTTCTGGTCATCATTTCTTCTTACACTTACTGCAAAAAAACAACCATTTCTCTCTCTCTGCATGTTTAGGGTTTTACTTTTCAGTGGATGCTTCTTACTGCAAATTTTTATCTGCTTAGTTTTAGGATGTATTATTGAAATGCTTTATAAAGGTAATAATTATTTTTAAGCACTAGTTACATGAGTAGTCTCATATAACATTTTTTGGTTATGGGCATTTAATACCCATGCAGAGATAGTTTCTGTTTAGCTATGCTTTATATTAGTGCAGTAAAGTGTTTAACTACGGCCCAAGGAGGATTAAGGGATAGTTTTATTACGGGGGGGGGGGGGGGGGGGGGGGTTAGTTTTCGTACGATGACCGATAATTAGAAATTTTTTTTTTGAAGTAATAATTTGAAAAGAGAAAGGAAATAGGTTAGAATTAGAGAGTTTTTAAGAAATTTTTAATACAAAATGTTTTAACTATAAAAATTTTTTGGCTGGTCCATAAAGATTTTTAAATTTTGTGAAATTTTTTTTAGTTTTAAGTTTAAGTATCATAAATTTTTAATTTTTTCAACATGATGATGCAGAATCAAATTCAGAAATTAAATGCTAGCAATTATGCCAACTGGCAGTCTGACATGAAATATTTATTGATGGAAAGAAATGTTTGGGATATAGTGGCAGAAATAGAGAAACCTCTTGAGCTCAATGCAGTTAGTAAGGCTGTAGAAAAAGAGGGCACAGCAGTTGTTGGTGTCACCGATAAAGATACTAAAGATTATCATATTAGACAGAAATTAGCACTGTCTATGATTTATTTAAATGTGGAGCCTAATTTTAGAAAAATTATTGAAGAATGTAATGATCCAGTAAATGCTTGGAAAAAGCTCCACACTCATTTTTATCCAGACACTAGAAGCCGTCATATGCAAGTTTTCACTGAGTTATGTGAATGCAAAATTACTGGTGGTGAGAGTATTAATTTATATGCTGCCAGGCTTTTACGAGTGGCAAAAAAGGCTCAAAGATATTAATAAAAAGTTTGATGACGTCTATGTGACATTTCAGCTATTGCGATTCTTGCCCTCAAAGTTTGATTCCATGGTACAGGCAATTCTCAGATGGAAAGAAGAGTTTATTTTTAACGATGTGGTGACTTCATTAGTAGCCGAAGAGACCAGGCTTCAATTGAGAGAGCGTGATCATAGTAAAGTGTATTCAGAAGCACAGTCATTACAGTACCAGAGGAAAGCTAGAAAGAAGTTGAGCTGCTATTTTTGCAAAAAGCCAGGTCACGTCAAGAACCAGTGCCATAGTTTCGGAAGGAGTATGTTGTCCTGTGACAGAGATAGTTCACCTTCAGCCGAATTTTCATCTCATCGTGATACTTCATTAGTTAGATCCTTTAGTCCTCATAGTGATAAGAGAGTTCCACGACAGTATACAAGATCTCCTGCTAAGCATCAACACAGTGATTCTCGCAGACTTGATGACAAAGTGAAAAGAGGCCGATCTAGAGACATTCGTCAGAGAAGTCCTGAACGTAAGTCCTATACTTCATTCTTCTTATCTCAAGCTAACTTAGTTGATGGAGAGGCTGACTAGGTCTTCGACACAGCAGCTTCGCATCATTTCTGTAAAAATCGAGATTTTTTTATTGAATTTACTCCTTTAAATGATGAGCATATGGCTGTAGCCAGTGAAGGTGTAACTTTTCCTATAGAAGGGTGTGGAACTATTAAATTAAAGTTTGGGCAAAGAATCTTAATGTTCAAAGATGTAATGTTTTCTCCTAAATTAAGGCGTAATTTAATATCTGGTCCTCGTTTAGATATAAATGGGGCATGTTTTTCTGGTGAGAATGGCGAGGTGAAGATAGCATGCAACGGACAACCCCTTTTTAAAGCCATTCTTAAAAATGGTGTTTACTATTTATACCCCAAAGTTTCTAGTAAAGTTACTAAGAAAGTCAGTTTTGAAGCATCTTCTACTAGTAAGCGTGATGATATGTATGTTTGGCACAGAAGGCTGGCACATGTTAGTCCTTATTTGATAGCTCATACATGTAGAAATGCAGGTGCTAGGGGTTTGCCAAATTTAAGAGAAGGGGAGTTTAAATGTGAATCATGTAAGCTTAATAAGTTTAGGAGGACATCTTTTAAATCTAGAAATTTTATTCGATCCAAATTTCCATTAGAGCTTTTGTATACTGATGTCTGGGGTCCAAGTCAGGTTGAAGGCAGGCAAGGAGAAAGGTATTTTGTTTCTATAATTGATGATTTTTCCCATAAAACCTCTTTATACCCTATGAGAGAGAAGTCCGAAGTTTTTGAAATTTTAAGGCAACATATTAACCGTGCCGAAAGATTTTTGGGTAGACAGGTTAAGGCCATAAGATCCGACAATGGGGGAGAGTTTGATAATAACAAAATGGAGGAATTTTGTCTTGAAAGGGGAATAAATCATGAATTTACGAATACTTTAATGCCAGAACAGAACAGTATTGTTGAACGTTACAATCAGACTGTAGTAGATGGGGCTAGAACCATGTTAAAAGAAAGCGGCATGGATTTGAATTTTTGGCCAGAGGCAGTTCTCCACTTTACCTATGTTTGGAACCGTTTATGTCACAAAAATCAGACTAAAACCCCTTTTGAACTTTTTGGTAATAATAAACCTTCCATCAAGTATTTAAAACCATTTGGGTGTTTGGCGTATGTTGGTATCCCTCGTCAGAAACGGCAAAAACTGGATTCAAAGGCTAGTAGAGGATACCTTGTTGGTTACGCTTTTAGAACAAAGGGTTATAGAGTTTGGTTGCCTGATAGTGACAGAATTGTTGAGACCATTAATGTCTCCTTTAATGAACAAACCAGTTATAGGAATGCGCTAAATGGAGCGGTGCTGGGCGATACTCCAGGAGAATTTCAGTGGGTTCCTGCTACTAGGAGTGATCTCGAGGATGAAGACGTTGTAGAGGAGGTCAGAGCCACCACTGACAGCTCCAACGACCCCCTTGGATCATCTTCTAGGGCAGAGAGTGATGGTCAGGGTTCCTCTTCAGAAAGTGATTCCCCTAGTAAACCTCACACCACATTAGGAGATACTCACTGGAGAAGAAAAGTTGTTCCCCGAAGTACTGGTATTCGTAGAGATATTTATTACTTTGATGTTGATAATGATTCTGATAGGTTAAGGTCTATAAGGGAAGTGGAGGATTACTGTAAAGAAAATGATTTAATTTTTAAGCCTAATTTGTTTAATTTTAAGGGGAGCAATACTTTTGAGGGAGTAGTTTCTGAACCTAATACTGCTAACTCTAATGTGAATATTTGTCAGTCACAATCTTGACTATATGACCCAGTTATTCCTAGAACTTACAAACAAGCAATAAAATCTGATCAAAGGGATGAATGGCAAAAGGCTATGAAAGAGGAGATAAATACTATGTATGATAGAGGCGTATGGCATTTAGAAAATTTACCTTCAAACATTAGCCCTGTAGGTTGTAGATGGGTGTATACTATAAAGAAAGATGACATGGGGAAAATTGCCAGGTTTAAAGACCGTTTAGTGGCTCAAGGGTTCAAGCAAATTCGAGGAGAATCCTATGAGGAAACATTTAGTCCCGTGGTTAATTTTAGTGTCATCAGGTTTTTCTTTTCTTTACTGGTATCTTTTAAAGGCTGGTTATACACCCAATGTGATGTCAAATGTGCTTATCTTTATGCTCCTCTTACTGAAAACGTTTATATGTCGTAACCCCCAGGTTTTGTTGAGGTTGGTAAAGAAAGTCTGTTTTGTAAGTTGGATAAAGCTATTTATGGTCTACATCAGTCTGGTCGAGTTTGGTTTTTTGAAATAAACCATGTTCTTTTGGAGATTGGGTTTAAGAAATTAGAATGGTGTAACTGTGTTTACGTTTTAGACTCGAATTTAGTGTTATTATTGTATGTTGATGACATTGTTTTATTTGGGAAGCATCAAAGGATTATAAATAGAGCTTTAGAACTTTTAAGCAAATATTTCGATTTAAAGGTCTTAGGCAAAACTAAGAAGTTGCTTGGTGTGGAGTTTGAGGAAAGTGATGAGGGCTTGCGGATTCACCAACAATCCTATATTAAAGATGTTTGCAAAAGGTTTGAGTCGTACAGGTTTCCCATTTCCTCCTTACCCATAAGCAAGGGCTCTGTTTATTCTAAATCTGATTGTCCTAAGTCTGAGGAAGAGCGTAGAGAGATGTCACGGTTACCATACAGAAGTGTACTGGGTTGTTTGTCCTTTATTTCTAATAGATCCCGTCCCGATATTTCATATGCGGTAAATATAATGAGCCAGTTTCAATCAGATCCAGGAATGACTCATTGGTACGGCTTACTTAGATTGTTGGGATATGTTAAACACACTATTGATATGACACTTAATTTATCTTGTACAAAACCTCAGTTGATAACTTTTTCTGATGCAGATTTTGCTGCAAATCGAGATGATAGGACCTTGCTGGGTGGTCAAATTGTATTTTTAGGTAACTCTCCCATTTCTTGGCGAACATTTAAGGAGAAAAGTGTGAGTTTGTCAACTATGGAAGCTGAGTTTATTTCAATGACCGAGGCGACAAAGGAACTTCTTTGGTTTGACAGGATTCTAAGTGAATGTTTTTGTAGAAAGGTTGTCACTGGGGAAAAGATGAAGTCAGTTTTGTATGTAGATAATAGGGCTACTATTGATTTTGTAAAATCGCCTACTGAGAATCATAGAAGTCGTCATATCGATGTTAAGCTGTTCTTTGTACAGGATCTGGTTGATAAAAATACTTTTTATTTACTTCTTGTTCGCAGCAAGGATAACCTTGCTGATGTCTTCACTAAGTCGCTCACCAAGTTTGAATTTAAAAGGTTTATTGAGCATATCTTTAGATAATTTTTTGAAGTTTTGTATATCTTGAGATTTACTGTTTTTGAATTATAATGTATATTTTCTTTTATATTGTTGGTATCATATATATATACTTTTCTTTACAGTTTTTGCTTGGTGGACATTTAAAATCCCGCCTGAATGTGGTGATACTTCTCGAGTTCCATTTCTGGGTGTCTGAACAGCCCCAAAGAAGCGTCTCGCAGGGGTGCCACTGTAATCTGTCTGAGTGGCATCTGGGGTGTATTTTCTAGTTGACCATTGCCACAGGAGGGTCTTTTCGCGGGCAGGTTAACCTTTATTTTGTAAGTCCCATTTTGATTATGTTAATATATGGAACTATCACTAATTTCTGTCTACCTTGCAAATTACCAGCTGATTTAAAGATTGTACTTTTTGATGGAAATATATATATGTTTGAATTTATTAGGGTTTATAGATTTATGTACAAGAAAAAATTTTAATTTTTTTGCTTGGGCATCCCGGGAGCCTAGGCAGAAATGTATAAATATTGATATTTTACGATGGTGCATGTTGGGAAGGATTTCCTTTTATTAAAATAATGGTTTACTTGAAGTATAGTGGTTCTGTCAAAGTGAGAAAAATCCCTGATTTAGATAGTTTACAATATTGTTACAGGTTCCTTGTCTCTATGTGAGAATAAGAGTTGATGAAATCGTGGCGCCACGTAAGGTTGTATGAAAGTTGAATGTATGATATGTATTGTATTGTATTCTAAGTTTTTTTATGTGTAGGTATACCCTGTGACTTTAATTGTAATCACTAAATGTCTTATAGACATGTGGAAGAAAATTTTGTATTGACAGCCATTATTGTAAAAATATTTTTGATTATATTAAAAGTTGTCTAAGTGTATTACAGCTCACAAAATGTCGTACGGACATGTGGAAGATTGTCCTGTTTCGGCACCTACTATTGTAACTTCTTTACGCATTTAAATGTCATGAATTTGCATAATATTTGTTTGATTTTTGAATTGAATTTTTATCTTTATAGATGTTTTTTTTTTTGGAAATTGAAATGTTGGCAATGTTTGTCTATCTCTGGTGATAGTATGAGACTGGAATTGCTATGTTGAGATGGTTTTTGATGTCGATGAAATTTTTGAGATATCTTGAACTGTTTTTGGAAGTTCAGTCTTTCTTGAAGCATTAATTTTTGGGATTTGATGTTGAATTGTTTTCAAGAGTTGAATTGTGAATTGTTTTAAAGTTTGATGTTGTATAATTTTGTTGTTGAATTGTTATTTAATTGAAATTTTGGAATTTTGAATTGAGTTGCAAATTGATGGTTTTATTGATATTGTTAATAGTGATAATGTTATTGCATGATACAAACTTTTATTTTTCAGTGAAATTAATTACATGGATTGTTAGTCGCTCTGGTGTTCATGTTTTTCGAATTTACTTTTAGGTAGTTTTCACAGGTAGTTTTTTTTTTGTTTTTTTTTACTTCTTTCAGTTGACTTTAAGTTTTTTTTGGGACATGTAATTGACTTTGCCTTTTTGGTATTTGGTAGCACTGATAAAAGGGGGGGGGGGGCATTTGTTAACCATATTCCCACTTTTCTTATCAATTGCATTATATCTTTATTTAACTAAATATATTTTATCTTGAAGCTTCTTTAGTTATTACTTACCTTTCATCCTTACAGCTAATTTATTTCTATCCATTTGTGCAGCTATTTATTTGCTTTTAAAGAGAACTTGCATCGTATCATCGGACTTTCACATCGCGATGTTTTTCCAGCCGAGCTCGATCGTATATTGTTTTCAAACTGAGCAGTAACTTTGTTGGCCGGTAGGTGGCGTTGCCCGTCCACGAGTGCTCTTTTCGCCTTCGGCGCGGCACGTGCCTATGCAAATCACTTTTTCCACGTGCGATGGAAGGAGGGCGTTTCCAATTGCAGTTTCACTGCGGAGCAGCTCTCGGCGTTTGCCGATATAGATAAAAGGGACAGTGTGACGTAGAGATCTGCACGGGCCGATTTTCATTCACGGCACTCGGGCCGGGCCGGGCCGTACCTTATTTCTGAAGGCTCGGCCGGGCCGGGGCCATACTTTATTTCTAAGGCTCGGGCCGGGACGGGCCTAACTTATTTTTTCTGTACAGAGTCGGGATTGGTTTCATTCCTAGTCTTCACGGCCCAAGCTTTTCAGTCCTAGTTTTGACTCAGCCCGTATGAAAATCATCGTATCAGCTGGCCAGATCCATTCAAAGATCAGTCAAATTAGGCCTGGCGCAAAATTTTTTGCAAAAAATGCATGCATTTTTAAATTGCCATTATTCTACACTTATACATTAAATTTTTTTCTTTTTAAAGAATAGTATATTTCTATGCTTATTAAAATATAGCTAAATTAAAATATAGTAAAATGTGTCAAAAGGGACTTGCCTATGACAGAACCCTGTTTTAAACTGAAAAACGTGTTGATCCATGCAAAATTAATATACTAATACGTAAGAAAATAATATATGATACATTTACACTTGCTAAGAATGGAACTTGTCTATAACGCAATTTTTTTTTCTTTTCTACGCAATTCCGTCTTAGAAGATTTTACTGTATAGAATTTTTCAGATTTTTGGCATACATGGAATACATGTATGTTAATGCATGGAATACGGATTAACAATATTAATGATAACCTAAACATTTACATACAAGAAATAGAGATTCGTTAAAAAAATAAATATTGCAGTCTGTGTCACTTCTTTAAAAATGAAGATTATAAACATGAGAAAAAAAAAGTTAAGATAAATATTTTTGGTCAGAGCTATCTCGTATGAGACAAATTTTTAACCAAATCGACGTAAAAATCAATGTTTTGTAAAAAATTCACTTGGGCTGGGTTTTTTTTTCTCGGGCCGAGATTTTAGCCTTTTTCCGGGCCGGGAACGGGCCGATATTTTAACTTTTTTCCGGGCCGGGCCAATATTACTTTTTCTACGGGCCGGGCCGAACTTTTAATTTTTTTATCGGGCCGAATTTTTTTTCCGATGAGTCGGGCTGGGCCCGGGCCTGGAAATTTCGGCCCGTGCAGACCTCTAGTGTGACGGCTGTTAGTTGGACGTTTGTTTTGGTTCGTCTCTACTTCGGTGTTTGATGTTTTCAGTCCTGATGTTTATTTGACAGATATGAAGTTTGTGTTATGGAGTTTTAAATACGATGGAGTTGCTGATTAGACGTTTTGAGTTCTAGTAATTTTTGTTGGTTCTGCGATGTTTTCCTTCATGTTTAAAGATGATATAGTGATACTCGTTTACATCAGGTGACATTTTTCTTTTTACAATTTGAGTTAGAGTGAATAATTATGGCTTGAACTCCGGAGGGATAATTTAAAGCATTGTTTGTTACTTATCTTTTCTGCACGATATGAAGTTAGTCAATGTTTATTTAATTTCAAAGCATTTATTTTTATACTATCGTATTTTATCATGAAAGATTTTTAATAAAGTTAAGTTTTTCTTTTATTTATCTGGTCATCATTTCTTCTTACACTTACTGCATAAAAACAACCATTTCTCTCTCTCTCTGCATGTTTAGGGTTTTACTTTTCAGCGGATGCTTCTTACTGCAAATTTTTATCTGCTTAGTTTTAGGATGTATTATTGAAGTGCTTTATAAAGGTAATAGATTATTTTTAAGCACTAGTTATATGAGTAGTCTCATATAACACAATGAGCTCTGGCTTGACACGAATGGCGTCGCAAATGGCAATGGCTTGGAGTCAGTAGAATGCACGCTACAGAGTGCCTGGCTCGGAGCTGTCCTTGAAGTAATCGATTTCTAACAGTTCATTGTATCACTGTGGTATCAACTGCAGCTCGAATTTCTGCCGCAGACGTAGTACAATGCACCACAGTCGTACGCCGAATACGGCGATCTTCCCTCTCAGGAGTGCCACATGGCCGCCTAGAACCTGGTCTTCTTGAGGTAATACCATGTAGGGATGCAACGGATATCCGGCTGATTTTTCAATATCCGAAATACCGTCGGATATCCGAATCACAATCACCGGATATCCGACTTCTCTGCCGGATATCCGGCAATGCGTAGCAAAGCAAATATATAAGGATAAGAGAAATCGTTTGACCCAAACAATGCCAAACAACTTTTGTTTATAATGCAAAAAATGAAATAAGTCCACTATTCATGAGTAAAAGGTAATTCTCAAAAGTTTAAAGAATTGCCAGCTTTCCTAACATTGGTATTTGAACTCTTTATAATAAATTTAAGAATTTGTTTACATCTTTTAGAAAATTGTACCTTTACTTTCAGAATGTGAAACAAAGTCTGAAGTTGTTTATTAAAGTATGACTTTATGAAGTTTCTTTCTCTCTTTTATGTTTAACAATTAAACAGGTCTATTTTTACTTTCTTCTATCTTCAATAGAAGAAAGTATTGTAACAGATTTTTTCGATTTCTGGTTTCGGTGGGCTTAGACGTTTTCGAGGTCAGAGATCCCAAAACATGTTTATACAAAATGTCTGTCTGTCATCATACCATCAAAAAGTGTATGAAGTTATGCATAGAATTGAACCAAATTTTTTGTGAATGTTTTTGGCTATAGCCAGCTGGCCTTCCTTTAATATTGGAACATTCCACTGGATATAATCGTGATTTTTGTGCCATTTTCATTATTGTGCTATCGAAAAGTGTATGAAGTTATGCATAGAATTGAACCAAATTTTTTGCGTATGTTTTTGGCTGTGGCCAGCAGTTCTTTCTTCAATATGGAAGCATTCTGCCGGAAGGGAGTGCTGTAATTGCGATTTTGTGCCACTTTCATTATTGTACTATCGAAAAGCGTATGTTAAATATGTAATGATAAGTTATCTATATAATTGAACAAAATTTTTTGTGTATGTTTTTGGCTATATCCAGCAGGTTCTCCTTTAAATTGCAAATATTCCGCCAGAAGGGTGTGCTGTAATAGTGATTTTTGTGCCATTTTCATTCTTGTACCATCAAAAAGTGTATGAAGTTATGCATAGAATTGAACCAATTTTTGGGCTTATGTTTTAGGCTAACAACTAACTGGTCCTCCTTCAATTTGAAAATATTCTGCTGGAAGGGGGCGCTATAATAGTGATTTTTGTGTTATTTCCATTATTTTACCATAAAAAAGTGTATGAAGCTAAGCATAGAATTGAAACAGTCTTTTGTGTATATTTTTGGCTATGGCCGGCAGTTTTTCTTGAATTTGGAAATATTCCGCCAGAAGGTGGCACTGTGACAACGTTTTTTGTAAATTTTTTTCAATTTTTGCAGTTTTTTGTACTGTGTATTGGTGGCTCATGAAGCCATGGGAACTTCGCACCTGCTAAGCTGGCTATTCACAATCAGGTGGTGTACAACAGAATAACGAAAAAAATTATTGATTTTAATAAATATCATGATCGAGATTAACTTATTCTTATTTTGATTAATTGACGAGTAGAAATTTTAGATCAAAATCAAAGTTTGTATAATATCGAACTAATAATATCAAAGTATTAACATTTGGAACTACTTTTTGAAATATTAAGATGTATGAGATAGAAGAAAGTTTTGGGATTGGCCCATCCAATTAGTTATTTTTGTAACTTCATTATAAATAAAGTATTTAAAATGAAAAGTAATTTTCTTTTTACTTATAAATATCACAATAATTTAACTTAAAATAAAACTAAATGTGACTCAAAGCAAAACAGCATTAAATAATTAAAACAGAAAAAAGGCATCAACTAAACCTATATTTGGAGAAAATAACTCTTTAATCATGGGTATATTAGTAGATATTTTATGTTTAAATTATAAAAAGAAGGTATTTCTTTGTGAAAATAGTAAAATACTCTACAATTATAGGTATATTAATTGGTTGAAATTTGTTACACAAATTATCAGCATTTCATTGTACAAATTAATTATTAGCAATTATCAATATAGTCAATCCCAAATTCCGTAGCAATTCTCAGCATTTCATTGTACAAATAAACAGAATATTTTAATGTTTAAATTTCATTTTTTATACAACATTATTAATATACATTACACGGCTTAAATGGCAGATACATGTCTTGAATTTCGAGATGGGGATGGTAGGATTCGTGCCCTAAAGAATATTGGGGGCGGGGGGCTCCTGTTTCCAAAAAATCATTTTCCGAAAATGTTTCTTTGTAAAACGACGATGAGGTGTCGGAACCGACTGACAAATTTTGCGATAATTTCCACTATCGATTTGCAGATTTCAGTTTCTTCTTACAACAAACTGACAAAATTCAAGTTTGTTTTTCTGCATCTGACCAAAAAAGTTTGTGATTTTTCTCCACGATCAACTGAGGAATTTCTTGATTTTTTTTTTTTTTTTGGAGACCGATTGGTGAATTTCATAATTTTTTTTTCCGCAATCATTGACAAATTTAGAAATTTTATTCTGTGACCGATTGGCAAATTTCCCTGTTTGTTCTTGTGACATGCTGATGAAAGTAACGATTGTTTCTCTGCATCCAATTGAAAAAATTCGCATTTTTTGTCTGCGACCGGCTGAGGAATTTCACGGTATTTGCTCGTGACGGACTGGCAAATTTCACGATACTTTTCTATGATCGATTGACAAATTTCGTGATATTTTCCCACTGTCGATTTTTCATGAACTTCAGTTTTTTTTTCGCAACCAATCGACAAATTATTTTATTTATTTTCACCATGATTGACGAAGTCGGCAATTTTTTTTTCTATGACCGTTTTACGTATTTTGCGATGTGTTTTCCTGTGTGCTCAAAATAGGAAATAACTAAAAGAGCAGCAACAGCCACCGGAAACTAAGCTCTACCAAATTGGACAATAGTCAGCACTAAACAAAATGAGATTACACTTGTGGTGCACATGAAAAAAAAAAAAAAAAACTGATGAACTTAAAAAAAAAAAAAACATATTTAGAAACAACAAACTAGTTGTTTCTCACAATTAACAGAAATTAGGATATGACTTTTTGAAATCAACCTTTTCTCGTGTAATAGAAGAAATCAATTGACTATTCCCTTTTCAAACTTTGGATATGGATTTAAAATTCCGATGCATAGAACATAGTTCAATTAACGAAAATACCAGGGATTACAGTTTTGAATATAATTCCATTAAGGATATAATAAAACAAATTTGCTCAGAAGTGACATAGCATCACCGATATGCATTATTCATGTAAGTTAAAAATTAATGCACATCAGATTTTGCAAAGTTTTCTAAAACTCTTTCAGAGAGCATAACCATGTGTTTCCGATAATTTCTAAACTTTCTGTTTGTCAAAAGTATAACTTGTGAAAGAGGCTAAAGTACGCAAAATGGAATAAAATCTAACATTAGGTGAAAGTTGAAAAATAGGCATGGTATATATAAAGCTTGGTTCTGTTCCTTTTGTTTTAATAAAATAAAAATTTTGAATAATTATCTTGAGTTGTTAATTTAAATTGTTTCAATGGTATTTTGTCATGTCTATATAAATGTAATTCTTTAAGTAGCACATAAAAAATAAGGGGGTTGAATGATTTTTTTTTTCTTTCTAACAGTTCAACTCCCCTGCATTTATAAATTTTGGGTATGAAACTCCCCTCCTGGGAAAACTTGAATTGCAAGCCTTGATATTCAAAGAGATATAGTTTTTGTAAATTATATTTTAATATGTTTAAAATGTTTTAATGATGTGTGAAACATGTTTGTAATTTATTGTTATGAGATGACATTATATAGAGAAATAATTCACTATATAACTAAAAACATATCTAGTGCCGGATATCCGAATCCGGCAGGCGAAGGAGCTTCGGATATCCGTTATCCGATATCCGGCAAAATCAATATCCGGTGCATCCCTAGTACCATCCCTTGACCACTGCTTCCAACAATCATGCACAGTGGATAAATTCCAGCCTAGTCTTTCTGCAATATCGCGGAAAGAAAATCCACCTTCTCGTAGCCGAATATGCGACCTCGTTCCAAATCGGTGAGCTGTTGACAGTGGCTTCTTCGTCTTGTTAAAGGCATTCTTGGCTAACATCAACTCAATACGTCACATTTCGAAGCTAAATAACGCCTACGAACTTTACAGCACGCATTTAAAGTAAACCTGATCTGCAAGTTCTGAGTGGCGCTACTAGCACCACACTTATGCGTGAAATTTCAATCGATGTCACCTTTCAGATGTATAAACACGCCTACCAATTTTCGTTTATCTAACACAAGTCTTTCTTGGTGTTGGGATTTTTTTTTCCGTCAGTGTAAAATATGGCCTGTAAGTAAGCAGTTGAACTCACCAAAGAGCATATTACTTAGCTTTTTATGCATGAAGGATAGGACATGAAGACATCGATAATTTAAAATTCACAAAATTATGACTAGAATTTTCACAAAAATAAGAAAAACTTCACAATTTCACAGAAACAGGATCTTTTGAGAAAAGTCTGGACAGACCCCTGAAAATATTAATTTCCTGAGGATTTCAAAAATACAAATGCATCACACACCCATTAGGATTAACATTTTATTTTCGTTTTTAAATATATAAACTTTTAAAAATAAACTGAATAACTTATATTATTAATTTTCAGTTAAATAAATTTAGCCAGATCAATTTTGAAGTACATGCAAGAACTCAGGCCATACAAGAGATTCGAATAAAACTCCAAGATATATGCATAAGTAATTTATTAAAGACAATCTAATATTGCCATGGGGCGGCCTAACCTCAGTACAAGAGAGAAGATCCGCTCAACATGTTTTCAGCAGCACGATCAGAGATAGAATGATGAACGGTTGTCAGATTTGATCGCAAATGCATCGAGCCACAGTGTTGGAACCCTGAACCATTATAACCCCAAGGAATATATCACCTAATGGGCATTTTGAATTACAATCTAGCCAAATGATCGTTAACTGGCATATCAAAATTTTAACGTACTTACACAAGTGCCAAAGCTGAGTAATGGGAAATTTATATTTAGAAGCAGACATTAATCAATGCCTGACACCTTCTATAATATAAACAGACTTTTTTGAGACCAAAAAAGCATTAGTATAGACTATCAAACTGAGCATTAACAATAAGTGTTTAAATTACTGCTGCAAAAAAAATATGATCCAAGAATATCTTTTTTTTATATTTGCTAACTGAAAAAAAAAAGTATGCATGCACATTTAATGAATTAAGGATGAGAAAATAGATTTATTTTATTAATGGCTTTGGGTGAACTAGGGAGCGTTTAAAGTGAATGTTATTTAAAGCTTAAAAGAGAAGAAGGAATAGATATATTTTTATAAAGGAAATTTTTATTAAATTTGTAATTGTGAAAGGAGAAATTTAATTTTAAAATGGGGATGAATAATGATATGTGATGTGCAAATTTCAGCATCACAGAGGGAAACTTGAAATCCCACTGAACAGCCTTAACAATGTACTACCTTCAAATAAAGCAAAGATAGATCTGGCAAACAGATAACAGACAGGTTACAACATGAATATCTAACAGTTTAATGAAACAGGTGTTCAATACAGTAGTTTAGTTAATAAAATAGAATAAAAGAAGGAACATTCTATGAAACACACTGTCAAATACATTTTGTTGATGAGAATGCTATTTTAAAGATTGATCTCACTTATAGGACTTTTGAGAAGCTTCTTCACAAATCATATCATCCATTGCATTTTCTTAATCATTATCTTAATCTCATCTTACACATTGGCAGCCAGCCCTCCTGCTTGAGCCGAGTCCTTAAAATCATATTTATGTTGACTGTTGCTGCAATTATTTAATTTTAACACTGTTAAAATAATTTCATATATAAAAAATATTTTTATATTGAAAAATATATTTTCAAATATTTAAACGTATTCTAAAATAAAGGACAGATAAAGGATACTGCAGTTATACATTTTAATATTGAAAAGTTTTTGTTTCTATAACAACAAAATTGAATCGACAGTGCTCAATTGAACTTAATTTTGAGATTGAAACAATTTTAATTAATTTTAATTTCGTTTTAGTTCATAAAATTTTATAGTTAACTTTCATAAAAATGTATATATGACAAAACTATAGTTAAAACAAACTAAAACTGACAAAACTAAAGTTATTTAAATTAAGTTTATTTAAACAAGTTCAACATAAAACATTTTTACCTTAAAGAGTATTTGATATTAAAAAGTACTTTTTGAAATTTTATTCCATCGCCAACCGGTGATAAATCACCAAATAACGAAATGTTCATTATTTTTTTTACGGACACTATCAAGTTTCCGCCAAATTTTTTTTTATAAACATACCTATCCTCATGAGAAGAAAATTCTATAATATTTTCAGAGTATGCCCGTATGGTGACCTTCCTTGTTAGATCATTCATGCCAACGATCGTGCGGATAATACTAATTACAGTATACTACTTTTTTACTTTCTTCTATCTTTACAAGAAGAAAGTATTGGATTCATGAAAATTTTTGAATTCCGGTTTCCGATGGATTTACACGTTTTAGGGGTCAGAGAACCCAAAAAGCATGTTTTTACAAAATGTCTGTCTGTGTGCGACACGAATTTTGTGGGCGCTCTATCTCAATAACTAATGCACGGAATTTAATAAAAATTTATATCCAGTTAGTCCCTGATACAAATTCATGCTGATTAGTTTTTGGTGCAAATCGCTCAACAGGTGGCGCTGCTATACTGCATTTTTTACGATTTCTGCAATGGCTCTATCTTAAGACCTAATGCACGGATTTTCATGAAAATTCTGATACAGTTAGTCCTGTATATGACTTGACGCTGATTACGTGTTGGTGTAAATCGCTCAACAGGTGGCGTTGCTCTGCTGCATTTTGCACAATTACCGCAATAGCTCTATCTCAAAAACTAATGCACGAATTTTCATCTAACTTCAGATTAAGTTAGATGTTAACACAAGTTGTTGCTCATTAGGTTTTGGTGTTAATCGTCCAATAGGTGGGGCTGCTATGCTGGAATTTTTATGATTTTCGCAATAACTCTATCTCAAAAACTAATGCACGGATTTTCCCCAAACTTCAGATTGAGTTAGACTTTGACATAAGTGGTTGCTTGGTGGTTTTGATGTAACATAGGTTTTGGTGTAAAACACCCAATAGGTGGCGCTGCTAGGCTGAATTTTGCTGGATTTACACGATTTCAGAGATAGCCATATCTCAAGAACTAATGCACGGAATTTCATATCTTTAGAATCCCCACGATGGGCATAGATTGCCGTTTAATTTTGGCAGTGTGATAGCGAATTTACAAGTATTAACATGTATGAGACAGAAGAAAGTTTTGGGATTGGAACATCCGACTAGTTTTTCTTTTTCTATTGTAATTTCTTAGTTACTAAAGTTGCCATATTAAAGGAAATTGCAAATATATATATATATACGCATAGTATAGGACCTATTATCCAGAATTCTGCCAATATTTTCAAAAACATAAAAATAACAAAATTAAAACAATCACATGTAAGATATAAAAAAATACTTACCTTTTGCATTTCAAAAAAATAAATTCTTTACTAATCAATGGCAACAATGAATAAAATAGTGAAAATTTTCACAAAATGTGGGTGATTTTGCTGACTATGCAAGAAAAATTTTACTATAATGATTCTTACTGTTTTTATGAATTCCACCAAGAAAAATTTAAATTGTGAGTTCTGGATTGTGTGATGAGGGAGTGAAGGCACAAGCAACTAGATAAAACGCTGCTTTTATACATGTATTCAAGTAACACAATGACATAGCCATAATATTTTCTCGGAGTGAGGTGGACGGAGCAAAGTATCTGGGTCATTTTCAAAATAAGTACATTTTCAGCAATTTTTTTTTAAATTTTAAAGTATAACTTTTTCCACAAATTTTTTTACTATGATAAAATAAAAGATAATTGTAGCTCAAATAATGCAGTGGCTGAGCTTAATCAACTCATTAACACAAATACATTAATTACTTTAGAGTAAGTATTAGTTAGACCATAGACATGCGTTAGGCCAGTGACATTTTGCATTAGACTGTTGACATTTTTGTTTTAACCCAAAGACATTCTTTAGTAAAGTTGTGAATAGTCATAATATTATTATTATAACTTTTAAAATACATTTTCTACATGAAATTATTTTATTGCTTCACATTGGGCCACTGGCATAACAGGATTTTTCACTAGTTTAACAAATATATTGTTAGGCCAGTGACATTTCTTAAGAAATACATTTTTATTCCTCATTTAAAAATAGTAATATTATGATTTAGGGTGTTAAACAAAACTTTTTTTACTGTATTATTATTAGGGATGCAACGGATATCCGGCAAATATCCGATATCCGGCATATCCGGCTGATTTTTCAATATCCGAAATACCGTCAGATATCCGAATCACAATCATCGGATATCCGACTTCTCTGCCGGATATCCGGCAATACGTAGCAAAGCACATATATAAGGATAAGAGAAATCGTTTGACCCAAACAATGCCAAACAACTTTTGTTTATAATGCAAAATATGAAAGTAAGTCCACTATTCATGAATAAAAGGTAATTCTCAAAAGTTTAAAGAATTGCCAGCTTTCCTAACATTGGTATTAGAACTTTTTATAATAAATTTAAGAATTTATGTTTACATCTTTTAGAAAATTGTACCTTTACTTTCAGAATGTGAAACAAAATCTCAAGTTGTTTATTTAAAGTATGACTTTATTAATTTTCTTTCTCTCTTTTAAGTTTAACAATTAAACAGGCCTATTTTTACTTTCTTCTATCTTCAATAGAAGAAAGTATTGTAACTGAGATTTTTTCGATTTCTGGTTTTCGGTGGACTTAGACGTTTTAGGGGCCAGAGATCCCAAAACATGTTTATACAAAATGTCTGTCTGTCTGTAATCATACCATCAAAAAGTGTATGAAGTTATGCATAGAATTGAACCAATTTTTTTGTGAATGTTTTTGGCTATAGCCAGCTGGCCCTCCTTCAATGTTGGAACATTCCACTGGAAGGGGGTGCTGTAATCGTGATTTGTTTGCCATTTTCATTCTTGCGCCATCAAAAAGTGTATGAAGTTAATGCATAGAATTGAACCAAATTTTTTGTGTATGTTTTTGGCTGTGGCCAGCAGGTCCTTCTTCAATATGGAAGCATTCTGCCGGAAGGAAGTGCTGTAATTGCGATTTTTGTGCCATTTTCATTATTGTACTATTGAAAAGTGTATGTTAAATATGTAATGATAAGTTATCCATATAATTGAACAAAATTTTTTGTGTATATTTTTGGCTATGTCCAGCAGGTTCTCCTTTAAATTGGAAATATTCTGCCAGAAGGGTGCGCTGTAATAGTGATTTTTGTGCCATTTTCATTCTTGTACCATCGAAAAGTGTATGAAGTTATGTATACTAGAATTGAACCAATTTTGGGGGGGGGGGGGTATTATTTTGGCTATGGCCAACTGGTCCTCCTTCAATTTGAAAATATTCTGCTGGAAGGGGGCACTATAGTAGTGATTTTTGTGTTATTTTCATTATTTTATCATCGAAAAGTGTATGAAGCTAAGCATAGAATTGAACCAATTTTTTGTGTATATTTTTGGCTATGGCCGGCAGTTTTTTTTTTTTTAAATTTGGAAATATTCCGCCAGAAGATGGCACTGTGACAGCATTTTTTGTAAAATTTTCTCAATTTTTCGCAGTTCTTTGTACTGTATATTGGTGGCTCGTGAAGCCATGGGAACTTCGCATCCTGCTAAGCTGGTTATTCACAATCAGCTGATGTACAACAGAATAACGAAAAAAATTTATTGATTTTAATAAATATCATAATCGAGATTAACTTATTCTTATTTTGATTAATTGACGAGCAGAAATTTTAGATCAAAATCAAAGTTGGTATAATATTGAACTAATAATATTGAAGTATTAACATTTGGAACTACTTTTTAAAATATTAAGATGTATGAGATAGAAAAAAGTTTTGGGATTGGCACATCCAATTAGTTATTTTTGTAACTTCATTATAAATAAAATAATTAAAATTAAAAGTAATTTTCTTTTTACTTATAAATATCACAGTAATTTAACTTAAAATAAAACTAAATGTGACTTAAAGCAAAACACAGGCATGCAAGTGTAATAATGCTTCCAAAAAAGTGAGAAAAGTGACTAAAAGACCAAAAAAAGTGACAAAAAAGTGACTAAAGCATGCCAAAAAAGTGACTAAAACGCGCCAAAAAAGTGACTAAAGCGTATAAAAAAAAGTGCCTAATTCAAAAAACCAAAAAAAAAGTGACATGAATGGTACAAGACAAAGTTTTTTTTTTATCAATTTGTAAGTTAAATTCAGTAAATAAGACACATTTTTGTTTTTTAAATGAAAATCCCCTACCAAAATGCCAGATAAGATCAAACCTCAGTTTTATTTAATCATGTAAAACAAAAAGTACGATGTTATCATAATAAACTTTTAAAATTGAATTATAATAAGTAAGCTGTTGTCACAACAAAATGTCAGGGGTGCTACCTTTCACTTTTTATTACCTCTATTTCTAAAGAACAATTTTCATTTTATTTTTACAACGTTTACAATAGGAAATCTACTGATTGCAAATAGTAATATTAAAAAAGATGACTGGTAGCATCCTTGCAATATTTTCTGGAACAAATTCAAATTATAGCTGCAACTAACTATACAAAAAGAAACTAATGTTTAAGAAAAAATGATAAAAATAAAGAAAAGTTAAAATTCTAGTGCTAAATCCATCCCGAGTAAATAATTACAACTCTTAGAAAAAGCACAAATAAAATGTAACAAATTGCTTACAAGTGTATACATATATATAAATATTAAAAATATTTTTAAAGATATTAAAAATCCATTAAACTCTAGAACTGTTTCAACCGATGCACTTGGCCATCATCAGTGGAAAATTAAATGTTGTCATGTCTCTTTGTGCCTACTCAAGAATAGTCCAGGAGAGACCATTCTAGATTAAGGGTGGTACGGAAGATAAGGCGACAGAAAAAGGTATTCAAATATTCATCAAAAACATGCTTTCATATATTATCTAGCAATCACTTCCAAATTCCATGGATGTCATATGACAATACATTTTTACAAACTAAATCTTTTTTAGAAATTATCTCAAAAGATTCCTTAATAATGGCTTCTTAGTAATTATTTATATGGAAAATTATTAATTCGAGATTTATTTCATATACTGTCAGAAAAATTATGCATTTTTGATGCCTTATAATAATAAGTAAATGCATACTTAAGATGTATATTATTCATTTTTAACACCATCCTACTATAAAAATACAAAATATTGATTATAATTAGTACAGGGTTAAAACTCATTTGTAAAAAACCTGCACATAAATATTGTAATGGGAGATAGACAGTAAAATACTGATTATGTAGCACAAAAAGGTATGCCACATAACAATGATATAGTAAAAAAAAATATTTTAACATACTGGACATTCAAAATTCCTCTCATTTTAAGACACTACTAAAAAAAAATATCAAACTATCAAACATGAAATATTACAATATCATACTCTTAATACCTTCCTGAAAGATAATAAAAATCTTAAAAACACACACATAATTAAATTAATAACTTACTATTATTAATTACTCTGATCTTTTAAATGCTAAAATTAATATAATATCATAAAGGTGGTGATTGCTTTTTAGGGAACTTTCTGTTTTGATTCTTGCAATACAAAACAGAATTGTGAAATGGAGATACAATGAAGTATTCCGTGCCGTGAATCTCACAGACACGTGATGGGATTTTTTTTATATTAATTCTACCCTACTTTTCACCGAAACTCAAACTGAAGTGAAAAAGGTTTCGCTAGTATTAGCCGTTATCTTACTTTTGTAGGTAAACGCAATATAAGCAAGATAAAAAAAATATATAAGTAAGAAAATCTTAATACAGTTTAAATGATGAATTTTTCTTAATGTAAAAATTGCTTGTTTAACTGCCCCCTTATATTAGCCAGGCTTGTATTAACAGAGTTAGGTTGTATTTACACATGGTCTTTTTTTATTGAGAGAGAATATGAACAATTATTGATGTTGGGGATATCGACAAGGCTGAAAGATAAAAATGAAATGTGAGTAAACCAGCTCCTTCACTTTCAGAAACTTAATCTCTTTAGGGCACAGATGTCATATACACATATTGACACGATTGTTTTCCGACGCCAATTTGGCAAAAACATCAACAACATCCGGGTTACCATATCAAGCAAAATAACGACACTTTGGTGCCAATTAAGCACCCGCTGTGTATATGACATTGGCATTAGAAAAAAATCGCGCCAATAGGGGCCTCTTTAGTCAAAAAAAGTGACTAAAAGTGACTTTTTATTAAATAAGTGACTAAAAGTGACAAAATTTAAAATAAGTGACTAAAAGTGAGAAAAGTGACTAACTGGCATCCCTGCAAAACAGTATTAAATAATTAAAACAGAAAAAAGACATCAACTAAACCTATATTTGGAGAAAATAACTCGTTAATCATGGGTATATTAGTAGGTATGTTATGTTTAAATTATAAAAAGAAAGTATGTATTTCTTTGTGAAAATACTGTACAATTATAAGCCTATTAATTGGTTAAAATTTGTTACACAAATTATCAGCATTTCATTGTACAAATTAATTATTAGCAATTATCAATATAGTCAATCCCATATACAAATCCAGTAGCAATTATCAGCATTTGATTGTACAAATAAACAGAATATTTTAATGTTTAAATTAAATTTTTTATACAACATTATTAATATACATCACACGGCTTGAAAGGCAGATACATGTCTTGAATTTCGAGATGGGATGGCAGGATTCGTGCCCTAAAGAATATTGGGGGCGGGAAGCTCCTGTTTCCAAAAAATCATTTTCCGAACATGTTTCTTTGTAAAACGACGATGAAGTGTCGGGACCGACTGACAAATTTCATGATATTTTCCACTATCGATTTGCAGGTTTCACAGTTTCTTCTTACAACAAATTGGCAAAATTAGTGTTTGTTTTTCTGCATCTGACCAAAAAAGTTTGCGATTTTTCTCCTCGACCGACTGACGAATTTCTTGATTTTTTTCTGGAGACCAATTGATGAATTTCACTTTTTTTTTTTTTTTTTCGCAGTCAATTGACAAATTTAGAAAATTTATTCTGTGACCGATTGACAAATTTCCCTGTTTGTTCTTGTGACATACTGATGAAAGTAACGATTGTTTTTCTGCATCCGATTGAAAAATTTCGCATTTTTTCTCTGCGACCGGCTGAGGAATTTCACGGTATTTGCTCGTGACAGACTGGCAAATTTCACGATACTTTTCCATGACCAATTGACGAATTTCATGATATTTTCCCACTTTCGATTTCCCATGAACTTCAGTTTTTTTTTCTCGCAACCAATCGACAAATTATTTTATTTATTTTCACCATGATTGACAAAATCAGCAGTTTTTTTCTATGACTGTTTTACGTATTTTGCGATGTTTTTCCCGTGTGCCCAAAATTGGAAATAACTAAAAGGGCAGCAACGGCCACCAGAGACTAAGCTCTACCACATTGGATAATAGTCAGCACTAAACAAAATGAGATTACATTTGTGGTGCACATGAAAAAAAAAACTTTGATGAACTTAAAAAAAAAACATATTTAGAAACAACAAACTACTTGTTTCTCACAATTAACAGAAATTAGGACATGACTTTTTGAAACCAACCTTTTCTCGTGTAATAGAAAAAATCAATTGACTATTCCCTTTTCAAACTTTGGATATGGATTTAAAATTCCAATGCATAGAACATAGTTCAATTAACGAAAATACCAGGGATTACAGTTTTGAATATAATTCCATTAAGGATATAATAAAACAAATTTTTTCAGAATTGACACACCATCACCGTAGGATATTGACAATAGAATCACCGATATGCATTATTCATGCATTTTTAACTTACTGTTAAAAATTAATGCACATCAGATTTTGCAAAATTTTCTAAATTTTTTTAACAGAGCATAACCATGCGTTTCCGATAATTTCTAAAGTTATAAAAGTTGGTCTGTGCTATTTGTCAAAAGTGTAACTTGTGAAAGAGGCTAAATCACGCAAAATGAAATAAAATCTAAATTATGAAATTCATTTAGCAACCCAATTGTTAACTGCCCATAACATTAGGTGAAAGTTGAAAAATAGACATGGTATATACAAAGCTTGTTTCTGCTCCTTTGTTTTAATAAAATAAAAATTTTGAATAATTATCTTGAGTTGTTAATTTAAATTGTTTCAATGGTATTTTGTCATGTCTGTATAAATGTAATTCTTTAAGTAGCACATAAAAAATAACGGGGTTTAAAGATTTTTTTTTCCCTTTCTAACAGTTCAACTAACCTGCATTTATAAATTTTGGGTATGAAAACTCCCCTCCTGGGAAAACTTGAATTGCAGGCCCTGATATTCAAAGAGATATAGTTTTTGTAAATTATATTTCAATACATTTAAAATGTTTTAATGATGTGTGAAACATGTTTGTAGTTTATTGTTCTGAGATGACATTATATAGAGAAATAATTCACTATATAACTAAAAACATATCTAGTGCCGGATATCCGAATCCGGCAGGCGAAGGTTCTTCGGATATCCGGTATCCGATATCCGGCAAAATCAATATCCGGTGCATCCCTAATTATTATAAACTTTTTATTAAATTGATTTAACTGTTATCTGTTTAATAGAATATTTGTTAGACCAGTGACACATAATAAAAGAACTTAGCTGATTTAGGAATATTTTTTTCGTTTTTTAAACAGTAGACCACATGGAAGCAGCTAGTTTTCCCACCATTTTATTTATTAACAGTGTTACTAACATAAAAAATCAAATTTCTTCAATTTTTATCATCAGAGTAGTATTTAAAACTGAAAAATATTAGTTGTTAGACCACTGACACAAAACATGTAAGACAGTCTTATTTCATAAAATTTTTCTTTATTAAAATCAATTTTCAGACATATTGCCATAACTACTCAAAATTTATATTGTTTTCTAAATAAAATTGCACAGATCAATGAAAATAGTGATTATTGATCAGAAATTATAACATGTCAAAGATCAAAGTTTGGATTTGAGACAAGCATTGTTCCCATAGAAAAGTCAATCATTTATTTTTATTTTTTGGCTAATTTAATCTATTTTTATACAAATTACTTGTTTTAACACTTGGATTATTAAAAAAAGAAATAAAGAACAATTATGGGTTTGAAATTTTTACCTATTTCTAATATTATAAATCTTAGAACAGTAAGACACCAAATTGTACTTATTTTGAAAATGACCCATCTGTGATTTTTTTTTTTGGGGGGGGGGGGACTTTGTATCCCCCGGCCACTAAAGTATAGCACAAAATTAGCACTCACCAATCGTCGAGTAACACTTAAAACGGGGCAATTAACTTTATTGTCCTCACTCGCCAAACTCAATGGGCACCACTCGCCAAACGAGATGGTTGAAAGATTGATGCCAGGGAGGTAAGGGATGAAATTCGTTCGGAATTTACGGTGTCCAGATCGACGGTTCTCCCGAACGTAAGAAAAGAAAGTAGCAGGCATGATTCTGTCGTGAATTTTCTGAAAATTTAAAAAATATCAGTCATTGTTCCGAAAATTTGGACATAAAAATATCGATAATTTCGACATGATCGCCGAAAAAAATCAACTTCATCAATCGTTCACAGAAAAAAATCATCAATTCCATCAAAGAATCGCGAAAAAACATGAATTTCGCCCAAGGACCATGTAAAAAACGCGAATTTCGTCAAAAATTCGCAGAAAAAACGCAAATTTCGTCAAAGAAACGCAAAAAAATAACAAAATTCTTCGAAGTATCCCGCAAAAAACGCAAATTTTGTGAAAAGATCGCGGAAAAACGCAAATTTCTTGAAAAGATCGCGGACAAAAATGCAACTTTCGTGAAAAGATCGTGGAAAAACGCAACATTCGTGACAGGATCGCGGAAAAAACGCAAATTTTGCAAAAAGATTGCAGATAAAACACAAATTTCGTGAAAAGATTGAGGAAAAAACGCAAATTTCATAGAAAAAAATCGCGGAAAAAACGCATCGGGGAAAAGATTGCGGAAAAACACAAACTTAATCAAAAGATCGTGGGAAAAAACGCAAATTTCGTCAACAAATTAGAAAAAAATGCAAATTTTTTCAAAGAATGGCGAAAATTCCCCACAAATTTCGACAAAAGATTACGAAAAAACGCAGATTTCGTGAAAAGATCGCGGAAAAAATGCAGATTTTGTCAAAAGATCATGAAAAAACGTGAATTTCGTCAAAAGACAGAGTAAAAAACTCGCGAAATTTGTTATATGGTCGCAGAAAAATGCATAGCTAGTGCCAGGGAGGGGGGGGATTCCCCTCTCTGCTGTAACCTTTCTGAAAATTTGCGTGTGAATTTATTTTATTGCAATTAATAGTAAATATAAAATATTCAAGATTTTATTAAAATAATTCTTAAAATATATTTCAATTTTCTTGTCTCTTTTATACATTGCATTAAGTATGCCTAAATATCTTCAAATATGTGTTTGACTTTTATTTTGAAAGCAGTAATTTCTTGGTTATATTTTTCTGTTAGACGTTAATGCCAGTCCTTTTTTCAGTTGAGTGTAATCATATCGAATGGTAAGTAAAAAATATTAGTAAATTACAATGTTGATAGTTAGAAAAAACACAATTTTGTATGGAGCGTACATAACTTTGTTACTGGCAAGTGGTTAAAAAGGACAGGCCAGTGAAAAAAATCAGTGTACTGGCCAGTGGCCAGTGGGTAAAAATGCTAATTTTGACCTATACACTAAAGTAACATATTTTAGTGGTTACACATTGAAACAATGGACTGAAAAAACTTAGGAATCTGTAAAATTTTCGAAACATTTCAGAAATTGTAAAATTTTAGTAAAAATTGACAAACTTTGAAAGTTTCCGAATAAAATTTTTTTCTTGATTTTGGAATTCCGGATAATGGATACAATAGTACCACATTTCTGGAAATAAAGAACAGCTCCTACTTCAGTTCTTTGGAATCCCTCAAATACATTATCCAAAGTGCAGAGTATACAAAAAAAAAAAGTTAAAACTATACAGAACATAGAATGCAGTCACAATTTAGAAAGAAAAAAATAAGGATTACTGTCATTAGTATAATTGGCACAATGTATGCAATCTGGCACAGATAATACATAAATACCAAACAATGTAAGTACCGATACTTCTATCAAAAAATGAACGGAAAATAAGAACAATGGAAGAAAAGAGAAAGGTATGTAAAAGACCTTAATCAAATACTATAATTATTTCAAACAAATATATTATTTATAGAACTATAATATACAGACTTTCAAAATATCGTTTTCTGGTCCAAGTTAATACATATTCTCTTCAGTGAGTAAAGTAAGTTGAATGGAAAACACTGGAGGGTATTTTTTAGATAATGCTTTTGGAAACTTCTTCTGTTTTAGATTTTAAACTATTTTTGACTAATTATTACAAGATAATAAAATGTAATCTTATCCTATTTCAAAAGTTGGTCTTATTAAAAAATTACCCCCTTGGGAGCATAGACATAGAGTTTGGAAATTATTGGCCCAACTTTATAAATAACTCTCTGACGTACGTGATGTGAGTGTGTAAACATGTATGTGAATGTAAAATAAATTATCAAGTTAATGCTACTAATTTAACCCACTTTTAAAAAAATTAAACAGAAACATGTACTGATAAATAAATCACAAGTTAAATAAAACTTTAAGACAATGTAAACTTCGAATTCACAGAACCATTTATAAAATAATAAATATACTTGCTGTTATGGTAGAAGATAATGCAAACCTAAAAATGCAAGGTTTTGCGTTACATAGAATTTTGCATTATATAGATCACTTCATACATCATTAAAACTTACTTTGTAAACATGGCCAAACAGGTCTGGAACATATCAATATCACAGTAAAAGATATTTGTATTCCTCATCACCAAAAGTTGTGTAGATTATGAATTTTTGCATAATATAGATCATTTTATATAGTGTAAAATTATTACCTTATAAACATGATCAAAATACACCTGGACAGAATCATTATATTATTTATTTCTAACATTTTTTAATTCAATGATAGCAATTTTTTCATTAAAAAAAAATCTGATTTGTGGAGATTAGTGATGCACAGAATATTCAGTTTGGCTGAATATCAAACTATTCGGTATGCCGAATATTCGGCTTGGCCAAATAGCAAACTATTCGTCCTGCCAAATATTCGGTTTGGTTGAATATCGAAATATTCGGCCAAGCTGAATACTTAAAAAAAACCCTTAAAACATATTTTTTAAAAACCTTATACAACTTCTACGTTTAACTAGTGTTGACTCCAAGCCGCTTTAGCAGGGCGCAGCGCTCGGTGGCCCTTTTTATTTCTTTTTTGCGCCCGGCGGCTCTTTTAAACCCTTCCGATGTGCCTGGCTGCCCTTTTTAACATTTCCTTGCCCCGAAATTGTTAATACATTGAATTGCCCCATAGCAATTCAATTGATCCCAGGAAAATATCGCAAATTCTAGGCACTCTAAACAAACCAGTTCAAAATATTTTTTGTGAATAAGGTACAAGTCTCCCCTTTTTGAAAAAAATGTGCCCTTTTTTTTAGAATAGAGAATAGCCCTTTTTGAAAAATTCTCGCCCAGCGGCCTTTTTTTCTAGAGTCAACACTATTAACAGTCAACTTATAAAGATATTCAGAATCAGAATAATTAGAAACAGAATCATATTTAAATAAAAGAGAATGTCTTTACATTATTTATTTGCCGTTTGTTAAGTATTATTTAAGAAAATTAACCAATCACAAGGATTTTCATAGGAATTAATTATGTACAAATGCAAGTTCCTGAACATTGTTCAGTAAATAATCAGTTTATTGCTAAGATTTTAAAAACAACGTATACAATCTCTGAAAATGATTGGCCACTCCAGACAACGATCTAGGATGCATTAAAAAACTTTTTTGCTTAATCAAAGGGAGTAGAACAGTTATTTTTGCCGAGTTGCCATGTATTATTTATTTACTTATACTTTAGCTTCTTCCTGTCAAACAAATAATATATGATCCTGTACAATTTCTCTTTGATTTTAAAATGTTTGATTTACAATTTAAGAATTGTATTCATTTGTTTTAATTCACAGAAGAAGCCATGAAATTTAAAATTTTACTCATTAAAAAAGTTTTATAACTATCCTTTTCTTAAATAACTCAAAGCAGTTTTTTTTTTCAGTATAAAATTTACTTGAAAAAAGCTCTTGATTATCAAAATAAAAGTTTCTGTTTTAAATATTATGTAAAATTGTTTTAAAATTTACCATTTTAATGTCTTTAAACCTTGAAATATAAAAGTATTCAGCCGAATAGATATTATTTGGCTGGCCGAATATTTGGTATCTGGCCTAACAGTTACTATTTGGCTAGCCGAATATTCGGTATTCGGTTTGCCTGTAAGCCGAAAATTCGGTACTCGGCCAAATTCACTATTTGGTGCATCCCTAACGGAGATAAAGATTAAATATAGTCCTCCAAGAGGATAGCAATATTTTTACAATAGGATTGCAGGTTCTTCTTAAGTGTAAAATTCATTGTTTACATTTCAGAAGCTGCGTGTTATATAGAGAATTGCATTATATAGAATTGCGTTATGAAGATCTTCGACTGTATTTACAAACCGTTAATAATAAAATCATAGTGAAAATTAACTCTGAATAACGTCTTTTTTTCAGAATATGGATTTTTTCCCCCCATTTTTGTTTTTTACAATCAAAAGCTCAAACTTTTAGCATTTTATTTTTATTAGAAAATAGAGTATAAACTGAAAAAGTTTTCCTAGTGTTGTTTATCTCTGCAACTAAAAGAAAAGAGGTAAAAGTGAGAAAATTCGAGAAAAAATTTTATTTGCCCAAAACAGGCACATTAATATTTTCATAAAATATTACAAAGTCAAAAAAGGGTTTTTATATTAGGAGGAGGGGGGGGGGGCTCAGGTCCAGGGGTGTAGTCGTAAAAAACAGAGGGCATACGTTCTAAGCAGAGGGTATACGCTCAAGGCAGAGGGTATACCCTAGCGTACATATACTATAGCTTTCTTGAGAAACAGAGGGTATACGGTGTTCCTTAAAAAAATCCAGAGGGTATGCGGCGTATATCACCGTATACCCTCCACTACATCCCTGCTCAGGTCACACGAGCCCATACTACTCTGTGCCTATGGTTGGGAGAGATTCGATATTCAACTGCCACTTTAAGACAGTGTATGCTAATTTGTTTTAGCAAATGGGCACAAGAAACAATACCAAAGGTATTGTATTAATGCTGCTGTTATTGACACTATATATGCGGACATGAGTTTAAAAAGTCGCCTTATCTAGGAAATTAAGTTTTGGGAAATCACAAAAATCCTCTAAATGCATCCACTAATTTCCATTGTATACTACAATACGAGAATTGGTGGATGAAACTAGTTTTTTTGTCACAGATTGTTGTGTTTTTTTCAGTGCAGACTTACCAATAGAATAGATTGATATGCATTCACAATAGAAAACACTATTTTTTAAATTTTGGATAAGATCAGTTTTGAAACTCAACTCACCTTATAAAAATTTAAAAAATCGAGTTTTCTGTATCAATGGTGAACCTGTAACCAAAAAACACGACAATCTGTAAAAAAATTAGTTTTATTCTGTATTTCTAGCATTGTAAAATCTTGATTTGCAATGAAAACCAATGAATGTAATCAGTGGTGTTTTGTGATTTCCCAAAATTTGATTTTTTGGATAGGGCAAGTTTTCAAACTCATGTCCTCATACATACTAGTAATATTGCCACATAACAAGAAATTGAATTCTGATTTAAAACTTTATACTTTATGGGAAAATTTAAAGAAGAAAAGCATCTAATGACCTAGACCTCTATACATCATGCTACAAGTAGTTAAACAACATGATTAATCAATGAAAATAATTAGAATTTTGTAACTTGGGCAGAAAAAAGTTACAAAATTTCAAATCTTCATAAAAATGAGGGTGAATTTTGCTAAAAAATAAGCTTTTAAACTTGTCTACATTAATTTAAAAGCTTTGTATGATCTTATCTATGTCAGAGCTTTTAAAAAATACATTTTTATGCCAAAAATAAATAAATAAAACTAGGCCAAATTTCCCTATGTGAATTTCAAACTTTAAAATATACTCTCTTAAGACTGTTCTCAAGTTCACTGCTCAACAAATGCGAAATTTTCTGACACAATGATGCACAAATTTAAAATGTAAAGGTATAAAATTGGCAGACCTGACCATGGGAAAATTTTTTGATAAATAAATTATCAATCAGGTTATAAGCCTTTTTGATCACGTGACAAGCCGTTTCTCTTCTTTTGTTGACTGCTTTTTCTGTTTTCGTCGGGAAATTCCATTCAAAACACCCTTTTTGACAGTATTTTCTGAAAGATCTATTGTGTTTACAAAATAAAGGAAAATGTCTTTTGATTACATTGCTTCTGAGTAACAACACCTGCCAGTTTCATGCATTTCCGAACAAAAATGAATTAAAACTTATTTCATAAAGTTGCTCCTTTGGATTTGAGAACAGCCTTAACAAAAATCACATCCACTAAAACACAATTTTAAAAGAGATTAAAAATAAAAAAAACAGGGCACAGATGTCATATACGCACCATATTGGCACGATTTTTTTCTGACGCCAATTTGTTGAAAAAATCAACAGCATAAACAACAATATCAGATGTAAATTTCCAACTGGGTGAAAAATGTCCGGACCAGGATTCGAACCCGGGACTTCCTGGCTGAAGCCGCCAGTGCTCTGCCATCTGAGCTATCCAGCTATTTCAGCCAGGAGGTCCCGGGTTCGAATCCTGGTCCGGACATTTTGCGCCCAGTTGGAAATTTACATCTAATATGATTTGTTTACCAATTAGAATAATTGTGTTAATTCTAGTGTAATTTCGTATCCAGCGATTTCCGGAGTTCCATTACCTGAGATTTATTCTGTTGAGCTGAACCAGGTTTCAGACCAGATGCTGTAATCATCAAGGTTAGCTGGGTGAAAAAGTTCGACCAGAATCGTCCGGCATAGCTCAGATGGCAGAGCACTGGCGGCTTCAGCCAGGAGGTCCCGGGTTCGAATCCTGGTCCGGACATTTTGCGCCCAGTTGGAAATTTACATCTAATATGATTTGTTTACCAATTAGAATAATTGTGTTAATATTAATCTAGTGTAATTTCGTATCCAGCGATTTCCGGAGTTCCATTACCTGAGATTTATTCTGTTGAGCTGAACCAAGTTTCAGACCAGATGCTGTAATTCATCAAGGTTAGCTGGGTGAAAAAGTTCGACCAGAATCGTCCGGCATAGCTCAGATGGCAGAGCACTGGCGGCTTCAGCCAGGAGGTCCCGGGTTCGAATCCTGGTCCGGACATTTTGCGCCCAGTTGGAAATTTACATCTAATATGATTTGTTTACCAATTAGAATAATTGTGTTAATATTAATCTAGTGTAATTTCGTATCCAGCGATTTCCGGAGTTCCATTACCTGAGATTTATTCTGTTGAGCTGAACCAGGTTTCAGACCAGATGCTGTAATCATCAAGGTTAGCTGGGTGAAAAAGTTCGACCAGAATCGTCCGGCATAGCTCAGATGGCAGAGCACTGGCGGCTTCAGCCAGGAGGTCCCGGGTTCGAATCCTGGTCCGGACATTTTTCGCCCAGTTGGAAATTTACATCTAATATGATTTGTTTACCAATTAGAATAATTGTGTTAATATTAATCTAGAACAATATCAGGGTTACCATATCAAGCAAAATATTGACACTTTGGTGCCAGTTAAGTACCAGTTGCGTATGACTTTGGCGTCAGAAAAAAATCACGCCAGTATGGTACGTATATGACATCTGTGCCCCAAAATATCTATATACAGGATGTGAAAAAAAAAAAAAGAACAAGTACAAAATGAGATTGAAAAACTTTATAGCACTGCTAAAACAATAGAACCAGCTACTTTTGCCATAAATCTGGGTTGCCACTAGGGTGTAAAAAAATCATGGGTTTTTTTAACTTAAATCAGATTTTTTTTATTTAAATCGGATTTTTATGATTTTTTTTTTTCCCTAGCGTTCAAATACTGAATAGCTACCAAGAAGTTTAGGTTTCAAAACAATTAAACCACTAGTTGCTAGATATAATCTATGTTTTTACACTTTAATTAATAAAATTATAATTATTAGTTTGTAATTACAGAAATTATAAATCTCCAAAATAGTAGTTTCATTAGTTAGTACATACAATAACACTATATAAATTAATATTGTAATAATTATGTAAAACTTTATTAAATACTAGTGATATTTAACATTCATTACAATTATTTCTAACTGCATTTAATATTAAATAGTTAAAACTACTTCAAATTAATAATTATTAAACAATTAACTCTGTAATTAGGAACATATTATACGTTTTTAAGCTTTAATTATTAAAATGATAATTAATAATGTAGTATTCATTTTAGAAAGAAAAAGGTGGCAGGATGCTAGTTCCAAAAAAGAGCACTATTACATGAGGGTAATGATATATATAAAAAAAAGAATGTTTAGTATGATAAATAAATTGTCCTTAATTTTTAATAATTTTATGAATCACAAATATAAAAATACAATTAAATATCATATTTTAATAATATCCTGTTTTTTCTAAAGATATAAAGTTTTATTATTTTTGCATGATCTTGGACACATGAGTTGAGAAATACTGTTGAATGGGGAAGTTTTTTACAAGAAATCTCTGGCTACAACTACAGGTAAATTTCACTATTTTTTAAAAAGGCAGGGTGCATTTTGCCATTTTCAAAAGGGCCAGATTGTGGCACCTTAAAAAACGGCCTAGGAGAAACAGTAAGAAATTACAGAACTAATAAAAACTGCAAATATGTAATTTCATTAGTTAGTAGCACCAATAACAAAACTAACAAACATCATTTGCAGCCCGTTTTGCATTTGCACTTAGAAAAATTATTGTTAATCACCAAAATCTAAACTTACACACATATATGTGTATGCTAACCAAAAAAATTATGAAAATGAGTTAAAGCCATTCATACACACATACATAATAAATGTAAGGAGAGCCAGTTATATCTGAAATCCTCAAAATATTTATGTAATAGCATCATTACCTCTCAGTGAGGATAATTAGTTTTCAATGGTTAATTTATTTTTCTTTTTAAGAAAAGTTTTGCAAATTTAAGACATTGCAAATTATATTAAATATCATTTTTAAATGAAACTGTTTTGTGTTGGATAAAAACAATGTTTTTTACAAACTTAACTGTTTTTAAGTTTTTACAATACTCAGTAATTAAGCTTAGAAACAATTATTTAAAGCTCTTTTTTTGTTTATTCTTAAGTCAAAATACCTGTAGAAACTTTCAAATTATGTTCATCTTAGATTTTAATACTTTTTGACATTTTAAACATTTAGAAAATTTTTGATTTTAATCAATGATTTTTTTTAAAAAATCAGTTGATTAAAATCAACTGATTAAAATCGCTGACACCCTAGTTGCCACAAATAACATTTCATCGCCAAAACTTTGCCTTTATTTCACAGCTTTTTACTTTTTTTTTTTTTTTTTTGTGGACCACAAACACATCTGTTCATAAATTTCAACTATGGAAGAATAACCGGCACAGATGTCATATACGCCCATATTGTTACATATACGTTCATATTGAAGCCCATATTTTTTTCAACGCCAATTTGGCGGAAACTTAATTACTATTAATAAATAAACAACAACATCCGGGTTATCATATCAAGCAAAATAACTGCACTGTGGCACCAGTTAAGTATCCGGTGCATATATGACATTGGCATCAGAAAACAATCCTGCTAATATGACATCTGTGCGAAAACAGGAACTTATGCAAGTAATAATACAATCTTATTTCCATGCAGGGACGTAAATGTAATTAGATATTAACAGGCTCCCATCCTCCAAAAAAAGGAAACTCTTTGTCTGTAATGGAAAAATGAGAGTCATGTTGAGATCTCAAATGGAATTTGAGACACCATCTGCATTCCCTTATGTGTCTCAACTTTCATTTTATAGATAAAAACTAAATATTTTGTAAAAGTTAAAAAATTACTAATATTTTAAAGCTTAGGCAGACAAAATTCATTAGATACTTTTATAAAATTACATTTATGAAGTTAGGGAGGAAAACACTAATTTAACCATTTAATGTGAATTCACAGCATAAAGGGGGAAAAAAAGCAAAACACCGTTTTGTTTAATTTCAATAAAAGCCATCATTTTTTAAAGTGGTTAAAAATAGGGATTGACCGAAGCAGCAATTTTGCCGAATACTGAAGCTTTGGTCGAAGTGTATACCGAAGCTTCGGTATTCGGCAACCGAATACTTGAAACTTTTTAATGCACATTTTTGTATATATTAGCTTTTTTAATAAGCTTTAATTGAAATTAAATTCTCAATAATTTAATCCAGTTACATTTTTATTCTTAAATCTAACCACACACAAAAAAATTTAATGACTTCTTTCCACTTACAAATTCATTAACCTATCACTTACTTTTTATTATTTTATCACTAGTCAATACCCAAAAATAACCTATGAAAGTATTAAACTATACAGGGTATAATTAAGGATAAGGATTGTCAGAAAAACAAAAGTTCATTCAAATAAACAGAAACAATGTTGTCATTAAGCATTAAGCTGATTTACTGATTGTCTAATTATAAACATATTGAATAGGAATGTTCTCCAAATACAAAAAGGTATATCAATTTGTACATTTAACTATTTTCTGTCAAATTATTGATAGAATATTTATATTTTGATTAATATTTTAACATTGTGGTGATGAAGATAAGAAATTTGAGCGATTTTCATATAATGGTAATGAAAGCTATACGATAGGCATAGGGGTATACTTATTTGATGTGTGTATTTTCTTTAATATACATCAGGATTGGCAAACCTATGGCACACGCGCCAAAGTAAAGTTGGCACACAAAACAATTTCTCTGGCACACGAAAAAATAAACTTTATAATCATTATACAAAATACACATTTTTTTTTTTTTTTCTTATAATCAATAAAACTTTGTTCCACACGGGCAGACTATCACAAAAAATGCAGCTATTTTTGCATGATTAACACATCAAAATAATTTTCTTTTCCTGTAATGTTATGCGGTATTTTTAACATGTATTTTGCCTTTCTATACGAATTTGTAAAGTTGCAGACTAATTTTTTTAGACAGTCACTGCAATAAGATGGCAAATGGGTATTATAGTTATAAAGAAATCTCCACTGAATGATCCATCGAACATCAGCAAAAATCTCATAAATAAATTTTGTTATACATTGCTTAATGCAACTTGGATAATTATAACCAGATGTTGCATTAATAATAAAGTAAAAAATTACTAAAACAATTTTTTTTTCTTGTTACAGTTTGTACTACATAAATAAATCATATTTACGAATTAAAATTTCATTAGTTTAATAGCTTATTCCAAAATACTATGAAATCGCATTTTAATTTTTAATATTTTTAAATTATTAATCATTAATGCGTGAAAGCAACTGATTTTTAACCAGTGTTTTGTACAAACATCGCACACTGCAAAATTATTAGTTTGGCACGTTACTTTGTTAATAGATATTGTTTGTGAAAATTTGGCACGCACCCATAAAATGTTCGCCGACTCTGATATACACCTTAGATATACAGACATAAACTCTGATATACTTATTTGATGTATATATTAAAGAAAATACATATTAAATAAATTTAAATTAAAAAAAAGAACGAATGTAGAAGTAAATAAAATTAAATGATAAGGGAAATATGCACATTTTCCTTACTTTTTTTTTTCTCTGTTGTTGAAAGTTGTTTTGATTTCCTACCTATGTAGATTATTTTAGGAAGGAAAAGGTTTTTTTTTTTAATTAAAAATGGCCTTTGGCTTGTTTTTTGTAGTGCAACAGAACTTTGAACTTATGCACATAATATTGAAACTCATTGTTTAGCCTATTCTACTGCTAAGTAAAAGAGAATTCTTCTACTTCTAAGGAAATACGGTACTTTTTGGTTAGCGGTCGCCAGTGTTATATTTACATTCATATATACATATAGGGTAGATGTGCCAGTAATGGACACCCTTAAGGAATTTCTTTCAAAATTATTTTTTTATTAATAGTTATAATTATTGTATTCCAGTTTTTTCAATGTTATATTAACCTATCAACAATATTTAACCATTCTTATAGTCTCATTTCCCAATATGAATCAAAATTTAATTTTAAATAACATAAATATATCAAAACACCCAAAAGCCCAGTAATGGACACCCTCTGGCCCAGTAATGGACACCTTCTGGCCCAGTAATGGACACCCCATAAAAAGCAATAAATATAATTGTTTTTATGACTGTATTTAGAACCAGAATTTAATGAATACATACTAATGAAACAAAATAGTTATTTTCAAATAAATTTAACAATTAGGATACCAGTAATTAATAAAATATTTGTGATAATCATTTACTGTTTGCATCAATTGTAATTATCAAAAGATCGATGTTTTAATTATTTTAGATGGATAGTTTAAAATACTAAATATCAGGCAATTACAGCTATCAAATTATTGAAACAGTGGGGGATTTTAAAGGCAATAATAATAAAAAAAAAGTTTTGGAATATTAGTGTTTAGTTTTGTCTCACTATTTTTAACAATTAATCTTCCAGAGACTACTTGATATATCATTTATAATAATTAATATTACAAATAGGAAAGAAATGATATTGTGAGTTGAATATTTTAAATACTAAATAAAATAATTTCAAAATAAAACTGTAGAACTGATGTTTGAGGCCACTGATCTGCAGATTCACTAGTTTCATGAATATTACCTATAACTTTCATTAATGTTACATTTTTTTTTTTTTTTTTTTTTTTTTTTTTGGTCAGAGATGAATAAGGAAACATTTAAGACAGAAAATAGATTTTTAATAACTTCTATAACTTAATTATTTTTATTTAAACAGAGAGGGATTAAGCCCTATGAACCCTCTTTGACTGTGTTCTTAAATAATATTTTCTGCTCCCTGGCTGGTTTGATTGCCAGATTATAAAATATGCAAGGTACATCTACATAAAAAAATAATAATGAAATATATAAAATAAAATAAAATATTGAAATTTTATTAATCCACATAAAATAACTTGAAAGCAGCTATTTATAGAAGTTTTGGTGTTATTACATTTTGGTAAGTATAATTTAAAAATTAAATTAAAATTTGATTATTTAGGTTTGCAGTTAAGTCAAAATATTTTATGCACTGTAAACATTACTGAAATTGCATTTTTAGCAATGTTTACATGGGGTGTCCATTACTGGAAAATTACTAATTAACCATCCCAGTAATGGACACCCCCTCTTAAAACCTTAAAAATAAATGAAATTTTGTAAATGGCCGTTAGTATATAAAATTCTAAGTTTTCTATTGCTACTCAAACAAAAACATTCAAATTTTGCAAATAAATAAATAATATATAACTTAATTAAACGAAGCCAGCTCTTAGCCTCTTCATTAAGATTTTCACAGAAAAACAGCGAAACTTTGAAAGATTATTTTCTGCTTCCTGATTGGTTTGATTAAAAGTGTCAACAATAACAGTTTTATAAAACTTGCAAGGGGAATTATTAAAAAAATAATTAAAGCTAAATATTTATTAGTTATTTTTTTATGAGCTAAAAACTTCAAGGGGTGTCCATTACTGGCACATCTACCCCATATGCACATATATGTAAATATATATATGTACACACACACGCATAAATATATACATACATATGTATATATATGTACATATATTATGTGTATATATATGTACTATGTAAATATAACACTGGCGCCCGGCTAACCGAAAATACTTATCTGCAATTATTCGGTCGAATACCTAAAAGAATTCGGCCGAAGCCGAATATTCGGTTTACATGCCGAATCACCGAATACCGAATTAACTATTCGGTATTCGGTCAATCCCTAGTTAAAAACAAAGATAATTAAAAATCATCAACCCTACTCAGAAATCAGTAACATGATCTTGTTTTCTTAGCAGGGCAAAAACGATAATTCATATTCATAACATACTACTGTTTCAACCGGCATCATTTGCATTGCTAAATATTTCATGTTGTGCTTCTGGCAGGTTTCTAACAACCGATACTTGATTTTACTTGGGCAACCTTTTTGCATGGATTTCAATATGCTTAATTATGATGAAAACTAAGATTTGTTAACTTTTCCAAGTTTAATGACCGATACAGTTTTAATGGTACATTAAATGTATTTAATTGTAAAGGATTTACTGACAAAAGAAGTTTCTGCATGAAATAAAAAATTATAAACTCTCGATAAGTTACGACAAAAAAAAAAGTACTGAAAGTGACACAATATTAATATTTGGATAAAAGGAAGAATAGTTAATAAGAAAAGGCAAGAGATGCTAACTTTTAATATGCTTTTATAAAAATCTGTCTCATGTTCATTTCAAAACAGATATAAGGTAGGGAGGATGGCTGGTTGACGTTTTTAAAGTTTAAAGATCTGGCATGTTACTTTTGCTAAAACTTTTAGTTTCGAATTAATACCTCAATCAACCAACCAATCAATCAATTAGAAGTAAACATTAAAAGCTAAAAACTCATTTCAAAATTGTATTATGCTATTCCCCATTAGAAATGTATACTTTTTGGACTTAATATTTTGAACTTGTTTCTTATTGAGAGGTAAACAGTAAAAATTGTCCGAATGAAGATTAAAATGTCAGTCTAACAATCACAGTAAGCAACATTTGGTGCTCCTTTAGTATATCAACAAGCTTAAAAGTAGATTTGCTTTTCAGTATTATAAAAATTACGCATAATAACAATTTGTTTATCCCTCGGCATATTTCCCTTAATACTTTTATGAGTTTATATCTGTAACTATTGTCAAAGATTTAATACCTGTGTCAAATCTAGTCATCTATAAGTCTATAGATGTTCAATAATATGCGTATAATAGATATTCCATTTTTTTTTTCTGATGTTTTTAGTATTATTTTGTTCTTATTGTTTTTCATCCAGTATTTTTCACGTGAATTATGTTTTTCACATTGATAATGCTGGATTGGTTTAAGTTTTGGTTTCGGTTTCGCTTGTCATTTCGATCATAATTTTTTTATTTTAGCATTTTCTGATAATTAATGTGCTGGACGCCTAAGGTAATTTTCATTATTATTTATAAAAACTCAGAAATATTTTATGCTCCCTAATTTAACTTTTCAGTTTGTATTAAGTGATGCATTTTAACCAAATTGTAACAATAATGGTAATCAGTAATAGGAAAGAATACATCTGGAATTGAATGTTCCCTCCCTAGAGTGTTTTTTGATGCTTTGAATTCGATGTAATACATTATTAATTTAACGTTTATGTATTTAAAAATGCATCCATCAAAATTTAAAATATATATATATTATGATCCATGTTCCGATTATATGATTTCTAAATGCAGTTTAAAATAAGAAAAGCTAATACAAAATCAGTATTGGAATATTAAGCTTTTTGTTTGTGAAATTACTATAATTGGGATTCCAAAATTAATATAGTAAATTAGAGGTTAATTTTTATAAAAATTAACTTGCTAAGAAAAAGAAAAATTTTGGCAATGAACTGTTATTTGTGGCTACTCAGATTTACAGAAACCAGATTTACAGATTTGCTGTATTGTTTCGTGGGAGTTATATAATTTTTCAATCTCATTTTGTACTTGACCTTTTTTTTATAAATCCTGTATATAGATATTTTTACATTTGATTCTTTACAATCAAAATTATTCTTCTTTATTTTTTTCTGGTATGCTGGTACTTTAAAAATTTATCTGCGTAATGTAAGTAATATTGGTACTTGTTAGTTATCCCGTCGACCAAATTACTGTTGCCAAATTATAAGATTAAATGCCAATAATGGTTGATCTTAAATGTCATATTCACTTGACAACACGTGTTTACGTCATCAAGTGATTTTTATTTTGACGTTTTATTTGTATTTTTATTAATGTTATACTAATTAATTTGTGCTTTCGTTATTTAAAATAAAAATTATGTCAATTTGTATAATTTGGCAAGTTGTCGATTTATACAATTTGGCGAAATTGGTCGACAGGATAACTAAGAAGTATCTTAATATTTCTGTATTCTTTCTTATCCCATTTGCAGAAAGTTCGAGACGGGCGTCGCAGATTTCCTTTTCTCTTTTGCAGATTCTTTTTCCATCAAACCCTTATTTCGCTTTATACAGTAGACTCCCTCAAATCCACACAGCTTGGGACCAGAGGTTGTGTGGATTTTAGAATTTTGCGGATTTCTGGTCATTGATTTGTTTACATTTTTTAAAGAGTAATTTGATTGGTAGTTAAGCAAGGGAAATTATAATGAATGCTTACAATAAAGTGAAACATTAAAATAAGTAAAATATTAAAATAATTTATTAGTTTAAACGTAAGTAATTATTAAAATAATTATGTAAAATAAAAATTTAGAAAAATATTAAATTATTACCAATGAAATCGATTCCAAAAGTTCTATGCTGCCATCTAGTGGTAAAGCGATCGTAAGATCAATAGTATGTCATCATATAGATATGCTAATTTATATAAAAATTAAAAGTAATGTAAATTTATTTAGTAATAAATCAGCTGTAATAACCAAAAGAGAATGATTAACAAAAAATTTAGTAAAAAAACATTGCGGTAGTCGCTGATTTCGGCACCATCTTGAATTTTGTTCCTGCAACTTAACTGTAAATTTCATTGTTTACATCTGAAAAAATACACGGATTTTAGGCGTTCACAAATTTAAGGGAGTCTACTGTATTATGTTTATAGCTCTTTATTACTTAATACAAAAACTTAAGATTATTATTAATAAAAATGAATAAAGTGCATAAAGACGTTATAGGTCAGTGATTGTTTGATTAATTAACGCTTCAACTGTAAAATATTTTACCTGCAGATTATTTTCTGCCCCTTAAGCATCTGTCGCAGACACTTGGAGAATTTTCTGCTACTGGGTTTCTTATTAACTTAAATTTTAGGATCTGATTTTCTATATTTAGATGCTAAATTTATTAAAGTCAAAGCTTACTTTTGTAATTTTTAATATTTCTTTAATTTATCAATTGTTTTTATTAAGTATTGACCAAATACTGAATAGTTGATTCGGTATTCAGTCATTTGGCATGTAAACCGAATATTCGGCTTAGGCCGAATTTTCCAAATAATTAGTCAACAAAAAACAATAGTTGAAGTATTACTAGTTGTAAAAATACATGACCGATGCTCATTTGATATTATTTTAATATGCCTCAGTCATAAGTGACATTTATAAAAGCAGATACATTACTATTAGTAATCAAAATTTAACATGTTCCAATTACGGTGTAAAAATAAGAGTTTTTCGGCATTATCTACTTGTAATATGTTTGTTTTCTGTTTATAAATCTGTTCAGCTTCAAAACAGAAATCTTCGCTATAAAAACTGTTAGTAGGTGCGGATAAGTATTTTCTTAGAAGTAGAAGAATTCTCTTTTATTTAGAACGATGAGTTTCAATATTATGTGCATGAGTTCAGAGTCCAGCTGCCACTACAAAAAACAAGTCAAAAGTGATTTTTAATTAAAAAAATATATATTCCTTAAATAGTCTATATAAGCTAAAATCAAAACAACTGTCAACAGCAGAAAAAAAAAAATCTTTTCCTTATCATTTAATTTCAATTATTTCTACATTAGTTTTTTTTTCCTTTAATTTATTTAATGTGTATTTCCTTTAATATATACTTCAAATAAGTTTTCCCTATGCCTATCCTATAGCTTTTGCACCCATTAAATAAAAATTGCTCAAATTTTTTATCTTCATCACCACAAAGTTAAATCATTGATCAATAAATAGCAATGATTTCACAGAAAATAGTTAAATGTACAAATTGATCTGATACCTTTTGTATTTGAGAACATTTCTATTCAATATGCTTATAATTAGACATAGACAATCAGTAAATCAGCTTAATGATAAGTTTCTTTTCATTTGAATGAACTTTTGTTTTTCTGACTGTGGAAAGAAGTCATTAAATTTTTTTTGTGTAATTAGATTTAAGAATAAAAATGTAACTGAATTAAATTATTAAGAATTTAATTTTAATTAAAGTTATTTAAAAAACTAATATGTGTGCAAAAATGTTTATTAAAAAATTTTAAGTATTCGGTTGCCGAATACCGAATATTCAGTATACACTTTGACCAAAGCTTCGGTATTCGGTGAACTTCCTGCTTCGGTCAATCCCTAGTTTTTATGTTAATTTGCTGAAAATTTCGTTATTGAAATTGATCATAATTACAAAACTATGAGGAAATTTTGTTTTGAAATATCAAGATCGCTTTCAAAACTTTAAAAGATTAACTTTTTTAAAGTGCCGATAAAATCACTTTAGTTTTGAAAGCGATATTGGTTTGGATCATTTTCAAAAATGGCATTTTGGCACGTTTTGAGAAAAAATCATCAAATTCATTCTGCGTATCACAAACACATTTGTTCCATAAGGGTCATTCCATGTCAATTCAACCACGCCCCAACACCCACCATCTCAGATTTTCATTAAACTTTGTGTACTTCTATTGTTTATGGTTATAAGTAATCCCCTTATATTGTTTTTCTTTATTTCAATTAATTTTAATTTTATCGTCCTTCGAAATTTCTTGATTTTGCATTATTTGTCATTCGTGCGACTCTCAGATTCAGCTGCTGCTGTTTACAAAAAAATTTATTTCTTAATTGCTAATGCTAAAATCTTTTTGAAATTTTTTATATAAAATGTTAAAACATTAAAATGTAAGGAAAAAATATTTAAACAGTCTAAATTTATATTAAATAATTGTAAAAAATTAATAAAGTTGAATTTTTAAAAAAATTTTGTCAAAAAAGTAATTTTCAAAATTTTGAATTTTCAACATGTGGGTCTAAATTAAACTCATGATTTCTTTATTGAAAATGATCATAAACATGTGCTTTAACTTACCTAATGAAAAAAATTATGGCACTTTTAGTGATTCCCCCTCCCATCCCCCCTTTTTCACAAAAATGACTACTATAAGACAAGATTTTTACACATATTTAAAAATAGAGATGCAACGAATATTCGGCCGAAGCCGAATATTCGGCCCATTCGGCCTGTCTGCCGAATATTCGGCTTCGGCCGAATATCAAGTCCATTATTCGGCCTTGGCCGAATAATACTGTAATAAATGTTTTTATATTTACACAGTATAACTTTTTAATTTGACAATTTATATTCATCATATATAATGAAAATTTTATTTGAAATTAACTAACTTTTTTTTCCCATTAACTTTCATACTCCGAATGGGTTTTATCTACCCATTTTTATATAAGAGGCAAATTTAGGAATCATGTTAAAAAAATTTTATGCTGTATCAGTAAGTACAAAAAAGTATCTGTAATAAGCTAACATAATCTGTTAAATTTAAAATTAATCTATTCAAAATTGTTTTAATACAGCTGTACAAGCTAATTCAATTTTTTTTTTTTTTTTTTTTTTTTTTTTTATCATAATGGGAAACATTTAACCCTTGTTACATAAAAAAATATTTCTTTCAATAATATTTTGAATTATACCTATAAAGAACATAAATATATGATTGATTAGATATAGATGTATTATATGTATAAGATATATAAGTCGTATATGTTGCAATAATTAAGGTTTTTTTTTTTTTTTTTTTTTTTTCCCCCCCAGTAAAATACACTTAAGTTAAATATAATTTAAGTGATTTTTTTTAAGTCTGTTACTGTTTTTTATTAAATAATGAATGAAATGTAAATACTAAATTCTTTTAATTAGTATGCATTTACGTGTTAGATATTTTTTTCAAGAATAGCATTGTAATGCCTTAAAAAACAGTTAAAATGTTTTCAATAAACGTAGATTGTGATGCAGAAATAATAATAATTCAGCATTTTCAGGTGATAGTCTATTTCTTTTTTTTTTTCGTAAATGTTACCTGCTTCTAAAAATAATCTCTCACTATATATGGTACTTCCTGGTGCAGAAAGGTTTGGAAAGTCTTCTGAATTTTTCACCCACCACTCCAAAGGACACTGTTGTCTTTCTAGTAGTGGCTGGGAAGGAAAATTACTAATTTCTTTTACTTCTTCATATTGAGGGGCACTTTCTATAGAGGCTTCACAGCTGGCAGCGAAGAAAAAAAAATAATAATAAAGATAAATAAAAATTTTGTTAATTGTGAGCTTTATAAAGTCTACAATGTGTGATTTCTTTCCACCATTTTAGAGGATATTCCTTTCACCCTTTCTATCAGTGGGTTTTCTTAAGATATTAAGATTTCTTATTTTTTATTTTATTTCATCTGAAAGCTGAAACTTATCTTTCCTAGTACTTTTAAAATTTTGTCAGTATTTTAAAATGTAACAACAACACACATAATATCTATTAAAATGTAACTAGACAGTACCTGATGAAGAACTTTTGCTAAGAATTTTTTTTTTTTTTTTTTGGTAGGGGGGGGGGGGGGTCTGAATTATTATTATTGAGGCAATTTTTAGGCCGAACATAGCCGAATATTTTTTCAGAGTAAAATAATGCTTTAAAAAAATTAAAAATTTGTATATAAATAATTTTTTAAAAGAACACAATACATTTTAATTGTGAAATATACAAGAATTGTGCATATAGTGCATGCTATATTTTGTTTTTAGGTAAAAATAAGTTCATTATTCGGCGGCCGAATAAGCCGAATATTCGGCTGTAACAGGGCCGAATATTCGGTATTCGGTTATTCGGCCAAACCACTATTCGTTGCATCACTATTTAAAAACTTAATTATTAATAATAAATATCAAAATTAAACAATAAAACACATTAAAAATAAAAGTTGAATTCATATTAAACTTTAATATATAAGCTTTTTTTATTTGAAAATAGTTAAACATGAATAAATAATAAACAAATCAAAAATAGGATAATGTAAAATTTATAATTTGCCTGCAGCAATTTACATACACAGATTTTAGTAAAAAAACATGAAAATTATAGTTTTCATGTAATGTTGATTCATAATTATACAACTTTTATAATATATTCAGCGGTAGAATTGGTAAAAAAAAGTCACTGGTCCCAAGGACCAGTAAACATCAGAGTTTACTGGTCCGCAAACATCGTCACTGGCCTGCTGCATAAAATTCTATTAAGTACCTTTAACACTTTGAGTGACACCCCTCCCCTTCTCCTCCTAGAATATAAACCAAACTTTCTTTCAGTTACTCAAAATTTTCGGCATAGTAAAATGTAAAATTATAATTTGCTAAAAATTAAATACACAGTACATAAACAAAAACTATAAAATTATTAATTATGTATTTTATTTCCGATTATTTATTTCAACTGACTGTAAGTTTTAGTGCAATTTTTTATTTAATTATTTATTTATTTAAATAAAATAAAATTCTGTGGTTTGTGTTTGGTTTTGGTTTTCTCAGGGACGGGAAAATTTGCATTTACCTGTCAGAGAGGGAAAAAGTTACTGATCCTGCGGACCACTAAATTTTTTAAATTACTGGTCCGATTGAATTTTTAGTGGTCTCGGACCAGCGGACCACCAAGGATTTCGAACGCTGATATTATTAAATCTTATAATTTACCAATTCAATGTTTTTTAGCTCCTTTTTCATGCAACTGTCTGTTTTTCATCTTCTTTTCTACTAAGAGCATACACTCTTTAAAAAAGATACATGTTCTTCCAGTTATTGTATGAAGAGGTTCTACAACACTTAGTACATGAGGAAATGGTATTCCACAAATATCATCAGAGCTAGGCCAGTAAAATGATGGCGAAGGTCCACTTGGATGCAGAAATTTCACTAAAACATCCCTCTCATCTTGATTAACTTCAGACACCATTCTAAAATACCACAAATCATCATAAATACAGGCAATGAAACATCCAGGGTATAAATTATCTGTATTTAGAAACTGTGGAATATTTTTTAAGTTAAAAGTAAAAGCAGGTCCTTCATCGTTGCTAATTCTCCTTGCTTCTATGGTGCCTACTGAATCCAGTGGTCGAAAGTTATGGAAATTGTGAGTCCCAGGAAGTGTCTGAAGATCTTTGAAGGATACTTCCAGAAATGAACGAGTTATCTGCAATTCATCTCTATTAACGAAATGAAAATTTATGCTTGAGATATGTGTAACACAGAAATCAAAAAATGCTTTTGGCGATATAATTTGATTATCTAGGTGTCTCTGAAGACTCTCTTTTCGGGATAACCATTTTGCAGTCCCACCAATGCCATCACATTCTGATTTGCCATGGCTTGTGACAAAAAAGGACCACACTGCTTTTAAGTTGAAATCATTCTCATGGTGGGACAGATTAAGGAAATTGTATTTATTCTTATACTGTGCTGCACATCCATCACTAAAGTTATGTACTTCTTCAATATGCGAAGAATTTTCTTTAACAAATTTCAAAACTTTTTCCTGACTTTTATACACCATACTTACATCATGCTTCAAATCATCACTGGTGATACAATGGGATGAGACCATCTTCACTCCTTCAGAATTTTTATAATGAACCAACACGGAATGTAAAGTGCAAGATTCAGAAGTCCAATGATATCCCTGTGCTTCGTCTTGAACAACAAATGCATAATTTTCACTAAAGTCTAGAAGAATGATTGCTGTATTTAATTGAAGATTTTCCTTTAGGTTTTTTAAAAATAAAGATTGTAATTTAGCTATAAAAGAGTGAGGAATCAGTCGTTCAATTTTGTTTGTTAAATCATCGATGAAATCATCTAATGTTGCAGTGCTTTTAATCATCTGTGTTCTATCAGTACAATGCCCATTGCGAAAATTCGATAGATTCATTTTCATCATATTCTTCAAATTTTGACTTTAAATAATCAATAAGATTATGCTTTTCAAGGCATGCAGGACAATGTCTGAGCATACATTCTCTTGTTGGCTCTTCACACAATAAGAATTTCATTATGTCCTTATATGTATCATTGATTTGTGCAGCATAAAGAAACAATATCACATTTTGATGGACTGTGCATACACATACACTATGGGTACCACTAGAACCGGCTAAAATGCACCATTTTGGCCGTAATGTACAAAATTTGGAGAAACCCACATTAATGTTAGGATACTCCTTTTTAAAAGCTGAATATAGTTCTTTAAGATTGCTTAGTATCAACCTTTTTTTCTGATATTCATTTTTTCCTATGCTGATAACATCTTTCATATCTGGCATTATTCTTGGCTGTTCATCACTTTGGTAAAAGTTTCTGATCACATCAACGATTTCTGGTGAAAGCCTTTTACCATGTCGATAGTTTGGTTCAGCTAAAAATCCTTTTTAAAAAAAAATATTTTGGGGTTGGCGAACAGAATAATCTGAGACATCAAATATTTGTTGAATTACTTTTCTTGGCCAAGACAAGTCAGCTGGAATTGTTAGCATTTGTGTTTGCTTATTCCTAGGGGGACATTTTATATTTTCTTTCCTTACTTCCACCAGTTTATCCAAATCAGCTGCTTTTTCTGTTTCATTTACTGTAGGTGAAACTTCTACATTAAGCATTTTTCTAAAATTGTCTTCGATATTTTTCTGTAATTTTTCAAATTTTCTTTTTCCATAAGATCTTTTACTGGTCTCCCCTAAGCCATGCAGTTTCAAAGGTGAACATTCCATCTCATTAAGGGATACATTGAGCTTTTCTATAGCTTCTTCTCTATTGTGTTTTTTTTTCTATCCTTAAACCAGAATCTGCCTGCCCTGTGTAGTTATATTCCTCTTCTATATTACTAAGTATTCATCACTCTTGTAAATGAGTTCTCTACATTTAGGACATAATTTTTCTCCTGGTTTAACTTTAAATCCTTTTTCTGATAAACATTTAGATTGCTGCAATGTAACAGGTTGCAAGGATTTTTTAATTGGTCATTTATGCTTTTTCAATGGATCACTGCAGGTTTTGTGACACAACTCAAATTTCTTCAAGAATAAACTTTCATGATGGAAGCAAATACAGTCGAACCCGGTCAAGACGCGTTTCAAGGGAGTGGACAAAAGTCGCGTATTAAGCGGCATCGCGCATTAAACGTGATTTGTATAATGTTGCAGGAACCGTGCTTATTTACAACATTTAATCGTCTAAATGAACTTTAGAGCTTTCATTTATATGTTTACGGTCAAAAATTGTATCTTTTCGAAATATTTTGATTAAAATTTAATTGAATTCAAATTTAACTCATTGTTTCCTTTTATAGAACCAAATGGAATAATAGCGGAAAATAAAAAGCGAATCAAACGACTTTATTATGGCTTAATATTCTGCAACCAAAAAAAATAATAATAATAATAATTTCCTGTTAGACTAATTTTTTTAACAGAGCTAAAAAAAAAATACTAAACCTTTGAAGCACTTGTTAAAATCATATTAGTACTTGTGATAATGAGTACAATTATAATCTGTCCTTCTTTTCATTGTAACAAAATCTTGTTAATGGCATTTGTCTAAAAAACATTGTTAGTATAAAAAGGAGTAAAGAAAACATAAAACAATTAAACAACCGCAGTCATATTTATTTAATCTTTATGAGTTCCATTTTTTTTTTGTCTATAATATGTATTATGAAACACAGTAAGGATATAACGTACATTTAAAACCTCACAAACAATACGTATACTAATCTTTAGTCATAATAATTTCATGACATATATGAGTATCTTGAATTCGCCTATCTCCCTCTACTACAATAAAAACATACACGAAGCGAGAGATAACAGAATGTTAGGACGCGGGATCAAACAAGAATTGTAGTCTTGCTAATTTAGTGGATTTTTTAAAATTCAAATATCTGTCACTATTTTCGATTAGTAATGTTTGCCTTAATTAATCTGTTATTAAATAAAGCAAATATTACTATTCATAAGCAGTGTTTTTTATTTGAATATAAAAAAATCTGGTAAATTGGCAACACTGAAGAAGAGACAAGGAACTCGCATCTTGATCAATGAATTCGCGTCTTAAGCGTGATTTTTTGCTTCATAGGACCGAAAATCTCTCGCGTATTAAACGGGATATTTTTGCATTAGCCTTATGGGCGATATTCAAGGGACCGGAAAAAATCCGCTTATTAAGCGGGATCGCGTATTAACCATGAGCGTCTTAACCGGGTTCACTGTAATTTGAATTTTGAATTGAATCTAATTTAGCTTCAGTTCTTAAACACAATAATCCTTTGTCTTCTTCACTTAAGGAATTAACATTCTTTATCCCTTTCTTCTGACAAAAAGTTATTTTATGGCATTCACTTGCAGTTAACTGTCCTATACTACATATAGGATATTCCATTTCAAACCACTTTTTTAAAAAGTTTGGTTAAAAACTTAAGTAGTAAATAACTTCTCTGTTATATAATGATTTCATTATATAGAAACTGGAAAAAAATAACTAAAGAGCATACAGATTAAAAGACAAATTCAAAAGATAGAAACTACTAGGCTGCATCTCTCATCTTGCTTTACTCATCTAATGAAATATCATAGATAATTTTTTTTTATTCCTCTCTTCATCCAATATCTCACGTGAGAGTTTTGGTTTGACTTTTTAAGTAAAAGTTATGGTTTAGATCTAAACCAAAACTTTCTAGATAAGGACAGTTATGGTTTAGAACTGAAGCTAAATCTTGTCAGGTAACAGAAGTTTTAGTTTAGATTTAAAGAAGTTCTAGTTGAATGTTGAATATTGTTTTTTAGCTTGATACTTGTAGATCTAAGCATCTTTTATGAAAAAAAAAATATTGAATTTAATCTTTAAAATTAAAAATAATATTTAGGAACTAAATTTCAAAATCTTCTCCTTTCCCTTATATGTTCTGCCCAATATTTTCTTTCTTCTAATGATAAAAATGATATTTTACCAAGTAAGTAATTATGAATTCAAAGCATAGGTAAAGAAAAAATATGTGGTAGTGTCATTTGGTAAATGTCAGAAAATAAATTACTCTAAATAAATTTTTTTCTCCAAATAATTTTCTCTCTAAATTTCATTAAAAGATAAAATAGTTCCTTACATAAAAGAGGGAGCCAAATATAATTATTTGGCTGACTAAATATTGAGCAAAAAAAACGCTACATTTGATTTCTGGCTGTGTAATCAATGGTGCAAGGTTTTTGTTTTTTTTTAATATAGCAAAAAAATTGATTCATTATGAAAATATTAAGCCATAAATTTGTTAATGGGTACAAAAAAGGATGTATTTGTGATCATTTTGATAAAAGAAACTCATTAAATGATGCCATTTTTTAGTGAAGTAAAGTAAACTAAAAAAATTGTCTCATGATAGTAATTTTTTCAAATAGGGGGGGGGGGGGGGGAGAGAACCCCCCAAAGTGCCACAATTTTTTTATTGGGTAAGTTAAAGCACATGTTTATGATCATTTTCAACAAAGAAATCATGAGTTTAATTTAGACCCTCATGTTGAAAATTACTTTTTTGACAATTTTTTTTTAAATTCAATTTTATTATTTTTTTTTAAATTATTTAATATAAATTTAGACTGTTTAAATATTTTTCCTTGCATTTTTAATGTTTTAACATTTTATATAAAAATTTTCAAAAAGATTACAACATTAGCAGTTAAGAAATAAATTTTTTTGTAAACAACATCAGTTGAATCTGAGCATCTCGGAAAAGACAAATGACGCAAAATCACAAAATTTCGAAGGACTACAAAATAAAAAATTATTGAAATAGCGAAAAACAATATTAGGATGTTGCTTATAACCACAAAGAAAAGAAGTATACCAAGTTTCATAAAAATCTGTGATGGTGGGTGTTTTTTTCCTATTTTTGTGGTTGATTTGACATGGAATGACCCATAAATTAAATAAAAGGGGTTTTTTAAATTGTAAAATTTGGTAATTCTACATTACCCCATCGACTGTTTTCTATTTAAAAAAAAAAAAGCTATCTCGAAACTATATGATTTAACGCCAAAAATGCATGAGCATGCCATCACGTTCACTTAACGTCATTTTATGTGTACTTCTCCATTATCCCGTCGACTGCTTTCCATAAAAAGAAAACTATCGCCAAACGGAAATGCGCAATAAAGAAATGGAAGAATGTTGCTATTAAAATAAAAAATAACCAAAAATTCAGATTTTTTTTTTTTTTTTTTTTTTTTGTACAATATTTTTTCATCTGTTTATGGTGATAGTTTTTTTTTATTTATGGAAAGCGGTCGATGTGATAATGCAGACGTACCTAAAGTTTTAAGTCTTTGTGGGAAGTTCTGAAATTTGGTTTGCATCCAATTGATATACTTTTGCAATTGGGGCTTGATGCAGTTTTAATTTCATTGTTGAAACATCTATTTTTCCCACTTGTTCTTTGCGTGCGTGAAACAAACATTTGCCTCCATATTTGTATATGCTGTTTGTATAGTTAATGGACATTATCCACTGATCTGAGTTCAAGGCTGTAAAAGTCACATGATTGGGGAAAACAAACTGGCATGTTTCCGTAGTAAAGTACGGTGAATTTTCTTTTAACTGTCTGAAAGTAAATTATTTCACCATGTGCCAAAATATTGTGCCACATATAGCTGTTACAGCAGTTCAATTAATTCGTTTATAGACAAGAAAGTACTTCTTTCCATATTTTTATGCGAATACCAAAGGCAAATGTTCCGTAATCCGGTTTTGCAGCCAATTGGCATATTTTAGTCAGCATCGGTTGGAGAAAATTTAATTTAACTTTCATAACCAAGTTTTCTTGTGTGTAGCAAACATTTCCATTGGAATTGAATTTTTTTACTCCATTTTTATATAGCGGCAATTTTTAAAGTTAAAGATATAAACCATGTTTATATAATTTATACTTGAATATAACAATTTCGCCCATAACTGCTCTTACACTTGAAACAACATTATTGCGAACATCGCATGCTTATACATTTTGGCGTTAAATCACATTTTTTGGCAACAAAACTTGAATCAAAAGCGTAAATAAATAAGTAACATATATAGTAAGTACAGTTATTTTTACAGTTACATCTGCTAATATCTCCTGTAAGTCACATAATGGGGGAAGTGTGATGTCAGGCAGATATTGTCCATTATATTAAACCATACTTATATAGTTTATACTTGAATTAACACATTCATGCTTATATAATTGTTCTTGTATTCTTGAAACTACATTCGTTGCGCATTTGGGCGGGTTGAAAAAACTGAAACATTTATAATCAAAATGGCGTTATAATCATTTATAATCAAAAAGCACGGGAAAGTTGCATTTCATAATAAAGAATAAATTCGTGAAATACTAAACTTATTGGTTAATATCTTTTACCATCGCAAGAACACCAAACTTCTGAAAAATTTAAAAAAACATGATTTTCCCCAATTTTTTTTTTAATTATCCAAACATAGCAATACAATTTCTAGTAGAACACAATAGCCACAACAAGATATGAGTAATAACAGTAAAATTTCATTATGGTGACATCATATCTTTTATTGCCGCAAAAAGGCCAAAATATCTAAAATGATTTACAAAATTTAAGTTTTTCGTTTTTCTCAATTTTCATAAAATTTTATATTTCTAACAGACTGGAAAAGGCATTTTATGTTGATAATTTCATGCAGATTGTTTACCATGATCACTGTAATTCTATCAAAAACATCTGCTCTGTAATAGAAACACCTGCAGCCGCCTGGGTGTAAAATTTGTTTCTTGCTTCCAGAGGGCCATATTTCACTTGGTTCGTTTTTTTTTGTAGAATAGCCCCTTGCTTCAATGGCCCTAAAGATAGCACTCTCTGCCAGGTTAAAGAAGGGCAAAGTTTCATTGTTGCAAAGTCAATGAAGAATATATCTCTTTGATCCTTGAACCAAGTCCTCATTATTTTGGTCATTTGACACCATCATCTGGCAAGGAGACTTTTATATGCAATGATATTATAGATTTTTTGAAGAAAAATGGAAATGGAAACTGCAAAAATAATTGCAATTGGATGTGTATGAACTGTCCTAAATACAGGAAGCAAAAGTGGTGTTATACGTTTGCTTGAGAACAAGTATAAAATATCACTTCAGTGCCTTTCTTGCCCTCAATTCAATGAGCTTTCACTGAGATATCTTTTCGAACATCTTGATGACAAACGACTGGTCCTCCGTCACATTATGGCCTAGTTGGAAAATCCCTCTTGTGATTTAAGAATCATTACCATTTGCAAAATTGCCGACTGACCACAAATATATGTTTGAAATATTGCAAGTTGTTTCAACTGGCGAGTATTCAATTCACTGTTCTCACCGAAGCCTTGGACCAATATCTCATGCAAGGTGGATCACTACTACTAATCGAATTTTTAGACTCTATGTTGGGGCATAAAAACTCTCACTGGTAAAACTGTAAACTAATGAAATCGTCTGTTAGGGTTTCTCTATTGACTAACGATTTCACAATGCTAATGAGTTTGGAAGGTTCAATTTAAGATATCAGCTGTTAAAATTTTCCTTATCATACTCAATCAGTAGAAAATGTGTGAAATTAGTCGCTGAATCAGCTGTTAAAGTTTGTGGACCAGAACAGAGGGAGGGTTAGATCAGATCAACTTTGGTCTCTCGAGGAATAATGGCGTCATTTGAAAGCAAGTCACATTATAAAATTTATTTACATTAAATATTTCTTCATTTTAAGTTCATTTAACCAATTTCGGCTAAACATCTCTACATTTCAGTTAATAAAATACTTCGTTCATTTTATATCATTTTTTAGATTTGTGGTGCATGAACCTTGCTGGCATACAGTAAACCATCAGTGCAGTGCATGAAGTGATCGTCAAGAAAAATGAATGATTACCTTTTTCAATTTTATTTCTATTATAAATAGCTATCAAAATTACTAGACATTTATAATATATTAATAAACATAAAGTACAGGTATTTAATTCTAGACATAGACATATTATTATCAAATTAAAAAAATAAAGAAAATTAAATTTTCTTATTTTTTAAAAAAATAGCTCCTTTGTGGCAGTAAAAGATATGATTTCACCATAATGATTTTTTCCCAGGCATTTCTAATATCTTCATGTAGCTATTATTCTGCTCTATTAGAATTTGTATTGGTATATTTCTATAATTTTTAAAAAAGTTGTAAAAATAATGTTTTTTGCGATTTCTTGGAACTTTGATCCCTTTACAGCAGTAACAGATATTAACCAATTGGTGTAATATTTTGCGAATTTATTCTTTATTACAAAAGACAACTTTCCCATGCTATTACGTTTTGATTATAAATATTTCATTTTTTTCGACACACCCTTTTGCTCATTGCTCATTTTGAACCCAAGCTTGGTTGTAAACCTGATTATTGAACTTTCATTGTGTTCATTGTATTTTTCCATTTATCTTACAATACAGAATTGATAGTTTAGGAAATCTTTTATAATTTGGGTTCATAATTTACATGCATACAATATATGCTTTTATAACCAAAATCTCACAGTTTGAATTACCTTTGAAGAATTTAATCCTTGTGTTTATCATTTAGCATTTGTCAAAGTGAGTAAGCCCTATCAAATCTTAAAAATAAAACCACCTTTTCACTAGAAAAGAAAATCTTGACACACATGTGATGTTGTAACAATTTACCACATTGGGCATGCCAATTGCTAACCCAAAATTACAATTACACTTTATAAAATTACAGCACACTTCAGATTTAGACCGGGAGGCCACAGTACAGACAATCACCTCATCGAGTTCACAGCTGAAATTCCAGAAGTAGTTAAAACTCAATTTGCATATTAAAATGTAATCAGTCTGCCAAGTTCTATCTTGGTGGAAAACACTTGAAAATCTGATTTTAGCGCTTGACTCATAAGTTTAGCATTGTGTTTTCCTGCTTCCTCTCTTCCATGTTTCCATACCTTTGGGTGCAGGAAAACACAATGGTAAACCTACGAGTCAACCACTAAAACCAAGTTTTCAGGTGTTTTCCACCCAGATAGGACTTGGCAGACCAATTGCGTTTTAGTATACGAATCGAATTTTAACTAATTCTGGAATTTTAGCCATAATTCAACGAGGTGATTGTCTGTCCTGCCACCTCCCCGTCTAATTAATAAGATGCTAACTTTTACTTTGAAAATATAATTGAAAAACTGATTGACCCCTTGCTGTTTTGACTTGTATATTTTTTATTTTCAGAATGGATGTTTACTTTGATATAAAAGATGAGCAATTACCTATCATCTATTCCTCTCGTTATGATATACATTTTATGGGAATGGAAAAATTGCATCCCTTTGATTCGGCTAAATGGGGAAAGATTTTCCGAATGCTAGAAAGTAATTTTTATTTTATTATTTATTTTATTGCTTTCTTTCTCTAAGTTCTCTTGCTTTCAGCTACTTAAATTCTTAGTTTAATTTTCAATATTTTGTGTTCCTATTTTTTAATTTCATTTTATTTTCTGTATTATTATAAAAACACTGCATTATACATTTACAGCAGTAGTAGAACTGATGAAAAAAGTCACTGGTCCCAAGGACCAGTAAACATGAAAGTTTACTGATCCGCATTTATCATCAGTGACCCGCTACATAAAATTCTATTGTCTCTTTAACCCATTGAGTGGCTCCTCACCCCACCTCCTGGAATATAAATAAAACTTCCTTTGCAGTTATCCAAAATTTTCAGCATAATAAAATATAAAATTATAATTTGCTAAAAATTAAATAAACAGTACATAAAAAAAAAACTGTAAAATTATTAATTAGATTTTCTATTTCCGATTATTTCAACTGACTGTAAGGTTTAATGCTATTTTTTTTTTTTTTTTTTAAATAAAATAAAATTGTTATTTGTGTGTGGTTGCAGTTTTCTCAGGGATGGGAAAATTTATGGTTACCTGTCAGAGAGGGGGGAAAAATAACCTACTGATCCTGTGGACCGCTAAATTTTTCAAATTGGTGGTCCAATTAAATTTTTTATAGTCTCGGACCACCAAAGATTTAAATGTTTTTACCACTGACTGGCCACAACCTTTTGCCACTGAAACGGTATTTTTTCGCAATATTTTTGTCAATCGGTCATTTTGATCAGGGAGACAGTCAAAGGGGATGGTTGTTCCAGGCCCTGAATTAAAGGGAAATTCTCACTTGAACTGATTTCACATACATTACATGTATCTATGGTTCTGCGTTGGCATCATAATTTCTATCTGACACCTTGATTTTGATATAATCTATCTGGTATGTGTATCAGGGTTGCTAGTTTGGCTCTATTTTTATTCAGTAATTTTGAGTTCATATCAGAAATAATGAATAGTATTTTAAGCTTTATTTAATGAGAGACATTTAGTGATTACAAAAAGTAAAAATTCTTTCAAAATTTACTGTTTGAAATTTTGGATTAAAATTAGAGGCCAAACTGGCAACCCTAATGTGTATGGTGAAAAATTGTTGTGTGATATAAAATAGAAGCATTTTTCCATTAGCTGGATGTAAGCAGCTTGCTGTTAGCAGATTTTTTTTCATTTTGGTGACAGTGCACGACCAATGTTGAATTCAGACATTTTCTCCATGAATTTTGCAGCTCAAAGGGAGGTGGGGTTTTGTACTTCTAGATCATTAATAGGCATAAAATTCCAAATCTTTCAGGGTACATTTTGATGCTGTGAGGGGCATGTGCAGGGCTGGCACAACATCAAGCAAGGCCTTGGCAAAACAGTTAGTGGCCCAACATATACCGCAATATTGTACTAGTAAAAATGAAAAAAAAAATGTATATATCCTAGAATAGTTTATAAATTAGATAATAAAATGTATGAAAAATACCAGTACTATCTCATTTAATGTACATAAATTCATAATTATTTTTAATTTCGCACAATCTTCAATATTTTAAATATTTATTTTTTTACGTTCAAAGTTACTTTCAGGATCATCAAATCTATATATACCTCAAAAGTTATATTATGCCTGAAAGAAATAAAATGAATACTCACCATTTTCTCATGAAGAACCATGAAAACAAATTTAAAATTATTTAAAAACAAATCTAGAGAGGAAATATATATTTTTTTATACAGATAAAATGTTATTTTTAATTGAATAGAGGCTCGGGGCTCATAAGGTGTGGGGCCCTTAGCAGCCACCCTGTTTGCATAATGATTGGTCCAGTCCTGGGTGTGTGTCCCCCTCCCTTGGCTTCCCCTTGAATTCAACAATATTCACAATATCATCCTTTGTGAAAGAATTGAAACTCCTACATCAGTAGGTATGATACACACATATATTAAAAAAAATTAAGTATAAAAGTAACGGTACTTTTCTGTTAGCCGGGCGCCAGTATTATATATGCATATATATATGTAGATATACATATGTATATACATATTATATATGCACACATATACAGGGTGACAAGAAATAACTTGGACGAAGTTTCAAACCAAAAATCTGTAACTACCACTAAAGTTATAAAGTTATTGTCATAGGGAATTGGTTCTAGAAAGCTACTAAACGGGTGTAAGTATGTTATTAGTTGTGATAACCATTATGGTTAACAAACAATCTGCCATACTTGAATTACATGAGCAAGGAATGAAACAATGTGAAATATTTCAACGATTGAAAGTGCCTAAGCAGATGGTTTCATACGCAATCAAATGGTTTAAAGAACTCGGACATGATGGTGATAGGCCAGGAAGAGGAAGAAAGCGCACAGTTAACCCATCAAGAAACCAGGCAGTTATCAAAAAGCGAGTTCAACGAAATCCTAGGATTTGAATGAGAAAGGTTGCTAGAAAGATGAAGATCAACAGAGAAACCGCACTTTTGATGGCAAGAGTAGAGCTTGGTCTTCACCCTTACAAAATGAAAGAGGCTCAAAAGCTAACAGCAGAGAACAAACGCACAAGACTTAAAAGATGCAAAAAACTGTTAAAGCGGGCCGCAAGTGATCGTTGGCAAACATTTGTCTTCCCAGATGAGAAACTGTTTTCGATTGAACAAGCTCACAATAGCCATAATGATAGAGTTTGGTCAGCAGAAGCCACCTGGACCTTCTTGCATTGTTGAATGGCTGCATCGACCACAATCCGTAATGGTTTGGGATGGGATATGTGCTAGTGAGAAAACACCAGTTGTTTTTCTGATCAAGGGATAAAGATTAATCAACAAACATATCGCAAACTCATTTTGGAAGATGTTGCCTTGGACATAAAAGTTATTTGGAAACAAAGGGATGGACCTCCCAACAGGATTCCGTACCTGCACACAGAGCTAAAGGCACTCATGTTTGGTGCAAGACACATTTTTCTGTCTTCATTGGAGCTCAAGAATGGCCACCGTATCCCCCAGATTTGAACCCAGTGGATTATTCTGTCTAGTCCATCCTGGCAACAAGGGTATGTGCTAAATATCATAAAACTTTGGCATCCCTAAAGAAATCCTTTTGCAAGGAATGGGATAAAATATCAGTAAGTGAGTTGCGGCCCATAGCAGAAAATTTTGTGGAACGTTTAAAGCTCTATATTAAGGCTAAAGGCAGCCACTTTGAAAATTTGTAAATATATTAGACGAAATAATGTATTCATATTTATTTTGAAGTTTGGTCGTAATATTTTCATTAGCATTAAAGTTATAATGTATTATGTGTGTCCAAGTTATTTCTTGTCACCCTGTATGTATGTAACACTGGCGCCGGCTAACCGAAAAGTACCAAAGTAACTTTCACTCATTTCATGTAAAATACAAAAAAAGGAGAAAGAAACGTTCTAATAAAAAGTATCATTAACCAAAAACATTTCTGTACTTGTTTACTTTTTCATCAACCATTTATGATAAACAAAATCTGTTGCCAAGCGATGCGATTTAATTCTAGTTATACAAAAGTGTGATGTCACATTTATTATTGTCGGTTTTTTGGATGAGCCAGTTTAGTTTTTGTAATGAAGGATGTACACTATCTGCTGCTACTTTATTAATTAAAGAGCAATCTAATATTATTCGAGTTTAAATTAAACTATTCGATGAGACTTTTTTTTAATATCCATCAGGGTTCTTTGGTATATATCAATGGATATATATTTTGATATTTTCAATATTTTCCAATTCTTGATACTTATTTTCAAAATATCAAGATGTTTGATATTTTATATATTTGATATTTAATTTCAAAATATCACCATGCAAGATAATTTTGTTATTTTCTTCAATCAAAACAAGCATAAATGAAATTTTCAGTTGTTATTGACCGTGTCATTCTGCAGATAAAGAACTTTTGTCTCTGGCAGTGATCAATATCTTTTCCAAGCTTTGTTTGAACCTTTTATTTTTAAATGTAGAACTAATAATTATGTGAGACAATTAATTCAGAACAGCCACTGATAGATAAGCTGTAAATCAGGGTTGGACGGTATTTACCGTCTGATGGTTTTAACCGGTATTTACCATGGTTTTTACCGTCTTTGGAAAAACATGTTTTTACCACCTATGAAAAAACTTATTAGTTTGACGTTTTGGTCACTTAAATATGAACATTTATTTACCAATTTTTCATTTACCCAGGGGTTAAAGTTTTCCGGGCATTTAATTCCATCTAACAATATTCACCTAATTTAGTTTCCGATTAGGTAAGTAAACGAATACTATACAAAAATAGTGGTTTTTAAGGAATATAAATAACCCGGAAAACTTTCATCAGTGTTTTCCTCCTACAAAAATTCAAAATTTTAAAGATATTGTACACATATCATTATTAAACTAAAAATTATTATAACTATTATTATGAGAATGCACATGATAACATTTATTATATTTACCTTCATGAAGACTAATTTTTACTTAAAGGAAAAGAAAAATTCTACATTTTTATCACACTTAAAAACCTTAATCATTTTAATAAAAACCAAATGCTTGCAAGTATTAATTGTCACATAACGTAGTTTGTACAAATGTTAGTAGGTATATTTTACCAATCTATGTCTTTGGAGCCGCTTAGCATTCTATAACAAAATACAAGCTTTACATACAGTTACTGTACACCAAGTATATTTCTTAATTTACTGTGGATTTATGAAAAGCTCGAAAAAATTAGCTGTATAGGTGAAGAAGTACAAGGTATGGTGTGAAGATTCATCATTAAATATATGAATTCGGGATTTATTTCTTTGTTATTTAATGCTTTGCACCAAATTTTGGGTTAAGCATCTTTGGTTTTAAAGAAACTCCTTGGAAATGGTAAGAGTACAAGTGGGATGAAAACCTGCTTCGTGAAACAGCTAGTAAACATCTGTTTTCCTATTTATAGATGAGGAATAGAAAATATGGTAAAATCTCTATGATTAAAGTGCTGTATCAGCAGCTTTGGAGAACTAATTCTTTACTTCCCATCTCTTTATATATATATATATATAATAGATAAACACATCAATTACATGAAAATAGTTTTTATCAGTATTAAAATAAAGTTTAATAACTAATAGAGTTTATTATATCTTTAGGTTTTTACCACTTTTTCCCAGGTTTTTACCGGTAAAAACCTAGTTTTTACCATGTCCTGGTAAAAACCAGTTTTTACCGGTAAAAAGCCAACCCTGCTGTAAATTAGATAATTATTTATATACAGCATTATTAGAAAAGGATCTTTATTGATTTTGGTTTCGTTGAGTCTAAACTGTACACAATAGGTTAGGGAATAAAAAATAAGATAAGCTTACATTTAATTATTGAAGGTACACATATATTTAGACAGACTATAAATACAATTAAATACAATAAACCTAAAACGCAACTTGGTTTATTAGGGAGAAATTTCCAGGCTAGGACATCGGCCAGGGTAGCTGAACGGTAGAGCAACAGCATGCTACGCTGTCGACCCAGGTTCTAGTGCTGGTTCCGGCTAATTTTTCACTCCAGTTTGGTTTATTGTATTTAATTGTATTTATAGTCTGTCTAAATATATGTGTACCTTTAATAATTAAAAAATGGAATTCAGGCATTAATTTATGCGCTATATTTGTTAAAATTCTTCAATTAAAAAAAACTATTTTGTATTTAAAATTTTGTTTAATAAAACATAAAACTTTCTTGATACTTGATACAAATCCTACAATTTATATAAGTGTATAAAGCAAATTGTATCTGTTTTCAATTAGTTGGCCTTCAGTTTTGTTCTAAGTGAAAAAAAGGACAACAGGAAATGCATTTTTAGAATATTGTTTGATTAAGTTTTCATGTTCAATGTAATATGTTTTAGTTTCTAATTTATATTGTGCTTGAAAATATTTATTATCAGCAGTAAGTTGACTATTTTGAAAATATCAGATATATTTCGAAAATATCTGATATATATCAAAATATCAGATATTTTCGAAAATATCATGATATTTATGAACCCTGATATCCATGCATCTATCTGAAACCTGTAAAAGTTGAAAATGAATCAAAGTTGCAGTCACACTTACCCATTATTCAGGGTTGTGTTTGACCCATAAAATCTAGTTTTTATCAGGATATGGAAAAAACCTAGATTTTACTGGTTAAAACCTGGTAAGTATTATTAATCTATGTATATTTATCGATAAATATTAGCTTATTGTGTATAATTGATGTATATATTACTTCTGTAGTATGATAATTTAAATATAATAATATTAATTCAACAATTATTATTGTAAGAAATGCTTAGGTGCCATTAATTGATGCATGCATGTATGTACCAAGGTCAAAGGGATACATAGATGACATTCACTGGCTAAGTGGAAATAGTTAGCAACATATGAGTTTTTTTAGGATTTGTTTTGTTTTTTTAATCAGAAATGGAGATTTTTTTTTTTTTTTTTTTTTGGAATAAAAGCTATAAAAACTGCTTTTGTCACCAGTACTTGTCATTTTTTTCAAAATATAGATACATTCATTAAATGGATATTTAGAAAAAGACTTGAAATGAAAAAAGTGTTTTATTACATAATAATGTTAAGAGAATACAAGTATATAGATTCTCAGTATGTATGTTACATAATAAATCTGGCGGTTAAGGTAAATAATAGATTTTAACTTTTACATTTTATGATGTTTCAAATCTTATTTTCCATTCTAAAACTTTAGCGGGTACGTCCATATTATCCAAGCCAGGTAAATAAATCACCAAAAGTGGTTGTCAGTCGTCCATTTTGTCTAAATTAGTCATCAATTTTGTCTATCGTTGTCCATTGCCAATTGTGTTCGAAATGGTAATTTAATGTGCATTTAATAAATACATAGCATTATTAAAAAGGATAAATAATATAAAAGCAAGCTAAAATTATACAAAACAGTAATTTAGTATACATTTATTAAATGCATAGCATCAAATTGACAGCTTCTAGCAACAAACATTATTAGCGATGGTAGTTTTATTTCCAGAGCTTTGTTATGTCCACCAGAATGAATATAATATTAACAGGTACTACTTAGTTATCCCGTCGACTAATTTCGCCAAATTATACAAATTGACATAATTTTTATTTTAAATAACGAAAGAACAAATAAATTAGTGTAACATTAATAAAAATAAAAATCACTTGATGATGTAAACATGTGTTGTCATGTGACATTTACGATCAGCCATTATTGGCATTTAATCTTGAAGTTTGGCGATAGATTTTTGGTCGACGGGATAGCTAAGTAGTACGTATTAATATTATGTAATGTAAATGTACTCTGTATCAATGAATATAATACATTATAACTAATGTATGTTACATCATATTATAAAGTTATGCATACATAAGTACTTTTGCCACTGTCTTTAATATGGCAACTACATACCGTAATTTCCGACCTATAATCTGCGGAAAAAGTGAAAATTTTTGCGATGCAAATAATCGCCCACCGTAAATTTTTTTTTTTTTTTTTTTACTTTTGAAAAAAAAAAAAAAAATTTTAGTATGTTTTTTGTTTGGTTTGCTACTTTTGTAATAGATGGCTGCACATACAATCGCTTAATCTGGCTGCTTGCTTTGTACTCATTATGCGCATCCTCTGTAACAATCAAGCTTACTCAAGAAAGAAAGAACAGGATTTTTGAACAGTAAACTCTTTTTGCCACCATTGCCAATTCTTTAGTGATAGTGTCAGTGCATCTTTGAAGACATGCCTTGCAAAAATCATGCGAGTTATACTGCCGAATTCAAATTAAAAGTTTGTGAATTTAATATTTATGAATCTAATATTCGATTCACGAATAGTGCAGATTTTCTGCTAACTTTTTTTCGGTGAAAAGGAAAATTGCATATGTGGATTATAGGCCGGAAATTATGGTAATATTAACTGTGCTCTTAAAATGAAGAAAGATGACTTATTTTCATACTTATTAGCTTCAAAAATTACAAGTAAAATAAGCATAAATTATAGCTTTAAAATGTGTCATTTGACACTTGTAGAAATAGTGTTAATAATATGTAGCGATGGCCATAAGTTTTCAGAATTCGTCAGCTTTTATTAATTGAGTTACTTTTCTATTTTTAGGTGCTAAGATTATAAATAAAGATACATATGTTGAACCCGTTGAAGCGAGCAAGCGAGTTTTGCTTGTAGTCCATCCTGAAGAGTACTTGAATAAGTTAAAGGTAACTATTATGTGTTTATTTATTTAATTTGTATGTGTATTTATGTAAAAGATACAGGCAGATAAATAGCTAAAAGTATATGTGTTCAGGATTGGGAGCAGACTAGAGAAGAGAAAAAAGCCAGGAGCTATTATGTTAAATTTGGTACTTACTGAATTGGAATTGAAGGAGACACTGTATCTCAGAACACATTTTCTGTTTTAGTGAACCAGTATTTTTCTCATGTATAAAAGTTCAATTTTATATTAAAATTTTAATTAGGGATGCACTGAATATTCAGTATCTATTTGGTATTCGGCCATGTTACCAAATATTCAGTTTGGCTGAATATCAAACTATTCAGCCTTCTGAATATCAAAATATTAGGCCTATCTGAATACTTAAAAATCCTTTTAAAACATATTTTTAAAAACCTTACACAACTTCTACTTTTAACTATCAACTTATAAATATATTAAGAATAATTAGAAACAGAATGGTATTTAAACAAAAGGGAATGTTTTTACATTATTTATTTCATTTGCTGTTTGTTAAGTATCACTTTAAAAAATTAATCATTAATGAAGATTTTCATAGGAGTTAATGATGTGCAAATGCAAGTTCCTAAACATTGTCTAGTAAATAATCTTTTTCTTGCTTTTTCACAAAAAGTGTGTTTCTAAACAAAATAAAAAATTGTTCAGAGTCAATAAAGACAACAAGACAGACAATTTTTGTCCAGGAAGCCATAATCGCAATCGACTTATTCAATCATAAATACAGTTTATCTCATCTCATTCGAGGTCAAATTTGGATTTTCGTTTGTTACTTTAACAATAATGAAGATATCATTTAAACAGACTTGTTTTGATTTATGTGTGATTGATTGTGAAATATGATATGATGAGAAGTGCTGGAAAAGGAAATTGCCACCAATCATATCTAAACAACTGTGAGCTAGACCTTCCTTTATTCAGAATGCAGTTGACAGTATTTATACTGTGCCACCAGCAAATATTCAGTCATTTTCAATGATATCATCACATTTAGTTTAAGCAAAATTAATATCAAACAAATCTCACTAACATATCTTCATTATTGATAAAATTGTAAACAAAAATTCAGTTTCGGCTTGTTGTTATACACCCAGTGTTTTTGATTGAATGCATTGTAATTTTGATGGAATAAATGGATTGACTATTTCTTGTTCAAAAAATGTTTGTCTTGACTCTATTATCTATGTTGAAAGTTTGTTGCAAGATTTTAGCAATAATCTGTATGTTTGCAATATATGAAAATGATTACCCACTCCAGATACCAATCTGGGATGTATTTAAAAACTTCCTTGCTAAATCAAAGGGAGTCGAAAAGTTATTTTTGCTAAGTTGCCGAGTTGCCGCCATTTGAAATTTGAATAGATTGTATTATTTATTTATTTTTACTTTAGTCTCTTCCTGACAAATAAATGACACTGTAAAGTTTTTCTTCCAATTTTTTTTTTTTTTTTTTTTTTTTTTAAATGTTTGTTTTAGAATTAAAGAAAGTTTTATTTATTTGTTTTAATTCACAGAAGAAGCCATGAAATCTAACATTTTATTAATTAAAAAAGTTTTATAAATATCCTCTCTTAAATAACTCAAAGCAGATTTTTTTCATTATAAAGTTTACTTTTAAAAAGCTCTTGTTTATCAAAATGTAAGTTTCTGTATTAAATATTATGTATAACATTTTAATGCCTTTAAACTTTGAAATATAAAAGTATTCGCCCAGCCGAATATTCAGTATTCGGCCAAATAGTTACTATTCAGTTCTATTCAGTTGGCTGAATATTCGGTATTCAGTCTAACAGTTACTATTCGGCTCATCGAATACTTGGTATCGGTTCGCCTGTTGTGATGTAGAAATCACATTTATTATTTTTTTTAGAAATTATTTATTATTTTTTAGAAATGACTTGTTCATTTTGAATGTTTCAATATATGAGGAAATTGATTAGTAGAAATGACTTGTTCATTTTGAATGTTTCAATATTATGAGAAAATTGATTAGTAGAAATGATTTTTCATTTCGAATGTTTCAATTTATGATTTATTTTCCTAGGCAGTCAGAATATTTAGAGAGGGTACTTCTGACTTTATGTTGCTTTACTTTTGCAACTTTATAAATTTTGATTCATAAGTGTACCTTATTTTTAACTTATTGAATTCAAAATTTTTTTGTGGTCTCTTTTGGCTAAAAATTTATTTAGCTTTTGGATTTATTATTAATTTTAAAATATTAAAGGAGTAATATTTTAAATTGTAGAGATCATTTCGCACAGGAAGGTGCCTTTTTTTGCCTGTGATTGCAATGGGGCTTAATATTATTGTATACTATCATGTTATGTATACTATTGAAAGGTGAATGTACTACTTGATGTATATTCTTTTTCTTTCTCTTTAGGTCACTGTACATGTACATTCCCTAAATGTGCACATGCACTTAAAAATTTTTATTATGACTTTTAAATCTTAAACTTAAATTTTATTCTACATTTTTTTTACTCCTTGGCCTTTAAAATTTTGTTTTCCCTTTGTTGAAAAAGCTCTTTCAAGATTTACCTTTTTCACATTTTGGTCATCCAAAATTTTGTTCGGTGAATGGTAGGCCTGGGCCTTAAATCGATTTAACTCTTAAATCGATTTAAAGCTTACATCGGAAATCCGATTTAACCATTGGTCTTAAATCGATTTAAGCTAAAATCGGAAATCGCGATTTAGCCATTATCTTAAATCGCGATTTAGCCATTGGCTTTAAATCAATTTAAAACAAAATACTGATTCAGAGCTAACATCGGAAAACCGATTTATCTACTTTGATGTATCTACCACTTATATGCCAAGCTGGTGCTAAATCGATTTAGGAGGATCCGATTTAAGCAAACATCGCAAGCCTCCATGCTTTCCGATTTAAGAAAAAGACGATTTAATGAAAACAAGGCAAGCTGGTGTTAAATCGATTTAGCAGGATCCAATTTAAGAAAAAGGCGATTTAAGAAAACGATGATTTAAGTAAGAATTGATATTTATTTATTTTGTAAACAAGATTCAGAGTTTACGAGATTGGAATGTGTATTTTTCAGAAATTAAGAACTTATATAGTGGAAAGTTGAAAGGAAAAAGTAATGTTTAAATCTTAAAATCCAAATTCATCGAATTTCAATTTATATGCTAATGCAATCTTTTGATGATAAATTAAGTTTCCACATATTTGAGTAATATTGCAATATGTATTTTTTATTTTCCAATATTCTGTAATTAATTAAAATGTTTTAAAGTAGAATCCTGCATTGTTTCAAAAGATTGTTTTCCTGAAATTCATTCAGCATTTATAAGATTAAAAATAATAACAATAAAGTTTTATATTTAAAATCCAAACTCATCGACTTGCAGTTTATACTTTTATGCATTCTTATGATGAAAAATTCATTTTTTACATGTTTTAGTAATATTTTAACATTTATTTTTAATTTTCTATTATTTTGTAATTAATGAAATTATTTTAAAGGTATAGTCATGCATTGTTTTGTGTATCACTATTTGGCCGTGATCCACATTAAATACTTCTCTTTTACTAATATTTTTTTCCTGAAATTGATTGAGTATTTATGGTTGGAAAAAAAAGAATAAAGTTTCATATTTAAAATCCAAATTCATCGAATTTCAGTTTTTATTTTTATGCATTCTTTTAATGAAACATTCATTTTTCACATGTTTGGGTAATATTTTAATACATATTCTTTATTTTCTATTATTCTGTAATTAATTAAAATATTTTAAAATAGTCATGCATCAGATTTGACATCCGATTTCAATGCCAGTCACATGGATTGAGTATCTTGCTGAAATTGATTCACTATTTATATCCAAATTCATCCATTTTTAGTTTATATTTTTATGCATTATTTTCATGAAAAATTAATTTTCATATGTTTAGGTATTATGGGAATATTTTAGTTTTAATTTATTATTATTTTGTAATTAATTAAAAATACTTTAATAAAGTTCTGTAATGAGTCAAGTAACTTTATTTTTACAGCAGAATGAGGGAGGGCTGGAGGAGGCATTCATTAGATTTTTCTGCAGATCTGCGATTTTTTGCTTTTTTGACATTTTGTTATCATTAAAAAGAGATATATTTTAAGATTATATTTTATTACTAATCTTAAAGGATGGCAACAACCACGAAAAAAATCAGCAATTTCAGTGATGTGCTCCAAGGGTCACACTTTCAATCCTTCTCCATCTGCTATATAAATGTCAGCATTTATGTTAAACAAATCTTATTTTAATCTAAAAGTTAAAAAGATATAAAATTGCACCTTATTTCTCATATCTCACCCCCCACCCCCTTTTTTTACTACTTTTCTCATCATGGTAAATGAATAGTTAAATTCATCATTGAAGTCTTTTAATATACTTCTGTTTTACCTCAGTAACTTTTTAAATCTGTGTCTGTAAAAAAAAAAAAAAAAAGTGTATGTAGGCTGTTAGCAATGAAGTGCTATTTGAGTGGGCTAGGGGAAGCCCCCCCCCCCCTTAAGGAATTTAGATTGTAGCATGCATAACAAGTCAGACAAAAAAAGAAAAAAATAATAATTTTCTTTTATATTACTTCTTATAGAATGAGTTTATAAAATGTATTACAATAGGTCACTAATTTTTAAAATGGAAAAAAAAAACTAGTGTTTTGGGACATTCAAAGCTTTTTTATGTGTAAAATATACCTCTTTTCCAAATTATTTGACAAATTAAAAGCTAAGTATACTAAATAATACAGGAGGGGTGGGGGGGGGCACATAAAGATCGTATTTTGTTACTAAAACTTAAAAAATAGGCTTCCATATTCTAAAATGTAAAATCGGTGTTAAATCGCGATTTAGCACTAAATCGCGATGTTGGATGGATGATAAATCGATTTAAGAAATTTCTACATCACCCAGTCCTAGTGAATGGGGATAATGTGATGTAGCAATCACATTTATTTTTTAAATTGTAATGCAGCATTATTATCTCGCATTTTAAACTATTTATTTTCAACGCAAAACATCGTTCAAATCGCTTTTTTTTCTTTCCTTTTTACTGCAAGTAACAGAACTTTTGATTTCAGATTTTCCCCCTCTTCCTGATCTATTTTTAGAATCAGCATGACGTCGCCCGCGTCATTGGAGGTGTGTCTCCTCTTGCCTTTTGACCGTAGTTTTGTTTTTTCCATGCTGTCAGTCGTTCTACAATTTATACGCAATTTAATTTTAACAAATAGATTTAAATCATTTCTGGAGGTAGTTTTGTAAACCCCTTTTATGTAGTATATATATCAATGCAGCCAGTTTTTTACCAGATTTTAACAGATATACGAAAGTTTAAGATGTATTTTTGACAACGTGATTTGTCTTTTTCAAATCGGGCCTAGTGCCTGTTTGAAGGATTGCGAACGTATTTCAGCGATCATGTATTCTAAGGGGCTCATTTAATAAGTAAAAGTTTGTCGCAGATCGCCGATGGAAGTTAATGTAACGCTTTTCCAATTTGGACTCTTTTTATCTTCAAGACATTCTCTAAGAAAGTATTTTAGCCAGCATTCAGTTTTATCATGGAATTACTTCTAGTTTTTAATAATACTACGTGGAACGTTTTTTTAAAATGTGTACGGTGACCTACCTACTTCTCCTAAGTGCCTTCCACCTCTCAAGTGAATCAATGAATAAAGAAGATTTTAGGTAGCTTTCTTTACAAAAAAGCTACCTATTGCAGCCGTTCGGAGGAAAGCGATTTCAAAAAATTTTGGTATATTTTCATCGATCATGACCCCCAGACCCCGAAACCACCCTCCGTTCAAAATTGATATATATATATATATATATATATATATCTGACCTATGTCACACTGTAACTCCCGTAATTATGAACCGATTTCGATGTAATTCGGTGTGTACATAGTACATACCAATGTCTCGACCGAGTTCGTTGGCCAGCTTCATCCGCCTTTTTGTTTCAAAATGGCGGCCATTTAAAAATTTTAAAAAAAATTAAAACTTGAAATGTGGTACCAAAAAATTAAAAATGGAAAAATATTTTTTTCTTATGTATTTGACCTTTATACAAAGATTCCGGAGCAGTTTTTCTTTCGTCTATATCTTAAAAAATGGCTGAGTTATAGCATTTTGAATTTCTAGCGTGGCTGACATTTTGAAACGTCCTGAATTTTGTCACGCGATAAAAGGCGTATTTATGAACCGATTTGGATGTAATTCGGTGTGTACATAGTACATACAAATCTCTCGACCGAGTTCGTTGGCCAGCTTCATCCGCCATTTTGTTTCAAAATGGCGGCCATTTAAAATTTTTTTAAAAATTTAAAATTTGAAATGTGGTACCAAAAAATTGAAAATGGAAAAATATTTTTTTCTTATGTATTTGACCTTTATACAAAGATTTCGGAGCAGTTTTTGTTTCGTCTATATCTTAAAAAATGGCTGAGTTATAGCATTTTGAATTTCTAGCGTGGCTGACATTTTGAAACGTCCTGAATTTTGTCACGCGATAAAAGACGTATTTATGAACCGATTTGGATGTAACTTCGTTTATACATAGTACATACCAATGTCTCGACCGGGTTCGTTGGCCAGCTTCACCCGCCATCTTGTTTAAAAATTGTCGGCCATTTAAATTTTTCAGAAAAAATTAAATTTGAAATGTGGTACCAAAAATTTGAAAATTGAAAAAATATTTCTTCTTATGTGTTTGACCTTGATAAAAAGATTCGGGAGCAGTTTTTGTTTCGTCTATATCTTAAGAAATGGCTGAGTTATAGCATTTTGAATTTCTAGCGTGGCTGACATTTTGAAACGTCCTGATTTTTCTCACGTAATAACAGGCGTATTTATGAACCGACTTGGATGTACCTTGGTGTGTACATAGTACATACAAATATCTCGACCGAGTTCGTTGGCCAGCTTCATCCGCCATCTTGTTTAAATGGCGGCCATTTAAAAAAATTAAAAAATAAAATAAATTAAATGAGATACCAAAAAATTGGAAAATGAAAAAGATTTTTTTTGTATGTGTTTGACCTTAATACAAAGATTCCGGAACAGTTTTTCTTTCGTCTATATCTAAAAAAAAAATGGCTGAGTAATAGCATTTTGAATTTCTCTTGTGGCTGACATTTTAAAACGACCTGATTTTTGTCACGCGATAACAGGCGTATTTATGAACCTATTTGGATGTAACTTGGTCTGTACATAGTACATACCAATGTCTCGACCGAGTTCGTTGGCCAGCTTCATTCGCCATCTTGTTTCAAAAGGGTTGCCATTTAAAAAAAAAGTTAAATTTAAAATTCAAAATGAGGTATTAAAAAATTGGAAAATGAAAAAGATTTTTTTTATGTGTTTGGCCTTGATACAAAGATTCCGGAGCCGTTTTTGTTTCTGAAAATTTGTTCTTTTGTTGATATCTTAAAAAATGGTTGATTTACAGCACTTTGAATTTCTAGCATGGCTAACATTTTGAAACGATCTTGTATTTGTCACAGGATAACACACGTATTCGCCTATTTCGATGTAAGAAGGCATGTGGATAGTATACATCAACACCTCGACCAAGTTCGCTGGCCAGATTCATCAGCCATCTTGTTTCAAAATGGCGGCCATTAAATTAAAAAATATATATATATTTAAAGTGAGGTGCAAAAAAATTAGAAATTGAAAAAGGTTTCTTTCTTAAGTATTTGATCTTGATATAAGGATTCAGGAAATTTTTTTGTTTGTCTTTACCTTAAAAAATGGCTCAGATATAGCAGTTTCAATTTCTATTGTGGGTGACATTTTGAAAAATCTGATTTTTTGCATGTGACAGCACTCCTATATATTAACTGATTCCGATGTGAGTGAGCATGTACACAGCAATTACTAAGGTCTCGACCAAGTTCACTGCTTAGCCTCATCCACCATGTTGTCTTAAAATGACAGGCACTTTAACAAATTGCCGAATTTGGCAAACAAATATAAGTTACTTTAAAGAACAGCAGCTTGGATACAGCTGACTAATTTCGCGAAATTCTCATTCATTATATTGATAAAAATTAGTATTGAATCTCCTATATTCGGTTTCCACTAAATTGAGCTTCGTGTGTTTGCATGATATAAGTTGGCTTTTTTAAAATAAGGATTATGAAAGCTACCTCTTCCTCCCGGCACTGGCCGGAAGGACTTTTTATAACTGCTGTCTCTTCAATGTGTATCTCATCATTAAGAAAGAACGTTACATTTACTTATTCATCCTTCTTTTATTTTTACTGCAAGTCAATCTTATCATCTTAGCTATACGATCCATTTACGGTACTCCAGATTGTTTATTTCATCCAACAGCAAATTAACTCTTCTTATTCATTTAATGCTTCCTATTATTTCTACTGCAACAATCATAAATTATTTATTTACGTCACACCTGTAGGTTCAGTATTCGGCCAAAATCACTATTTGGTGCATCCCTAAATTTTAATACATTTTAATAAGTGTAAATATTGCAGTAATTTTTCCTAACTAGTATGTCTGCTTTTTTAATTATGTAAAATGCCATAAATATATACATTCACTTTTTGTCCTATTGATTATTTGGTTAACCTTCCAGCGAGCGCGCTATATTTTTTTGCATGAGCAGGCGCGTGTCGTATTTTTTACGACAAAAAGTTTTCCCATATTTGCGCTGTTATAAATCCAAGACATTTCACAATTATAATATAAGTTAAATTAAAAAACAATTTTTGCATATCAATGGATCAAATTAAACTTTTATTATAGTTGGAAATATAAAACAATACACTTTTTTAAGATAAAAGGAAATATTGACAAAATTTTAACATGAGAAACAATGAGATAAACAATAATACAGCATAAAAAGGATGTGAAAATCAAAAAAGGATATAGATTATAAGAGAAATAATTATATTTTATAAGTTTTTAGTCACTAGCATCACTCTCTTGACATTCAAGGCATCGAATTTTTGTTGGAGAATGTTGCTTGCAGGTATATCTGTTGCATATATAGCATTTCATTGATGCTGATGATCTTCTTCTTTCTTTTACACACACACCGCAAGTTCCGCGTTTCTGTACTTGTTGTTCTTGCGTTCTCTCTTCTTCAGTACTTGCTTCAGAAGGTAAGGCATAATTAAGACTTAGAAATGTTGTAATATCATGTGGTAAAGAACGAATTTTGGCTCGAGCTGTATGGTGTTCTTTCATAAGTCCCAGTGCTAAGTTTTTCAAGAAAATTCTTCGAATTGGAGGATTTTCTGCAGGTTTTGATAGCATATATAAAATTTGTGCATTTATTCCGGCAATATTCATAAGGCTGTAAAAGACTGCACATGGCCATCTCCTTGTAATCCGCGAAACAGAGTATGTAGCGCACATTTTGTCGACAGTGTCTACTCCACCTTTTGTAGAGTTGTAATCCAAGATAATTTCCGGTTTACCTGTATCTTTGTCAATATTTGATGTGTCATGCATTGTAGACAGGAGTATGACAGCTTTGTTCTTTCGATGGACATAAGAAACAAGAGCTTTATCTTTTTGAAAACCGAATATTGTCGATTTAACCACCTTTTCCTTGCATGGCAAAAACTCTGGTGGAATTTTCTTCTTATTTTTCTTTAGGGTACCCACAAGTGTCAGCTTCTTTTGCAGCAAAAAATCTGCCAGAGGAATACTAGTATAGTAATTATCTGTAGTTATATTTCTGCGCGAATTTTCAATTGGAGTAACCAACCTTTTCACAACATCCAGTGGAGAGTATGAAACTGCATATGGACCATTAGGTTGCAATCCACAATAAATTTCGAGATTGTATGCATAAAAAGTTTTTGAATCACATAGAGCGTACATTTTTATTCCGTATTTTGCAGGTTTACTTGGAATATACTGAATCCATTGGCAACGACCACGAAAGGGATGCAACATTTCATCTATCGTAGCAAATTCACTCATACTATAACAGTTATTGCAATTTCTTAGAAAACAATCAAAAATTGTTCGTAAAGCTGCCAGCTTATCCTCCTTACGTCTGGAAATTCTTGTTGTTCTGTCATCAAATCGAAGACATCTCGTTAGAAATAAAAATCTCTTATAGCTCATGACGCTCCTTGCTATTTCTATTCCTGTACCATCATTTGAAAATAATTCTTTCACATTGGCATGATGTCCCTTTTTTATTCCTATCAAATACAATAGTCCAAAATACGCCATCATTTCACATCTTGTTACATCTTGACAGTCTCTTTCTCTGGAGTAGTTATGTTTTGATCTTAACTGGTTTATATGTTGGTTTGTACATTTCAAAATTTCATCAATCATATTTAGATCTATTATTTTCATAAATGATCCAACTTCGTCTTCTATATTTTTCACAAAAGTTTTGATGCCAGGAAGAACTTTGACAATGTTCAGCTTTTTTGTCTTCGAGCACTTCGTGTATTGTATTTTACGCCATTTGGTAGTTGTGTCTTTACCAATGTAAAATTCTTCATCTTCAAATGCATTTTCTTGTTCGTCCTCAGAAATACTTTGCTCGGATTCACTGCTGATGCAATTTACTTCGATATTTTCATCACTAAGATCACTGTCACTTTCCAGATCTGCTTCCTCATTATTATCTTCTTTTTCCTCATCAGATAGTTCCTGAAGGAGGCGTAGAATATCTTCATACTTTACCCATCTTGAAGCCATATTTTGAAAATTCTACTAAAAATATATTTTTAGACTACATAAAATCAACTGATAAGACAGTGTAATAAACATTAAATATAGAGCTGCCGAAATAAAGCTTTAAAAACAAGAAAAAAATTATTATTATTTCAACTCGCAAGAGCGGACGCGTGTCGTAAACTTTACGAATATAGCACAGCTCTGCATAAAACCTACTGCGAAGCTGAAATTTAACCTTCGAATTGGATCACACCCATTTCATCGCGAAGGGAGGGGACCCATAAAGGAATAGGAATGACCTTGAAGCACTTTCGATATAGTTTGTGAAAGCAGTGTAAGGAATATTCCGTTTGTCGTAAAATTTGCGCAGGCGCGCCCGCTGAAAGGTTAATTTTAAATATTGTAATGTTTTTTTTTTTTTTTTTTTTGGGGGGGGGGAGATAGAGCCCCTAATTTTTCTTTTTTTTTATTCCTTAAAGAAAACATATTAGATGTTAGATAAAGCATTATAATCCCCCTCCGCTCCACACTCATGCAGGAAAATATATGTATATTTATAAAATTTTACCAAAATCCCATTACTGACTAATTTTAATTTGTTATAACGATTTTTTTTACAACAATTGTATCATAAAGTGTTGATTCTGCTATGTTTTAATACTAGACTAACCAAATCTAAGTTATTATATTTATTATATCATGTACAGTGTGGGATCCATTATCCGGAATGCTCTGAAAACCAGAATGTAAGATGATAACTGAAACTTACTTTGTTTCATTTCAAAAACCTAAAAATGTATTATACATTAAGCATGGATGCAGCAGGCAGAAATACACTCGTCCATGGGTGGTACAGTTTGTAGCCATCTTTGATATTTTTTGATGGTGTGAATGAACCTTCAAGTTGAAGATTTTAAAATTTCCAAGGAAAAGGAAATTGTTACATTACTGATGTGCTGGACTATGCTAAAGGACTTTCATGTTCAGAAGCTCAATTGCTGGATCAAGAAGCAGTGGAAGATTATATATAACTGTTTTATCTGTGTATTAAGAATCACAAAGTAGAAATTAATTAAAACAACCATTAAATGTAGTAAAATGTTGTTTATTAAAATTTTAAAAATAAACACAAAATCAGCAAGAAAAAAAAAGGAAATAGTTGTGGTTGGAGGAGTTTTGACATTTGTTAATGTCAGATTCCAATTTCATTAACATCAGTCGCAAATTGCCATGTTCAGTGATGTGCAGTTTGTTCCTTTTTTAGACAGTAATAAATTAGCTACTGCACTGAACCCACCTCAGCCAAATACAATGAAGTTATTTGAAGGATACGATGAAGGAAAATTTGCTAGTCTTTAAGTGATTTCATAATGATATTTCAATGTCTGTAGTCATTTCATCTATTCTTCTTTGCACACCCAGAGGAGTTTTTCTGATGATATCTGACGGTATCTTATGATGAAGAACAATTTTTATTACCTCTTTGACTGTCAGTAAGATTAATTCCTTGGCAACTGTGTACCTTTTTGCAATTAACAATGAAGTATTATATGAGACTCGTAGTCCGCCATCTTTTTGTTTAGAAGATGACTAAAAAAGGTTTGATATAGTTTTCTGTTTTAAATATTTCTTTTCCAGCCCTTGAAAATAAGATAAATATTTTTCCTTTTTATCAGCATGCATTTTATTTAAATGCTTTTATAGCCTAGAAGGCTAAATGGCTTCACTTGAAAAATCTTTTTAGCAAATTAAACACATAAGTAATGATTTTTTGTACGAATGTGCATAAATCCATCAAGTTAATAAAAAAGAGGAATTCAGTTTCAAACTTTTAACCAGCCTAATATACAAATTTTTGCATTCTGTAATTTTTGAATTTTTAACTATTTTAATGCAATTTATAGTTATTTTTCGTGTTCTGCAAAGATTTTTTGAGATGTATGAAAGAATTGCATTTACAATGTTTTAGATTGCTATAATAATTTTTTTTTTCCTTCGTGAGTTTTAGTGTTTATTCCAAGGCAAGTGTTTCAAGTGTTTTAAATTCATAAAAGAAATACGATTTGGGCACCCAGCTCTAGGTTCGTTTGCATTGATTTTCATTTAAAGGTGTTTTTAATATATATTTTTTTATCACGGGCCTGGACAATGCCGAGAAGTCAGCTAGTTTTGTTATATTAGTTTTCTAAGTAGGTATGTATGTTACATTATTAAGTCTAATTCTGCGATTTCCTTATCTTATTCTAAATTACTACTTTATATTCACTAAATCCTTATCCTTAAATAATCTCTATCATTAACTCTGTTAAATTCCCTTTAATTTAATGTCTCACTTGTCTGAATCGCTTAAATATTACGCTTTTAGTATTCTTAAATTAAATGTTCCATTTCCGCACTTTTTTCTTTTGAGAATATTCTTTTAGCTTCTATTTTTACTTTCCCGCACATTTCTAAGGTTATCCTTTTTCCCTTCAAATTCATCCGCTTGTTCTGTCCACACTCTTTATATGACGTGACATTCTTAATTATTCATTGGTTGAGAGCGCGATCTGTATCACATTTGTATCCTTACATTGGAGGAACAAAAAGTCGATACTCGCTGTGTTTCAGCAGAATTTGTCGTATTTCTACTTTTATAACTTCCCCTGGTCACCGTCTGATATTTTCTATTATCTATAATTGCTTATCCATGATTAAATACTATGTAGCGATGGCTTGATTTAAATTGAATGGTGGAAACTGCACCGCTGAAAGCTCTTTGAATAAAACCCTGAGTTAAATTATGCATCGTCTCAATTATTCCGGAGAAACCTACACTGGATAAATGTGTTACCTGGCCTACCACTCGATGACTGCAACTACCTTCCAATATCCATGCTGATTTACTACGAAACGTTCTATTTCAGCTTAATCTAATGTTCGGCTTCCAGATTGATTATTCATCTACTATGACATTGAAGCCAACCTCACTTTCGAATCACCATATAACGTAATATCATTATATGTAAGCCTCAGCCACCTCCTTGACTGTCTTAATGCCGCCCCATTTAACACTAGACCCACTAATGCCCCCTGGGAATCCCCAGCATCCACTGGAGGGCAGTACCACTCCATTGGGAACCTATGGTGTACAGGATACAGGAGCAATTAATGCAAGAGACATGCTATAAGCAACCAACTTTAATAGAAATGTTCCACAAATCTAATTCAAAGGATTTTCTTTTCAAGTCTTTAAACTAAGTTTTATATGTTGATGATTTTTTTTTTTTGGTACTTTTTGGTTAGCCGGGCGCCAGTGTTATATATACATATTTATATACATACATATATGTAAATATACATATATATACATATACACATATTGTATATATACACACACATATATATATGTATATATATATATATATATATATATATATATATATACATACATGTATATACAGGGTGATTCAGCTCGTCGGTGACAAACTTTAAGGATCGATAGAGCACACCTAGACGAACATTTTTGAATAGGGAATGTAGGGTCCCTGACGCGATGGTAAGGCGCTAGGCGCTTTCGAAAATTTGGGTGCCGAAATTCGAAACGTCATAAAAACTAGGGAAATGGTTAAATTTTCTTGCTTGTTGCGTCGAAATGATTCTGTTTGTTTAGACTTTCTTCAGTACCAATTTGATAAGCGTATCTCTTAAAACATGGATAGGGGGCGCTGCAGACTTTGGAGAGCTAGACAACAACTTTAAGCCCGTTATTTTGATAATTTAACACATGCTCGCCAAAGTTTATACTCTAACTTAAAGTTTGAACCCAAAAGTAGAGCCCTGCAAAAAGCGTAAGAGCCGGAATAAAATGTCAAAGTACAGGGTGGTCGAAACTCGAAGGCTCCTAGGAGATAAACAAACAGATTTCTTGACTTATGGCATGCATTTTCATGATTCTGTTTGCTGGGGCTCTCTGAAACTCAGTTGAACGGTACAAAAAGAAACATCGATAGGGGGCGCTTTGGGCAAAAAACATAATTCGTTGACATTTCGGACGCTAACTGGAAACGGGGCGCTACGATCAGTTAGTAATAATGAAAACACGTTTTCTACCTCTGCTCAACACTTCTGAATAAATTTAGACCAAAAACATCAATGATACTGGAAATTTATTTACAAAAAATAACACTACAGAAGATGCTCGAAATTTCGACCTTGGGCCATGATGCAGGCTTCGCACCTCCGTCGCATTGAGGAGTGTGTGTTTCCAACAATGCCAGGAGTATCTCTGATCTGCCCTGCAGCTGCCACAATGCGCGCCACAAGTTCTTCAGCACTGCTGACAGGTGTATGGTATACCTCGGCCTTCAGGTAACCCCAAAGGAAGAAATCCAAGCAGGTGAGGTCTGGTGATCGGGCAGGCCAGTGAACTGGACCCCCACGCCCGATCCACCGCTGGCCATACCTTGCGTTTAGATAGAGACGCACGTCGTTCGTGTAATGGGCCGGAGCTCCATCGTGCTGGAACCACATCTGGCGACGCGAACCTTCGGGTACGTGCGCCTCATCCAGAAGCTGCGGCAGCACTTGATCCAGGAAAATCAGGTAATTTCCACCTGTCAGCCGTTCAGGTAACAAATAAGGGCCAATGAGGCAATCCCCCAGAATGCCGGCCCACACATTTACTGAGAAACGCTCCTGGGCTGCTCGGCTTCTGGTTTCATGTGGATTTTCATCACACCACACATGACTGTTGTGGGCGTTCCACATTCCCTCCCGGCTGAAGGTGGACTCGTCCGTAAACAAAATGCTGTTTACAAAACGGGGATCCCTGGATCTCATCGCCAAGTACCATCTTGAGAATTCCACTCGAGGGCCAAAATCCTGCTCTCTGAGCAACTGCACCCGCTGGATGTGGTAGGGGTGCAGATTCCGGGAACGTAAGATGCGCCACGCAGTTGCTTGCGAAATGCCAACATGTCTGGCGATATCTCTCGTGCTAAGACCTGGGTTGTCCTCAACCAGGTTAAGCACAGCCTCTTCGTTGTCGGGGGGTGCTCACTGATCGCTCCCGTTCAGGCCTGCCTCCGTCGAAAGATCCCGTTGTGGACAACCTCTGGTGTACTCGAGCGAAGAAGGCATGGCAGGGGATTTGCCTGTTGGGGTAACGCTCAGCGTACAACCGCTGAGCGGCTCGTCCATTACAACCAGCAGCGCCATACGCCAAATGCATGTCAGCCAATTCAGAGTTTGTGTATCGTTCCATCCTACTACCGATCTGCAGACAAGTAACCCGAAGCTTAAGTAGGTACTGCACGTTCAAAAGACGTGTCTGCGCATACAACTACGTCATCTCGCGTTGTCGTCTACGCATTACGTATCTTTTGCATATCGATATGGTACGATATCTTTTGCATAAATCAGCAAAAAGCACCTTATGTAAATTTTATTGCGCGCATTGTGCATGATTGAAACCAGCTATGTTTGTTAAAAAAAACAAACAAACTGCAGTTTTAATAGCTTCTTATGATAAGTAAATTACTCTCTTGTTTTGTTTCTAACTGATCGTAGCGCCCCGTTTCCAGTTAGCGTCCGAAATGTCAACGAATTATGTTTTTTGCCCAAAGCGCCCCCTATCGATGTTTCTTTTTGTACCGTTCAACTGAGTTTCAGAGAGCCCCAGCAAACAGAATCATGAAAATGCATGCCATAAGTCAAGAAATCTGTTTGTTTATCTCCTAGGAGCCTTCGAGTTTCGACCACCCTGTACTTTGACATTTTATTCCGGCTCTTACGCTTTTTGCAGGGCTCTACTTTTGGGTTCAAACTTTAAGTTAGAGTATAAACTTTGGCGAGCATGTGTTAAATTATCAAAATAACGGGCTTAAAGTTGTTGTCTAGCTCTCCAAAGTCTGCAGCGCCCCCTATCCATGTTTTAAGAGATACGCTTATCAAATTGGTACTGAAGAAAGTCTAAACAAACAGAATCATTTCGACGCAACAAGCAAGAAAATCTAACCATTTCCCTAGTTTTTATGACGTTTCGAATTTCGGCACCCAAATTTTCGAAAGCGCCTAGCGCCTTACCATCGCGTCAGGGACCCTACATTCCCTATTCAAAAATGTTCGTCTAGGTGTGCTCTATCGATCCTTAAAGTTTGTCACCGACGAGCTGAATCACCCTGTATACATACATGTATATATACATACATGTATATATACATATATATGTATATATAACACTGGCACCCGGCTAACCGAAAAGTACCTTTTTTTTTAATTTGAATTGTAATTTTAGAATGCTTTTTATTTTGTATGGTTGTTAAATTAACAAATTTATAATTATGTATTGATTTATATTATTTATAGCATTATTTTGTACATTTCTTAATACTTATAGTAAAGTGTTCTGAATTATGGAATAAAAACCTTATCCAGAATATCTCAGATCCCAAGCATTCTAGATAACAGATCCTATATTGCATTTCATTATAAAGTGAGTTGAATGCATTGTATTAATAGTCTGAAGACACTACTGAACACTGCCTTTAAAATTGAAAGTCTAAAAGTTTTCCATGCACAGTCCAGTATTGTATTTCCATTCCAGTAATGTAATCTTAAATATTGCACTCAATGGTTATTCTATTTTAAGAGAGTTCATCCATTTTACAGCACCTTTAATTGCCAGATTTGGTACTTTTCGGTTGGCCGGGCGCCAGTGTTATATATACATATATATTTACATATATACTAGGGTGTCCCAGGACAAGCCAAAAAAATAAAAAGTTTGAAAATGCCAAGTCTCACCCTTTAAAAGTTTTCTTTCTATCATAATATGATGCTAGAAAAAAATTCAAGTCATTCCACAAAGGTTTAGGGGTCCCCCAAGCTAATAGAAAATAGGGAATTTATGGAAAATTTTAATTTCTAATTAATATGCTGGATTGCAGAATTCTACCACACTTCTATTACAATTTTTTTTTTAATCCTAAAATTTGTTTAAGAACAATTTATCATGTTTAACTATGATTTCATTTGATGTTATATTTTTATTAAATTTCTTTATAAAAACTTATAAAATTACTATCCGAGGACAATATTTCATTTTTCTGATCATTACTCTTCTAATGCTCTTCAATCTTTATTAATCTACTGGATTTCATTAAATTAATATCATGAACTACAATGCTTCTAATATTAATGATAGATGGCAGCTCCAGCAGGTGTTAAAGGAAAGTTTCATTGATTATTTATCAGTCTTCGGTTTTGGATATTGATGAAGCCAATAAATCTTTGGTAAGAAACCTCTGAGGAAGAAGTTGTAGTAAAAATACATTTAGATGATAATACAAAGTCCAAAGGAAATAAATCTAAGCTCTGCAGTTGCAGATCCATTATCACACCAAGAGTTGCTGGTGTTTTAGATTGAAATAAGACCAGCTTAAAAGATCCACAATGATAATAGCGTCTGTAATAAACAAAGAAGGTTGCTCTTCCTCTGCCATGACATCTGACCTGCTTGTAAAAATCCAAAGTGCTTTTAAAAAAATACCGTTCATCGGGAACGCCAATATCTTTGCCAAGAAACCGTTCAACAATTAAAAACACAGTTTGAAACATCAAAGTCAGTTGTTCATTGAGGTGGAAAACTGTCAGCCGATTTGTCATCAAAATACAAAGGAAATATTGATCATTTAGCGGTACTAGTTTTTTCTTTGTAAGATAAACGTACTAAGCTTCTTGGAGTTTCTAAGTTATTGTTTGGAACTGGCAAAGAAGCAGCTGATGCTGTTTTCGAGCACTTAAAATCATGGAAATGTGAATCTCAAGTAATTGGCATGTGTTTCGATACAACCCATACAAATAGTGGAAGATTCAAAGGAGCATGTGCAATTCTTGAGCAAAAAATAGGCAGAAACCTTTTGTGGATAGCATGTCGGCATCACATGTTTGAGGTTCTACTTTCTGATACATTTAGTATGTGTTTTGGAGAATCTACTGGGCCTGAAGTATTTTTATTTAAGAGATTCCGAGAAAACTGGTCTAAGCTCAACCACATGAACCAAAAAAGCAATCAGTACCCATCATAACAGCATCAGATAGTTTAAAAACTTTTACTTCTAATCAGGTAAAAACTGCTACAAAACTACTTTGGGAAGATTACAAAGAAATTTTAAATCTTGCATCATTAATGATTGGATTAGACATTCAGTTTAGAATTCGAAAACCAGGTGCTCTTTACCAATCTCGCTGGATGGCAATTTATTCCTTGAAAATGAAGTTATTGTTTAATGGGAATGAAAGCACAATGGTATTAACTGCTCAAGAGTTTCAAGGTATACAACAATTAAAACGGTTTGTTGTGTGTGTATATTTGCAATCTTGGTTTACTTGCCAATCTGCTGTTGATGCTCTTCCTAAAGATGTTTCACTGATTCAAAGGTTGAAAGAATATGATGTCAAACACATAAGTAATATTGGATTAAAAACGATGTTACGTCATTCATGGTATGTGAGTGGAGAACTTCAACACTTAGCTTGTTTTCAGATCTTCTTTCTGGTGAGCAAAAATCAAAGATAGTTTTGAACACAAAAAAGAAAGGAGTTCTAATTCACATCTATCAGAAATACTTTCTCTCAAATTGCATGATTTATGTATTTCTAACAGTTTCTTTGAAACGGCTAAAATTGAAGATTGTTTCCTCAGTGTACCAGTCTACAATTGGCCCAAAACGCCATCCTGTAAAAAAGCTGTAATATTTGCTAAAAAATTGCCTTCTATAAATAATGTTGCTGAACAAGCTATACATGACTTTAGTTGTTCAACAAAGAACGAAGAGCAAGAACAGTTTTTGTTACAACTCGTAGAGATAGGGATGCACAGAAAGAAATTTTGTAAAGAGCAATCGCCAAAATAGTTTTCAAATGTAGTTGATAAAAAATGTATGAATGTGTAAAAAAATGTGTAAATAAGTATGTGATAACTTTAAAACATTCTTCGATGGTTTTATTTACCAATTGTAAGATAATTGTTTACCTAAGTTCACTTTTTGTGCATAATTATACAGAAGGTAGAAATGTCTGCAAAATCATATTTTTCTTGATTTCCTATTATATCTCTTCCTACCAGAGCAAAAACATAACTTTTACAAAATTTGTTTTAAACAATATATAAGAACCTTTCATAAATGAAAAAAATGTCATTTGAACATTAATGATTTTTAATGTAGCTAATAAAAAAATGCCGCATTTTACATTATTTTGGCCATTTTTATGTAAATTCAATGACCTTGGGGGATTTCTAAATATTTTTTTTAAATTCTGAAACAATTCAAGGTGTTTTATATTTACAGGAAGAACATTTTTAGTGGGTGAAAGTTCAAAATTTTAAAAGTTGATTTTTTTGGGACACCCTAATATATACACATACATATACATATATATATACATATGTATTTATATATATGTGTGTGCGTGTGTACATATATATATATATATATGTGTGTGTGTATGTGTGTATATATATATATATATATATATATATATATATGTATATATAACACTGGCGGCCCGGCTAACCGAAAAGTACCCAAGATTTTTTTTTTAATTTTATTTCGTGTAGGGATGCACCGAATATTTGGTTTGGCCAAATAGCAAACTATTCGGTATGCCAAATATTCGACTTGGCCGAATAGCAAACTATTCGGTTTGCCGAATATTCAGTTTGGCCGAATATCAAAATATTCGGCCAAGCCGAATACTTAAAAGAAACTTTTTAAACATATTTTTTAAAAACCTTATACAACTCATATGTTTAAGAGTCAACTTATAAAGACATTCGGAATAATTAAAAACAAAATCATATTTAAATAAAAGAGAATGTTTTTACATTATTTGTTTGCTGTTTGTTAAGTATTATTTAAGAGAATTAACCAATCACAAGGATTTTCATAGGAATTAATTATGTACAAAGGCAAGTTCCTGAACATTGTCCAGTAAATAATCTGTATCTTATTAAGATTTTCAGAACAACATTTACAATCTCTGAAAATGATTGCCCATTCCAGACACTGATCTAGGGTGCATTTAAAAATTTCCTTGCTTAATTAAAGGGAGTAGAACAGTTATTCTTGCAAAGTTGCCACCCTATAAAATTTGAATAGATTGTATTATTTATTTACTTTTACTTTAGTCTCTTCCTGACAAACAAATAATATATGATTCTGTACAATTTTTCTTTTAAAATGTTTCTTTTAGAATTTAAGAAAATTTTATTCATCTGTTTTAATTCTCAGAAGAAGACATAAAATTAAAAATTTTATTAATTAAAAAAGTTTTCTAACTGTCCTCTTCTTAAATAACTCAAAGCAGATTCTTTTTCAGCATAAAGTTTACTTGAAAAAAGTTCTTGTTTATTAGAATAAAAGTTTCTGTTTTAAATATTATGTAAAATTGTTTTAAAATGTAACATTTTAGTGCCTTTAAACTTTGAAATATAAAATTATTCGACAAGCCGAATATTCGGTATTCGGCCAAAATCACTATTCGGTGCATCCCTAATTTCATGTATCATACTGTTCTTCAGATTTATTCGATTTAAACCTAAATTATTATGTATCATGATCCATTTTGATATCAACAACAAAAAAAAAATTATTTATGTCACAAAAAATATACACCCTTTATTACAAAAATATGTTTTGGTATTTTTCAAGTATACTTGGCGAGATGGAGAAAGTGGGAATTTTTCCTGCATATTTTCTGCCAACCTATTCGCTGTTTCATATACACAAGCAATTTTTTCAATATTTATACAATTTATTTAATATAAACTATTTATATATGCAAACAGAAGTAAAATTGTATATAAAAGGCAATAATAATATTATATATTAATCAAAGTTTAGCATCATTCTGTTAGGTGAAGTGCTGTACAACTCAACTTCCTTCATGATCTTTTCTTAACGAAGTGAAATGTAAACAAACCCAACTCATGCAATAATATTTAATGAATCCAATTTCAAAATGCATCATCAGTTAATTTGGCATTTGTGTATTATCTGTGCCATGAAGATAGATTAGCGAAAATGATTGTTAATTACAGTGTATAATCACATTCAAAACAGCAATTTAATGTATAATTATTAAATGCATAACATCATTAAAAAAGGTGAATAATATAGAAGCAAACTAAAATAATACAAAACAATAATTCAGTATACATTTATTAAACACATTCTTTTTTAAATGATTGCAACGGCACATTCACTTGACGTCAGAGTCAGATTCGTTGCATGGTCATGAAGTTATTTTTTTCAACTTTTATCTGTATTTTTAATGATGTTTTACTAATTTATTGGTTTTTTCGTTAATTAAAATTACAATTATGCCATTAAATGGTAACATCGTTAGTATTGACTCTAGAAAAAAAGGGTCGCCGGGCAGGAATTTTTCAAAAAGGGAACATTATTCTAAAAACAAAAAAGTACATTTTTTCAAAAAGGGAACACTATTCTTAGAAAAAGGTAAATTTTTTCAAAAAGGGAACAAACACTATTCTTAAAAAAAAGGTATATTTTTTCAAAAAGAGAACACTATCCTAAAAAAAGGGCACTTTTTTTTTCAAAAAGGGGACACTTCTACCATGTTCACAAAAAATATTTCGAACCGGTTTGTTTAGAATCCCCAGAATTTAGGATATTTTCCCGGGATCAACTGAATTGCCACGGGGTGCATAGGAAGTGTTAAAAAGGGCAGCGGGGTGCATAGGAAGTGTTAAAAATGGCAGCCGGGTGCATCTGAAGGGTTTAAAAGATACAGCGGGCACAAAAAAGAAATAAAAAGGGCTGCCGGGCGTTGCGCCCTGCTAAAGCAGCTTAGAGTCAACACTAATCGTGATATTAAAAGAGAACAAGCATTGAAAAAAAATGTGGTGATGAATTCATACAATAGATCATTTTCAACTGACATCCATTTTTTATTGGACGTTAAAGTTTGGCAATAGTTTTCTTTCATAGAAAGTGGTCAGTCGGATAATGAAGAAGTTACCCAAAAAGATATTAGCAGCAATATGGTTTAATGTAAGTATGGATAACATTAGAGGCTTTTCACACAAAAAATTCATTAACCGAATTCTATTAGCTAAAATACACCAATTGGCAGTGGACCCATTATGAAATATTGCTTAAAAGGTTTAAAAACATCTGCATAAGTGAAAGTATTGCAACAGATAAGCAAGCAGAAATGAAGCATAAATGCCTAAGTGAGCTAAGCAATTTTTATAAATAAAAAGGAAATACATAGCAAAAAACATTGAAATGCTGCCATGATCGCAAAGAGTTCTTGATTTCTGATGTTCTTGATTTCTTCCGATTTGGTAAAGTATTAAGCAAGTAAGTTAAATTATGAATAAAAGCAACGTGTTTCAAAGCTTAGCACACATTAAAAGGGGGACCAAATGGGTCGCCAGAGATGTCTAGTTTTTTAATATACTTTTCAACAAAGATTTTATTTATTGATATTAAAATGTATCTTAGAATACAACAATTAGACTGTGGAAGAGTCATTTCTGTAGATTCGAATTAAAAAAAATTGAAAAAAACTACAAACAAACCCACTTAAACAGGTGCAACTTGTGTATCCCCTTTAAGACCTGACCTACACAATTGTGTAAGTGATGCTAAAAAAAGAAAAAACATTTTCCTCTTTTTGTGCGATTTAAAGTCGAGTCTGCACCTACATAATTGCATGGATCTTCCCTTGGCATAGCCTGTCATCGGATATTTTTGTAAATATTTTTTTTCAATCCAATAGGATCCTGTTTAATTAGGAGAAACCTCCAAAACTTTTCCTTTGTACTAAAAAGCTTCCAGTCTTAAAGGTATAAATATACAATATGTGACAATTATTATATATGTGATTTATTGTATAGTGTATTTGTACTTTGAAATTTTGGTACTTTGAAGAAGTTTTTATACTTTGAAATGAAATAATTGTATTTCTAATACAGCGACTTAAGCTCTTTTGTAAAACTAACTGAATAATGTTTCTTTTCTCTTATCTTGCAGTGGAGTGTCTATGTGGCTCGTATCACTGAGGTACCTTGTGTTTCAGCCTTACCTAATAGTTTAGTTCAGAGGAAAGTTTTGAGGCCCTTTCGTTATCAAACCGGAGGAACCATTTTGGTAACATACTGTATATATATATTTATGTCTTGATTTTTATGATCAGTCAAATGTGTATTTATATTCTGAATTGGTGGTTTGGTAACTACAATTAATTCTTCAAAATTTGTAGAACTTCAGTTACCTTCCATGTATCTTCTTTCACTTATCAAAGCTTGCAGGCCTCTCTCCCCCAACCTCTCCTAACTACTTAATTGTGGTATAAATCGGAGATTCAGTCATTGATCAATTTGTAGTTTTAGACTTTTTATTTTCATTATCGTAAACATTCTTATTTTTTCCTTGTCCTTTTTTTTTTTTTTTTTTTTTTTTGAGGTCTTCCGCAAAATATATTGTCTACTCTACACTGACGTTGAAAATATTTGAGTGTTTTCATATTTTGTTTGGTGTATGGGGTTATTGTGGCTTTTCTTTTGATAATTCATGCTCATTAATCAACTGTTTTTGCAGAAAGTTGAAGTAATATTAAAGAAAGAATTTTCTATTATAACTTTATTTAATCATGCGATACTACAGCATTTGTTGTTGGTAGTTGTGTAGTACTTAAGTTTTTACTTTTTAACTTGTAATAAAGGTTATTTTGAGGAATAAAAGGATTTCTGTTTGTAATGTTCTCATAGCCATGGTGATTTGCACAAATTTTGGTGACTTAATAAAATATCTTATATAATGTATTAGAAAAAAAAATTGTTTGAATAATATATATTGGATTGAAATAAATTAACTTTAATAAAATAAAAACACATGCAGTAGAGTGCCGATTATCGGAACTCCAATTAACCAAACTTCCAGTTATCCGAACAGCCTATTTCTCTCAAAAAAATTTTTTAACCAAACTTCCAGCTATCTAAATACAGTATGGAACCATTTATCCAGAAACCAGTTAACCGGAAAACCAGTTATCCGGAATGATATTTCTGATAGATTGATTTCAGAATCTTTGCAGAAAAAGGTGCCATACACCGCCAGTTTGACATAGGCTTTGCTTGAAACAATTGTATAATTTGATGATGACAACATCTAGTATTTGAAATGAAAACATATTTAGTTGTATTTTAGATGTTTTAATTTTTATGCAGAGGAAACAGGAGAATTTTTGTTCCTAAGGGATTCCCATAAATTACCTTCATTTAAACTCTGGTTAACTTTTGATCTTTCCTGCATTGATTTTTAATCAAGTAATCTAATAATTTAAAATCAGAAATAATGTCACAACCCCACATATTCAACAAAACTTATCAAATGGATGCTGCTTTAATGCACAATCAGTTAACCGGAAAAACCAGTTATCCGAAATACATCCGACCCCAAGCATTCCTGATAAATGGTTTTGTACTGTATATTCAAATATATTTCTCTCATTTTTTTCTCCTTTGGATTTAGCATGCAAAATTGAATCCCCGATCAGTGTATCGTTGGGAGCAGTAACAACGAAAAATAATTTGAAGAAAATGAAAACGAATGCTCTGAAAATGACCATCCCATAACGAAACCTTTGAATGTTTGGAAATAGCTATGAAATGGCTCAAACGGCAGAAGAACGTTGATCCTATTCAACTAACGTACTTGAGAATAATTCGAGGTATGGCAGCATTGAAAAGAATGTCTTCTTTGAAGCAAGCAAAAATCAAAAGATTTTTTGCTTAAATTATAGTTTCTTAAGTTCTGAAGATTACAAAAAGAGAAAAAGAAAATTTTAAATATTAAAAAATTAAAAAAATTAAAAAGACAAAAAAAATAAAAACAATTTTTAAACACGGCAGCACTAACTGGTGCTGCTTTTTGTATAGTCATGAACATCCCTTAAATTGTCTGTCCATTTATCTGAACTAGGGTCGGTCCCAATTAAGCCATTTGGTAGGCCTCCCCACCTAGCTGCCCCCCCCCCCCCTTTGTTCGGATAATCGGCGCTCTACTGTATTTATTACATATTATTTAATAATGTATATTTCATTTTTATAAAATGTATCGCCATAAATTTCATAGTTGGTGGCTTTTATTAATTGCAAGCATTATCATAACAAATTAATAAAATTTTGTAAAGATCTCTGTGAATCACATTGTTTGAATTTCTTTTTTAGCAATAGTAGAAGCTAAGATGATTATGTGTTTTGTTATATAAATTATTTATTTATGTGAAATGTTTGTGCATAAATCATGTTTAAATTTTCTTTAAAACATTTTATTTAATAGATAGACCAACACATTATGTGTGCATCTTATTATTATTTTTTTATTTATTGATAATTGTGTTAATTATTTCATATTGTATTTAAACTCTCTCTTTACATTTAAACTGAATTTGAAGCAGAATTTATAAGGTCACAGTGAAAGTCTTAAAGTTTATGAATAAACAATCAATCTATTTGAAGAAATTTTTAATTTGAAAATACTTCATGACATTACAATCTCCTCCATGGAACAAATACTAAAACAAAGTTTTATTTAGTTTCATGCTCACTAAAAGTAACTGCACCATTTTTTTTTTTTTGGTACACATAAATCCAAATTTTATTTTTTGTTGATGTCTTATATACTATGTTCTATTGACTTATGTATACTACTTAGACGAACTTAAGATTGCCAAAATGCTATTTAAAATTTTAAAAGAAAAACTTTTGATTGTCCAATCATTGATAACATAATGGTGTCTAACTATTAGGAAATGGTGGTACAATTTTAGGTAGTCTTATTGTTATTTTATAGGACACTATGATGTCATAGTTTTACAGCATAAAAGGTACTTTGATCTCTTGAAGAAAAGGTTAGGATAAGAAATTATCTATAAATAGTTTGTGTTTCATGCCTAATTCTTCTCATAACTCAATGAATCACTCAAATTCAGTCATATGTCATGAGATAATTATAAAAAATAATTCTTTATGTTATAAATTTTATTTATTTATTTTATGAAACCTATAAAGTTTATCTATGAAATGAGGACTAAGAATGGAAAACGCTGAAAGTCCAAAAGAGGAAATTTTTCAAGAGAGCAAAAAAAGGAAAGCGAAAGCACTTCATTTGTCATGATTGATGTACAATTTCCGACTTGTTTGAACTATTACTGCTAGGGTTAGCACTTCAAGCATGCTCATGCTTGTTAAGCTTGGCATTTAAGACATTTTTCATAAATAAAGAAGAATTTCGATTTTTTGGTACTTTCAGCATTTTCCATTCTTAGTCCTCAAATATGCTTTGTTAAATATTATTGTATGAACATGCAATGGGTCATTCTCAAATAATAGTAATTTTTGGCTTTTAACCCTCTGACTGCTGAGCAAAATGGCAAAATTGTAATGTTGTTTTCTCTTTAATTTTTTTTTTTTTTTTTTAATTCAGAAAAAAGATTATTTTTTCAACGTGATCCAAAAAATTTTATTATGTATAGGAATATAATCCTTGAGAGTATTAATCATAACTTAATCTTTCAAAACTGGATTATATCTATAGAATTATATTAATTTAAATAATGCTTTTATTGCAGTGAAACCTACAGCTTAGTGATCAGTTCACGGTGGTGGGAAGGTTTTAAAAAAATTAAATTTTATAGTTTCATTTCCTGTTCTTTAGTTCAAACTAGTTAAAGTACCTGGCTTTGCCCAGAATTTTAAGAATGTTTGTTTTTGAAAAACCAATTTCAAAATTTAACATACAAAATAAAATATTTAAATAAAACAGTCGAAGTGTTGTACACATGAATCAAATGAAAACCCAATATAAAAATATATAAATTTATATAACAGACGCAAAATAATACAGCTATAAATGAACTTATTTTCATTCATCATTGGAGAAATAATGTTAAAGTATGCCAATATTTTCATAATAGAGTTTTTATCATGCTTCAATACATTTTTTCACACTTATAGGACGTTATATATTCACCACGTCTTTATATTTCCAAATATGACGCAATATTCTATTTTTTTTATTCGTCAAGTTAATTAAATAATTATAATTTTTCACATGGAAATCATAAAACAAAAAAATTATGACGTAACATTCACTTTTGTTTTTAATTCTTCAAACTATTTATTTTATTTTCATTTTTCACGTGGAAATCTTGCAGTAGAAAAGTTATGATGTAATATTCTCTTTTTTTAAATTCATCAAACCATTTATTTCATTTTTTTCACATGGAAATCTTGCAATAGAAAAGTAATTGTTGTGGTAAGAATTTTATTGTGAATTTTTAATTGTTGGCAACAGCTATAACGAAAAATGTTTAAATTTGATTGGAAATTGCTGTGAAATTTTTGGATTTTTATTAATTAAAAATTAACTATTCCAATTCTGGATTACTTTAATTGCCTCGGCCGTGTTTTCATACACATGTACGTAACATTTCACTATCTTCTAAACTGTGGATTTGTATAGCATTACAGACAGACAAATTTTCATTTTTATATATTAGATATTACTCCACATAATAACATAATGGCAATTTATGCTAAAGAGGAGTAATGCATTTTTAAAAAGTGTCATTGCTATGTTCCTGAAACCATAACTCCAAAATGCCCTCGTAATACTCATGGTATTGACATTTTTAACATTAAGCCTGTTTTAGGTTTAAACAATAACAATTGAAAGCTTATGGGGTTTTTAGTCTGAAAAAAAATCCCAAGCTTTTTTTATAATTCATTCAGAAAAGTTATATTATCAAACACTTATTTCAGCAATAATAAACTAGTGTTAACTCTAAAACAAAAGGGTTGCCGGACGGGAATTTTTGAAAAGGGCACATTGTTCTCAGAAAGGGAACTCTTGCACCATGCAATTTTTCCCTTGACCAGTCGATGAATTTTGGGATATTTTTCCCACCTGACTGATTGAAAATTTTTGCAATTTTTTTTTTTTTTTTTTTTTTTTTTTTTTTTTTTTTTTATGATGATCGACTGGCAAATTTTTTCCCACCACCAATTGACAAATTTCACAATATTTCCTGTCTACTCATTGGTGAATTTTGTGGGAATTTTTCTTGCTATCAGTTGCCTGTTGGGTCAATGGACAAATTTTGAGAGGTTTTTACCGCAGCCGATCGACAAATTTCACGATTTGTTTTATCTGTGATTGGCATTTTGCATTTTTTCCACAACCAATTGACAAATTTCACAATATTTTCCTGTGAACAAACAGTTGGTGAATTTCTGGATTTTTCCTCATGACTTAGTGGTGAAACTTGTGGGTTTTATTTCCATGTGATCGATGGATGAGTTTCACGTTTTTTTTCCCCGCAACCGTCTGAAAAATTAATTTCTTTAATTTTTTTCTCATAACAGACTGGCGAACTTCTCGAATTTTTTCACACGAACAATTGACAAATTTTGCTATTTTTTCTCTGCGATCAAATGATGGAATTTTTTATCCCAAGATCAATAAGACAGAATTTTTTATTTACATCCCGAGATCAATAGACATAATTTGTGAATTTTTTCTCCCACTGCCAAAAAAGGAAATGAATCAAAAGGGTACATAAAAAAGGGCTGCTGGGCACGTAAAATATTTAAAAAGAGCCACCGGTCGCATACAGCAATTCAAAAGGGTCGCTGGGCACTGCACCCTGCCAAATTGGCTTAGAGTCAACATTAATAACTTGGTAATGACATCTACAGCTTTTCAGTTTTTTAAAATATAGAATTTTTTTTTTCCTGTTTAAACTAGTGCTTGAAAAGAAATGTTGACAAAAAATGTAAACATTCATGCTTGGCTTGCATAATTCCCATTTTTTAGCCTTGGAGATAAATTTCACCATTATCTGAGAATGAGCCAGATCATCTAAAATCATCTTAATATATATTTTTCATTTCTTTTCTTTTTGTCAGGCTGGCAAATTAGCAGTCGAGAGAGGTTGGGCCCTGAACCTGGGAGGTGGCTTCCATCATTGCTCTGCTGAGAAAGGTGGTGGCTTTTGTGCCTATGCTGACATTACTTTGTGCATAAAATTTGTTTTTGAGCATTACAGGCACATTGAAAAAGTAATGATAGTTGATTTGGATGCTCACCAGGTTGGAATATATACATTATTTATTGAAGCTCTCTCTCTCTCTTTTTTTCCCCCTTTGATGACAAAAAAAAAAAAAAAAAAAAATTGTAATGTACTGAACTCCTGAGAAAAATTTTATATGCAAAGATTGCTTATGGGATAATTATTCTTCATAGGTTGTTATGTTACTGAACTATTTTATTTAGTTTTGATTCAAATTTACAAACAGTAGAAATGTGTTTTATAAGATTAAAATAAGAGTTTCTTCATCTGCAAATGTCTGTAATTGCCTATAAATGTAAATGAAGAAATTTAGTTCTTGAAATCTGATATAAAGATGTTGATTTTCTCTCTCTCCTCTTTTTTTTTTTTTTTTTTTTTTTTTTTTTAACCATATATCTTATTTCAAATATAGTTGGAATTCAAGAAATTCAATGTCTAACTTGAATTTCTTGACATCACACAGCTAATTTGCATTTTCCAATAGAAAAAAAAAATAGTTCTTTTCTTTAGCAAAAAATATTTATTATCTTTAAATTGGCAGTTAAATGAATCAGTTTGTCTCTCAGGATGGTAGCAGTATATATGCCTTCTGGGTTGTTTTTAAGACTCTCCTTTTTCTCTAGTAAAGCTATAGCATGTACACTCTGGCTTTTTTGGGACAACTCTGTTGACTCTTATGTATTATTACCAGTTCTTTAACATTTATATAGTAACACCTATGAAAACAAAGTTTGTCTCTAACAGGATCTGCTATAAGAAAATTTTATGGTCCAGATAAAGAGGATACAGTACAATTATAAGTGTGTTTTCTACAGCAGAAACCTGTCTAAAATAGAATTTCTTTCCTGTTCCTTGCAATTTTGATTTTATTGTACTTATTGTTCAAAAACAGCATGTATATTGTAAGGAATATCTAAAAGGCATTACATATAATTTATAACCCACAAATAATGTCATGACACACACGCAATGTGTTAATGTCACATATAATAACATCTGTTATTGCATTTTGAGTTTACTTTTACCTATGTGTAGACCGGGCGGTGACTGCACAAACCATCTCATTGATTTCTCAGCTGAAAGTTCAGAATTAGATAGAACTTGATATTAAAATGGAACTGGTCTGCTAAGTCATATCTTGGTCAAAACCATCTGCAGACCTGATATCGGTGGTTGATGGGTCGATAACCATTGAGTTTTCCAATGAAATTCCAGCATCTTTTTACCCCTTTGCAGTTTGCATGCTAATATGCTACCTGATGTAGAAATTTCATTAGAAAACTCAGTGGGGATCTACCATTCAACCACTAAAATTGGGTCTGCTGATGTTTTCCTCCAAGATATGTTTTGGCAAACCAGTTTCATTTTAATATGCTAATCAAGTTCTATCTAATCCTGCAATTTCAGCTGAGAAATGAGTAAGAGTAACTTTTTAAAAAGTAAATTTTGCCTCTAGTTTTTTTTATTAGGAAAAATTCACAGTTTAAAATTCATATTAACAAACATGAGTCATGTGGATTTGGATGAAATTGAAATAAGCTGTATATTTTCTATCATGGTCAAGGCATTCTTTCAAATGACGCTTAATTGTTGAGATATTGGAGCTCAAAGTTCAGCTTACACTTTAAGTACTACAGTAAACTTCCGATTACCCATCACTGTATCAACCGCCACCTCTTCCCTAAATATTTTTTTATCAGAAATGAATTACAAAAACTCAAATGCACAGTAAACCCGAGTCAGTCAACGCTATTCTTAGAAAAATGCTTGGTTTTGGAGCATTAATGGATGACGAAATAATTCAAAATATTTTGAGTCTACAGAAACCTGAATGTGATAAATTGGAAAATGATGACCCAGGAGTCAGTCATGCAGAAGTGGAGACTGTGCTCTCTAAGTGCATTAACTATTTTGAAATGCAAGAGGGAGCAGATGCAACCCAATTACTTTTATGATGTCGAATCCATAATCTCGCTTCAGTAAACCAAAGTAAAAACAAAAATGTATAATGGATTACTATGGATGTAAACAGATACTACATATTTATTTTGTACAATTCTAAATTTGTATCCTTAATTGTTTTTTTACTATCAATTATGCCTTTTATTAACGAATGAACACAACAGATTTAATAAAGCATTTAAATAATTGTATTTATAAATTTGCAAATTTAAATGTAATTTTAGTAACTCACTCTTGTTGTGTCTTTCGATTATCTGTCGATTTTGATTATCTGCCACATCATTGGTCTGCGAGTGACGGATAATCGGAAGTTTACTGTAAACATATACGTTTATGTAAATTTTGATACCAGATCATTTAGATATCTTTCTTTTTATCATTTAAGAAAATAAGATAATTTTTTTTTTGCTGGCTTAATGTATGATTATATAAAGTAAATTTTAGTTATAAAAGCTAAGTTTGGTTTGATCTGTACATATTTAATGTAATTTTGATAAACTTACTATTTAGATGTTTATACATTTCACTACAATAATAAATTTAATGTTTTATTGTGATGATTATTCTTCTAACTATTAACCTCTACCTGTGTACATAGCATTGCATGTTTTATATTTTATCTGTTATTTCCAACTTTAATAGTTTTAGTACTGATGAATTTTTCAATACTCAAGCCCAACATAAGTAGGGAAACATCTACAAATAGTAGGCAAAGTTAAAAAATTGAAAATCTTTATTTATTTTATAATTCTTATATTCTTCAAATGGTAAAATATTAGTATGATTTCATGTTTTCATAAAAGGTAACCTAGATTCTTCCTCAATATTTAATATATTTTTTTTTTCAAATAAATGATATGATTTATTGTATTTGTTATAATCTATTTTTTTAGAAATGCAATGTCAGTGATGTTTTGTAATTGATACATATATAACTTTAAAATGTTGTCTCTCTCTATTTCAGGGAAATGGCCACGAGCGGGATTTTATGGGGGATGATCGAGTATATATATTGGATGTATATAACGGTGGTATTTATCCTCGTGATGAATATGCTAAAGGTATATACATATTTTTTTCTTTTACATTTGCTTTCGGGTTTGTAGGTCACCCTTTCTCTTGTTGATTTCTAAACGGTACTTCTGCTTAAGTGTCAATTTATTTATTTTCCCTTAAAAGTTTATTTTTTTGTCTACAATAAACTGATTGCTCATAATTGCTGTAAAAATTTTTGTGTAGTACAGTAGAACTCCAATTATCCAGACTAATGTGGAAAAAAAGTTTAAAACAGGTTCAAAGAACTCCTCCAACCAGTACTAGCCAGTGCCCAGGGCTATATATAATCAAGGAGTTCTTTGAACTTGTTTTAAACTTTTTTTTTTCTACACTGAGGAAGGGGATGCAAGAATCCTTTGAAACAGCCGTATGTGGTTTTTGATGTAATGATGTTGTAGGTATTTGTGCATTTGAATGTTGTACAAAATCTTGTAGCTTATATATTTAATGTACAGTGAAACCTCCCTGTGCGACCACCTCCGTTAAGTGACCATCTCCCTGAACGACTCTTTTTTCATGGAGCGAAATTTATTCCCATAGGCTCAATACTCATTTTACCTCCATTCAGAGACCATCCCAGAGGAACTCCCTCCATAAGCGACCCATTTCTTTGAAGAAAATTCCGTTTTTTCCTGGTCGCTTGAAGAAGGTTTTATTAGAAAAAATAATTCCGGAGAGCGCATTATTCATCAATCTTCTAAACTAAGATTAGATTTTTTTTTTATCCCAGTAACTTTTAAGTATTTAAACCCCTTTGTACCTTTTTAGGCAATGAATTTAACTCTGATGACACATTAAGAATGACGGTCAATAAACTCCCCTGCTCTATTCTGTCGTGAAACTCTCAAGGAAATAGATGAATGAATGAAATCGTCATTATTGGTTCCCGTCCAAAAAAAAACTGCATTTATTGACTGAACTTCAAAAGGACTGGGAAATAAAAGTTTTAAAAGATAAAACCGTAAAATCAAAGCAAACGTCAGTGTATTCATTTTTTTAACGCTGCATTAATTAACTTATGTAATTAACTTTTGTTTTGATACTTAAATTTTTACATTTTTTCCTAATGTGAAAAATAAATTTTAGTCTAATTAATTGTTACCTTTTTTAACAATTAAAATCTAGATTTAAACATGACCTCCATTAAGAGTACCTGTCAGAACGACCAATTTTTATTGGAACGGAACGTGGTCGCTTTAGGGAGGTTTTACTGTGTTCTGAACACAATTCAGGTAAACAAAAATCTGGATAAGCTTCAAGAAGCATTTTTTTCCAAAATAAAAATTTCTTTAAAATCACTTTCGTTTAATAATAATATAGGCTTCATTTATGTTGAAAATAAGATTACCTTCCTCGTGAAGTCATTTTTCCAACTGAGTGAGAAAGTGTCAAAGTTAGAGTTGAATCCAGAACCTTTGGCTTACGTTGCCAATACTTTACCACTTGAGGTACCTGTGACAGCACAGCTGACACGATTTACTCAGACAACCTTTTGACAATGACATTTGGTCTATTTCTGAAACAGCTCAACAGAATAACAGGTAAAGGAACTCTAATAAAGGATGGATGCATAATTACACTTTATTATTTTTGACTTAAATCGTACTGATTGGTAATTTTTCCAACAGAGTCAAAAATTACTGATCTTGATCATTTTTTCCCCAATCAGTATAAATGTGTTGAAAATAGTAAAGTATAAGATCCTTTTCACTACTTTTTTTTTTTTTTTTTTAAGAAATGCTGTTAGATTGCTGAGGGAAAAAAAAAAAAACAGTGGGAAGTCCCAACTATTTTTCTTAGTTAATGCTACCACATTAAGTAACAATATTCAGTACTAGTATCTGATTTCCACTTAAAAGACTTGTTACAATTTCTTAAAACAAATGAATTCTTCAAGCTTTCCTAGATTATAAGTAGTGATAAATACAATATCTCTGAAACAGATGAAATACTGACTTAAAATTATTCAAATATAGACTTTGAAAATTTCAGTTAATCAAATTTTATCGTTGATTTCAATATGAATCTTAATTATTATATATTTTTTAAGTACTAATGTGAACACTTATCAATACTTTTTCATTCTTTCCCTTTTTAATTAAAGGTAGTTTTTTATTTTAAGATATTTGGCAATTTGGATAGCTGGAGCACTGATAACTTGAGTTTTAGTGTACTTTAATGTGTATTGATTTGATTATTCTGTTATACTAAAGGTGTATTGAAAGTATTGGATTGTATTGAATGTTCTAAGTGTCTTACCTGGAAATCTTGAGGAAACAAAAAATAACCTTTCATCTTTTGATTTTAAAATATCATCTCTTTTTCTCCTTAATCCCCGTTCCATTGTTTCAAAATCACATCCAACATACTCAGTAAACAATGTATTTTTTGTGTATTGTATTTTTTTTCTTTAATTTCTTAAAAGTTTTTTAAATGAAAATTTTTTTAATGAAGATTCTCTTACAAATCACTTTTATCTATTTTTGCTTTCTGATAGACTTATTTCCACATTGACAGATTTTCCATTTAAAGAACTTTTAAAAAATTAAAGAAAAAAAAATACAATGTACAGAAAATTCATTGTTTACTGAGTACGTTGAATGTGTTCAGATATCATAGCATAATTTGTGTATTTGTTTTAGAGTGAACAAATTCACATGAAACTTATTTTTATTTATTTTTTATCATTATTGATGCTAATGACAAATCTGCAGCACATACATTGTGTTTCACTTTCTTCAGATATGTGGTAAACATCATGGTTTATCTTCTGATGTAATAAAAGAAGTTCATAATTTAATAAATAACTGTATGAACTCATCAAACCTTTTTGCATTGTTTCAAAATCCATGTTTGTTTTCTTTGATAGATTATGTGGTATCCAAGTATCATATTTTTCAACATGCCCCACTTTTACCAAATATTTGTAATGATAAGTATTTATGTAAGGTCTGCTAATCTTTGAGTGATAATTTTTTTTTTCTTCGGTTATGTTCTGTAGTAGGTCATCCATTCTTATACTGATCTCATGAACTAAAAATTCCTGTTTTAGTCCTTCCAAACAACTAGAAATTGTTGGTTTCCCTCAAACAGGATTCCAGTTGACTACACAAATGTTTATAAAGAAAATTCAACAACATTATTTTCCTTTAAAAAAAAAAAAAATAAGAATGATATCTGGTGTCTAACATGCAGTTTTTTATCATTCATATGAAACAAACACCCTGTAAATATAACTTAACTACACTGACAACAATGCATGTTTTGGAAACATTTCCCTTGTTACATCATTGTTCTTCTCAAAAATTTTTATTTTCAAATAATAAAAACACTTATACAGAACTGAAATTTGCATCTGCACAAAATAGACTCATGTCACAGATATTATTCAACATGAAGATTATTCACTTTGTTGAATATTAAAGATGTGAATTATCACATTGCTAACAAGGCGTAAACCAACTTAGTGAAAAATGTCCAAGCCGGGAATCGAACCCGGGCTCCTGGAATAGATCTCCAGTGCTCTACCACTAAACCACAAGGACGATTCCCAGCTTGGCATCTCTCACTTATATAAGTCGGTAAGGCTGCTACTGCAGCACTAGATGGAAATGTCTTCATGAGCACACAATCTAGCAGCGTAACATGAGACGCAAATGAACCCAGCATCGGTGAATATACAATTTTTTAATTAATTTTTCAACTACTTTTCAGCAGTGAAATTACGCTTGAAATTATTGAATATTAAAGATGTGAATTATCACATTGCTAACAAGGCGTAAACGAACTTAGTGAAAAATGTTCAATCCGGGAATCGAACCCGGGCCCCTGGAATAGATCTCCAGTGCTTTACCACTAAACCACAAGGACGATTCCCAGCTTGGCATCTCTCACTTATATAAATCGGTAAGGCTGCTACTGCAGCACTAGATGGAAATGTCTTCATGATCACACAATCTAGCGGCGTAACATGAGACGCAAATGAACCCAGCATCGTTGAATATACAATTTTTTTAAATTAAATTTTCAACTACTTTTCAGCAGTGAAATTACGCTTGAAATTATTGAATATTAAAGATGTGAATTATCACATTGCTAACAAGGCGTAAACCAACTTAGTGAAAAATGTCCAAGCTGGGAATCGAACCCGGGCCCCTGGAATAGATCTCCAGTGCTCTACCACTAAACCACAAGGATGATTCCCAGCTTGGCATCTCTCACTTATATAAGTCGGTAAGGCTGCTACTGCAGCACTAGATGGAAATGTCTTCATGAGCACACAATCTAGCGGCGTAACATGAGACGCAAATGAACCCAGCATCGGTAAATATACAATTTTTAAATTAATTTTTCAATTACTTTTCAGCAGTGAAATTACGCTTGAAATTATTGAATATTAAAGATGTGAATTATCACATTGCTAACAAAGCGTAAACCAACTTAGTGAAAAATGTCCAAGCCGGGAATCGAACCCGGGTGGTTTAGTGGTAGAGCACTGGAGATCTATTCCAGGGGCCCGCGTTCGATTCCCGGCTTGGACATTTTTCACTAAGTTGGTTTACGCCTTGTTAGCAATGTGATAATTCACATCTTTAATATTCAATAATTTCAAGCGTAATTTCACTGCTGAAAAGTAGTTGAAAAATTAATTAAAAAATTGTATATTTATGGGGGTGAGACTCCATACATAACTCACAACTCACTTTTAGGACGAACACTGACATGTATTGAGACGAATACACAAACAAAAATACAGATATAAACACTCTTCTCGTTCTTTAATTAGCTTAAAGTCTATAATTGAGGACGTCGTTGAATATTTCTCAGATTTTCTTACGTCGTGTAAATATTCAATCTTATTTCACCGTAATATGTTCTGTTCTTTTTTTTAACAAAAACTCCGCGTCGTAAAAAACTCATTTCGTTCTCTTTACTTCTTCCGCATTTCCACTTCACACAGCTTCGTTAAGGCTCGTTTTCTTTTTAATCTCGAAGCGGAAAATACGGGGACACTCAGTCTGATGCAAGTGTTGCTTGCAAAATCTCCACAAGCGGCCGTCCTGACATCTGGAGCTGCCGCAGCGACATGTGGTAAAATAGAATCTGAAAAACAAAAAACAAAAACCAATAACTGTTCTTAGGGGAAAAGAAAAAAAAAATTAATCTGCACATCATAGTTGAAGTAGCGTAACATCATATAGATATTTCTTTGAAAGCAGTGACTTGTAAAATGTTTATAGGACACAGAAAGAAAAGATTAAAAAAAAAATTTTAGGTTTCAGTTTTCGTCAGGCCAAGGTTTCATGTATTCAGCACAGGAGCTAGTATTTATCGGTCCTTCAGTTGATGAGATTTTCGTTACGTCGTAGGTGTCATTAGACTTCACTTTGATTACTTTATACGGACCTAAGAATTTAGATTTCAACTTTAAACCTGGTCCTTGCTGGGTTCTCTTAATTGCTACAAGGTCACCAAGCTTGTACTTACGGGGTTTCTTACGTCGTAAATTATAGTGCTTGCAGTTTTCTTGTTGAATTTCCAGAATATTCTTCTTGGCTTCTTTACGGAGCTCTTCTCTGTCTTTCATAAATTGTTCTTCGACTGCACTGTTTAAGAGGTCAATAATTTGTACATCTTCTTTCTGTTTCATTTTTGTACCAAATAATATTTCAAACGGTGTTCTCTTAATGCTTCTTTGGTAAGTTGAATTAATGACTTGTTGAACTTTAGGAACATGTTTAAACCATTTGGTCGGTTCGTCTTTGGACATTTTAGAGATTACAGAAATTATGGTGGAATTAAGTCGCTCTACTTGACCATTGGCACGGGGAAGGCCAGTTGTAACTGTCTCGTGCTTTATATTTTCAACTTGACAATAATCAGCAAATTCTTTGCTTGTAAATGCAGGTCCTTTATCGCTAATGATAATGGAAGGATTGCCAAAAGTATTGTCGTAGTTTTGATATAACTTCGGTAGCAGAAGTACTTTTACATGGATACAACCAGACGAATTTAGTAAATGCGTCTATTAAAGACAAAATGTGTTTATAATTTTTGTTGGTTGTTTCAAGAGGGCCTAAATGATCAATGTGGTAGGTTTGGAGAGGAGTCTCTTCTTTAGGTAAGGGATGTAATTCACCTTCTTGTTTGCCACGTTTGCGATTATACAAAAGGCATGTTACACAATTTGCTATAATTTTATCAATTTTATTTGACATATTAGGGATGAGAAATTCTTCGTTAAGGAGTTCTTCACAGCGTTTACGGCCAAAATGTCCTTTGTCATGAACGTGTTTAATGACATTTAGCTGCATTTCATCCGGCACAACTATCAGATCGATACCTTTATGATTTTTATAGAGAACGTTATTTTTAAGGAAATAGTTGTCATATGGCTTTGTTTTCAAAATTTCTTTGATGGCCTGTATATGTTCGTCAGTGTTCTGTGATTGTATGATTTTGGTAGTAAAACTATCTTGAATGACCATACATATTGGATTTCTACTTAAAGCGTCGACATGGCGCATGCGTGTACCTTGTCTGTGTTCGATTGTATAGTTATAGTCAGCTAACATTAAAGCCCATCGAGCAATCTTGGTGCAAAGATCTTTTTTATTCATAGTAAGGGCGAATGCGTTGCAATCTGTGACTATCTTGAAAGGAATACCTAGAATGTAAACGCGAAATTTTTTAAGGGCTTCTATGACAGCTAAAACTTCTAATTCATAACTCGAATATTTACGTTCGGCATCTGTGGTTTTTTTGCTCATAAAATAGACGGGGTGAAATTGATTGTCAATAGAAGACTTTTGAAGGAGGACTGCTCCGTAACCGTCAATAGATGCATCACAGTGAACTTCTGTTTCGTTACTAGGGTTATAAATGCTTAAAACAGGACCTGAAGAAAGGATGTGTTTCATCTGATTAAATGCATTTCGTTGCTGGTCGCCAAAGTGAAATTTAGTGTCCTTTCTAAGAAGATCTGTTAAAGGCTTAGCTATTAAAGAGTAATCTTGAATGAATTTACGAAAATATGAAGTTAATCCGACAAATGAATGTACATCTTTTATACTTTTAGGTTCTGGGAAATTAAGGACAGCTTTAGTTTTTAAGGGGGATGGGTGCAGTTGACCATTTTTAATGTGGTAACCCAAAAAATCAATTTCTCGTTGTAGAAAGTGGCATTTTTTGAGATTCAGTTCTAAACCATATTCGGATGCAGTTGTAAGGACGCGTTGTAATTTCTGGAGTCCTTCGACTTCGTTTTCAGCTGGTATTATGAAGTCATCCATATAGACAATAAGTACTTTTTCATTAATGAGGTCTCGAAAAACGTTATAAATATATCTTTGAAACACTAACGGTGCATCGCTAAGGCCATAATTCATATATAAGAATTCAAATTGACCAGAATGTGTTACGAAAAAAGTATATTTTCTACTATTTTCTTCTACTTCGACATGAAAAAAAGCATTTTTAAGGTCAAGAGTAGTAAATACTTTTGCAGAATGCAACTGATCAATAATGTCATCAATTACTGGGAGGGGAAAACGTTGTTTATGTGTTTTAGAATTTAACTTCCTATAGTCAACACACAATCTATATGAACCATCTTTCTTTTTTACTAGGACAATAGGTGATGAAAAATTACTAGTGCTTTTACGAATAATTCCTTTTTCGAGCCACTCAGAAATTTGTTTTTCGACGAAGTTTTTCTCTATTTGCGCCAAGCGCCTGGGAGGACAAGTAACAGGTTCTTCGTTTTCCAGATGAATTGATAATTTAACATCAGTTGTCTTTATTTTTTTAGGAGAATAATTTTGAATAAGTTCTGAAATTTTTGAACGTATTGTTTCATCGGTAATATGAGATAAATCAAGATTAAGATCGTCTAACACATGAGCAATATTAATCAAAAAATTATTGGACGTGTCGTCATTTTTCTCGATTTTTTGCATCGAAATATTATTTCCAGAAATTGTTAAAATACTTTGTTGAATGATATCTGTACCAATAATAAGATCAAAAGATATGGAATAATCTGGGACTACATAAACATTAGTTGTATAATTAAAATCATCTATCATAATGTTCGTAGAGAAAAAACCTAGGGGTTTGATTATAGTATTTCCTAATCCAGTTAATGTGATAGTTGAATGTTCAAGGTTCGAAATTGTAGGGAGTTTGCGATAAATACTTTCCTTTAGTAAACTTCTTTCACTACCTGTGTCTACCAATGATGTAACATTTACAGACGAAATAATGACTTGTTTGGTCATGAAAGTGTTCGACGTGACAGTGGAAACATTGGAGGGTTCTGACTTAACTCTAGGCCTCCTTGGTTGATCACATTGAGCCGATTTATGGCCAAAATTCGAACAATTAAAACAACGAGGGCCTTTATCTTTATGTCTGCATTGGCTACTTTTATGATTCGACAAACCACAATTAAAGCAAAAAAGATCAGATTTTGGTCGAAAGGATTTCTCTTTCACTGGCATTTCAGGTTTGACTTTACGAAATTTAGTGTTCTCAAAGTCATGTCGAATTTTGTCATAAATTTTGAGCTTTTGCTTGAATTCTACAATGGATTGGCATCCATATAACATTGATTTTCTGAAAACGGGGTCGGGTATGCCATTTATGATGTATTGCATTAATGCGGAATCCTCGATTTTACCACGCGAGCATATTTGTTTCATGATAAGAAAATATTCTTCTATTGATTCATTTTCTTGCAATTTTCGTTTATTTAATATATCATGTAACTCGGCAGAATTATAAGTGGTGCTAAATTCTGATATTAAGAGTTGTTTAAGTTTGTCATATGAATTGATATGAAATTCTGTTTGTGCTAATAACTGGGCTTTTCCTCGTAATGATCTTTTACAAAATATGAATTTATGAAAGTCAGATAAATTAAACATATTAGTAACATCCTCAAAATTATTAAACCATACGTTTATATCACTAAAAGAACTACCATCGAAAGGAGGTATTACACTTTCAATATCAGTAAAATTCATAGACGATGGCATAAAACTTTGAACTGGAAATTGCTGTTGTTTGTCAAAATTTGATAATTCAGTGTTATTACTTGAAGTCATATTATTTGAAGGCAGTTCGGGTTCCGAGTCAGTGTCACTTTCATTTTGTATAATATTATTTTGTAGTAAGGCCAAGTCTGAAAGGTATGTAACTAATCGGGTTGCGAGATCGTTTAAAGATCCCTCATTATCAATACAAAGTAGATTGCACACTGTAATCAGATCATTTAATGAAAAATCAGTTTGAACTTTAGTTATTTTATTTTTGAATTTGGTGCTGTCGGTTTGAAAACCAAAACCAGTAAAATCACGTATTCCCTTTCTATTAGAGCGATCACCGTCAGCATCAAATAGGAATTTATGCAGCAATTTAATTTTATGCGTTCGTTCATTTTTAAATGCAACTTCCAGTTCAGGTATCTCAACTAACTTCATAATCAAAATAATAATAATGAACTCACCGTTAGAATAATATCCCGCTTGAATATGTAGAATGTTACTCTAATCCTTACTCTAATTAATCATATTGGTGGGTTAACTGTCACTTCTGACGCCAATTTATGGGGGTGAGACTCCATACATAACTCACAACTCACTTTTAGGATGAACACTGACATTTATTGAGACGAATACACAAACAAAAATACAGATATAAACACTCTTCTCGTTCTTTAATTAGCTTAAAGTCTATAATTCAGGACGTCGTTGAATATTTCTCAGATTTTCTTACGTCGTGTAAATATTCAATCTTATTTCACCGTAATATGTTCTGTTCTTTTTTTTAAACAAAAACTCTGCGTCGTAAAAAACTCATTTCGTTCTCTTTACTTCTTCCGCATTTCCACTTCACACAGCTTCGTTAAGGCTCGTTTCCTTTTTAATCTCGAAGCGGAAAATACGGGGACACTCAGTCTGATGCAAGTGTTGCTTGCGAAATCTCCACATATTCACCGATGCTGGGTTCATTTGCGTCTCATGTTACGCCGCTAGATTGTGTGCTCATGAAGACATTTCCATCTAGTGCTGCAGTAGCAGCCTTACCGACTTATATAAGTGAGAGATGCCAAGCTGGGAATCGTCCTTGTGGTTTAGTGGTAGAGCACTGGAGATCTATTCCAGGGGCCCAGGTTCGATTCCCGGCTTGGACATTTTTCACTAAGTTGGTTTACGCCTTGTTAGCAATGTGATAATTCACATCTTTAATATTCAATAATTTTAAGCGTAATTTCACTACTGAAAAGTAGTTGAAAAATTAATTAAAAAAAAAGGTGTCTTTGTTATTTTAGCAGATGGCTACTTTCTTATATCATTGTTTTAACATTTGTTAAGAATTTGATTTATGGCTATTTTATTTTTAATCTAAATTTTTGAAGTTAATAAGTATGGAAATGAGCATTTAATGCTTTAAAATAGTTTTATGATTGTGTTAATTTAACCCTTTCAGGGCCAGAAGAATTCTGTTCGTAAACTGATGAAATAATTGACTGACACCAGAATATTCAAACGAATTTCTTAGAAAACAAAACCCAGCTAATTTGCACTTTCATTACAAAAGCAAAATTTTATTAAAATATTCTTGATGCAATTGTCAGTTTTGGAATTTAAAATTAGGTGGCTAGACCGTCTAGCCACCGCCCTTGAAAGGGTTAAAAGTAAGGTCCAAAATCCATGTTTGCCCTGGGTGCAAAAAAAAGCTAGTTTCGGTCCTGATCCCCACCACCTCTCACATTCACACTCACCCAAATTGCTTCTCTAGTATTATAATGACCATCCCTGGAAGCAATTCATATACATACAATAAAATTTTATTAACCCTTAAATGCCTGATATTTCAAAAATCATTTTAATAATGCTTTTCGGCTTTCATTTTTAGGGTTTCGTTCATCTGACGAAACCCTATTCGTCTCACTCCTTTGTCTGTCTGTCCATCACAGAGCCCGTTCTCAGAAACTATACATGTTGGAGACTTGATATTTTGAGTACTTATAGCTGAACACCTCACATGAAACGACAAATCCTAAAATTTTGAAAAAGTCTTAAATTTAACCCTTCGGGCTCCCACATGTGTATTTCAAACAATTCTTTCTAAGTCAGCCCCTATTAAGGTTGGAGCCATGAAATTCCGCATACTTATAGCTGAATACCTGAGACAACAAGACAAATCATAAAATTTTGAAAAAAAGCTTTATATTAAACCCTTTGGGCTCCAACTTGTGTATTTTAAGCAATTTTTTCTAACAGAGCCCCTAATTAAGTTAGAGATATGGAATTTTGAATTATTATAGTTAAACACATGAGCTCACACAACAAATAATAAAATTTTGAAAAAGTGATATATTTAACCCTTTGGGCTCCAATTTGTGTATTTTCAGAAATCCTTTATAACAGAATTCCTATTCAATTTGGAGGCATGCAATTTTGTGTTCTGATAGCTAAACACCTCAGATCACACGACAAATAATAAATTTCGAAAAAGTTATATGTTTAACCCTTTGGAGTCCAGCTTGTGTATTTTAAGCAATTCATTTTAACAGAGTCCCTAAGTGAATTCGGGACTTGAAATTTTCCATATAGCTGAACGCCTCAGATCACACGCAAAATAATAAATTTCGAAAAAGTTTTATGTTTAACCCTTTGGACTCCAGCTTGTGTGTTTTAATCAATTCTTTTTAACAGAGCCCCTAATTGTATTAAAGACTTGAAATTGTGCATACCTATAGCTGAAAACTTCATATCACACGACAGATAATAAATTTCGAAAAAAGTTTCATATTTAACCCTTTCGACTCCAGCTTGTGTATTTTAAAGCAATTCTTTCTAACTGAGACCATAATTAAATTGGAGATTTGAAATTTTGCATACTTATAGCAGAAAACCTGAGGCCAGGCGACAGATCATAAAATCTTGAAAAAGTCTTACATTTAACCCTTTGAGCTCCCACATATATATTTTAAGCAATTCTTTCTGAATGAGAACCATAATTAAGTTGGAGACATGAAATTTTGCATACTTATAGCAGAACACATGAGACCACACGACAAATAAATTTTTTTCGAAAAAGTTTTATATTTAACCCTTTGGACTCCAGCTTGTGTTTTTTAATCAATTTTTTCTAACTGAGCCCTCATTAAATTGGAGACATGGAATTTTGCATACTTATAGCTGAACGCGTCAGATCATAAGACAAAATATGAATTTTTGAAAAAGTCTCATAATTAACCCTTTGGGCTTCAACTTCTGTATTATAAGCAATTATTTCTGACTGAGCCCTAATTAAGGTGGGGATATGAAATTTTGCATACTTATAGCTGAACACTTGTGATCACACGACAAATGATAAATTTTTCAAAAAGTCTTATATTATTGACTCCTCTGGGCTCTAACTTGTGTTTTTTAAGCATTTTTTCTAACTTAGCCGCTAATTAAGCTACAGCGAGCTAGTTTAACTTGAAGGCTCCGGGAGGGGGGAGGGGTCAATTTCTCCCCATACCCCTCATCTGATATATCATTTTATGACCCTTCGGCCACTCTTTCATTTTATGCGCAATAGCCTTTCATATTTTATTTCCACTTGGCCAGGAGGGTTTTCCTATTTTAAGTTTCATGGGTCCAATTTCCTCGACTAATATAAGTGCAAATAGGTTCTAAAACGGAGTTTTGTCGGGCCGTTTGTTTAGAACAGAGTGCACTCCCTAGTTGCGAATTGTGTAGCTAAAAGATTTTTTAAAAGGATAGTGTTTTGAAAGAAATATTAAACGAAACCCTCTGTGCGATCTGTGATCACACTTACCCATTTGTTTAAATAAATCATGGGACAAATACTTAAAAAAATCTTATGTTGTTTTAAGTATGGTTTATGGCTAAAAAACAGTTTGTTACGGCAATACTGGTCTTCAATTGAAAAAATAATTTCTCTGATAAAATTCTATAATATTAAACACACAAGAATTTTCAAAACTATCATATGAAATAAATTTTACTTGCTCACGGCAGAACAAAATAGGGTATTTCGCAAGCTTCCAAACAAAACAAAAAGACCATGTAGCAACATTTGAAAAATAAATCTATCTTTATTCTTAAACAGCACAAGTGTTGCCATCTACATGTTGAAAAATAATAATTTAATAATATTTTCAGAATGTATTTTATTCACAACATTAGGCATTATAGCTTAAATATTATTCTAATAGTATTTTAGAAGCCTGAATTGGGTATGTTGCCGAAAGGCAACACCCAGCATTTAAAGGTTAATATTAAAAAATATAAGCTAAAGACTTTTCTACTAAAAAACCATAATAATGATAAATCTTTAATTAATATTTGAGATATAATACTAGTTATCAAAAAATAAAGTTTAACTTTTAAAATTGTGAAACAGTAGCAGTATTTTTGCAATGTCATTAAAACTTTGTATATATTTTTGAAAGAAAAGGGGAAAGGGGAGGGCATACAGATTTTCACTGATTAAATATAAATTATCCATATCTAAAGTTTGACTGTTTAACAAGACCTTAAAAAAAAGAATGAAAGAAACATAAAAAGACACATTGTGCGTAAAAATAAAGTGAAATTGAAAAATACAAGTTTGTCAATAAATGATATATTTTACCAAATGTGATACAATAAATGAATAAAATTTTAATAAAAAATAAAATAAATATTTAAAAAATAGCATCATAAGTATTTTCTAAATATTTAGAAATATTAATCTTATCAGTAAAAGTTGATAAATATATTTTAATTACCTATAATGACTAATATAACTGACTTAAAGCATATCTTTCTTTCTGAGTAAGGCTGATAAAATATCATCTAATATCATAAGTTCAGATCGTAATCACAATTTTGTTTATATATATTTTTTAATTTATTTGTATATATCACTGTATAATCAGAAAAGCTACCAAGATTTCACAAAATTAAAAAGAAAAAGAACTAAACATTGTCATACATTTTATTTTATTTTATTAAACATCTTACCTTTATTTCATTATATCCTCAGTAGATGGTGCCATCAGTGTATGATAAACATGAGAATAGTGAACTATTGAGCTTTCGGACATAACAATAAATATCTTTATAAAGATTGAGTAAAATTTATTGGTACTCTAGTATTAACAATCAGAAGGCATTCTTTCTTAACACATTGATTGCCATGGCACAAAAGTATGCATGCCAGCAATAGTTCCCATGGTGCCATATCACACAAATACATGTGCCATCCATATTTTCATTGAAAGTAATTTATTGCTATGAAATGAGACTATTGGTAATTTATTACCGTGTATTAAAAAAAAAGAACCCCGTGGCCACCCAGGTGTGTTGAATGATTTTAGTCTGGTGTTCACCATATAAAAATAACTAAAATTTGATATTTTTGAGTTAAAACTGTATAAAATGAACAAACATTTCTGCGATTGAGTATTGTGAACCAACATGATAGACACTGAAAAGTGCTTTGCCAATGTCTGACAAAAATGCCACTTTGTTACAATATGTGGCTGTCAATGTTTTATGGTAATGATATTAAAATTTGCCAAGCCCTTCTTTTTCCCACAATTATTAATATTATTAACCCATGCTTTAGGGTGGCATGATTAACAATAACTGAGAGGAAAAGCAGTGATTACTAGATTTTAAGGTAGGTTTGTATCTTTTAAGATGGAATAACTCCTCATCATAGGGTTGGCAGATTTATCTAAAAAAAATTAAAAGATTTTGACTGACACTAGTTATAGTTTTCTTTTTATCATGCTATCGTCTTTTTTTACACCATACTAAACCATGTTGAATGTGTCAGTAATGTTTTTGGTAACATTTGTTTTAAAAAGAGGTTATTATTTAATCATTATTTTGAATCTGTAACAAAAGTTTGTTTTTGGTAATAAAGTATGATATTTATCCTCAAGAGCTAACCCTTCTTTGAAAGCAATTTTATCTCTTATAAATGCAGAAATGCATTAAAAAATTTTTAATAAATTCATCAGATCAGTCAACTTTTATTATGGTCCAGAGTGAACATTATCTTGCTTTAAAAAAAGGTTTTAACTATTTATTTACATGTTTGTTTATACCTGAAATATAGTGTGGATTATAGGCATTTGCAGATTAAAGAAAGTGGACTTTATTAATGAACTATTGAAATTTCGTATGCAAACATCTTTGTTATTCTAACCAAATTCATCGTTGATATGTAAATAGGAAAGTTTATTTTCTATATTGATTCTCTGTACTGTTCATCTTACTTTGTGATTATATGTGTAATTTTACTGTATTTAATAAATTTATTTTTAAAAGTTCATGAATAGATTCAGTTTATTGATAAATAGGATACTTTGTTATATTCTTATTGTATGTAATGTCCTTTTTTTTTTTTTTTTTTTTTTTTTTTTCCTTTTTGTAGGAGCTATTAAGAAGAAAGTAGAACTGCAACACCTGACAGAAGATGAAGAATATCTACGCAAAGTTTCAAGGCAAGAAGTTTTTTTTTCTTTCTTTTTTGTCCTCATACATCTGTCTAAACAGTTTGTTTCTTCTGCTTTATAAAATTGCATGTAAATTCTTAAATGTTTTTTGTAGAATTGTAATTTTTTTTAGTAGCATGTTATAAAAACATGTATAATAATCACTTATAAACAAATTAAGTTAAATAATGCTATAAAAAGTGATAGAATATCTTTATTAAGACTTACGATCGTTTCATCGCACAATCGGCGACATTTTCAAAATCAATCATAATAGAAAATATTTTCACATAACTTAAAAACAATAATGTAGTAAACAATGTCACGAGACATGAAGCATAATGAAAATATTGCAACCATAAAATAAAATAAAAATTAAATTAGCTATTTGCGAGCGTGGATTAATTTTCACATAATTTAAAAACAACATGGTAAACAATGTCACGAGACATCAAGCATACTGAAAAACATTGCAAAACATAAAATAAAATAAAATTAACTTGGCTATTTGCGAGCGTGGATTAATTTTTACTATTGTTTCTACAATTACTTAGTATCTCTTTCCAAATTCTAGGTAAATCAAGGGACACAGAATCATTGCAAATATTCTCGTTGCGTAAAAATATTTCTATTGATTCTCGGACTATGGATGGTAAATAAAATCTTGATGGATAAATTAACTTGCTATTTTTAAATTCAATCTGTAAAGGTTCTTCGCTGCATAATCTGGCCAAAGCTGTGGTTCTTCTATTGTATTTGATGTCTGCTATATGTTCTTTTATTCTAGTTTTAAGTTTTCTGCTTGTCATACCTATGTAAAACTATGTATATATGTAGGTATGACAAGCAGAAAACTTAAAACTAGAATAAAAGAACATATAGCAGACATCAAATACAATAGAAGAACCACAGCTTTGGCCAGATTATGCAGCGAAGAACCTTTACAGATTGAATTTAAAAATAGCAAGTTAATTTATCCATCAAGATTTTATTTACCATCCATAGTCCGAGAATCAATAGAAATATTTTTACGCAACGAGAATATTTGCAATGATTCTGTGTCCCTTGATTTACCTAGAATTTGGAAAGAGATACTAAGTAATTGTAGAAACAATAGTAAAAATTAATCCACGCTCACAAATAGCCAAGTTAATTTTATTTTATTTTATGTTTTGCAATGTTTTTCAGTATGCTTGATGTCTCGTGACATTGTTTACCATGTTGTTTTTAAATTATGTGAAAATTAATCCACGCTCGCAAATAGCTAATTTAATTTTTATTTTATTTTATGGTTGCAATATTTTCATTATGCTTCATGTCTCGTGACATTGTTTACTATATTATTGTTTTTAAGTTATGTGAAAATATTTTCTATTATGATTGATTTTGAAAATGTCGCCGATTGTGCGATGAAACGATCGTAAGTCTTAATAAAGATGTTTGATATTGCTTTTGTGAAATCTTGATTAAAAATTTTCTGTCCTATGTTTTTCTAAGTCCTAAACTGTTATAACGATTAAAAGAAGGAAGGAATCAAGAGATTAAAATTTTTTTTTTTTTTGCAAAAACAAACACATAAAAAATTGTCTAAAAGTTAAAATATGTAAGATGAACTTTACAAAAAGTTCACTACTTTACTTAAAATGCAACTAAAATAATAAAACACATGTTACAAGTTAAAAATATACATTTTATTTAAAAACTTCTTGGTACTTTCAGGCTTTACCAAGCCCTTCATCAAAGAATATTATAATAACTAATTGCTGTTTATTTATACAAATATGTCACTTCGTTCTGAAATTGAGAGAGCCAATAATTATTAGAGTTGAAAGTAGAAGCAGCAGTTTTTTGGATTGAATTTAGTTAGAGAAAATGGTACTTGTTAGTTATCCTGTTGACCCATTTCGCCAAATTATATAAATCACCAAAACACTCACCAAATTATATAAATTGGCATAATTTTTATTTTAAATAACGAAAGAACAAATAAGTTAGTATAACATTAATAAAAATACAAATAAAACGTCAAAATAAAAATCACTTGATGACATGTAAACACATGTTGTCAAGTGAATGTGACATTTACGATCAACCATTATTGGCATTTAATCTTACAATTTGGTGACAGTAATTTGGTCCATGGGATAACTAACAAGTACTGAGAAAATATGTATTATTATTAACTGCATTTCAATTTAATTACATTACCCTGTTTTCATGTGTCATTTTCATTTTAAATGTGTCGCTGGACAGTCAAAATAGCAGATTCAATTTGTGTAGAAGAAATATTTAACTGCCGTGCCACCAATTTTTTAAAATAAATATATATTTTTAACTTGTAGCATCTGTTTTATTATTTTAGTCGCTTTTTAAGTAAAACAGTGAACTTTTTTTTATAAAGTTCATATTACATATTTTGTGTTTGAATCAAGGTGAAATATTGCGTTTCATCTTATGATTCTATTTATCTTATAGACTTATGATATCTAGTTTGATACTTTTTTGAATAAATTATCTTATGTGTTCAAATATCTAGAAATGTAGAGTTTGTAGATTTGAGTTTTCTGCTTCATTCAAGTTTGAATTCATTTTTGCTGTTAAATATTTTAATTAAAAAACTAATAATGAATGTTATAAAACAACGTAGAATTATTTTGAACAATTCAAAAGGATGCAAATAGTTAATTTCGTCTTGAAAATACAGGTTTTTTTTTTTCCTTTTTAACACTTTCCAACAAAGTTGAAAAGTGTTTATGCATTTGGTTTGCCTGTCCATGCTCTAATTCCTGTCAATAGACTCGGATTTTCATGCAATGGATAAAGGTTATGGAGGGTCATCCAAGCATGTTTGGTATTGTATAGGAAGTATGTAGCATTAATAGTTCAATGACAGAGACACTCAAAAGTATTCCATTACATGATGGTATGGGTGGGGGGGGGGGGGGAGGGGATCGTTTGCAGAGTATTTTAATGGCATGATGCTATTTAAAATGTATTGAAACTGATATGAATCAGTGAATTTCACTGTGATCCCTTTAGAACAGGGCATTCATAGCAATTTTTATTCATTGACAAGGACACACAAAAGAAATCGGTTACAGTACTGTCTTTGAGTCATAATGGCTGGAATGTACGGTTTAAAATTCAGTATGCGCTTTTAAATTGAATTCATTTTTTGTGTTACTCGTCATATATAAATTCTGTACCTCCTATGCAGGGCTGCGCAAAAGTATTCACGTACCATTTTCCTTATTAGAGGAAGTGGCTGAAGGGAAATTTTCAACTGAAGTCTATGTATCTCTTAAGTGAACTCAATTTTGGCATGCATGTCGTTAATAGATACAAATCTATAGATCCTATAGAGGCCTGCTGAAAAAATTCGGATCATTTTCCGATTGTGTATGGGAACAGCTTACATTGGGTTTTGAAATGTGTTATTGTGTTGCCATAGGGTTGAATGAGACATAATATTTTAATTTTTTAAACGGTGCACTTTTGTTACATTGTTCTGAATGTGTTGGAAAGTATCTCATAGTCTATACTTGACGCATGATTTTTTCTTTCTTGTTTCAATCCAAATTTAATTATAAAAGAAAATGTTACATTAGCTTTACTCTTGTGACAGCGGTTTATCTAATGCTTCTTGGTGTTGTTGTTGAAATAACAAGTACCTAAAGCTCTTCTTTTGTTATTACACATTGTCAACATTGCAATGATGCCTCTATTAATTGTTTTTGACTTGGTGGACATCCATTTGAGTAAGACTTTTAGTTTGTGGTCAAAATTGTTTATTAGCCAGGCGAACTTTTGTGTTTTCTTCCTCTTGTTTGTGTGTGTATCAAAACATTATTTAAATAGTGTGTGGTAAGAAGGTGAGTCTTGTTGAAAAAGAAATGAAGCATTATTTGGAAAGTAGTATTTAAAGTTATTGTATTGTTTTAATGCATTTTCTTCACATCAGCGTGTTTTCAATCACACATAAGGGCGATTCCATGTGGAGAGTCACACACGTAACGCAGGCTTTAATTTGCATTTATTCAATTATTTATTATATTTTAATGTTAATTCTGATTTTAAGTGGTATGGTAAATAAGTTATTACCATATTTTTTAGTTTAAATGTGCATATGTAAAACTCACAGAAATATATCATTTAATTTCATACTCAAAATGTGCTTTTTTTCTGAAGTAGAAAAGAAGCACATTTTGAGTAATGAAATTAAATGATATACTTCTGTGAGTTTTATTGCCACACATTTAAATTTAAAAATAGGGTAATAACGTATTTACCATACCATTAAAATCAGAATTAACATTAAAATTTAATAAATAATTGAATAAATGAAATTTAAAGCCTGCGTTACGTGTGTGACACTCTCCATGGAATCGCCCATAACCTGCCTATACAATCTTCTGGGTATATGCCCATGTAATTACACTAGTAGGTACAGTCATGGAAAAAAAACTTAAACATTCCCTACTAACAACAAATTGTTGTAGAAGAAAGTTACTGGTACCAAATGATTGGAAATAAAGTCTACTTTTAAATGATGTATATAAAATTTGCTTAGATTGTCATTTACGTATCAAAACGAACCAAAACTTTTTTTTAATGGCAATACGCAATTTTGACACCCTAAATAAATTCTACGCCCTTCCATTAGCCTAAAAACAAATTTTCATGAAATTAGTACGGTTTGTTTCTGAGACATGAATTATTTAAAAATGAGCCTATTGTGGGGGTGGTATCCAAATTGAAGTTTGGTTGAAATGCTACAGAATGCTTATGTCACTTCTATTAATATATTATTTCTTGCCAATAAGATCATTTCACTCGCTTAATAGGTTTCGACTATTGTCAGCCCAAATGTTTCAATAAAATGAGTAAAATATAATTTTTTTTTTCAAAGGATGCTTTACTGCACATCCTAGATCCTTAAACCATCATTTTGACATTTTTTAAGTATAATTCGAAAACTACTTGGAAAAATAATTTTAAATTGAGAATTCGCATCAAGCAGGACATAATAAGTATAAATCTATCAAAAAAATGGTAGGTTGCAATTCATACTTATTTTAAATATTAATTTCACAATTCATATTATAAAATTTTTAAAATTACAAATTGAATATATTTATGTTTGGGATTTTAGTATTATAACAACAGAAAAACTTATCACATTAGGAGAATAATTTCAGGAGATATTAACAAAACTGTGAAAATGTAATTTAATATTAGAAGCTCTCAATTGTGAATACAATTCAAAAACACATCATCCAAATGACTCGAAATTTGGTTTCTAGGCATAGTTTGAACAGTAAATTTAAAATATAGTGTCGAAAATGGGTGTTGCTATTTAAAAAAAAAAAAAAAAAAAAAAGTTTGATCTGGTTTTGATTCAGGTTTTACCCCCTAAGCTAATTTTATAGACATCATTTAAAAGTAGACTTTATTTCCAATGGTTTTGTACCAGTCACTTTCTTTTATTATAATTTGTTGCAGAGTTAGTAGGGGATGTTTCCCCCCTTTTTTTATGACTGTAATTGTAGAGTGCTTAATGTTATAATATACTCTAAATATAGCTTTTCTTTGAATCTCTGTTGTACATATTTATGGCCATCTGTCCAATCAACATTTTCTTTTGTTCATTCACTTCTGACCTTTCACTGTCATAAATTAAGATTTCTTTTCTTTCTTTGGAATCCTGCCTCTTAGTCTTGTTTTATTTTTATCTTTCTGTGTGCAAAAGATTTTACAATTTGTGGGGGAGGGGGGGTGGTGTTCTTGAAATGTTTGAGCTGCAAATCTAATTCCATTTCCATGTACTTGCCTAGCAATATCAGCATAAGAATGACATGTTACAGCAGTCCTAGTCCTTTTTGTAGAAGCTCAGTTATTTATATTTTTTATTTAATGAAAATTTTTTACAACATACTCAAAATTTTTATAGAACCCTCTTTCCAAGGCAGAACTTACTGAAGGAAACTTCGTACAATGAACAAATTTGAACTTGTTCATTAACTATTTAGTAAGCATGGTTCAATATTTTTCTGGAGCAAGCATGTGAGTATTTTTTGTGGAGAGAAGTTAATAATGCAAGGATTTTTCATAACAGCATTATAGTAGAAGAACACCAATCCGCACAGCTTGGTTCCAAGTGTTGTCGGATTTGATGCTTTTTGTGGGTTATAGGTCATGGCCATTCAATCTTTGTTTACATGTTTTTAGGTAGATTTCGTATGAAATACTACCTATTACATTCTCCCCTATGTTGGAATTTTTGAAAAATTTTTCCATATCTACACCGATCATGACTCCTGGAACCTAAAACCACCCTCAGTAAAAAACTTTATATATATATATATATCACTTTTTTATGGATACGATAACTTCCATAACACCGCACAAATCTCTTCCAAACTGATCCATAAATTCAAGGGGCATAAAATCTCAATCAAGTTCGTTAATAGGCAAAATCGGACCAAGGAGGTGAAAATAGTAAGGGGTTTTGTGAAAACCGAAAAAAAACCATAACTTCTTAATTATAATGCATATCGAATCAGTTTAAAATTATTATTATTTCTAAAAAAAGGGCCAAAAATTTAGGTATAACAGATTTTTCATAAAATTAAAATTGAGCTCAAGGGTTGCAAAAAATAGGGGGTTTGGGGAGAAAAAAAAATCATAACTTCGTCAATTCTCAAGATATCAAATCCAATTAAATTTATTATAAATCTTCTTAATATTATCTACAACTTTTCAAAAAAAAAGGGGGGGAGGGGGGGGGGCTTGAAGAAGAAAAAAATCGACAACTTTGTCAATTCACAAGATATCAAATCCACATGAATTTATTATATATCTTCTTAATATTATCTGCAACTTTTATATTGACAAGTTTTTGATAGGACCAATTCTTAGAGCAAAAACAAATTTAAAATACATAGCGGTTGAAGAAAAAGCATCGCATTAAGAGTGTACTCAAATCCAAACTGCTTATTTTCTGACTCATTTTTAAATTCATTTCAGCTTTCAAACGCATCCAATTTGTAGGTTCTCTTATTCAGGAACTACATAATGTACCGCAATGGTCAATTCTTTGATAGAGGCAGAATATATTTCAAAAAATGATGTCAAAGTGGGCATTTTGAACTGAATTTCCTGAAGCAATTGTGTTGGAAACGAAAAATATTGTCCTACAGGGTTCGTACGGTCCTTGAAAGTCCTTAAAAGTGCTTAAATTTTTCAAAGGAAATTTTTCGTGCTTAAAAGTACTTATTTTCATGCAAAATCTGAAAAAAGTCCTTAAAAGTGCTTAATTCTACTCTCATATTAATTCTTAATCAAAGGTAAAACTCTTCTGCATTTCTTTTAATTTAAGATTTTTAAAAAATCTTAATCCCGCCTTGCCTCCCCTTCTGAAATTCCACGTCCCCCTTCGTAATATCAAAGTTAAAAACTTTTTTTTAACCTTTTCCTACTCTCAGGGATGTAAGACCTGCGCCAATTGCGCCAGACGAAGCCAAAATCGCTTTACTGCTCCAAGCTTCTACGAAACCGCTATTTTTTTTTTCATTTTGCACCAAACCTGCGCCAAAACGTACTTAGTGCCAAGATGAAATTTTGTACGATTTCATCGATCCGAGAAACAAAAAAAAAAATTCATTTTTAACCTTTTTCTAGGCCGCTAATTGCGTCAAAAAAGCAAAAAACCGCGGTCAAAAGATCTCGAAAAATACGCGATGTTTGTCAAATGATCACGAAAAAAACTTGAATTTTGTCAAAGGATCGCTAATTTCGTCAAAAACGAACAAAACGCGGTCAAAAGATCGTAAAAACGATAATTTTGTTAAAAGATGGTGAAAAAACTCCGCAAATTTCATCAAAAGGTCGCAAAAAAACCATAAGTTTCGTCAAAAGATCGCGAAAAACATGCAATTTTCGTCAAAAGATCGCGAAAAACATGCAATTTTCGTCAAAAGATCGCGAAAAACACGCAAATTTTGTCGTAAGATCGCGGAAAACGCTCGATTTCGTCAAAAGATCGCGAAAAGCGCGCAAATTTTGTCGAAAGATCGCGAATTTTTCCAAAGGATCGCTAATTTCGTCAAAACACGATCAAAAGATCGTAAAAACGCTATTTTTATTAAAAGATGGCGAAAAGACACCGCAAATTTAATCAAAAAGTTGCAAAAAACACACGAATTTCGTCAAAATATCGCGAAAAAAATGTGCATTTTGTCAAAAGATAGCTGACTTCATCAAAAAACGAACAAAACGCGGTCAAAAGATTGTGAAAAAGCGAATTTCGTTAAAAGATCGCGAAAAATACGCTAATTTTGTCAAAAGATTGCCAAAAATACGCAAATTTCGTCAAAAGATCGTGAAAAACATGCGAATTTTGTCATAGCGAAAAAAAGACCCCGTTAATTTTGTCAAAGGATTACCAATTACTTCTAAAAACGAACAAAATGGGGTCAAAAGGTTGTGAAAAAACGCAAATTTCGTAAAAAGATCTCGAAAAAAACCACAAATTTCTTCAAAAGGTCACAAAAAACCGCAAATTTTGTCAAAAGATTAAAAAAAACGCTAATTTCGTCAAAAAATAGCGAACAGCACACTGATTTCAACAAAGGATAGCAAAAAACACGCGACTTTTGTCAAAAGATCGCAAAAAATACGCGAATTTCGTCAAAAGATCACGAAAAATACGCGAATTTCGCCAAAAGATCGCGAGAAATACACAAATTTCGACAAAAGATGGCGAGAAATACGCAAATTTCGCCAAAAGATCGCAAGAAATATGCAAATTTCATCAAAAGATCGCGAAAATACGCAAATTTGTTTTTTATTAGCATTAGAATTTCAATTTGCTCCAAAAACAGTTTTTATGGCTACAAAATTAATTTTTGCTGCTACAAAAATGGATTTTACTGCTACAAAATCAGATTTTTGCTGCTACAAAAATAGATTTACTGCTCCAAAATTCGATTTTTGCTGCTACAAAACTGCTACAAAATGGCTTTAGTGCACTTTCATACCTGTACTCTATTTCTTCCTTTATATTGAATAAATAATCTGTCCTAAATTTCTGTAACAATTCATTCCATCACATTTCATTAAAATTTCACCTGAATTTCACCCTCAAAATTTATCTTCTTCCGTTTTTCTTTGCTCCCCCACAGTACTCAAAGTTTAAAAACTCTTCGAAACTGTTTAATTATTTTTTTTTTTTTTGCTGTGTCATTTTATTGCCACAATAAATAATCAATCAAGATTTCTCTTCCCACCCAAAATTGGAATTTTCCTTTTGCCCCCCCCCCCTTCCCCCCCACACACTTAAAGAACACATGGAATTTATAGTCTTTAAAACTCCTCTCAGTTTTTTTTTTCTTGGAAATTAAAAATCTTGTATTATCTTGTAAGGTAAATAAATAAGTCATCTAATAAACTCCTTCCCTCCCTAAAAAATTTTAAAAAATATGCTTGTCCTTTTGCCCCCTCAACTTATAAAGTTTAAAATCTTAAAAATCATTGCTTTTTTAAAAACTTTTTCTGCTCCATTAGTTAATTTATTGTAACAATAACTAATCGATCTTACAGTTTTACTCCCCCCCTCCACCGAAATTGACGTTTCCCCGCCCTCCCCTTACTTTCCAAGCATACAAAATTTAAAGTCTTTTAAACTGTAAGTTAATTATAAATCTATTAAACTACCCCCCCCCCCCCTCAATAATAAGAAAAAATTATGTTTCTCCTCTTTGTTTATCTTTACAATAAGAAAGTATTGGATTCAGGAAAATTTTCGACCGATTTACACGTTTTATCCTCAGATATCCTCAGATATCCTCAAAAACATGTTTTTACAAAATGAGTCTGACTCTGTTTGTCTGTATGTGACAAAAATTTTGTGGGTGGTGTATCTCAAGAACTAATGCACAAAATTTAATAAAAATTTATATTCAGTTAATCCTCGATATAAATTAGTGTTGATTAGTTTTTGATGTAAATCGCCCTACAGGTGATGCTGCTATGCTGCATTTTTCATGATTTACGCCATAGCTATATCTCAAGAACTAAAGCATGAATTTTCATCAAACTTCAGATTCAGGTATACCTTGATAATTATAGGTGCTGATTATGGTTTGGTGTTAATCTCGCAACAGATGGCGCTGCTATGCTGCATTTTTCACGATTTCTGCAATAGTTATATCGCAAGAACTAATGCACGGATTTTTATCAAACTTCAGATTCAGTTAGATGTTTACATAAGTTGTTGCTGATTAGGTTTTGGTGTAAATCACCCTACAGGTGGTTCTACTATGCTATATTTTGCAGGATTTGCACGGTTTTCAAGTCGTATCTCAAGAACTAATGCACGGAATTTCATATCTTTAGAATCCTCATGAGGGGCATAGACCATTTAATTTTGGCACTCTGATAATGAATTTTGTAGTATTAACATGTATGAGATAGAAGAAAGTTTTGGGATTTGCACATCTGACTAGTTTTTTCTTCTGCTGTATGTTATTTTAAAATTTTCTAAATTTCTACTGTTACATGGTGAAATCCCCCCCCCCCCCCTTCGCGTCCGTTTGAATATTTAAAACTTTTACAAAAATGAAAGAAACCCTTTATTAAAAAATGCATGTTATAATTTATTAGTTTATTTAATTTGAAGGTCCTTAAATTTTTTTGGTTTTGGTCCTTGAAAGTCCTTAAAAGTACTTGATTTTTATTTAAAGAAATGTGTACGAACCCTGTCCTACTGAGCAAATAATTGTTTATAAATCAAGTTCTAATTAATTGAACGAAAAATAAAACACGGGTCACTTATAAATCTCTTCAAAAATCACATCAGCAAGTTTCATGATTTTTCTTTTAAAAATGAATCTGAAAATGTGTTAGAAAATTTCAAGTTGTTGAGCATGGAAAAGTATTTTTTTTTAATGCCGCCTTAACATGATTCTGATAAAACCAGCTCTTATATAAAAATGAAATTAAAAACTTGTTAAAAGTGGCCAGATAAAATTGTTAAAGTGGGTTTATCTCTAATCATGAGTTAGTTTTTGTTGTTGAAATGAGTACTTAACTTCGAAATCTACCTTCGCCTGTAGGCCGAGCTGGCAGGGATTTTTTAATTCATATTTTGGGCAATTCAGATTATTAATTCTTAAAAATAAATAAATTACACACTTAAACATATAAGTAAGGTGAAAACTATTTTAAAAATAATATATATATATTTTTTAAACATGGCATCAATGGTCTTTTTTAAGACATTTGGTTTTTGTTGTTGAATTTTATCTTGCAGTCTACAAATAGTCATAAGTTCTTGCTAAGTTACAAAACTTTGTTGCTCTAAAAAATTTAAATATTTCTAGTCTAATGCCAAATCTTCATCAAAAGGTATTTTTTACTGTTAGGCTCAGTGTCTGAATTTTTGTTAGTTGGGATTAAGAAACTCAGCCATTTGTTTATCAGTAGATGTCTTGTGTCGTCCTCTAATATTACAAATGTGTACTAAAGTTTGTATTTATATTTCAGGGTGTTATAAAAGTAATTCTAATATTACTAATATAAGTCTTTAAAATGTTTCAAGTTTCTAATCATGAAGTGTGTGTGTGGGGGGGGGGAGGGGGGATTAAAATCATTAGTAAGTTTCAGATGAAAGAATCTGGTAAGTTTTTTTAACAAAAGAATCAGAAAATTTTGAAAATAAAGGATAAATGTCAGGGGGGAAAAAAGAAAAACAGTAATACAGTCGGACCTCTATTTAACGAACCTCTATTTTGCGAACTTTTCCTTGGAACCAAGAACATTTTGCGAATTTCTTCGTAAAATAACCTCCAAATAGCGAAGTACATTCTCCATTTAACGAACTTTTTCTTGTGATCAAAAAAAAATTTTTCCCCCATTTCTCACAATATTTCTGGACATTTCAACTTATTCTTTCTTTAAACACATTTTATGATGTTCAATGGCCTTGAACTGTTTTTACGAGGCGGCTTCTTTGTCAGCAGTGAGAATTCGGTAAGTACGGAGGACGAAGACGATAATCCCTTAGAGTAACTTACAAAAATGTGGATAGAGTAAGAAAAAAAGAAGAAATTTGATTGGTGATTGTATTTCACTTAATTCTGCAATTGAGACCTCGGAAACACTATCCGAGTTGGACATTTTCAGCAGTGTGAAAAATAAAAACAATACAGCAATGAATTGCGATGAAGACGAATATGATGATGATGAAAATGATCATGATGCAGGAACTAACAAAACTCCGTATGATGAAATGCTAAAATCATTTGAAACAATCTGACGCGGATTATAGTAAGAAGAAAATCCGCATGAAGGGTTTTTTGGTGTATTGCAAAGATGCGAGATGTATTATGAGGGAAAACACTTGTTAAAAGAAAAAACTCAGACAAAATTAACAGAGTTTTTCAGAAACTAAATTTAAGGACGCATATGTTAATGTATGGATAAAATTACTTGTTATAATAATAATAAATACGATAAAGACATTAAAATTCGTTAATTTTAATATAAAACTATTTACTTTAAACAGAAAATACAGTGTATTCCCGGACAATGTTTTATTTTCCTTGCAGATTTCAAAGATTTACACACATCGAAAAAATGAATTGATGATCGATAATGATGGGTAAAATAAATAAAACAAATCGATATAATTTATATAAAAAAATGGGATTAATTACTTTTAGTAAAAATATTTGGTGCTTATGAGTTTAAAATCTGTTTTATGTAGTTTAAAGTATTTTAAAAGGTAGATCTCTATTTAACGAATTTTCCATATAACGAACTTTTTTCCGGGATTTAGCGACTTCGTTAAATAGAGGTTCGACTGTAATAATGTCTTGAGAACAGCGAAAAAGAAAAAAATCCAGATTTTATTATTTTAATTACCACTTTAAGACTATTTTCATAATCACATCATTTTAAACCATAAAGAAGAATGTTATATGTTGTATGAAACTATGTACAGAGAGAAGGAAAATATTAAAATTGGTGAACAATTTTTTCAAAATTTTGTCACCATTGAAACATTTTTCAAGAATTCAATTTCTTTGTTTGCATTCATAAATTGATTGTGGATAACAGGTGCATGGATTAGCGGTACTCTACTGCAATATAAGACATGTTAGAAGATTGAAAAAGCAGTGATAGCATGGATGCACTATAGCGCATCATTTAAACAAAAAATTGAAGAAGGGGATACTTTTTTATGGGTCTCTCAGGATGTATCATTTTTCCACTTACAAGGAGTTCAACTGAGCCTGGGGGCTATAATTGGAAACATATATATATATATATGAGGTTTGGTTCAATTCTATGCATAACTTTGTACTCTTTCTAATGATACAATAAGGAAAGTGGTACAAAAATCGCTGTCACAGTGCCTGCTTTCAGCAGAATATCCCCAATTTCAACTGGTACTTGCTGGCTGTAACTAAAACCATATACATGAAGTTTGGTTCAATTCTATGCATGCAGTTTCTGATACAAATAGGAAACAGACATTTAGTAAAAATGTATTAAGATCTCTGACCCCCAAAACATATAAATTCGTCGAATACTGGAAGTAAAAAAAAATAAAAAGTGGTTGTAGGGATAGGGGGAGAGGTGAAGGATGACTACTTAACACCCCTACTTTCCTTTTTTTAAATAAAGATGTTTTTAAGGTAATAAGTAAGATGTGTATTTAAGTACAGTAATCTGATGAAGGTTTTAAAATTGTTCATTTAAAAATATCTTCTTTTTATTTATAATACTGTTTCTAATTAATTTTTTTTGTTATAATTCTATTTATTGTAGGAACTTGAATTTATCCTTTGAAGAATTTTCTCCCCAATTTATTGTATTCAATGCTGGAACTGACATCTTGGATGGAGATCCTTTGGGCTGCCTCTCGATCACACCGCAGGTATCACTTTTACACGCATTCATTTCACTTTTACAAGCATTCATTTCACTGTCGACTCATTTATGTATAACAAGTTAGGATAAGTGGATGCCTCAATGCTCATTAAAAGACCACTGCTGTCACCTATTACAATATAATTAATGGATAGCATTAACACACTGAAAAAAAAATATTAGTTGTTTTTATTTGGTACATTTTCTAGCATTCTCTTGTGAATGAAGAATTTTAATTCTAGAGCTTGCCAGTCTGATTCTGCGTGGCAGTCGGGAGTAAGACAGTATCTTTTGCACAGTTTTAGTGTTTTCCTTATGCACAATATGAATTTTAATGGCTTTCCTAATGGCCCTACCAGGCAGACGCTATTCACTCAAAATTATGGTCAGCAAAATTAGATTGGCATCGCTGTGTGAAAACTGTATTTTTACACTCTTTTATTGAACTCAACTTCTGTATGTCAAGGCGGAATTTTGCAATCGACTTTCAATGCATTTTCTGAAAGGATAGAATTGTAAAAATTATATACAAAGGTGTGTTCCCGATGACGTTACAACATTTTAATATTTCTACAACTTAATTATTAATGAATACATTCATTTTAAGGCATTTTAAGTACAAATTCAAAATCAGCTGAAAGTGATATTTGCTTGTTTTGTTATTTATACTACTAACTAATGAAATGATACTTGTTTGCAGTTTTTATTAATTCTGCAATTAGGCTCTAAGTCATTTTTTAAGGTTGCAGCACCTTGCTCTTTATTAAAATTGGCAAAATGCACCCTGCTTTAAAAAATATATACAGTCGTACCTCGTTATCCCGAGACTCTTATGACCAGAGAAAAGTGTCGTCATAAGCAGAGTGTCGCGGTAACCGGAGTTGAGGAAAAATACATTTATAAAAAGCTGTATTTTTAATTAATTTAAGACAATTTTAAATTCATAAGTGTTCTGGCATTTTATACAATAAAACATTATTATTAAACAAAATAATCACAAAAAAAATTGAAAAGAATAAAAATCAGATTTCTGATGACTTGCTTTTTTATTGTTACATGAAGTATTGTGAATTTTGGTTTGCTTATCCCTAGATGTGCTTCCTACAATTCTTTTTTCAATATTTTAGATTGAATTGTAATCAATATCCATTGTTTCATAAATATATGTTAGATAACTTCTGACCATTTTAATGCAATGCCAGTGCTTCGGTTTTAGTCAGAGGATTGTTTTGTTCTAGTTCCATATTACTTTCGTTCTCAGAGTCTTTCTGCCTTTCTTTCTCTCTTTTATCTCTTTTACAATTTCAAAAGTCATTGCATCTGGTGATGTGGTAACATGCTTATTAAAATCGATATACATCTGGAAATCCACCGTTATATCTATTTTGCGATCTAACAACTCTTTGAGCAATATTGGAAGAGACCTATCCTCTTCTTCATTGCCTTCTATACACTCGGGATCTTATGAACTGGTCATCTGTTGAGTGGGTCATTCATAGCGTGTGGGTTTGTTTATTCCGATAAAGGATTGAAATAAATTATCTATTTTATCTCAATGGATATTTTAGACACTTTTGTGAAAAGTTTGGCTTAGACATTTCTCTCCGCTTAATTTCTTTGCTTATAAGATGGATTAGGAAAAATGGACAATTTTTCTAAACCGCCGGGATATCCGGAGTTGAAAATTATTCAACGGCGTAAAATCCGGAGTTTATTTACATTAAAATCATATACAGAAAATTGGGACTTTGAAAAACTGACATGATAAGCGGAGTGACACGAAAATCGGATGTCAGGATAACGAGGTCCGACTGTATATATTAAAATTCACCTTTAGTTGTACTCAGAGATTTCTTGAAAAAACTTCTCTAGACCACAGTATTTCTAAATTTGTTTGCCCAAGACCTTGCACAAATGATAGAAATTTATTTCTTTAGAAAAAAATAGGACATTATTAAATCATGTGATTATTTAATTGCATTTTTCAGTTTGTAATTAATGAAATCCTTAAAAATTGTCACTTTATTTATCATATTAACAAATTATATACTTTTTTTGCTTTCGTTGTAACCGAATGAGTATTTGACTGGATCTTGTTTACTTTTTTGTGGGGAAAAAAAAAAAAAAAAAAACCTCATTTAGTTTTGTAAATAAGCTGCTATAAAGAATTATTAAGGATTTTATAGTAAATTAAACATGCTGGAACTGAAAAGATAAAACTGTGCAGGTTCAATTGTATGGCATTTATAGGGTTGAATTATAAAATGTTTTAAAATATGCATTGTCTAATAATAGGCTTAAAGATACTATTTATCTTATCCCTGATTGAGACAATAATTATACTTTTCTTCATATTCATTCTTATAGCTGCCAACTATCTGGTTTTTTTTTTTTTTTTTTAGTACTACGATTTTCAAGTACTATGTAAAAAATAGTGGCAGCTATGCATTCTAGCCAGTAACATCTATTTGAAATCTAGTTCTGTATTTACTACCTCTAAAAAGTTTTAGGAAAATTTCAATCCATTTCTAAATCTTAATTTTTATACTATCAACCTTTTGCATTTGAATCTTTATTTAAAAAAAATTAAACTCCAATTTTTAATTGATATTCTGTACTGTACTTTTCTATTTACTTGAAAGAAGGTCGTTGGATAAGCATTGATTTTTGCTTTTTTTTTTTTTTTTTTTTGATTGTTTTAATATAATTTAGCATGTATAGTGACCACCTCTCTCATTGATTTTTGTTTGGATATTGTTTCCGTGTTTTATAATACAGGATCAGAAATATAAGTTTATGTAGCAAATTTAAATTATATCAATTTGATTTAAAGTGCTTCTGTCATCGTAGTTTTTACATATGTTTTGCTTTATTTTTAATATCGCTCAACCACAAAAAAAGTGACACATCTCACAAAAATTCATTTTGCGTTTTATTCCACTAAAAGGTCTGTTATAGGTGCATCTTTCTACAGAAGAAGTTTCATAAGTGTAGTTCTATAGAAAATCGATTTATTATGCTATGTCTATTTATAACCACAGAATGACTCAACTCTCCAAACCTCATCTATATCTTTATTCTTAAGGTTATTACATTTTTATGCACATTTTTACTCATGTATGCAAAGCTAAGTGCTAAAATTTCATTTTACAATAAATTCATGCAAATGTTCTTTTGCCTCTTCTGTGAAATTTACTTTGGCTGAGATGTGTCACTTTTCTTGCTAGTGAACGATGTGTTAAAACTAGGATGGTGTTATGAACAGGGCTTTGCAAATTTGATAAAATCTGGTAGCCAGTAAAAAATATTAACCCCCTCCCTACTTCTCAATCATTGATTTTCAAAAAGCACAAAATTTTTTAATGAGTTGTAAAAAAAGAATAACAAGCAGAGTTTAGAATAGCACCTAATTTAGAAAGGTAATTATAAACTAAGTTTTCTAATGAAACTTAACAAAATTATATATCTGATTTTTAAAAAATCCCTGTCGTCTCAGCCTACAGGCACAGGTAGATTTCGAAGTTAAGTGTTAAGTTTCAACAACAAAAACTAAATCTATATTAGAGATAAACCTACTTTAACAATTTTATCTGACCGCTTTTGATGAGTTTTTATTTCATTTTTGTTTAAGAGCTGGTTTTATCAGAATCGAGTTAATACTGCATTAAAAAATATATTTTTCCATGCTCAACAACTCGAAATTTTCTGGCATGTTTCCAGATTCATTTTTAAAAGACAAAATATGAAACTTGCTGACGTGATTTATAAGCGGCCTGTGTCTTTATTTTTCGTTCAATTAATTAAAACTTGATTTATAAACAATAATTTTCTCAGTAGGACAATATTTTTCATTTCTAACACAATCGCTTCAGGAAATTTGGTTCAAAATGCCCACTTTGACATCCTTTTTTTTTTTTTTTTAATATATTCTGCCTCTATCAAAAAAATCGACGATTACAGTACATTATATAGTTTCTGAATAAGAGAATCTACCAATTGGATGCGATTGAGAGCAAAAATGAATTTAAAAATGCATCAGAAAATGAGCAGTTTGGATTTTAATACACCTTAATATGATGATTTCTTTCTTCTTTCAGCTATGTATTTTTAATTTGTTTTTGCTGTAAGAATTGGTCCTGTCAAAAACTTGTCAATATAAATGTTGTAGATAATATTAAGAAGATATATAAAAATTCATGCAGATTTTATATCTTGTGAATTGACGAAGTTATGGATTTTTTTCTTCCTCAATCCCCCCCCCCCCTTTTTGTTTTTGTTTTTAATTTTTTTGTGGTATGAATTGGTCCTATCAAAAAATTGTCAATATAAAAGTTATAGATAATATTAAGAAGATTTATAATAAATTTAATTGGATTTGATATCTTGAGAATTGGTGAAGTTATGAATTTTTTTCTCCCTAAAACCCTGTTTTTTATGCCCCTTGAGCCCATTCTTAATTTTATGAAAAATATGTGATACATAAATTTTTGGGTTTTTTTTTCGGTTTTTACAAAACTTCTCCCTATTTCCATCCCCTTGGTCTGATTTTGCCCATTAACGAACTTGACCGAGATTTTATGCCCCTTGATTTTATGTATCAGTTTGGAAGAGATTTGTGCAGAATTACGGAAGTTATCGTGTCCATAAAAAAGTGATATATATAGATAGATAGATAGACAAAGTTTTTTACTGAGGGTGGTTTTTGTTTCTAGGGGCCATGATCGGTGTAGATCTGCAAAAATTTTTCAGAAATTCAAACATAGGAGCGATTGCAATGAGTAGTATTTCATGAGAAATCTACCTAAAAAACTACAAAGGTTGAATTAACCAGCATGTCCAGGAAATCTGATTGCCAAATGCTTCCAATATCTGGCTAGTAGAATGCTACAAAGTTTATGCTATCTGATGAGGGGAATTAAAAAATGGAGATTCAAATGCAAAAGGATTCTAGGGTGCCACAGGGTGAGGCAGTGCAAAAGATTTCACTAGTGAAATAAAATGTTATCAAACGAAAAATGGACATTTTTTTTTACCCAATTATTTTTCTCATTTTGAAACAAGCCACTCACTCTCCGCAATATGTAACTCAGTCTTTCATGTTATATAGACTAGACCAAGGACAGCAAGTTTATGATGTGGCACACGGCAGAATATTCTCAGCACTACGTTGATTGAGGTTCTAAAACTTTAAATGGATTCAATTAAACAATTTCATTTGACTTTAAACAAGACAGTTTTCTAATTTAATTTTTTTTCTCATGTTGAAAAGCAATTTATTAAATTCCAACCTATTTTAATTTTTTTTTTTTTTTTTTTTTTTTTTATATATATATAAGATATGAAGAAAATGCAAAAGAAAGATTGTTAGGCATTATAAGAAGAAAATGCCATTGATATAATTATTTATAGTGATTTGGTATGAAATTTGTTATTTTGACAATGTTCCTCTCTACTGATGTCTGCTAGTCACTATTTTCAAAAATTAATGATATGAAAAACTCAAATAGAAACCACTTCTAAGATGACTCCAATTTAGCTTGAATTATATTAAATGTACTCTGTATTAATCTGATACTAATCTTTTAACATCCAAAATGAAATAACAGAAATCGCATTTACTCTTTTATTATTTTCTAAAAATTGGTATAATTGTTACCATAATTATTATTACCCAAATGTGTGTTTCCTCTGTATTTTTTAACTCTCATAAAAAATAAATTCAATTATTTTGATGTTTTATTTATTTATTTTTTGGCATGCCATGGTGATGTAAAATCTCTTTTGCTAAAAATGGGCATGCAGATGTGAAAAATTTTGCCATCACTGGACCAACCAGGATGCCAACCAGGGTGGTGACGACCTATTTGGAACACGCAGTGGCCATGATAATAAAGGTGTCAAGCATTTTAAGCGAGGGAGAAATATTTAAAATATACATATTATTTAATTTTATTAAAATTAGTTATTCATGAAATTTGAATTAAGTGTTATAGATTTACTTCAAATGAATTACTTATAACCACATATATGTTATTATTCTTTAAAATGAATGTGATAGAATCAGTTTTAATTATGAATGCAAAAATCTGATTTGAAACTTACAAAATAAAAAATAAAAAGTTGAGCATTTTAGCATTGCATCCAATATTAGATACAGAGGCTCCATTGACACAATTTCTTACTGCTTTATTGAAACTTCACCATCCTCCACATTCTAATCACTAGTTGGCTAGAGTAGAAAAGAATAGAGCTTTCTGTGCGTCACATGAGAAATACCTTCTAAACTTGGCTCTTCCATTAAAAGTAGGATAGAAGAGGAAAATCACTGCTTGCTGCACGCAAGTAAGGGGGGGGGGGGAGGAGAAATTCCACTTGTGTTCATTTCTTAAGTCAATCTAAAAAAAAAATGGTTAAATATTTTTGTTGCCATTGGTGACCTGATGACTGCATTTGTCAAGTCCCGGTTATGAGTGTTTCATATTGAAAAAAAAAATCAAATTGATATGCATTAAAATTTGTCAAATGAACCAATTTTTCTGATTTTGTATCAGTAGCATAAGATGTGTTTCAAGCACCCTTGGAGCCCCTTATACACTGCCATTGTTTTATGTGAAACATTTAAAGCAATTCTCAAGTTTTCTGTCTAACAAATGAAAAACTTTCTGACACATTTTCATACTCATTTTTAAACGTAAAAGCACAAAATTGACACATCTGACTATTAAAACGATTTGGAATTGAAATGAATTTTCTATTTTTTGATAAATAAATTACCTATTAAGTTATAAGCGGTTTTGATCACGTGACAACAGGTTTTTTTCCTTTTGTCCAGATATTCAGTTCAAAACTTTAACAGTATTTTCTAAAAGTTCTTTTGTGTTTACCAAAAAATGGGGTACTTTTTGGTTAGCCGGACGCCAGTGTTATATATACATACATATATATATATATATACACATTCACATGTATCCACATATTTGTATATGTATATTGATGTATATATAAACATGTGTACATGGGGCATTCTCACAATCTTTTGACTTTTATGTCCCTGAATAATAATTTTTATTTTAATACATTTTTTTGTGTTTTTTTTATTTCATTTTTAAGTTTGGAGCTGTCTATATAAAATGGTTTCAATAAAAGTAATTCGATGTAATTTTTTTCTGAAACTGGGACAATTATTTTATATAAATATGTAGCAAAGCACACATTTTTACGGTTGATATTATTTTTTGAACTCTGTCCTTGGGTTTTTCATCCTTACCATCCCTCTTGCTAAACTTATACAGAAAATCACTTCGTATGCAGCCACAGAATTTTTTTCAAGTTTTTTCTCATGCAGAAGTATGCTAGGAAAAGAATGTCTAAAATTCTTTGACAGGAAATTTAATGCAGAATTTAAATCAGCATTTAAATATCAATTTCAAGATCGTGGCTTTATTGGTAGTCTTACCGTCCTCAAGGTTTATTCCTGCACTTTTTGAGGTAAATTAAAAAAAAAAAATTAATTTAATCCAGTGTTAATAACTATTTCTAAAAATCAATGAACATTGGGGGTTATCACTTAGTCTTAACATGATTTTCCTAAAAATAGGTGGTAATTTCCCTTATCATGCCTTTTTTCCTATACCATCCCCTTTTTTTACCTTACTGTCCCTACTTTAACACCCCTTTAAGACAATGTTCTACAAAAATTCTGTATTAAAAGTACTTCATTTTTATTATTTCTTATTTGAATGTCCTGTGGGTGCTATGCAAATTCATTATAAGTAAAAATTTAGAAGAAAATAAAAAGTTATAGTGGTAAAATGGTAAGGAAAACTAAACTCGCAAGTTTAACTTAAACCTCAGTTAAATGAAAAAATTTTCACTGCTGACCCTTTTTTCTTTATTTTGAATCATTAAGGCATTCGTTATCAGATTAAAATGTTATTTTAGCAAGTTTAATTTCACCAGATTTTTATTCCCGAAAGTCAAAAATTGTGAGAATGTCCCATATACATATACATGTATATATAACACTGGTGCCCGGCTAACCGAAAATGGAAAATGTCTTTCATTTACATAGTTTCTGAATAACAACACACGCCTATTTTCTGCATTTCTGAACAGAAATTAATTTAAAAGTGTGTCATAAAATTGTCCCTTTGGATTTGAGAATAGCCTTAAAACAATTTTCAAGCTCAAGCAATAACACACAGTCAATATAGATATTAAATCATATTAAACAATAACATCTCGGGAAGAAAAAAGAAATTTTGTGACTCTGTACCCATCTCATTTGCAAAACTATTATCGTAAATTGTTACACTAATAATACTTTGTATATTGCAGGGAATAATTGACAGAGATGAAATAGTGTTCAAAGCAGCTCGTTCACGAAATATTCCAATTGTTTTTGTGACAAGCGGTGGTTATCAGAAGTGCACGGCACGCATCATCGCCGACTCTATTATCAACTTGAAAGGGAAAGGTTTACTGCCAGACCATGAATCTTAAAACGTCTGCGAAACATTCTCCTTCTGTTACTACTTGAAAAATGTCTTCGTTAAATGTTCTTATATGTCTTTCCAAATCTGTTGTGTAATCCTTCGAGAACGGCCATAAAAACTGTTGAAAGTATTTATAATGTCAAATTCATCTGGAAGAAAGAGATTTAAATTCTGTGTTTGCTCAAGATTTATCCTCTCTCTATCAGTATATGAAATCTCTTGTAATTATTGCATTTATTATAAAAATGTAGAGTTCAAAAATACGTTTTAATTTTTGTTGTTCTATTTTGTGATAAAAAATGAGTGAGTTTTATTTGTTATTTAAATCTATTTTTTATTTGTTATATGTATTAAATAGTTAATAACTTATTAAGTTTTTTTTTATTTTTCCATGTTGATTATAATGTTAAAGAAAAAAATATTGTTTCATGTACTGCTTGACTTTGTTTAGCTCTGTATTAAAACAAAATTATACAAATTTTAGGAATTTTCCTGGTATTATAGTGTCTGTTATTTAAAAAAATCAACAATTTTTTTAATCAGCCATTTCAAAATTACATTATTGAATGAAGTATTTTCTTCCTTCTCAAAGTATGGATTAATGAACTGTTGTTAATGCTCATTTTGTTGTAACAAATGTATTTATAAAATAAATAATATATGTAATAAAGGATGCTTTTAAGGAATTTCTGATTTCTACTTTTATTTATGTATGTACATATTATTTTTTGGTACTACTTGGTTATCCTGTCGACCAAAAATCTATCGCCAAACTATAAGATTAAATGCTAATAAGGGTTGATCGTAAATGTCGCATTCACTTGACTTTAAGTAACATACACATGCAGGTATACCCAGCAAAACATGACTCGCAAATTCCCTGATTTTCCATGACCAAATCTAAAAAAATTCCATGACTCTCCCTGACCAAACAGGCATATAACGAAATTTGCTGCTTATTTTTGCAGTCCTTTGTCAAAATAAGCAAATTTTTTTCCCCGAGACAATTTGATGAATTTCGCATCATTGTTTCTCAAAGACTTTTTAGAAAATATTTGTAAATTCCCTGACTTTTCTTATATATTTTGAAATTTCCCTGACTACTTTGAAATTCCATGACTTTCCATGATGCTGGGAACCCTGGCATGTTTACGCCAATGTTATATTAATTTATTTGTTCTTCGTTATTTAAAATAAAAATTATATCAATTTGTATAATTTGGCGAAATTGGTCGATGGGATAACTAAGTAGTACCTAAGTAGTAGTTATTTTTTTATGACAGAGTAGCTATTATTTTCTATCGTAAAAAACAGGTTTAGATTTATGATTAATCTTTGATCACTTCAGTCATGGAAACAAGCACTTATCTTTTATTTTTTTAAGCAACAGAGTATCTTTCATTTGCATTTTTTGTAAGACTACTTCTATTTAAAAAAATTATGGGATGCTGATTATAGAAGATTCCTTAAATGTATATATTTATTAAGTTTTAGTAGACTCAGAATCTTTTTAAATACTAATTTACTAGTTGCATATTATGAGTTATATTTTGCTACTTGAGCAACTAATTTACACACAATACCAATTCAGAATCAAATGTGCAATTCCCTTTAGCATATGTAATAACTGTTTTTGCAATCACATCAATTTCATGATTTTGTTTTGCATGTCAATCCATAAAACAGAAAGGAACCCCAATTGTGAAAAAAAAGACAGGTCTGATAATTTTATTGACATACCAGTGGCAGACCTGCCAACTGCTACGAAAAAATCGTAGTTACTATGATTTGCACCTATAAACTATGATGCTACGAAAATCGGTCTTAAACTAGGATTTTTTGCGAAAAATACAAACGCAAAAGTTTCTAGTTGCGATTTTTACCCCGCACAGCTAGGTGACTCCATTCCTATCTGTTGTGCTACAAGTGATCTCCAATTTTCAAAAGAAGATGCAATCCCTTTGGAATAAAACAGCTGGATTCTCTTTTGGAAGGGGAAAGGGAGGAAGGGTGAAATTTTTGATGAAGGTACAAAGTTTTGAAGGAAATAAAGGAACTGGATAGTCAGCTGTTGCTGGATAGGAATAGAGAAATTTAGGTCTGGTAGATGTATAATATTTTTGTAGATCTGTAAAATACAATGATAGATTGAGTGTGGCTGATTTCTTTTTGTATTTCTTTTGATAATTTAACTTGCTTACTGTTACAGTACTCAGTCAGAAACATAATCACCAAAACAATAAAAATTTCATATTGTCTCAAAAATCCAGAATTTCCCAACTCTAAGCTCAAATTTCCCAACTTCACAAATATTGGGGGGGGAGGCTCCCCCCCCATACCCCCCCATGGCGACGCCCTTGCGTATAAGTGGAGTTCCACTGTACTTCTCTGTACAATCACTTCACTGTACAATCATACAGATTGGTAAAGATATCATAAAAGTTTAAATTTTTCAAACCAGGAATCAAACCCAGAACTTTTGGCTTAAATGGCCAATAATCTTGCAATTGTGCCACCAGCAAAAAATGTAAAAAAAAAAAAAAAAAAAAAAATTATGCGAGAGCAATTTGGAAACTAACCTCCGTTTTGCTGTAAATAAAAAACCTGCATGCATTCAACAGATTTTTTATTTACATCTGAATTGCACAGATGTCCTCTACTTTTCAAAATAGTCACCATGTAAATTCAAGCACTTGTCATAGTGTTTTACTAACTCCTTCTGCATAAAACTGTGACTAACTCCTTCTGCCTGTGAATTCAACCAACTTGTCACAGTGATTTGAAGTTCCTCATCGTCAGCGAAGTGCTGTGTCCCAAGCTACTTCTTCATTTCAGTGAACAGATAGTAATCAGAAAGAGCCAAGTCAGGGCTATACAGGGGATGATTAATCACGTCCCTTTGAATTGCTGTAAAAGATCTTGGGTTCGCCAAGCACTACACCTTCACTCATAATGTTTGGGCTGTATACGGCACACAATTCATGACGAACGTCTGCCGCTGGCAGTTTTTTTGACAAATCTTATCACTCCTCGTGCTTTACATTTGGCGGGATTTTCAATGGCAGCAAACATTTCGTGACATTATAACCTGTAAACGCTCGGTAGTATAATATTCTCACTAGAATAGCTGGAAGCTTACTGAATCACAGGTTGCTTGATATATACAATGGTTGCACTCCGCCCAGTACTACTAGTGCCATGCTACAACGGAGGTTAGTTCCGAATTGCCTTCCTATTTTTCTGCTAATACTGCAAAATAGCTTTGTGGTATAAAATATTGTACTTGGATGCTAAATTCTGATTTTTGTGTTCCACTATATATTCAGTTTATTTTGCAGCATATTCAATTTATCTGACAAAAATTTGCAATTAACACAAAGATTACTATATATAAATAGTGATACTCAAAAATCTGAAGGTATGACAGCTATGACTTTATAATTTCAGCATTATATGTTATGCATTATAAATTATTCACTCATTAAAGAAAACAATCATTATAGATTTCTTTTTTAATATGCAATAATTATAAAACAATATTCATTATTGACAGGAATTTTAATACATAATTATAAAACAAATTTAGGATTTCATATTGACACACGTGCTCGAATAAATAAAAGGCACTCACTCAAATACAAAAATATACTTTCTACATATTTCAACAAGTGAGACAAAATATCTATCATTTTATAAAAATTATTTTCTAAACAGGCTAAACTTTATTCAACTATATTTAGTGACATAAAGAATAAATAAAGTAAAAAATATTGTATAGGATCCTATAAGACCTAAATTTGCATATAAATGATTGTTGAGTTTAGAAGTAAAATTCTTTTCAAATTCTTCAAAAACTATTTCAATATGTCCATTACTAGGATTAGTTTCATTGGAGTTTTTAACATAACTAGAGTTAATCATACTTTGTAAAGATCTGATGTTTTCTTCTAAAGTATTGCAATGAGATTTTATATCGCTTAAAATATTCCCAGTTTCATCAGATGAATTTGGAGCTGCATCCTGTAGCACCTTATCACTATAAACGGCTATTTTTAATTTGTCAATTGACTTCTTTAAGTCAACAACTTGATCATTAATGTCCGATGCAAAATGTTTTATATCTCTTCGATGGCGCCAATTATTGATGCTAGATCCAAGCAAACCCAAAAGGCCACCCACCACACCCGTAATCAAGGAGAGGTATTTGTTTTTTTCTCTGTACGTCCTTTCATGATCCTGGCTGCTGTTTATAGCCACAGCCAGCAGGGTTTGCTGTTCTCTCTCAGTCTGATCGTACATAGAAAAAATATCTTGTAGTCGCTTTTGTTCTTTTAGTAATTCACGCACCTGAAATGTAAAATAACAAATATTATAAGCCTAAATAATAATAATAGTTATAGATCGAAAGCTGGTGAAAAAATTTATGTAAGCATAAAGACCGAAACCTTCATAAAATGATTTTTCCTTTTTATCTGAAATAGATATGGATGACCAGTCAGGATACCAACCGTTAAAAAGTGTGCTTAACAATGTCACGCACTTCGCTGAAAAGCGAATGATGTGAGAGTCACATTTCTTTAATATCTTATCTCTACATGCTGTATTTACCCCCCAATTATTTTTTTATTTTATTTTCCTCATCATTTTCGCAGCTCTCTTTTACATTTTTACCGTAAAGTAAGAGACTGTTTTTTTCTTCCTGCCATCTCCCCTTCGCCTCTTTCATCATGCGATCTATTTTTAGCTTATCGCTCGTATCATACTGCATCGATGTTCCTGAGCGGTCCAGGTCATAAAAAGGGTGTGTTTTGTTACGCCAATGAATTGTACTTTTGCTTTTCCAATTGTAATTGTCCAGTGGCATTGTAATTTTGTTTCTTCTATTTTTATATGATGTGCATGTTATTGCGTCACTTTAATTTAACTAATGGATTTAAAGCTAATTTGGCGGCACTTTTGTAGTTCCCGTTTATTTAGTATAAATACTTAATGCAGTTAAGTTATCAACAGAACTTAATAAAATTTCATAGAGTATATTTGACAATGTAATTGAATTTTTTGGAATTTGGGCCATGCACCTGATTCGAAAAGCCAGAACAATCTACATACAGTAAACTCTCTGTTAGGCGGACTCTGTGTAAGACAGAAATCTGTCTAACTCGGAATCCATAGACATAGGGTAAAATTTGTCTAAGGCAGAATATTGTCTACTATGGAAATTTTCCTCGGTCCCTATCGACTCCGCCTCAGACAGAACTTACTGTATATATTTCTCTTGTGTGGTGCTAAAATAGGGCTGAATTTGTAGCTTGCCGGTTGGCAACAACTGCAGTAACACAATTTGCCGTATTACATTCCACCAATCAGAAGCGTGATTTCACCACTTAAACTCGCGTCATATTTAAAAGAAAAATTTCAAGGGCTTTCATAAAATGTAAACATGTTAAAACGATTCCTTATAATTATGCACTAATCGCGAAAGAGTAGAACACAGATTATTTATTGAGAAATAATATTAAGTAATCTGTGTATATAAAATGACAGTGAATAATATTTCATAGTAAGCAATATAGAAAACAAAATGTTTCTGATGAAGATAATGATGTCATTCAGAAAACAAAAGATGCATTTTCATCCATGAATTAAAATATTTTACTATAACTGTGTCAGTAATGATGTCATATTCCTAATCCTTATTCCTACTCATAAATAGACTGGACTCTTGCTATTTATTGAAAGAACCTTGGTATACACAAAATAAAATATTTCTGAAAATGACATAATTTCCAATTAATTAAAATTAATATTTAATGAAACTCAGAAATTTTAAAACAATTGCTTAAATGATGCTTCAATATCGGAAGGGATGAATGATTCTGGTAGTGAAAATGATGTTATATTTGAAAGGAAGGATTTATTCTCATATGGGCTGCAAAAGTATCGTGCCATGCGGTAGAATTTTTTCAAACAAACAACCGATTTCTGGGAAAGTTTTCCATAGTGTGAAGGAGTTACCTCCTGGAAAAAGTGCAGGAACGGTTTATTAGTAACTGCCAATGACATCACAAATATTAGAGCCTATAAAACTGAAATATTTTTGTCACGAGGCGTCTTCTTGTGTAATGGTTCCTGATAGTAATTAGTACTGATGAGACCAATGATGACGCATGCCTCTAAACAGAACAAAGAACATTTAATAGAACAAAAATATATTTACAGTTTTCTAGTACATCAACGGGCTAGGCTCATTACCCATCTATCCCGTGTTTCTCGGAGTGTTTGATAATTAAAAAATCTCAGTTTCAGCAACCAGTAGCCAAAACATCTTTTTACCCTTCCAGGTCAAAGGCCCGCTACTGCTCTCCTGAAAAGTTCTTGTTTTCTCCAACCCCTAGCATCTACCATCCGCAGAGAGTCCATTTCAAAATTCCAGACATGCGTTAGGAGTGCAAGGTTGTGAGAGTTCCAGGGCCACACGAATGTGACACCTCCCTTCCACTTTCTTTCATCTGTTTTCAAATGATGAACGGAAAGTCACTAAATAATCAGTTTATGAAGCCATGGTATCAGTCCATATCATGATATCCGTCTAGTCCATAACAACAGTTTTTCTTTTCCACCTTAATAAGTCAATATTGTCCTCAAGTGGAGGTTATCATTTAATTTTCCTTGTACCAGATCCATTCCCCATGAGTGATAATAGGATCGAACCGCATAAACTTCTTAACACATTCACATTATAAACAACTGATAACACTTAGACTCACACAAACCGTAAATATTTGATAAACTTTCTATAAGTAATTACACACTTATAACTTTACACATATATCAAATATTACTTGTGCTACATACACTCCTAAGTACTGTTATCATTTTTTAATGCTAAACCTGTGGAAACATTCTAATTTCCAAATTTTGAAACCACCTCATTTAGCAATTTCCAATAATCACTCATTAAATTAAAAGATCACATGATACCCCCCTTCGGGCAATAATGCATAAATTAAGGCATTCTCTTTATTAGCTATAACACATTATTCTGATCACTCTAAGTTACACAACTTCCCAACACCTACCAGTGAAGACTTTAATATATCATTCCAGTTTTTTTTTCTTTTCTTACCTTAATTTAAAAAAAACAAAACAAGATATACTAATAAAAAACAATTACTATTCAATTCCATTAATCTTACTTTGTTTTTACAAACATCAAATCCACTTTAATAACACATTAAAATTCAATGCAACAATCCTGCTTATATACCTAGAATTAGTGTATAATTCCCATAAGCTCACACAACTATGTGATCTGTTACATTCATTCTGCCAAATTAGCATAATCCACCACATTATATTATACATTTAATTGTTGACTTACAATTTTAAAAATCATACAACAATTAAATTTAATATTCATTAAAGAAAATGAGATTTACACTATTATAAATCTCAATCTACTCATCTTCATTACAGTTTGGCTGCATAATTTCATTTCTACATCTTATACTTAATTATCATATTCACACACCCAATAATCCCTTATTAGACATTTTACACTCATGAATATACAATTTAAAACAAATACCATTATTAATAACACACAAAAAAAAAACCCACAATAATATTAATAAACACAATAAGCTAAATTACCATTCTTAAAATATTCAACAAATTCCACTTAAGTTATATTCCTAATATTACACATTACAGTTTTCTTATTAGGCCAATTGTTGGCAGAAGCACACTTAGAAGTTTCGTTTTCCCTAATAATAACAAAATTAAGTGCTAAATTCCTTTTAACTGCTATCTTATTAACTAAATTAATAAACTCATCCTCATTACTATAAGCTTTACTCTTTTTATAGTTCATTTTACATTTTATAGAATTATTTTGCTTTTGACCATTTCCCTATTCGCTACTTTAGGGTCTCCATTTAATATTTCTTTATTTACCATTTGAATATTTCTCTTTCTTACCGCATCATACTTAAATAGTTTTTGGCCTTTCTCCTTAAAATTTCCCTGTTTGTGACCTCTTAACTGTTTTCTGTGTAGATCTGACTGAGCTCTCTGCCCCCTAGCCTCTACAACCTGAGCTACCTGGTCACGATTCCCCATAATTTTTATTAAGTTAACCCTTTGTTTTATTTCTGGAACTGGTAATACCTCATTGTCTAAAAGCCCCATTCTACTAACATTTCTTGTATTTGAATGAGTCTGCTTTTCCCCTTCAGTTTCAGTAGTTATAGGATTTCCCTCCCTTCCAGTTTCACATTTTTCATGGCTCTCTAATCCCATAGAGACACTCTTCGACTTCCTTTGCGCTAAAAAAGAATTATACACCGCAGGTGTTATCAGTGCCGGACAGTTTAAATTTTCGCGACAACAGCCTGTATGTCAATTTCCGAAGATTTTTTTCCTTTATCTTCCCATAGAGCTACTGGCAAATTACTTAGGTCAACCTTCTGCTTTCTTCCTATCACTGGGATTAAATAAATGTGACCTCCAGTCATAAATTTATCTGGAATCAAATTCTTCGAAATACGCAAATTTCAGCTCCGGAATCTTTAACAGCTAAAACTTTCTGCCCTGCAGTATTAAGCTCCACCACAGGTAACAAATTATTATTCCGCTTCGTGCTTTTACAATTCGCCGCTGTCCATCCAATTTTAGCACTGACCCAACTAACTTTTCTCTCCTCATCACAGACCACTTCTTTCTTCTGCGTACATTCTGACCGATAGTGGTTCCCCCCCGCAAAGAAAACACGTAACTATTTTCCGCTTCTCCTCTGTTTAAACCTCTTTCTCTCACCATTTCCTCCCTCATTGCTACTAAGGGGGCGAGCAGTTCCCCTCATGTTTCCCTGCTCCTCTGTTCAAGCTAGTGTATCCTGCCGACTACGCCAATTGTCACGAGGCGTCTTCTCATGTAATGGTTCCCGATAGTAATTAAATTAGTACTGATGAGACCAATGATGACGCATGCCTCTAAACAGAACAAAGAACATTTAATAGAACAAAAATATATTTACAGTTTTCTAGTACATCAACGGGCTAGGCTTATTGTCCATCTATCCCGTGTTTCTCGGAGTGTTCGATAATTAAAAAATCTCAGTTTTGGCGACCAGTGGCCAAAACATCTTTTCACCTTTCCAGGTCAAGGGCTCACTACTGCTCTCCTGAAAAATTTTTCTTTTCTCCAACCCCTAGCATCTACCATCCGCAGAGAGTCCATTTCAAAAATCCAGAGATGCGTTAGGGTGCGAAGTTGTGAGAGTTCCGGGGCCACACGAATGTGACAATTTTAGTACGTTTTGTCAATATGACGTCATAGTTACTGGCCTTTACATCTAATTCAGCAAATTAAAATTCACAGCAGGAGCTCTTTTTAAACACAGTGCGATCTTTTGAAAAATGTAAGAATAGCAATGGCCATTGGTTCGATATAGGTCATGTGATGCATTCAGAAAATCAACATTTTGATCAAAAGTTTCTATTAGACACATCAGAAAACATGTTCTTTACCTTTTGTTAATTGGACAAGTGTCTGAGAGATATTGTATTTTTCACGTTGAACGAACTTTAGTGTCTGTTGATTTATATTGAACAATCTAGGTATCAGATAGTGTTTTTCCAAGAGTTTTTCGAAAGAAATTTAAGCTGTGTGGTACAATATTATGCGCAATAAGTTTTAAATTGTGTTCCAAAGTAAGTATTTTTTTTAGTTAATTATTTTACATTTCAAAAATTGGTAAATTTCATAATGTTAAAATGATTTTATGCCTATTGGTAGCACCAACTAAATGCATTTTTAATTGTGATTTCAACGAAGTTTTCCATTACTGTTTTTTTACCTTAAATTTTTTTGAAAATTTCATAAATTAAAAGGATTTATGATAGTACTCATTATGGCTAGAGTTGCTGCAAAAAGTATTGAGCAATTCCATTGTGAATTGTGTCGCATTTCACCGGGGTTGGCGAACGTTAGTGAGCAGGGGGCAGAGCCCCCTAGTAGTCCTATAATTCATGTCCTTCTAAAGTGATATCATGGCTAATTCTGAATTCTAACTACTTTGTTTCAACTGTTAAATGCAGAATAAAAGCTCAAAATATGAAATGGAATTTTATTTGTCAAGGAATTTCTCATCGAATCTTATCAGCCATAATTTCTATGCTATGGAATTTAAAGTGGATTTTCTCCATGGAACATTTATTGGTTTAGTACAGTGACTGTCTAAACTCTTTTCTTCTGCCTTCCACCTCTCCATATGGATATAAATAAAGCTGTATTTCATATCAATATGTGTCTTCATTTATCGTCAAGTTCCATGCCTTTCCAGTATAATTAAGTCAGATCAACTTCATTTATTAATTTTTCTATTTCACTGCCAATCAAAGAACCTATTTTCACATTTTAAATACCAACGCACAATTTTAAAACTCGGCACATCTTGATTATGAGTGTTACCTAGACTTCATTGGCAATCATCACTCATTTTGCTTTGCTGCAGCGAGTGGGACCATGCCAAGCCTACTTTTAACCTAACAGGAAGTGGTGCTAGGTTGAGCAAGTTTCTTACAAAGTTAAAAAAAAAACAGCCGGAAAAAATAGGTTTCTTCCAAATAGAAGAAATTGTTATTCTTTAAGAATTTACCACATAAGTTGAAACTTTGTAAGATACAAAAAAAAAAAAAGCATTTTTCTTATAGGTAACCTTAAGGGTGTTTGTTCTCAAATCCAAAAGGGCAACTTTCTGACATAAGTTTTAATTTATTTTTGTTTGAAAATGCATCAAACTAGCTGGTGATGTTGTTCAGAAACTAGGTCATTGAGCTGTTTTTTCCATTTTTTTGCAAACGCAATAGATCTTTAGAAAAGAGTGTCAAAGTGGACGTTTTGAACCACGTTTCCGTGCGAATGGAGAATAAGCACTTAAGAGCGGACATGTTTGTCACATGATCCAAAACGCTTATAACTCAATAGGTAATGGATTGGTCCAAAAATGGAAAAAGCAGTTCAATTCCAAATCGCTTCCATGGCCAGGCTTTCCAATTTTATATCTTTCCATTAAAAAATGAATTTGTAAATGTGTCAAAACGTTTTGTACTTGTTGGGCAGAGCAGTTAAGAACAGCCTTAAGTAAATTTAATGAGACCTGTAAAAGTTTAATTGATAATATATATTAAAATTAATAATGACAGCAGTTTTTTTAGCCAAGATCTGACATCTGACTAAACTGACTGACATCTGAGAGACATCTGACTAAAACTTTTCAATCATTGGGTACCTGAAAAAAAGTAATTTTATAAGAAAAAACACAAAATACAATAAAAGTTATCCATTTCAATTTAACCAGCATATTTTTGTAATTATTTAAACCTCTGTAACTAGTAGTAAATAATATGGATCATTTACCTACTGTATAAGAAAACTCATTTAACCTATTTGGAACCAGAATCTCATACACAAATTTTATTCGGTTGGCACAACTTTTTTAAAAAAGGTAACTTTACTTCATGAATCATGACCAACCTACAATTCTAAGAAAATCAGTGACCATAATATCTATTCCTTGCCTTGTTAGGTGCATGGCAACTTGGTACTACAGCATAACATCTTTAATCCGGAAACTTCTGTAATCCGGACATTGTGACACGCTTATTCATTTTTATTTTAAATTAAAGATCATAGATGAGCTATAAGCACATATATGAAAGAACTTCAGAAAACAATTAAGAAAAATGAAAAGACTACCTAATTTACTACTGTTTTTATCCAATTTTAAAATTGTGAGAACTTTCTGAATTACATATGTAATTAATATAGATGTCTTTTTTTAATATTAAGTTGTAAAAAATTCTGAATTAATGTTAATTTTATTATTTTTTTTTTTCTCCAAAGATACAAAGTTGGCGTCAAAACATTGCAAAATCATATTTTATTATTACTATTCCTTTTAAATATTTAATTTGTGACTTACTTCGATATTTGTAGGTACTATATATTTAATTTTTTATGACATTAGAAATATATATCACTATTTTAAATATGTTAATGTAAAGTTATTTTTAAAATTAATTGCAAGTCTTATTTAAATTTCTCCCTATAAATTTTTTTGGTTTTAGGATAGTTTCAATATTTTTCCTGATATCTCTGTTATTCTTGTTTTTTTGTATTATTTAATGAATATTTATAAAACAGAAATCGTAATTTAAAAAATCATATGATTACTGTTTTTTGTAATATACAATAGATGGCGACACTGCATAAAATTTACATATTTATTTTAAAAATATATATACTTTTGAGCATTTGGAATTGATTTTTCTCAATGCTTTCAATTATCAAGTTCTTGCATTTTTGTATTGTCATATTAATGAGAGATATTGTATTGTTAATTATCTAAATACATTCTAGTTTTCAAAACTTCTGTAATCTGGAATTTTCTACAATCCGGAATCGTTGTAATTGAGACAATTCCGGATTAAAGAAGTTATACTGTATTGTACTTGATTATCCCGTTGACCAATTTTGCCAAATTATACAAATTGACAAACTATTCGCCAAATTATACAAATGGAAGAATGTTGTCATTCTAAAATTTTAAGTTAAGAAAATTAATGGATTTAAATTTAAAAAAAAAAATCCTTAAAGAATAGGGTTACTTTAATGGGATAAGTTTTGTGGAATATATGTGGTTGTGGTATTATTTCTGATTTTAAATTATTAGATTACTTGGATCAGATGCAAGAAAGGAAAAATTAATCAAAATTTGAAAGAAGGTAATTTATGGGAATTCCTTGGGAACAAAAATTCTTAACTGTTTCCTCTGCATAAAAATTCAAACATCTAAAATACAACTAAATATGTTTCCATTTCAAATACTAGATGTTATCATCAAGTTTTACAATTGTTTCAAGCAATGCATATGTCAAACTGGCAGTGTATGATACTTTTTTCTGTAAAGATTCTGAAATCAGTCTATTAGAAATATCCTTCTGGATAACTGGTTAACTGGTTTCCGGATAAATGGTTCCATACTGTATATATTTTTCTCTTTTAATATCATGAGGTAGTTGTTTAGTGACATTTTTTTTTTAAATAACAAAAGAAGAAATAAATTGGTAAAACATTAATGAAAATACAAATAAAACATCAAATTCAAAATTACTTGATGACGTAACAAACACGTGTAACCTGTTTAATGTCAAGTGAATGTGACATTTACGATCATCCATTATTGGCCTTTAATCTTATAGTTTAGTGATAGTTTTTTTAATCAACAGGATAATCAAGTAGTACCGGTTACTTATATCTGAAAGGAGGTGGATAGATAAATCTCTTATTTGCCCCCCTCATAGGGTCCATTTTTTTTTATTTTTACCAAGCTGTTTTGGCTGTTTTAATATCGCTTAGGATGTCTATTGACTGCCTCTTTGATTTGAAGTTTGTTTCAATATGTTACACAAGATCAGAAGCATGAGTTTATTGACCAAATTTTAATGTATTTCACTTATATAGATTTTTTTTTTTATATAGGAAGCATTCATGACACCATTGTAGTTTTTTCCATGCATTTTACTTTTTGATAAATATACAGGGTGACGAAGGGAAACTTGAAATTTTGAAAACAATAGTGGCAACCCTGCGGAAGTGGTAGAAAGGGGGAGTGGAATTCTTTGTGCAGCTGTCTGCCATTTAGTAATTGTGGACGAGTGGATCGGTTCACAATGTGCATTTACAAGATGGGTCACAGTCTGACTGATACTTGTAAGGAATTTTGATATCATGGTCGCATTCCATCATGCCATGACATCAATACATGGGTTAAGAATTTTGAGGAAGTGCTTCAGCTCTAAAAAAGAAACCATCAGGAGGTCAACAAACCCCAGAAAACGACTTAGATAAAATGTAAAACTGTCTGCGAACTCAAATAATTTCTTTAAAATTTTCTGCAAAAAAACACCGCACCCCTCCCGAGTCCTATATCGCCGCTAACAGCAAAAATGAAAAGTTATATACAAGCACATAAATATTCGCTAAAATTTCCAACCAAATAAACTTTATTTTAAAAGAGATCAACATTTAACATTTATTTTTTAACACAAAATTTATTTTTAATCTGTTAAATTAATCTGCAAAGCCTAACATAATCTGCAGCACCCGCTTCGGTGCTGCATTGTTTCTGCTACCGGCCCTGGCAGGAGAAAAAAAAATAAAGGAATTGTACCAGCCGTTCCGGCATAAGTACTGCACTTACAATATTTTTAAGTTTTTAACTTGTATGAACCACAGCGCTTCTTCCAAAAAATACTGTACCATGGTACATGGCAAATACTTTCTAGCAAACTATTTTTTTTCTCCAGTTGAAAAATAGTCTACAGACCTTGTCAATAGTCTGCAATGTGCGTTACACCGATTCTCTGTCTGGGGTCTTGATAATTTCTTTTATTAAATAAAGAAACTTGTAAAAAATAAAAAAAAACATCAAAACTGTCTGCAAACTTTGAAAATTTTCTGCAAATGGCATTCACGTGTTCGTCTATATTATCTGACTTCTGACTCTGCCCAGAAAACATTGAATATGTCTGGATATCAATCAAAAGGAGCCCACAGCATTCTGCAAAAAAACAGGCAGCAGCATTGAATTTAAACCAAACAACAATGTACCGAGTATTCCACAGTGATTTGAACTTTTACCCATACAAAATTCTTGTGCAAGAACTGAAACCAACAGACTAGAGGGCCATCATAACAGTCGCCATCTTGTGAATATGTTTTTAGAAATTGAAATTTTTTATCTTTGGATGCCTAATGACATGTAATTTACTTTTTGTTTTCAATAATTAAACTTGAAAATTCCTTTTTTTTTTTTTTTTTTTTTTTTTGAGAGAGAGAATTTCTTCAGATTTTTCCCTTTCTCTGTGCCATCCTGTATATTAACATATAAAAGAACTACAATAGGGTTATGAGTATGCTTTACATCAAAAGAGAAAAGCCATATTGATATATAATTAAAATATACCGAAACAGAATTTTTTCCCAGGTTTAAAAAGAGCAGGATGCTGATGGTGTGAAAAGTTCACTTTTAAAAGTTTGAAGGGCACATTTAAATCCCTGTGGACATTTTTTTTTTTAAATTATTCATTCTTTTGACTTTGAAAGACAGTTTTAATATTTAAAAGTTAGGGCATTTTTCAAGGCACAAGTCAATTTTTACCATGCAAGCAAACCTTTAAAAGGCAAAAAGAACGCAATTTTTTTGACGGATGGCAAGAAGGGCACACTTTTTAAAGGATGGGCAAAAACAAAAAGGGTGCAATTTTTTAAACCAAAAGGTGGGCAGAATGTAGCAGCACCTTGAAACTGTCCACAGAAAACTCTGATTAAAATTTGTTAAATAGATCTATGTTTCTGATTTTCTATAATATTTAAACAATCTCAAACAAAAATGAATCAGAGAGGCAGTTTATAAATTGTATTATAACAACCAAAACAGTTTAGAAACGAGTCGGATGTGGCAATCCCAAAACTTTCTTCTATCTCATACATCTACTCTCATGTTCCTGAAAAATGCAGCATAGCAGCGTCACCTGTGGAGTACTTTACACAAAAATCTAATCAGCAACAACTTATATTAACTTCTAACTGAATATGAAGTTGGATGAAAATCCGTGCATTAATTTGAGATAGAACTATTGCATAAGTCGTAAAAAAATGCAGCATAGCAGCGGCACCTGTTGTGCAATTGACATTAAAAACTAAACAGCACTCATTTATATCAGGGACTAATTGAAGTTTCATGAAAATCTGCGCATTAGTTGCTGAGATTTGAGCAATTGCGATAACAGGATGGCCACAAATATCTTTTGTTAAAATTCCCTGATATTTCCATGATATTTCCAGGTTAGCGTTAAAATAATGAAATTTTCATAGATAATTTCTTTTACAACATTACTCTAATACACTAATACATACAGTCATTACTTAGTAAAAGTTTACATATATATATCTACAAATCACACTACAAGTTCTTGCACAGCTAATCAAAAATAAACATTACTGCGTGTTAGAACTTCTGATATTGTACAATGTAAGAATACTGTCATATCAAAACGACATCTAGTAAGGAGCTGAATGAAAAATGACTGCACATCACGGTAATGACAATAGGGACAAACTTCAATTAAGTTGTCCATTATCCCATCGACCACTTTCCATTAAAAAAAAAAACAATCACCAAACTATAAGATTCAATGCTAAAATCAGATGATCGTGGTGTTACATTTAATTGAAGTCATATGAGTTTAGACGTGTTTGTTGTCATCAAGAGATCTTTAATTTGATGTTTTCTCTATATTTTTAATGATGTTTTACTATCTTTTTAGCTTTTTCTTTAATTAAAACAACAATTACGAGATTAAATGATGATGTCATAATAATAAAACAGAAAAAACACTGAAAAAAATATTACGATGCTTAGAATCCATCAATTTACAAACATTTATCCACAAGCCGAAATGATAATTAATAAAAATGACTGACAGATTTAACTCTAAATTTAGCATTCATAATGTAACATCAATTATTCTAAACATTCTTTTGTCCAAAACGAGTGAAATTTTATATCAGGTATGTCGATTTGATACACTCATATAAAGGCACCTTATTCTTCAGTGACCGTTTTAACTCTAATTTCCTTAATATTCTTACGTACAAAAGTTTGGAATGACAACATTCTTCAATTTGTTTATTTGCCAATCCTTTTTAGCCTCACAGGCAAGCAAAGCCTGAGAGCTAAAGTGCTTGCAGGTTTTGTATGTATGTATGTACTACGTAACGCGATAACTCTCGATAGAAATAACCGATTTGCTTAATTTTTTTTCTAGGTTTATTCTGATAAGGCGCTTCCCTGATTGGTTTTGGGGATTCATTGGTTAAGTATAAAGGGGGCAACGCGGGGGTTAATCACCCTCCCCTTAACTTAGATAAATGGGTTTTTCATGCAGAATTTTCAAATTTGGTATATTGGTTAATTCTGATAAGGTGCTTCCCTGATTAGATGTGGTGGTTGATTGTTTAAGTATAAAAGGGGGGAACGGGAGGATAATACCCCCTTAATTTAGATAAATGGGTTTTTTTATCCGATTTGCTTCAAATTTGGTATACCGGTTTATTCTGATAAGGCACTTCCCTGATGAGATTTGGAGACTCATTGTTTAAGTATAAAGAGGGAAAAGTGGGGGGGGGGCTAATCCCCCTTACTTTATTTTTCGAGGGGCATTATTCTTTGAAATAAGAGTATAATATACAATTAGTGTGAATGTGAATAGCCTGTGAGCTCAATGTCATCAGTTTAACTGGGCACTTTCCTTTTTATTTTTTACAGAAAGTGGTCAACAGGATAATAAACAAGTACTGGATAATAAATTGAAATGTTTTCTGTTTTGCCTAAAGTCTCAAATGTGTAAAAAAATATAGAGACGGAAAATGTACCCACATAATCATTAAATTTGTTCTAAAGCTTTCCAAATCTTAACAATAAGGGTTTCAATTAATATATTTGAAGTTTGGGATAAGCCTTGATAATGACATTTACAACTTTACAATTTTTTTAGATATTGATTTTTTTTTTTTTTTTTTTTTTTTTTTTTTTTTTTTTTTCACATTTGAAGTGCATAATGTAGTGAGTGCTTAAACAAAATTACTCACTAAAAGTTCAAACAGTCACAATTGACTTGATTATTTCATATTTTTTTAGCTAAGGACAAAATTTCCCATTATCTGAGAATGACTCGCATATCAAGTTTTGTCAATTATAGATTTGTACAAGGAACATGCAATTGTTCATTTTCATCCTGCAAATAAGTTCAGAATTTTTTTTTTTTTTTTTTTTTTTTTTTTTTTTTTAAGAGATTGATACCCAAAGTACACAGCAGGAATTTGTTAATAACATTTTAAAATTGTTTCAAGATTAATATTTTCATTTAAAAGTCTAAATTATCATGTTCCTGAAAATCTGTTTAAACTGATCCAACCACTGGCAAAAATCTGGAAATGAAACTATCTTCATTCTTATACAATATCATTGTACAACTATGGCAGAAAGAGGCATGAGTTCTGTTTTCCAATAAACAAAAGACTTCAAACAGAAAGAGAGGATAGATAAGAGATATCTCACCACTTTTTTATGTTACTAACACTAACCATGCATAAAGGCTTCAAAATCAGATAGAATCTTTCTCTTTATATTACATTAATAACAATTCAGTTTTTAAGAGATTGTAAAACAATGTAGGAAACTTAGGCTACATTCCTGTTTCTCAAATAATGAAAGTTTTATTTATTTATTTATTTATTTCAATTTTTGTATAAATAAAATTTTCACTGTGAGCCTGAGTTCAAAGACTGGTACAAAAATACAGTCGAAGCTAGTTTTAAGCACAGACTGAACCCGGGAGCTGAGATTATTTTTTTTTCTTTCCAGAATTCCCGGATATTTCCATGTTTTCCAGATCAGTGACCACCCTGGATAATCATTAATAATACATAAAAAATCATAGAGCTATTGTAGAAATCATGAAAAAAGCAGCATAATATAGCCACCTGTTGGGTGATATACACCAAAAAGTAAACAGCGCCAGTTTCTATCAAGGTCTAAATGAATCTAAAGTTTTGTGAAATTCCATGCATTAGTTCTCCCACAAAATTTTTGTCACATGCGAACAGACATTTTCTAAAAACCATCAAATTGTGTTCAGGACCTTCCAAAACATATAAATCCATCGAAAACTGGAAGGCGAAATCTCTCGCGAATCCAATACTTTCTTCTTGTAAATAAAGATAGAAAAAAGTAAAAAAAAGGGGGACACTGGCTGAAGGGGGGGGAGGGGGGGGTAAGAGCCTTATCTAGCCATCTCTTTTATCTAAACTGAAAATATAAAGGGAAATTACATTAATATTTACCTGAGTCACCACTGATATATACATGTCATCTCCCATGGAAGTTTTATGAAGAATATCTTGCATTTCTTGTAACTTTTTCTGAACTGTAAATATTTCTCCTTGGACGTTTCGGCGCTTTTCTTGTACACTTTGTAAATTTGTCTGGATCTTAAATGCAATAATAAGAATAATTAATAATCTATGGCACATTTGTCATAAATCGTAACTTATTTTTTATACAAAGTAAAGCCAATAAAAACAATATAGACCAACATGACTCCTCAAACTTTCATGTGCAATGTGAACAACTTTTATATCTTGACTACTTCTTTTATGCACTTTTTATTGCTCTAATATTTTTAGCTATAGTGTTTGATACACAATTCATCTGATTTTTTTTTTCTTTTTTTAACATTTTTTGGAAATCTAAGAGATAAATGGTAATATAGATTAACTTTGATAAGATGTGTCTGTGGTCTGCAATGTATTTTGCTATGCACAATTTTCAGAATCATGCCAAAATGGCAGTTCTTTCAAAACCCAGCCTATTTCCACCGTTTGCTGTTTGTAAATATACGGAATGCTGCTATGTGTAAAAGATGCAACACATTATTCATTATTCAATAATTAAATAAAAAATAGCAATTAGAAGTTTAGAATTCAGAGAATAAAACTGAAAAATTTCTAGATAATGAATCAGAGCACCCAAAAATTTATGATATTTTGTGAAAATATATATTTATTTTTGTTGGCATTGCTTTTAATGGGATAATGTTGGTAAGGAGCAAATTAATTTCCCACTAACTTTTTCTAATAATATTAAAAATACAATTTTAAAACATGAGTCACTATGCACCAACCAGATACAGTAGACTCCCTTAAATCCGCGAATGCCTAACATCCGCGTATTTTTTTCAGATGTAAACAATGAAATTTACAGGTAAGTTGCAGGGAGAAAATTCAAGATGGTGCCGAAATCAGCGACTACCGCAATGTTTTTTTTTACCAAATTTTATGTTAATCATTCTCTTTTGGTTATTACAGCTGATTTATTATTAAATAAATTTACATTACTTTTGATTTTGATATAAATTAGCATATCTATATGAGGACGTATCGATCTTACAATCGCTTTACCACTAGATGGCAGCATAGGACTTTTGGAATCGAATTGAATCGATTTCATTGGTAATAATTTAATATTTTCTAAATTTTTATTTTACATAATTATTTTAATATCTACTTACATTTAAACTAATAAATTATTTTAATATTTTACTTATTTTAATGTTTCACTTTATTGTAAGCATTCATTATAATTTCCCTTGCTCAACTACCAATCAAATTAATGTTTCAAAAATGTAAACAAATCAATGACCAGAAATCCGCAAAATTCTAAAATCCGCACAACCTCTGGTCCCAAGCTGTGCAGATTTGAGGGAGTCTACTGTATTAAAGTATTCGGTTTCAGTGCTGAATAAGCAGGATATCCAGTGCATTCCTAATTACTTTGCACCCATCACAGAGCCTATGTCAGGATTTAAACTTTTGAATTTTAACCCAAGTCACTCGCCACACAAAATTCTACTCACAAATTTATTTATCTATATCTTTTTGCGATATTTTACTTTAAATTGCAACCTATTTTTATTACATTATGGCAAGCAGCTAATAAAATTAATTTAGATCTGACTAATCAATTTGTGACCCACAAGTGGAACACAATCCATAGTTTGGGGAGTGCACATATAAATAAGAGGTCTATCCAGACTTTTCTCACAGGTCCTGTTTTTGTAAATGTACGGAATGCTGCTATGTGTAAAAGATATAACACATTATCCAATAATTAAATAAGAAATAGCAATTAGAACTCTAGAATTATAATAATCATAATATATTGTTTCCTACAAAATAAAGCCAATAAAAACATTATAGACCAACATGACTCAAACTTTTTTCATGTGCAATGTGGACCATTTTATACCTTGACTACTGCTTTTATGCACTTTATTGCTCTAATATTTTTTGCACAATTTATGCAATCATCATCAGAGTCGTAATTTCGTGAATTTGAAATTATCATTATATTCAGTAGAGATGATATATGCATGTAAAATACCTATGTTTTTTTTTTTTTTTATATATATATATGTAAAAGTGACAGGTCAGATTTTATATTTAAATGCTTGAATTTGTAAAAGGTTCAGTTTGAAGGAGACAAAGTTTTGTGAAAAGGCAATGTTTGTGTTTCAAGAGGAAGAATTTTGTAAAGGGTTTTGTTTGAAGATGAAAATTTTTGTGAAGGGTCCTGTTTTGAGATGAAAAAATTTATGAAGGGTCTTTTAAAGAGCCCAATTTCTTTCTAAACAGATCCCTGATAATAATCCAAACAAATGTTATAATACATATAATGTAGAAAATATAAGGGTGCAGCAGAGGCAATATCTAGACATTAGTAGATAGAAAATTCAACTTAAAAGCAACCAATGAAGAAGCAGAAAAGCTTTGCCATGGTAATAAAATGCAGAAAGGGGAAGCTTACTTATTACGAAGCGTACCATTAGCGTACTTTGATTGGTTGTTCTTGATCCGAGCTTTCCAGCTCTTAAGCTACAATCTACAATGTGCTGTCCGCACACATTTTAGCTCATGATATATCAAAGCCTTAATACATTATAAATAGGTCTAGACCAATAGCAACGGTGGAATTAAAAACACACAATAACAGTTTTATTCAGTAATGAACGAGCAAGGAGCTTTATTCAGCAACGAACGAACAACGAAATATGCGGTTAATAACAGCAAATGTAAATAACGTATTGGTATATGAACAAACAGAGATAATCACTGGAGATAAGAGATAAACCCTGCTCTATTCTGCTCTGAATAGAGTGGGGGCCTTAAATAATTGCGCTCGCTAAAGTAAGGATTTGCGAAGGTATTGCGATACGTATTGGGATATGTTAGGATATGAACAAACAGAAATAATCACTGGAGGGGGATATTCTGCTCTGAATAGAGCAGAGCATTAAATAATTCACTCGCTAAAGTAAGGATTTGAGAAGGGATTGCGATATTGGTATGGAATATTTTGCGCTTTTTTTTCACGATTTAATGTCACGGTATGGAAAGAAAAATGTTCTTGGAATATATTGGTAGAGTCAGAACTTAAATATCAATATTGGGATATATCGTTATGATAAAGCTCAAATCGAAACTTCGAACCTGGGGCACAGATGTCACATAACACACCACGTTGGCACGATTTTTTTCTGACGCCAATTTGGCGAAAATCTCATTTTCGAATACCAGTTACATGTATATTTTTAAAAGGAGAATAACAATAAATAAAAAAAAGTTTAAGGCCGAGTCCCAAAACAGCCGAGACACTTGGCATCGTTCAATTTGGCGAGGCAATAAATGGATTTTTCTTGTTACCAGTTCGTTTCTTAAATTCTTTCCACACCTACAGTGGTCTGATCTTGAACTGGGACTGGTTGATTTGTTGTGTATTGGAGCCTACCTGAAAACTTTTATTCACAGTTAGCTCAGCGGTGTTTTGACAACTCAACTCTGCATTTGTAAAAATAAAATGTCGACATGTCAAAAGTTTGTTATTGTGATTTTTTTTCTTTTTTTGCTGCTTTTAGTTGTAAAATTTGAAAGTTAAAGCACCTGCGTAATTTAATTTGAAATTGTGAGTATTTGTTCCCTTTTTTTGCTGGAAAGTTAAATGAAGTTTGACTGGAAATTTGTGAAATTATGGCAATTCAGCATTTTTTAGAGTTGGTTTTCAAGAAAGGAGGTGTCTGTTAAGGTATGTTAATAATTTTATGCATTTTGTTGTAGCGTTTTATATTAGCCGTTTATTGTATATTTCTCATATATGTTGCTCTTACAAGTTTTGTACATTTTGAGAGACAAAGCGAGAATTGCTGTATTTTGAGACTGCTGAATCCAGTGATGTTTTTTTTCGGTTAATGAATGCATAAGCGTTCATACACGATTACTGATTGCCGCTTTAACGAGTTTTGTACATTTCGAGATTGCTACAGAGCGAGAACTGCTGTATTCAGTGATATATATTATTTTTTTATGAACGTGAAGCGTTCAAAGTTCCGTAAATTAGAAATGATTTGTTCAATGTTTACTCTGATATATGCACGTAATTTAAAATATTAAACGACGCCATGATTTTTTCTAAAAGTTGTTGAGAAATGAAAATTTTAATCATTAAATCGTTACTCTGATTTGGAAAGGTACTTTAACAAATTATGTTTAAATCGTTTTATTTTGAATCTCATAAAAATCAGCTTTCCTGTGTTTTCTAATACGTCGTTATTTATAAATGTTGTATTTCCCATGATTCCAGGGTGATGACATAGTAAAAAACAGTCTGGAAGCATTCAGGAAAGTGGACCAATCACGTTAGTTTTCAGGTTGACGCATTTTAGATTGGCATATGTGGGGTATTTGGCGCTTGTCAGAAAAGTCGCCAAATGGAGTGTCTCGGCTATTCTGGGAATCTGCCAAGTTTAATAACTATAGAACAAAACAATTTATATAACTTTAAAAAAGAAAATAAAAGTAAATAAACAATGTATTAATAAATAAACAACAACATTCGGGTTACCATATCAAGCAAAATAACAACACTTTGGTGCCAGTTAAGTACCCCGGTGCATATATGACATTGGTGTAAGAAAAAAATCACGCCAACATGGTGCGTATATGACATCTGTGCTGAGCCTAGAGCCTGTTAATAATTTGTGAATTAAATTTCAATTAAAATATTTAATTTGCAATTAAAAATATTCCTTTAAAAAGGGACACAAAATATGAAAATTAATGTTTCAAATCTGTTCATTGTAGGGTCCCCTAGATAGGTCCGAATCAATTAGGCTGTATACAACTGTTAAAATATTCTCTATGTCGACAATAAATGCAATTAAATACAGCTCGGCAAATGTGAAACACAGCATTGCTTCTTCTTGCCTTTTTCTTGTGAGGTGTTCGTTATCTGAATATAAAAATCTCTCACGAAAAAGTATTCATTAACCGATCACTAACTGTATTTCATTACGGCCTTTAAATTTATTTACAATTTTGCACGGCCCTATTTAATTTTTATTTAGGATTAAGGCTGGCTAAATTCTTAATTACCCATTACGTATGACTAATGTACAATTTAATGATAATAATTAAAAATATATACGTTATGTACTTCGGGTGTTAAACAAACACCATCAGAAACGGCTTTCACATTAGCTTTGAAAATGCTGAAATAACTTTTTTCTTTCTATTTTTAATACTATCAATCAACATACATCAAGTTACTGCCACAGATTTCCCTTACTTCAATAACTTTGTCATGCATTTCTGATAGTTTCGTTATACCAAAAAGATCTTCATATGTTTTCATATAAACTTTCATTTTCTTCTCCCACTGTTCGTGCACATCATGCTTATTTTTGACAATACTTGTCTCTCTACGACAAATAGTGAAATAAAAATTCTTAAATAATCTACGAGTTATTATAAACATTATTATGTTGTGACTGATTAGACTGTGGTACGGATTATTTTGTTGACATGTGTAGAAACATAAACACTTTATTGGCTCTATTAAGGACGTACCGGTTAAATACTTCATTTCTTATTGTACCGGCTATGCAAAAACTACTTGGCAGGCATTGACTTGTCCGCTGGCTTCGGAACATGATAGCGATTACACAAACGATAAACCAATCAGCACACACAATCGCTTCGCTGCAAATCAATCCTGCGCATTTATTATTTGCCGTTTTGCGCTTTCCTCGATTTTTGAAATTGCATTTTTCTTTTTTCTGCCCATCATCAGGGGCCTCGCTAAGGGGGGAGGGGGGGGGGCCCAAACATTCGCGAATGTTATTACACTTGGCAAATTTAAAAACCCATTTTTCACCCCATTGATGATGACCAGGGCTTGGTCGAAAGCGCTCGGGAAGTTTTTACCATCTGATTATTGGTTTTAATGTTTTAAAACCTGTTGATTGTATTTTTAGCACCTATTTTAGTAATAAAAACTGAGAATCATTTTAATGTATTCATGTTTTAACTTAAAGTATTAAGGTGAATGTGTCGTTTCTCTTACATATAGTTTTCTATATATATTTAATGCATGAATTTGTTTGCGAAAAGGGCCCCAAAGATGTATGCCACGGGTCCAAAATAGAGTTAATCAGGCTCTGGTGTTGCCTGGGAAACTTTTAAAACTGGGGACAATTGGTGTTGTGCCATCTTAGCCATGCGCCAGTGCAGACCGTTTTGGTAGTAGGAGGAGGAGATTTTTTAAATACTTTTTTCTAGCACTATTGGGTGAAAATGTAAAGTAAACAAATTTTATTTACACCCTTTAAGGGGGGTCCGGGACACAAAAATCTTCAAATTTTGCAAAAATATTTTATTTTGTTAAAAATTTCTCTGTTTTTTCCTGCTTAAAATGACATTTAAATGATGTTTCTATCTGAATTGGAACAAAAAATATTATTTCTTTAGTTTTGGTTTGTTTTCAAAATTAACCTTCAAGCAATGGCTGTCATGGAAACGACTTATTGTAAAAATGCGTTTTTCTTCATGATAGGATTTTTTCCCCTATTTCTCATATTTAAATTCTTATAACTCGAGAACCGTTAAAGATAACGGGTTCAAACTTGGAACATATCTTTTTCAATTGCTTTACTTTAATTTTGATTCAGCATATTTGAAAAAAATATTTACTTTTGAAAATATGATTTTTTAAAATAAAAGTTGCACCACTTTTTTTTTAAATTTTTCGTTAAATGTTTTAAATTTTTTTATCAATTAATATTTAAAAAAATGCTGAATCAAAATTAAAACTTATCTATTTCTTTTATTTAAATGAAAAAAAAATTGAATTTCTATAAATAATATTCCGAGTTATAACGATTTTAATTTATCCCACTTTTTTAATAAATTTAAATTTTTTTCTAAAAAATTATGAGAAGTTTTATTATGTGGTTTTGTTTACAAATGATAAGGTTAACCATCACAAAAAAATTCAGAATTTTAACTCAATAAATAAAAATTACTTCAAAATGTGTCCCGGACCCCCTTAAATACATAAAGTTCTGATGTTTAACTTTCTTTATCGGTTAGTTACTTGAAATATTGACATAAAAAGGAGTCTTCTGTCTATGTTTTTGTTATTTTATCAAAAATTAAAACTCATGATGGGTTGACACCGGTAATTTGTACCAGTCAATCTCCTCTCTCCGTTCATCTCCGTCTACGGGGAATAATTGTTTGAGGTGCATTTTATTGATGGGACGATATTTCAAACGCAATTATATTCAGATGCATCATTCATTGGGATGGGATAGACTACAACATGCTTTGTCAGGAGTATAGAGTAAGTAGCTTTTATAGTTCGTATACAGGAGCGCACAAAAGAATTACGTTAGATTGTGAATTTGAAAAGTAAAAGTTTGGATCCCTCACGAAGACCAACTTAAACTAAAGAAAATGTGTATCGTATTTTATTTTTTCTTAACTATTTAAAGTGCCTCTTAATTAAAAATAATTTTTCCTTTTTATCAAACTGATAAGAAATATATTGGAGTAAAACCTCTCCATAACGGAATCCAGCTGATTTCGAGAGCTTTTTTCGCTCTTCAAACTTTTAAAGTTTGAAGAGCGAGTCTGTGCTTGCCAAACAATTTGTACTATTTTTTAATTTGGGAACCACTCAGAGCAAGCTCCGCCCTTCCCGTAATGCACAAGGCAAGACGGGCGCGATCATCAATAGCCGCTGACACCAAATGGTTACAGACGGCCGGCTTCACGCTCGGGGCGAAACCCCACTCCACATCATCGTGGTTGGGTTTTCTGCGAAGTTCGGTGAGCGAACTCGCTAATCATACTATAGAAATGATCCTATGAAGTATGATCTTGCTAAAGAAATTCACTTTATAATTAACGAGATCATGCACTTTTTGTTAATTCCGGTATGAAAGAATCATTTTTCTGAACGTGTTTAGTTATAATCTAATACTATATGTGCTGCTACGCTAAATGCTACCTCTTAAAATCAATTATGCAAATTAGATAAGCTTTGCAAAAGTTTTTGATTGTACGGTCGACATTTTTGTCATTTTGAGTCAGTAATGCCGAAATTTAATGAAAATACAGTTATGCCCAACAGGCGCTAGAAAATTCTAATTTGCAGGACCATAATTCAATGTAGCTGCTTCTTGAAGCTCATCTGGTTTACCTGCTACAAGAACTACGGCGGGCACTTCTGTCATTTTAAGTAACGCCCTAGTTGAGAGCTAATGTTGTTCTGCCCAAGAGAAGCTACTAAATTTTATTCAGTAACAGAGTTCAATTTTGTTGCATCTTGAAGCTTGTTTCGTTTACTTGCTACAAGAAATCTTATTGTATGTCAAGAAAAGATAATATTTCTTAAAAGATAAAAGGTAAGTTTTAATTTTACAAAAACTGTTTTACACAAGATATACGAAAATAAAAGGCGCATTCTTTTATTTTTACGCCGTTCACGCCGGCGCGGTGGGTCACACTCGACTGTCTCAGAGCTGACAAGTCTCCGGCCTTGTGGATACCAGTATTTTAATACAGAAAATGTTTTATTTAATTAGAACAATTGGGCGATTTAAAGGAACAACATTTTCTCTAAAATAACAGTGGTGTGTAAAAAGCCGGAGACTTGACAACTCTGAGACAGTCGAGTGTGACTCACCGCGCCGGCGTTAACGTGTTAAGTATGTTTATTAGAATTTTTCTAGAATCGAGACGTCATAATGATGGTGGCAACAACCTGCTCTATCGCTTTCGCATTTGTTTTCATTTTTAAATATAGTATAATTTCAATATTTAAAAACCGAATAGAAAAAAAAAAAATGTACTCTGAAATTTGTTTTAAAACTGTAACTCAATATCTGGATTTTTTTAAATGACTTTTTAAATAATTTTCAAGCGTGACTATTTTAAAAATCTATCTTAACAATAAACAGTAGTTTTAAAATAATACATAGCTGCCACTTTTACACTTTTCTGTAGCTATTATAACTAAAATGTAAAAGAAACTTTTGTCTCGTATAATGGCCGATTCTTGCAGATTAATAAACAACACAATTAAATTTTAGTGGCAAGAGAAGAGCGTTGAAAGTTGGCAGCTATAATAATGTAAAACAACATCAGCAGTACTATAAATAAATATTAAAAACAAAAGAAAATGTACTAGCATTACCACAATTAGCCATTTATTACACATGCTAAGCAAGAGCTAAACAAATACAGTGAGCAAAAAAAGTATTTGCACGCAGGCGATTTTTTGCATAAGTAACCATAGAAAGCAAATTTGATACCATTCTCTTAATTATTCATTTATTTAAATAAGAAGAAAATAAAAATAACTACCCATTTTCCTTAAACAGTAATATTACACATTTTAAAAAATAAATGAATATATTCTCATACCTAAAAGTATTTGCACAAGAAACATTGACTGTTAAAAAAAACATCAAATGTGAACATTGTGCAAATGTTTAGCATATCAGTCCCACAGTACATTAGCCCCGCGCTTTAAAGTCACGTGATATATTAACTGGAGCAGGGATTCTGGGGAGTTTTGTTCTAATGGCGCCGAAAACGTGTGAACTGTCTGTTACTACCCGTGAGAAGATTATATTTCTTCACAATTCTGGATTAAGTTACCGAGGAATAGGTAAAGAATCAAATCTAAACTTTTCTAGTGTTCGTTATGTAATTAAGAAGAAAAAAGAAACTGGTTCGACAATAAATAAGCCGCGAACTGGGCGTCCAAGAAAGCTAAATACCAGACAAGCGAGAGCCATCATGAAAGAATCTTCAAAAAACCCTTTTCTAAGTGCTCGAGAATTGGCTGTTGATGTCGCTTCAACGTCGGGAACAATAGTTACACCACAATCAATTAGAAATATTCTTCATGATGTAAATATTCGAGGAAATTTACCTGGTGTGCAAATACTTTTTTTGCTCACTGTATATTCAATTAAAAATAATAATAATAACTACTAAAATTATCAATTTTAGTAGTTATTACCCTTTTCACGCTTTTCACCCATGAAATTTTACCTAAGTAATCTGACCATTCTTGGTTGTTTTAAATTTTAATTTGTGGGCGGAGTTCTCGAAAGATTTTTGTGGTTGTTGTTATTTTACTGTTTTGAACCATTCGTATTCTTACATAGTTACGGACTTTTAATCTTAATTAGGATGAAGTCCTCATTGCTTTTAACTCTTCTAATCAGCAGAATTTCTGTGATATTAAAATATTAAAAATACACCAGTCTTTTTAATTACAGCTTAAACAAGAATATATATGATGTATTGAATACCTGAAAAAATACTCTATTGTGCCAGCACTCAATTAGTATATACATATATATTTCCCCAACATAGTTGAAAAATGATTTTAAGTTCGTTTTGTCTGCCTGTCCGTGCTCTAACTCTTATAAATATAGCCAAAATGCCATGAAATGTTTATATGCATACTTGCCAACATAATTTTCGTACAATGTGAGTTAATTTAAACAAGTTAAACATGTTTCGAACCAGATTTTTTTTTTTTTTCCTTAAGAAATCATATCAATCAAGTTTCACGTAGAAACAGGAAATTAAATAGCTAATGGTACATCTAAAATATTTTCCGGTTAAAAATCTGTTTAACCTGGTTTAAATTAACTCGCCTTTTACGGAAGTTAACAAATATTTTATATCGTCATTGGATTTTCTTTTCTTAGTTCAGTTACACACAAAAGAATTCCGTTACCCTCTCTGCTGATCAGATAAAAGTGAGGACAACTAGAGATGAATTCGAGCTTTATCTTTGGAAAGCGAAAGAAAAAGAAAATGTTTGTGTCATCAGTACCCAGGTAGCACACAGATATCGGCCTATGTCCCGATTAATATTGACCAATATCTCGAAAGTCACTGAATGTCAGACGTCAAATTTACAATATCTGCCGATATTCACAGATGTAATTTAAAATTAGTTTTTAAAAGAAAGCATTCAAACGAATTTTTTGCATTACTTATACTTATATCATAATAATACGTAACCAGGGGCGTAAACCACCCTGGTTGCGTAGGGGGGTGTAGACTCATAAATTTCCGACTCCAAGAAGAAAAATTTCCGAGTACTATTGCCAACAAAATGCCGACTAATTAATATATATATATACACACACACACACTCATTTCCAAAAGTTTAGCATATATGATAAAAACGAAGAAAGGATATCGTAAATATCTTACGAAATTATTAAACTTTATAGATGAAAGTCTCAAGATAATTATGACTGAGCGTATCGAGATAGTCAAATAGGTTTTAAAGCGCTGATGTTGATTCCTTTTGAATTATTAATGTATGTCTCTAAAAATTAGTGGTGAAGTACTATATGATTAATATGTGTAGAAAATTGCGGTTTGGAACTCCAAACTGCTTTGTTTGATAGCGATATATCTTGTTTCTAAATGTACAAAATTTGATGAAACTGGATGATTGAAGACCTGGGGATTCGATGCCCTTTTTTTTTTTTTTTACCAATAAAGGTCTGATTGCATTTTATTTTTTCTGCGTATAACATTTTTTTTTTTTTTACCAATAAAGGTCTGATTGCATTTTATTTTTTCTGCGTATAACATATTTATTCACATAGACTCCACTCCGGATAGAAATTCAAATTCTGAATTAAGCATAAGGAATCCTGTTACCAGTGTACGATGTACGTCTACAACATAAAAGAAGTCAAAATTTAAAAGATTGAAAATTTTCGAATGAACAAAACTTATATCCATTTCTTAGTACTTATAAAAGTTAATCAAATTTTGTACGTTTAGTAACAAGATGTACGTTTAGTAACGCTATGTAATAAAGCAGTTTTTGATTCCAATCCACATTTTCCTATTCATATTAATCATAGACTTTCTCCCCCAATTTTTAGATAAATTTATTAATAATTCGAAAAGAATCGACATCAGCGCTTTAAAATTATTTAACTAGTATCTCAATACGATACGCGAAGTCATAATTATCTTGTGAATTTGGGCTATAAACTTCAATAATTTCGTAAGATATTTAATACTCCCTTTCTACGTTTTTGTCATATACGCTAACATTTTGGATATGAGTATACATGTCGTAGGCTAATTGAGAAATCCGGCTCTTTGCAAAGAGCCGGGCTAATTGGAGAATCCATCTCCCTTTTTCCATTTAGCCTGATATTTTTCAGGCTTATTGCAAAGAGCCTAGAAAGCGTAAGGCTAATTGAAAAATGACCACTTATTATCCGATCAGGGTGATATTTTTAGCTCACAGGCTGAAATATCCGATTTGCTTCAATTTTTTTTCTAGGTTCATTCTGATAAGGTGCTTCCCCGATTGGTTTTTGGGGTTCTTTGGTTAAGGATAAAGGGCAAAAGGGGGCTAGTCCCCTCCCCCCCCCCCCCTTAATTTATATAAATGGGTTTTTCATGCAGAAATATTCGATTTGCTCCAAATTTGGTATACCGGTTTATTGTGTTAAGGAGCTTCCCTGATTAGATTTGGAGGTTCATTAGTTAAGTATAAAGGAAGAAAAGGGGGCTAGACCCCCCCCCCTTAATTTAGATAAATTGGTTTTTCATGCAGAGTTATTCGATTTGCTTCAAATATCGTATACCGTTTTATTATGTTAAGGAGCTGCCTTGATTAGATTTGGAGATTTATTGGTTAAGTATAAAGGAGAGACAGGGGCTAGTGTCCCCTTAATTTAGATAAATGGGTTTTTCATACAGAATTATTCGATTTGCTTCAAATTTGATATACCAGTTTATTACGATATGGCTTCGTTCATTTGATTTGGAGGTTCATTGGTTAAGTATTAAAGTGGGGAAAGGGGGGCAATTGCCCCTCCCCTTAATTTAGATAAATGGGTTTTCATGCAGAATTATCTAATTTAGTTTAATTTTTTTTTAGGTTCATTCTAATAAGGAGCTTTTCTGATTAGATTTGAAAGTTCATTGGTTTAGCATAAAGGGAGAAATTGGGGAGCTAATACCTCCCTTAAATTAGTGAAATGGTTTTTTCATGCAGAATTATCTGATTTGCTTCAAATTTGGTATACCAGTTTATTATATTAAGTAGCTTCCCTGACTAGATTTCGAGGTTCTTTGGTTAAGTAGAAAGGGGGACAATGGGGACTAATCCCTTCATTTATTTTTCGAGGGGCATTATTCTTTGAAATAAGAGTATAATATACAATTAGTGTGATTAGCATGTGAGCTCAATGCCATCAGTTTAACTAGGCAATTTTCTTTTTATTAGGTTTATTAACGCATAACCCTACCCGAACACGAAAAATAAATTACAGCAGACCGTACCCCGATCCGAGCAAGACAAAATTATTTCAGTCTACATGCAACCCAACCCGAACCTGAGAGTTCCATTTGAAAAAACCCGAAATCCCGAATCAAATCTGATAACCGACAAAAATATTCCAAAGATCCATAACCGGATCCGAACAAGACAAATCAGTTTCCGTGGACACGCAACGCTACCAGAACCTGAAAATTCCATTCGAAGTCAACCTGAAACCCGTCCCGAACCAAATCTTAACCGACAAAAATATTCCAAAGAACTATAACCCGATGCAAGCCAGACAAAATAATCTCCGTCCACCGGCAACCCGATCCGAACCTGAAAGTTCTAATTGAACTCAATCCGAAACCAGGTTGTGGTCGGTTTTCGGGTTGACTTCAAATGGAACCTTCAAGTTCGGATCCGGTTGAAAAAAAATTAATCTAAATTACATAATTCTGCATGAAAACCCATTTATCTAAATTAAGGGGAGGAGCGATTGCCTCCCTTTCCCCCTTTTATACTTAACCAATGAACCTCCAAACCAAATGAAGGAAGCCATATCGTAATAAACTGGTATATCAAATTTGAAGCAAATCGAATAATTCTGTATGAAAAACCTATTTATCTAAATTATGGGGACACTAGCCGCTGTCCCTCCTTTATACTTAACCAATAAATCTCCAAATCTAATCGAGGCAGCTCCTTAACATAATAAACCGGTATACGAAATTTGGAGCAAATCGAATAACTCTGCATGAAAAACCCTTTTATCTAAATTAAGGGGGGTGGGTCTAACCCCCCTTTCCTCCCTTTATACTTAACTAATGAACTTCCAAATCTAATCAGGGAAGCTCCTTAATATAATAAACCAGTTTACCAAATTTGGAGCAAATCGAATAATTTTGCATTAAAAACCCATTTACCTAAATTAAGGGGGGGGGGGGTATCTTCCCCCCTTTTCTCCCTTTATACTTAACTAATGAACCTCCAAATCTAATCAAGCCATCTCCTTAACATAATAAACCAGTATGCCAAATTTGAGCTAATCGAATAATTCTACATGGAAAACGCATTTATCTAAATTAAGGGGAGAGGCAATTGCCCCCCTATCAATCCTTTATACATAATAATGATCTTCCAAATGTAATCAGGGAAGCTGCTTAACATAATTAACCGGTATACCAAATTTATTGCAAATCGCATATTTCTGTATGAAAAACCCATTTATCTAAACTACGGGGGGGGGGGGGGGGGCTACCCTCCTTTCCTCCCTTTATATGTAACTAATGAACCTCCAAATCTGATCAAGGCAGCTTCTTAACTTAATAAACCGGTATACCAAATTTGGAGCAAATCGAATAATTCATCATGAAAAACCGATTTATCTAAATTAAGGGGTAGCCCCCCTTTCCCCCCTTTATACTTAAATAATGAGCTTCCAAATCTAATCAGGGAAGCTCCTTAACACAATAAACCGGTATACCAAATTTGGAGCAAATTGAATATTTCTGCATGAAAAACCCATTTATATAAATTAAGGGGGGGACTAGCCCCCCTTTCCCCCCCTTTATCCTTAACCAATGAACCCCAAAAACTAATCAGGGAAGCACCTCATCAGAATGAACCTAGAAAAAAAAATTTGAAGCAAATCGGATATTTCTATGAAGAGTTATCGTGTTACCTACATACATACGTACGTACGTACGTACACACGTACATTCAGAATCGGCGGGAAAATAAGCTTTCAGGCTTTGATAGCCTATGAGCTAAAAATATCACCCTGATCGGATAATAAGTGGTCATTTTTCAATTTGCCTAACGCTTCCTAGGTTCTTTGCAATAAGCCTGAAAAATATCAGGCTAATTGGGAAAAGGGAGATGGATTCTCCAATTTTCCCGGCTCTTTGCAAAGAGCCTAGGCTGTTTGCAAAGAACCGGATTTCTCAACTAGCCTACGACATATATACTAAATATTTGCAATTCAGTTTTGAATTTTCATCGGATATCATCTAAATTCCGTGATACACGTTTCTAACTAAATTTAAAGTTAGATAAAAAAAAAAAAATACAAGTTTCTTCACTTCAATCAGTATGTCTTAAAATTTCCAGACTAAACTAAAAACTTTCCGACTATAAATAAATACAGCTGGATCTCGATATCTCGAAGTCAAAGGGAACAGAAAAAAGTTCGGAATATCAAAGTTTTTGATCAAAATATCAAGGTTACAAATAATATTAACATTGCTGGAATATAAATATTTTGTTTCTTCATATCGAGGTTTTCGAGTTCACAATATTTGACAAGTCAAAGTTTTTCTGAATAGTTTTAATCACAAAAATAAAATCCTTAATATTTCCGACTAAGTATAAATTTATATAGGTTTTCTTCGTTCTAAATTGTTTTTTCTAATTAAAAATTACAAGGGAAAAAAATCCGACTAAGAATAAAATTTTATAGGTTTTCTACGCTCTAACTTGTTTTTCTTATTTACTAATTAAAAACTACAAAAATATTTCTCCAATTCACAAGTTTTTATCCGTTAATGTCATTTTTTTTCGACTAAATTTACTTTTTTCCGATCGAACGGGAATTTTTCCGACTGGTTTTTTCATTTTTCCAATTTATAAGTTTTTATAGTTTAATACCATTTTTTCCGACTAAACGTACTTTTTCCGATCGAACGTGAAATTTTCCGACTGATTTTTTCGTAGGGGGGGTGGGGGGGTGTTGCACCCCCCCGTACCCCCCCAGGATTTACGCCCCTGTACGTAACTAGTATTCTAAACAATAAAATTTAACAATTTTGTCCTTATTTTTGATATTTTATGAACATTGGCCAATGTTGTAAAAATGATATTGGTATTCCAATATTCAGAGATATCTATCGACATTCGTAAAAACAATATAATTTTTCAGACATTTTAAGATATCTGTCGACATTTAGCATATCTGACGAAGTTTGTAATTTTGATCAAAGTGAATGGAAAATTCTGAAGGACCGCCCACTTCTATAGTTTTCCTTGAAAAGATGTAGGCGCCTGCCATAAAATTTGCATTAGATAAACATTTTCTTTAGAAATCTATAGTTATTTATAGTTATATACACTTATAGTTATAGTTATCTACACTACTATACTTATAGTTATATACATTGACGGAAAAAAAAAAATCCCAACACCAAGAAAGACTTGTGTTAGATAAACGAAATTTGGTAGGCGTGTTTATACATCTGAAAGATGACATCGATTGAAATTTCGCGCATAAGTGTGGTGCTAGTAGCGCCACTCAGAACTTGCAGGTCAGGTTTACTTTAAATGCGTGCTGTAAAGTTCGTGGGCGTTATTTAGCTTCGAAATGTGACGTATTGGGTTGATGTTAGCCAAGAATGCCTTTAACAAGAGGAAGAAGCCACTGTCAACAGCTCACCGAGTAGGAACGAGGTCGCATATCGGGCTACGAGAAAGTGGATTTTCTTTCCGCGATACTACAGAAAGACTGGGTGTATCCACTGTGCATGATTGTTGGAAGCAGTGGTCAAGGGATGGTACTGCCTCAAGAAGACCGGGTTCCAGGCGGCCACGTGGCACTCCTGAGAGGGAAGATCGCCGTATTCGCCGAACGACTGTGGCGCATCGTACTGCGTCTGCGGCTGAAATTCGAGCTGCAGTTGGTACCACAGTGACACAACGAACTGTTAGAAATCGGTTACTTCAAGGCAGTGGTTCCCAACCTTTTTTTGGCAGCGCCCCACCTAAGCATCTCTAAAATCATGATGCCCCCCCCCCCTCCCTTCCATATCATAGAAATCTTATTACATAAAAAGTAAACTTAAATTTTGTGGGAGTACTCGAAAATAGCATTAATTTCGATAAGTGATTTCATTATTTAATTTATCAAAATCATATTTTTTATTACAAGTATGTTTTTTACACGAATGCAATGAGACCAAGGATCTTCGCTTTTACATCTACAAAAGTTTTATTGCTTTTGAGCAACTTATCTCAAATTTGTGATAAATAGCCTACATTTTTATCTTCGTAAAATTTCTTTAAATATCTCTCATATTTTGTATTATATCTGATAGAATTGATACATTTTGTAATGGATTTTAGTTCTTCATTAAGAACAAATTATATTTGTTTATCACTGATACTGTCTGGATAAAACGAGTAACATTTCCAGATTCACGCTTTTATCTGTTTTATGTAACTACTAGACGCCCTTGGTGACCAGTTTGGTCTCCTTTAAAATTTATGTTTAGGGAAGCATGCTAAGTATTGTATCATGTTACTTTTATTCATAATTTAATTTACTTGGACTCCCTTAAATATAATTAATATAATCCCTTAAGCTAATATAAGTGTTTATTGCATTAAAATATCTCAGTTTGTTGATTTTGTGTAAGCAAGTAAACTCTATTGGATTACAATGGAAGTCTATTGGAATTTGACGAAATATTAGGGATATCGCCAAGTTGGTGTCCCTTTTGTCTACTAATGTGCCAAATTTGGCCATATATTGCCAAGTTGGCCCCTTATAGGTATGGAGATACCATAGACTTCTCATATAACTGGACTCAGAAATAGCAATCCTTTCTTGACGCCGGGATCGCTACCCACCGTCACGTGATGGTGGGCAGAGAAAACGCGCCAAACCGGTTTTTCTCCTCTGGTTCCCGCTGAAACTTTCTTGCATCGGCATTTCTCTCGCATAAATCAAATCAGACAGTTGCCAATAAGATGATCACCGCCATAAAAGACAACCTTTTGGCGATGAAAGCGGGAAACATGTGTGCCTCAAGTTCTGACCGAAATAACAATGGGATTCGGCCTCCTCTACTTCTTATCTTTAGTCTGAGGGAGATACATTAAATGTTGTTCAATAACCAATGAGATGCATTTCATTCAGGCGTTGCCATTAAACAATTAACAAATAATCGCAATTTCTGTGCCACGTACGATAGCGTAATACATACATAGATTTTCTTTCCCCTCATAACATATCTGTTTGATAGCGGGCTTTCTTTCCCCCCTTATTAATGTTTGGCCACCATGTTTTCTCCGATGTAAAATTTTAAAATGCATATGTTATGAAGTGTATTTATAAATTGCGAAATTGCGTATGTGGTTTGCAGAAGAGCTATAAGAAGTTTACTTTCTAATCATTTCCTTCCATGATGCACACGGGGATTTATTAATTTCATAAAAGTACTACCTCATATAGATAATTCAAAACATTTTTTAGATTAAACATGTCCAAATAGTCCATTTTAAATGTACCCTACAAAATTTCATGCGTAAAAGTTACTTCATGGGACATATTGCACTATGAATTGTTGTACAAGCTTATCTGTTTTTTATTATTTTTTTTTATATAAATAGTAAAAAAAAAAAAAAAGATGTGTTTTACTAAAATAATATTAAAACCATAAAAATTAAAAAGATTTTTATTATACAAAAAGTTAAAAATATCTAATAAATTTCGTATAATTATTCCGGTGCCAGTGTATCTTGAACTTTTAAATGATACCGTTTCGAAAATTATATTTTATTCAGATATTTTAAATTTTTTCTTGTACTATTTCTATTTTTAGACTACGACACAACTTCCATTAGAAAAAAAAAGTAACAGAACATTTCTTAATAAGAAATCTGAAATTGCCCCCTGAAAAGCCATATTGCCCCACGTTGGGAACCATTGCTTCAAGGACAGCCCGAGCGCTAATTTACAAACCCTCAAGCTTTGGACACCCTTGGCGAAAGGGAAATGTAGCCAAATAATTTGGCGAGAAGAGATCAGTGCGCGCTGGAATGGAGTGAGAATTTGAGAATGAATCAATGAATTGACGAGAGTTTTGAATCCCGATCCCGAATGTGAAAGAGAACGGTGATTTTGCTGCAATGTGGTATTTTCAGCAATAAATACTTCTCGGAATGGTATGTATTTTATTTATGTTAAACATATTATACGTAATCTAACTTTTCCCAATTTATACCGATTTTTTTAAAAATAATGTACTACTTTTTAAAGTTATTTTATTTTTACGATACTTGCTGCGAGTTGATTTAAGCCTAACATGTCAAGTGTTTTCAAAATGCTAAAAAATTATTTGAATTGTAAAATCCAGTTCGAATTTTTCTGTAATCAAATATTACAAATATATATCAAGCTGTTAAAATTTTTAAACATACAAATACAATTTTTATTTTAGTTTATCTAAAAAAAAGTAACTACCGCTGAGTAACTACCGGTTTTGAATTTTTTGTGACCGTAGGTCTTCGTTAATATTAAAAAAACTGTTGCATACAAAAATATGAAAATCGGTAGAATTATAGAAAAATGTTTGATAAACACGCTGATACAGACAGTTTTCAAATCGAAGAATTATTTTAAGAGATATTTAATGCCAAAGTTGGACAAAATCGTTCCATTAAAAAAGTTTTATAGGAGCAAAAACTGTACATAGGAATTTAATCATTTTTAGATCATTTTATGCGTCAGAATTTCCCGGTGTGCAGATTGCTGTTAGTTTTTTAATTTGAATAATTTTTCGAGGTTTTATTTCTATTTTAAATTCAAATTTTCAGCATTTCGAGAGATATTTATTACAAACTTTAGAAAATTGTATTAATTTAAAATGTTGCCAGCTGTATAAACAGCGCAAACAGTAATGTTTGCTTCAAATTAAAAATTTATTTTACACGTGACTATTATAAACAAAAAATATAAAAAGCAGGAACTCATTGAAAATTACGTCATAAAAACTATAGTTACACGTGAATTTTAAATGAGAAAGAATATTGTAAAATAATAAATTCAGTAACATGCGTTAGAAGTCCTAAATAGGAGAATTTGCGTCATATTACACTTATTACGTAAAATGAACAAAAAATAATATTGCAAAACAGTTTTAATTTAAAAATTGTGCGAGACATTTACTTGACATTTTAAGATGATCATAATATTTCATTTCTAACAAAAGTATTTTGACGTGAATATTAAAAAGAGAAAGAAAAGTTTGGTGAAAATTACGTCAGATTCAAATTATAATTCAATCTTCCGAAATCTTTTTAAAGGCGATCAAATTAGCGTGCTGTTAGTCTGCGGTGTCTGAACGGGGGTTGACGAGCGTAGCTCATAGGGGGCAGAGCCCCCTAGTAATTTAAAAAGATATAAAAAAGATTGTATTCGAATTACAATTTGTTACATCTTTTATCTGTAGTAGTTATATAATTAACATTTAAAATGTAAAAACTATCTACAGCCTTCTCCGATTCCCTGTCCTTTAAAACAAAATCTATTGCACATCTGCATACTAAAAAGATTGATGCAAAGTATCCCTAGATTGTGTTTTTATAAATTGTCCAGTTTGTGTATGCATGACTTGTTTATATAAATTGTAAGTCTTCAATTTGAATATGATGATTTGTTTGGAACAGATGTCTTATCCCGGGGTCTGCCATCTTGGATTTTTTTCTTGGTGTGAATTAAAAATTGTTTTTCAATTAATAGTTATAATTATTATATTCCAATTTTTTCAATATTATATTAATCTATCAACAATATTTAACCATTGGTGACGTTTACTACTTGGCGAAAAAGGAGTTTTCATGCAAGAAAAAAAATCCAAGATGGCAGACCCTGGGTTAATAAGACATCTAAGCCATTTGTTTTTATTATTTTGTTAATTTTAAAACCAATTTTTCCCAGATCAAAATTATGGACTTTAGACGAGTTGTTGTTGACTCTGATATTCAGCCAGTTGAAAGCATTCAAATGGCTTGAAATGCAATTGCTTTTCTTGCCTTTAAATGTCTTTTTGCTAGCTCTTAGGCGACCATATGGATGTCTTAGTTGACCATTCTACAGAAAGCTGTTTTGAGGATGATACAAACTTTTAAGTCAAAGTTTTCTTTAAGTAAATCAGGTCCAGCTAAATATTTTTTCGTACGTATCCTTTCATTTTAAACTTTGTGGTAAGTACTCATTTGTTATAATTAAATATAAAAAAATAACCTACGACAGACGTCTTACTTAAACTTTTGCATCTTAATCTTTTATGATTTGAGTACATTATATTGGCTGTTTTTGTTTTCTTCATTTAATATTAGTACTTACTGCACATTATGTATTTACAGTTCCTAAAATTATGAAATTTAATCCCAAAGTGTAAATGAATTTTGAAATGCATAATCTAAAACATTGCATTCAAGCTAATTATCTTAAGATCGAATTTTATAACATTCTAGCTTGTTAAAATAAAAATAATAAAACTTTGTAAAAAATCACCATAAAATAAAAACAATACATAGAACGCGTTTCGAGCTAAAAATATTAACAGCTCGTCATAAACTAAAGTAAAACACGTGTCTGTAAGAGGACAAGGACTTTAGCTGATGACGAGCTGTTAATATTTTTAGCTTGAAACACATCCTATGTATTTTTTTTTTTTTTTTTTATGGTGATTTTTTACAAAGTTTTTTATTTTAATTGTTACATATCGCCAGTTTTCGGTGCTGTTTCGCTGTATTCTATTTTGTTCTGGTAAAAATTCCTTTTTTATTGGTCTTTGATTATCTATCTCAGGTATTGTCACTTATCTGAATTTTTGGTGTTTTTCAAGATGGCCACCAGTTTGTTGTCTTAATCTTTGAATCAGTGTTTCATGTATTAAAAAAAAAAAATACCTTTTGATATTGGTAGGATAGTCTATTATTTTATAATTAATAAAGTATATTTTAAAGTGATTATATGTTTTCAAATATTTGATTACTTCAGTTTTAAAACTTCAGGCATCAGTGTGCCAAATGAAAAACAATATCTTCTTCAAAGCTGTTAACTTGACTAGTCTTTGTATATGAATTTAAAAGCACATCAGTGTGTTATAGTCTATGAAAATATATTATAAGCATTCCTTTTAAAATAGTTTAATAATTGTTTCCTCTGCACCTCAAGAATATTACTAGTTATTTTAAATAGGTTTTCACAGCTGCAGTTTTAACAACTAAACTAAAGGAAGCCATATTTGTTTTTTCTTAGTGTAAACAAAAATTTAAATATCTTGTATTGAAAAGCTCTTATAATTAACATAAGTATTTTTATTATTTCTCATTAATATTATCTGTATATTTTATTCAGTTATAAATATTTTTGGGTTAAGAATTGTTTTTATTTAAGCATTAATTATTAGGTCTTACTATAGTTATTTTAAATGGGTTTTCATAGCTGCAGTTAGCAAGTAAACTAAAGGAAGCCATATTTGTTTTTTCTTAGTGTAAACAAAAATTTAAATATCTTGTATTGAAAAGCTCTTATAATTAACATAAGTATTTTTATTATTTCTCATTAATATTATTTGTATATTCTATTCAGTTATAAATATTTTTGGGTTAAGAATTGTTTTTATTTGAGCATTATTAGGTCTTACTATAGTTATTTTAAATGGGTTTTCATAGCTGCAGTTAGCAAGTAAACTAAAGGAGGCCATATTTGTTTTTTCTTAGTGTAAACAAAATTTTTGAACTGGAAATTTAAATATCTTGTGTATATTGTATTGAAAAGTTCATACAATTAACAAGTATTTTTGTTATTTCTCATGAATATTATTTGTATATTCTATTCAGTTATAAATATTTTTGGCTTAAGAATTGTTTTTATTTAAGCATTATTAGATCTTACTATAGTTATTTTAAATAGGTTTTCACAGCTGCAGTTAACAAGTAAACTAAAGGAAGTCATATTTGTTTTTTCTTAGTGTAAACAAAATTTTTGAACAGGAAATTTAAATATCTTGTGTACTATATTGTAATGAAAAGTTCATATAATTAACAAGTATTTTTGTTATTTCTCAAGAATGCTATTTGTATATTCTATTCAGTTATAAAAATTTTTGGCTTAAGTATTGTTTTTATTTAAGCATTATTAGGCCTAACTTTATCTTCATATTCTTTTGAGAAACTCATTTTTATGTTACTTCTCATTGTTAAATTTTTTAAGTAACATAAATCTTCATTCACTGTTTGTTTTCGTGAAATATTGAAAATGCATAAATGGTCTCCTTACTGTTTATCATACTATAAACAATAAATATAACCCTTTTTTACATTAAAAAATAAAATATATTTTCTGCATGATGTACTAAATTATATGTTGCAGTTCACTTGAAAGAAATCTTTTTATTTTTGACATGTTAATTTTTTTGTATATATACATATATATTAAGTTTAAAATAATTTAATCGATAAAATGGTTTCTGCTTAATCCTTTGTTTCCTTTTTTTATTTTGCTTGCTTTCCATATCAAATATAGAAAATTATGTTTGCTTGTATGACAGACAACTTATTTAGAAATATTATTAAATTTTATTTTTAATATTTTAATTATTTGAAATAATTAAAGTACATATGTACAATCCTTCTCCCTCATTCCAATAAATTGATCTTATAGCTTTTAAATGTATGATGCATTGCAACAAATTACAAGAATTTAAGCTCGTACAGTTCTTCAGTGTCTTTTTCCTAATTATATTATGTACAAATTTGCCATTCATTTCTACTATTAAAAAATACCGCGTTGCAGAAAACTTTTGCTGTTTTTGAGGCTTGTCGTAGCAGAAAGCTTACAAAAATTTTGCTACAGGGCTATGCATTATGTGTAAGAATCGACTGAAACTGAATTTTGGTAAGCTTCCTATTTTTGGCCAAAAACGAAAACATAAATTTTTTAAAGGTATTAATACATACATAAATATATGAAAATATGAATTACCGTATATACTCGCGTATAAGTCGAGGAATTTCTGACAATTTTCGGTGAGCAAATTTGGGGGGGTCGACTTATACGCGAGTCAGTTAAAAAAGCAAAAACAAAAACTTCGAATACTGCAAAATTATGCCTTTATATGTGTATGAATAAAAAAATAATATATAAAATATACAAATAATAATAATTTATCATTTAAAAATTTTTCAATGATATGTTTTTGTTTACTTACTACCTTTTTGCATTGGCAAGTGAAATCTTTAGTTTGATTATGTGCAAAATTGAAGTAAAAAATTTTGGGGGTCGACTTATACGCGGGTTTTTTATTTTTTCCAGAATTTGCATTGGAAAGTTAGGGGGTCGACTTATACGCAAGTATATACGGTAATTATATGTGTGGTCCAAGCTGGCTCTGTGTGCCTTTGACCAAAACTTTTTATTTTCATATAAAATAAAATGTAATTCATCTACATTACACATATGATTTTCTAATGATATGAATTTCATGTAATTAAAAAATGTTTTAGATATGCATACTTCAATGTATCTTTTATTATGTAAATGATCATTTGTTATACTAGAACTTTCTCAAAGAGTATTGGAAAAACTTCTGTGGTTTCAAACTAAAAATGTTCTGTTACTGTTAAGTCTGCAGCTTTTAATGAGCACATGAAAAGCACCTTCAAAGTTTAGTCATATATGCATTGCTTAATTTGTATTCATGTCTCGAGTCAGTCATGACTGATAAACAGTGAACTTTATAGCAATGAATAAAGAGTGCCTCATTTGAGCCATTACAGATCAAATCATTAAGTAATGTTGAAAATTTCTGAAGGAAGAAATGAGATTTTTGGAATACTAATAGTTTTGGTCCAGCAGCATTTTCGGAGAAAGTCAGATGATGTTTGAATGAAAATTAATTTTCAGTTGATCTCTAATTATGTGTTTACAGTTCCTTAAATAAGAAAACTTTTTCCTATAATGTAATTCAACTTTGAAATGTATATTCTTATAAATTTAATTAAAGTAGACTAAGTATGTTAATATCTAATTTTACAATCTTTTTTTTTTCTACTGGTATAAATTTCTTTTCTCATGATTTTTGTCTCAAATTATCTGAGCTATTGTTATTCATTTGAATTTTTGGTGTTTCTGAAAATGATTATCGGTTGTCTTAATCTTTAAATTGGTGTTTATATTTGACATTTTTCAAAGGACACTGCATGCTGCTCTTTTTAGATATGGAGAAGGCACCCGACCCTTTTCCCAGTATCTGCTTTGCACTATTTTTTCCCTTCCCATGTGGACTTTAGAAACCGGAGTTCCCACTTTCTATTTGAAAACTGCCCCTGCCCAGAATAGCATGCATTTCCTAAATTCATCAGGATTTCTCTCTTTAAGGCTATGCTTTCATTACAACACAAATTTAAATTAATGGAAGATGTTAACATTTTGGTCCTGCCGTTTTCCTATTGTATTTAATGCTAAATTATCGTTTTCTAGCGAATCTTCGCAATGTTAAGAAACAGCTATAGCGAAATTTTCTCCAGTTAACCACTGAATTTTTTTTTCTAACTTTTCCGCAGTTATGAAAATACGACTTTGACTCTAATTTAATAAAAAAAATGCATGCCAGCCAGTGAAACACGGTGCAAATCAGCTATAAGTCTGATTATTAAAGGGTAGAAACAACTGCATTCTTTCCGTTTAACGATACAGTTTGCAGGTGTGATCCAGTCCACTCGTCGGTCAATTCCCTCATAAAGTGAATATCCTTTATTTGTTTGCCTATATATTATTATTTTGATTCCGGTTTATAAATAAAAATGTTCACAGATAATTTTAAAATGAGTATAATTTACGTATAATTTTTTTTTTAAAGTTTAGCCAATTGATATTTTTAATGTTCCTTATTTAAAACCAGATACAGAAGATATTTTCGGAATCCAGTCCGTTCACTTTTTTTTTTTTTTTTTTTCATGAACAGGGAGGCTGTGCATGTAATCTCTGTGGATATATCTTAATACATTGGTTATAATTATGTCCCAGACACTGAAAAAATCTTGATAGCTTTATAAATGACATTTATTCATTTAGAGGTCTACACAGGCCGGATTTCCAGACCCAGCCCGGCCCAAGCGAAAGCTGCCCTGTTATGATGTAAAAATTAAAAGTTCAGTCCGGTCCTGGCCCATGCAAAAAAAAATTAAATTGGACGCGACTCAATTTCTACAAAAAATTCCAATTTTTCTTAACATACAATAAGGGATGGGTTTTTGACATGACAAGCATCAAAAACTGGTTTAAACTATCAAAAACCGTCAAATACAGCATGGAACCATTTATCCAGAAACCAGTTAACCGGAAAACCAGTTATCCAGAATGCTATTTCTAATAGACTGATTTCAGAATCTTTGCAGAAAAAAGTGTCATACACTGCCAGTTTGACATATGCATTGCTTGGAACAATTGTATAATTTGATGACAACATCTAGTATTTGAAATGGAAACATATTTAGTTGTATCTTTGATGTTTTAATTTTTATGCATAAAAATTTTTGTTCCCAAGGGATTCCCATAAATTACCTTCCTTCAAACTCTGATTAACTATTGATCTTTCTTGCATCTGATTTTTAATCCAAGTAATCTAATAATTTAAAACCACACATAATGTCACAACCACATATATTCCACAAAACTTATCAAATGGATGTTGCTTTAATGACAACCAGTTATCCGGAATACATCTGACCCCAACCATTCTGGATAAATGGTTCTGTACAGTACATGTAACACACTAAAACATTTTAACAACAATAGGTAAACATTAAATAAGTCAATGATTTATGTGATCTTTTATTTAAATTTATTGTAATTTAATAATTAAAAAAAATTATTAATTGCTATAAAATATTTTTATTTTTTGGAATTTTCAATCAGAAAAAAATCATTTTGTACAATTAAATAATCTGGGTCAATTTTACCCCGCAGCATGCTGTAGTACACAATGTGTTTAGCACATTTATTTACACCCAGATGATTTCTGAGCTTAGAGTGTATGAAGCGTTAGAAAATAGTCTGTCTCTTAATTGATGCTGAGCTAGTAGGACTTGATAGCAAAAGCATTGCTAGATGAGCAAGTTTTGAAGCAGGCTCAAAAAGCTATTGCATTTAATGATACCTTTCTGCCAAGAAATGGGGTCCCCCTATAGCACTGAAATAAGAAGACTGGAAAGGAGATCCTTTAGCTTCATACACAATAGTATGGGTAAGCATCCATGAATTCTCTGTAGCGCGAGCGGAATCAACTGATAAATCAGTCAACCCTTGCCCCTGATGGTAGGGATACAAAATATAAGCCAAACAATGGTATCATGGTAAAAATTTCAATTGTGCACTTTTTCAATATGGGGCTTAAAGGAATTTTCTTTTAGAAGACCGAGCCAATTTTGTTCAGCTTTAAAATCAAAAACATATTTTTATATATTTAAACAAAGCATGTTTTAAAAAGATTTTGACTTTAAGCTTTTTTTTTTTTTATTACTTCTCTTATTTTGTAAATGCTTAAGATTAATAATCCAATTTCAATTTTGAATGGAATGGTTATTGCCTAGACTAGAATAACATTGATGCACATTATTTTGTTATATATACAAAAAAAATCTGCATTTTTCGAAGTTTTTTTCATATAAAAAAAAAAGTCTAGCTAATGCTTTAAGCTTTCAAAAGTAAGAGAAATTAAAACGATTTTAAGTAAGAGAATAAATGTACAGCTCAGGTGAGCTTAATGTCTACTTTTAAAAAAAAAACACAATTTTACAAAAAATTAAAATTTTAGCCTGTTAAAAAGTTGCACTTAACCATAATACTTTACTATGTACTAATTATTGATATACAGTAATAGGGAATTTAAAATATTACATGTAATGTTGTCATGTGTGACATTTAATGTGAATTTTTACAAATCAATTTTGTATTTGAGGTTTTTGACATGATGGTTTAAACCTGACATAAACTAACACACATCAAAAACCTGCAACCCTGCATACAATTAAGATTGAGATTCTTTTAAAGAATACTGTATACATATTTATCGGAAAATTTTACAGCGTATTTTAGATTATATGTGTTCACAAGACAGAAAATACACAATAGCAATGTTAGACGCTTAGACATTCATGAGAAAATTAACGTAATTTAGAATAAAATAAAAAAAGGGGGTTAAAAACATCATAACTTTTGAAGCTATATAGTAAAAAGTACATTCTTGAAAATATTTCTCTGTAATTAAGGCTCAAATACAAAGAAGCAACTTTCTGACACATTACTGAATTCATTTTTGTTCACTGTTTGGAAACACATAAAATTGACAGGTGTTCTTATTCAGGAACTATGTAATCAAATGGCGTTTTCTATTTTTTGCCAAACTATTGTCAAAGTTGGAGTTTTGAATCGAATTTCTGTACGTGATAGCATGGGAAAGGAGGAAAACCTGTTGTTATGTGACAAAAATCTCATTTTACTTGATAAGCAATTTATTTATTAAAAAAATGGAAATTGCTATTTGATTCCAAATCGCCTGAATAGTCAGGCCTGTCAGTTTTATAACTTTATAGTTAAAAATGCTGCCACTGAGCCCTGCAAAGAAAAGTTTGTGTGTAACAGAAAATGTGACTTTCTCCAAAATTACATGTCACCCAGGATAATCACCATAACATTCCAGCAAAGTTTGAATAAACTGCTACTGCCCCTATTAGTTTCACTAGATTTGGAAATAGGCTGGGACATACTATACAACAGGGAGGGACATACTTTTGCATTACATTTTTGACAATATCTAAAATTAAAACAAATATTTTTGAATACGGTGTTACAAGATCTTTCCAACAATACCCAACATGATACACACATGCCGAAAAAAAATAAAGTAACTTAGTTAGTCACCCTATTTTTTTTTTTTTAAATATTTGTGGATAGCTAAAAATCTATAAATATGTGAACACGATTAACTTATAATGGCTCAATTTTCTTTTTTTTTTTAAGTATGGTACCCTAAAAAAAAACAATGAAAAATAGATCTAAGAATTTAAAATGTTGTGATTGAGGAAGGGTGGCACAAAGAAGAGGAAACTAAAATTTCGAGAGGGGATTTAAATGACATTTTTATCACAAGCGGTAATTACCGAAAGGAAGATTTAGGAAATTTTGAAGAATTGGGAATAAATTGTTGGAAATAAATTTCACTTACTAACCATAATTTCTGGAAGAAACGCCACATGTGAAATTTCCGCAGTAATCGCGAATGACATGCTAAACAGAAACATATTAATAAGCTGAATTAAGAAATTATAAAAATGAAATTATTAATTAGAAGTAAATAATTTATATATAAATACAAAATTCGAAATTATTAATATGATTTAAATAATATAAATATGAAAAACTACACTGAAATTGCGTAAAATCTGCAGCTTAAATTCTGGCATATGGCACGGATGATAAATTGCATCATTACCTTGGTATATCACGAATGATTCTGCAATAAAAAAAATTAATTACACTGAATTTTAGAAACCACAAGCATCGAAATATGAAATTATTAATTTGATATAAATAATATAAGTATGATATTCAAAATTGATAATTCATTATAAATAATATTTAAAAGAAAAAAAATCCTGTTGAAATTAGAGGTCTGCACGGGCCGAAATTTCCAGGCCCGGGCCCGGCCCGACTCATCGAAAAAAAAATTCGGCCCGAGCCCAGCTCGGCCCGCTAAAAATCTTAAAAGTTCGGCCCGAGCCCGAACCGGAAAAAAGACCCCGGCCCGAGTGAATTTTTTTACAAAACATTGATTTTTACGTCGATTTGGTTAAAAATTTGTCTCGTACGAGGTAGCTCTGACCAAAAATATTTATCTTAACTTTTTTTTTCTCATGTTTATAATCTTCATTTTTAAAGAAGTGACACAGACTGCGATATTTATTTTTTTAACGAATCTCTATTTCTTGTATGTAAATGTTTAGGTTATCATTAATATTGTTAATCCACATTCCATGCATTAACATACATGTATTCCATGTATGCCAAAAATCTGAAAAATTCTATACAGTAAAATTTTCTAAGACGGAATAGCGTAGAAAAGAAAAAAAATGCGTTATAGACAAGTTCCATTCTTAGCAAGCGTAAATGTATCATATATTGTTTTCTTACGTATATTAATTTTGCATGGATCAACACGTTTTTCAGTTTAAAACAGGTTTTTGTCATAGGCAGGTTCCTTTCACACGTGTTACTATATTTTAATAAGCATAAAAATATACTATTCTTTAAAAATAATAAATTTTAATGTTAAAGTGTAGAATAATGGCAATTTAAAAATGTATGCATTTTTTGCAAAAATTTTTGGGCCAGGCCTAATTTGACTGATCTTTGAATGGATCTGGCCAAGCTGAGACAATTTTTTTCATATGGACTGAATCAAAACTAGGACTGAAAAGCTTGGCCCGTGAAGACTAGGAATGAAACCAATCCCGACTCTGTACAGAAAAAATAAGTTAGGCCCGTTCCGGCCCGAGCCTTTAGAAATAAAGTATGGCCCGGCCCGAGTGCCGTGAGTGAAAATCTGCCCGCGGGCCGGCCCGTGCAGATCTCTAGTTGAAATCGAGTAAACTTTTCTATACACTGAAGAGCGTCATGAGAACGATTGGGTGTTAGCAGTCTCAACTTTAACTCAAGTATCTTAAATAGCGTGTTCGAACGGGATAAAATGACATTTATTTTCACTGTGCCATATATTAAAATTATTTACAAATAGATAATAAACATATTAATTTTAATATTTAGTGCTATGTACAAATAAAATAACGTTATCACATCCCATTTCGTCAATTGAATAAGATATGAAAATTCTCATTTTAATCATTTCTAAAAGAATCTGTAGATCGGGAATACAGACTTTTTTTTTAAGGGGGGGAGATTAAAAAGAAACCTTGCGCAATAATTCATTGAGATCCGGTAATTTTAAATGGAAAAGCATAGAATCTGCTAGCATATCTATCAAAGTGATTTGAAATCAAATATGTTTTTCCATTTTCGATAAATGTATTATATCTTAAGTTATAAACGATGGCTATTTGATGATGACTTTCCGTGAGCTGGAAATTCAGTTCAAAAAATCAACTTTCAGCATTTTCTAAATGTTTTTTCCCTTATCAAAAACTGAAAAATGCTATTAGATTTCGTTAAGTATTAATAAATGCACCAATAGTTTTTATACAATTGAAATTAAAAGTGACTTATAGTGAACACAGCCGTTATTTATGTGTATATGCGTTTTATAATAAAAATAAAGTTCTCAAAAACAAATCAAAACTTTTTATTTAATTCCAATCAATCTGCAAGAAATTTCATGATGACCTACTTTTATTATTTCTTTGCACGTGGGGCGATAAGGATTATAAACATTATATAATTCATGCTAATCACTACAAAAAGATATCACGTGTGATCCTAAAGCTATTTTCTCCCTTCTTCTATCACTCTGTTTGGAACAGTTTAGATGTCACAATCTCAAAGAAATAAATATAGATTTCAATTAGAAGATTTTGCTTTAAAAGCATTTATACATGAAATGATTACCAAGGAAAAAAAAAAAAAAAATACTTACCATCACTGTGCTGTTTCTTAAATACAAGATACTTTAACAATGCAATTAAATCTGTTTTATTTTATGGTCGTTTCTAAGAATATTTGGCGTTATTGTAGATATTTTTAAAATACCTCTTGCAGGAACATTTCAAAGTTGTATTTTATATTTATTTTAATCACTTGGTACAGAATTGAATCCTGCATTGGGTCGGGTAATCGGATAGTACCCAAACCCGACTGAAGTTTGGGTCGGTTTGGCACATTTTTTTTTTTTTTTTTTTTTTTCCCCGTTGTGAGTTGGGTTGGTTTTAAATGTTCAGCTCGGGTTGGAATTTGATTCATTCGAGTTAACTTTTTTCTTTCCAAAAGAAGATGCTGAATATTTGTTTAAATGGTAAAAGCCAAAATTTGATACAAGAAATATAATTGTAGACTACTTTTTCGTAAATGCATTAAAATATGATTAATTTTCCTTCAATTTAGATTTGGGTTTTAATATTTCGGTTGAAAAAATTTGTTCTTGTCGGGTCTCAAGTTGTCTCAAGTTGACTTTCAGCAGAGATTTCAGATTTGGATAGGATACAATCCGGACCTTGCAGATCAGAGTAGAGTCCAACATTTGATCTTGTAACCTGATTTTACCTGCTATTGTTTTCTTATGGATAGAGGGGGGAAAAATAGATTTTTTCTAGAAAATACATTTTTCACAAATAGAATATTTTCTTAGAAAATATGGAATAAAAATTTATATCCACTAATTTGTTTTATGTAACCTATGAATATTGTTTTAAATCATTTTCATAGGATTTTTACTTAAAATGTACACATTAGAGGTCTGCACGAACCTTTTTAATCTCTTTTTATTAGACTCGGGCTGGACCACACTCGAGCTTAATTTTTAGCTGCAGACTCTTGCCGGACCGGGACTGGAGAACTACTTATTTTTTTGGGAGGGCTGTGTTAGACTGGCAGGTTTTTGTGAAAATAACAGTGAAATTTTCCTTTGTTCGACGAAATCTTTAGAAGTTTATTTCATTTTATTAAATTATAGAGAAATATATTTTAAAAAATCTTTATAGAGTTTCAAAATTATTTTTTCTTAAATGTTTTTCTTCCATTTTAAACTACATTATTTTTTCTAATGAGTCATGGTGACTCATTAGAAAAAAAATGTGGTAATGTCCATTTTAATGAATTTCTCTGAGTAATCAATAATGTTGCCATTCCATATTTCATAGCTTGTGGACATACTAGTTTAAGCTGCGACTGCAAAATGTTTACATGAGTATGTATAAAATATATCTTAAATAATTTTATTTATAGGTGTTTATAATGTTGATTAAGAAGTTATCTGATTTTCTATCAAAAATGGAGTCTGGGGCTTGATTTAGTTGATTTTTCTGGGCTGGGTGGGCCAAATTTTTAGCATAAATGCTAAAAGTTTAGCCCAGGCAGGGACAATATATTTTGATCGCCTGGGTCTGAAAATTTCAGCTCACCTACATTATTTAAAAATCTCATTAATATTAAATTTCTCATCTTTGGTATCTGAATTTTTGGAAGTGAAAAAACCGGGAATGGGTTCATTCTTCCAAGGTTTGCAAGGGCCAAAATTTTAAGTGCCGGTCTCGGCCCGGCAAGCATGAAGATTATTGCCTCGGCATAGCCTGTTCCATGCAAAAATCAGTAAAATTTGGCCCTTCATGAAAATTTTTGCAAAAAATGCATAAATTTTTAAATCACCATAATTCTATAATTAAACTTTTAAAAATATTATTTTTAAAGAATAGCAATTTCTAGGCAATAAAACATGTGAAAAAGAGCCTGTGCAGGGGTGTAAAAATCTAGGCGCCAGCGGAGAGTCTCTCACCACTAAATTTTATTTGCTATTTTTTGTCGAAATTTTTTTGTAATAATGATAATAAAATTTAAGTGATAAAACCTATTAAAATTTAGTGGTGAGAAACTATCCGCTGGCTCCTAGATTTTTACACCCCTGAACCTGCGTATGACGGAATCCTGCCTTAAACAGAAAAATGTGTTGATTCAAGCAAAATGAGTATAATAATATGTGAGAAAAGAATATAATACATTTAAACCTGCTAAGAAAAGAACTTGTCTATAACGCATATTTTTTCTTTCCTAATTAATTCCGTCTTATAGAAGATTTTACTGTATAGCATTTTTCAGATTCTTGTCTCCAATACATAGAATATGGAACAGAGCTGTCCTTAGCGAAAGCGAGGCTGTGTGCAAGAATTGCTGCAAGGCCCCCTTCTACCGATGTTTTCAATTTAGCATATTTTTTATTAATCTGCCTGAAATTTTGAATAGTAATTTTTGCTTTATTTAATGATAGACATTCCGTAATTAATGAAGTGAAGGTAACTATTCAGAAATTCTGCTAGCTATTTTGAATTAAAAAAGCAACTAAATTGGCTACACAACACAATCACCTTTTGAAAATGTTCGCATGACATATACACGACAGCACAAACAGGATTATGCTTTTATTTTTGCTTAATAAATGAAGGTATAATATATATATATAGAGCTACTTTTTTAGGTGCGTTCGTAATAATATAAATACATAGCACCTATAGTCATTTTCTGGTCAGTTCGTCTGTATGCATATAACAACGCAAAAATTACCCAACCAAATGGTTTAAAATTGAATATATAGAATCGTTGCAGAATTTTGTATAGTCATTTTAAATTTTTATGAAAATTGAATCAAAACTGAAAAAGATATTAATAAAAGTTTTCTTCATTCTTGAATTAAATACTATCCTAAGTCATGAATTCAATGATATCCCATGATATTCTAGGTTGCCATGGTGATGACGTCCTATTTAAGATAGAGTCCTATTATTTCCGTACTGCCGAACTTAATATATATATATAATCGTAATAAATTTTGTATTTGTGCCTTTTTTCATAAGAGTGCAACAGCTATTGTACCAAAATCTAAATATTTATGAAACAGTTATCGTACGAACGCACCTCATTTGCCACGTTTGACGCACAATTTCAGACTTGTTTAATTTGTTACTGAAATGATAGAAATGTATGCAATAGATCTGAATAATATAAGGAATTTTCATTTAATTTCGTGTTAACTATCAAGTTTATTGGAAGTATAATGTTAAAATAAATTAGTTTATAGCAATGTTGATAAAATTGAGTGCAATTACAAGTTTTAAATTCAGGTTTCCTTATAAATTATGTAAATTAAACTTGCATTTAGAAATTTATTTAAATTTTGCAAATCATGCTTTTATCAAATTTTCCATTATTTAATACTTAAATAATGAAAGAATATGCTTCTGTTTCCATTAATTTGGTTTCTGAGATCGTAAATGTGGCAATAAAATAACACGAATAATAACTTTTGATTGGCTGAGACCGGGACTGAGCTTTTAGCTATTACACTGGGTCAAGATAGCATATCTCTGGCAAGGTCTGAACCAGGGTCAGAAAATATTTAGTGAAAATATTTTCCTTTAAAAATATAAAATCATACAAATTCAAGGGTTTACACTACCGGAGACAGTCTGGCCCCCAACACTATGTTCGTTTGGAAAATTTTTTGTTTAAATCATTCAGCATTGCTTTTAGATATATGTAAAGTTATCTCGAGTTATGCCGGTCTTTTATTTAAAAATACATTTTAAAAGAGACCGGGCATATGTAGTAGGCCTAGTGCATGCTGCCAAAAACAGCGGGGCCAACAACTCTAGGTTTATTTGGATAGATTTTCATTTAAAAATTTAAAATTTGGTACAGATGTCATATTCACCCCATATTGGCGCGATTTTTTTCGGTTGCCAATTTGGCGAAAACATCAACAGCATAAACAACATAATCCAGGTTACCACATCAAGCAAAATAACGACACTTTGGTGCAAGTTAAGTACCTGTTGTCTATATGATATTGGCGACAGAAAAAAATCACGCCAATATGGGACGAATATGACATCTGTACCTAAAATACAGGGGTCGATCCAGACAAAATTTGGGGCCTATTTAGGGCCCCTTCAAAAAAATAAATTTAATAAAATGGGCCCCTTCACAAAAATAAATTTAATAAAATGGGCCCCTTCACAAAAATAAACTTAATAAACAGGCCCCTTCACAAAATTCCTTTTAATGAAATAGACCCTCTATGTAACATTCTTTTTCATAAAAACTGTTTTAAAATGTGTAATTTGTAAATAAAACCACGTCACGAAAAACAAAAACTTTAGCAAAGGGGTTTAAAGAATGTTTTTGTTCATAAATTCTTGGTTCGAATTTTAGTAACTCGATTTCAACTTTCGTTACAAAATGTTATTTTTCACAAAAATATAATAAAATTCACAAAAATAACTTCTACTTTCCACAAAATGGGCCCCAAGAATAAAAATCTGCATCGACCCCTGAAATCATACACATTCGAGAGTTTACACTGCCAAAGGCAGTGCAACCTCCATCATTCGGCTTGTTTAGACAGATTGTTGTGTAAAAATATAAAATCCTTCAACACTGATTTATTTTAAGCTTATGATTATGAGACTGGACAACGCCGGGGGATCAGGACGTTCGTATAATGAAAATAAAAAACTAGTTGGATGTGCCAATCCCAAAACTTTCTTTGATCTCATACATCTTATTATTTCAAAAAGTAGTTACAGATATTAATACAGTATAAGACCCCAAATCCGGAATGCTCAGAATATTCTATTCTATCTGAGTACACTAATAAAAGTGTGCTTAAATTTTTTTTTTTAACATTTTATTATGCTTATTTTAAGTATGGTACTTCCTCAAACAATAATCTTAGTACATTAAAGTCTTTATTTTAATCTATGCAATTGTTCTGATTATACACAATCAGCGTTCGAAATCCTTGGTGGTCCGCTGGTCCGAGACCACTAAAAATTCAATCGGACCACTAATTTAAAAAATTTAGTGGTCCGCAGGGCCAGTAACTTTTTTTCCCTCTCTGACAGGTAAATGTAAATTTTCCCGTCCCTGAGAAAACCGAAACCAAACACCGAATTTTATTTTATTTAAAAAAATAAATATATAAAAAAATGCAGTAAAACTTACAGTCAGTTGAAAGAAATAGTCGAAAATAAAATACATAATAATTTTATAGTTTTTGTTTATGTACTGTTTATTTAATTTTTAGCAAATCATAATTTTATATTTTATTATGCTGCCGAAAATTTTGGATAACTGAAGTTTGGTTTATGTTCTAGGAGGAGGAGGGGAAGGGTGTCACTCAAAGGGTTAAAGGTACTTAGTGGAATTTTATGCAGCGGGCCAGTGACAATGTGTGCGGACCAGTAAACTCTGATGTTTACTGGTCCTTGGGACCATTGACTTTTTTTTTGCGAATTCTACCGCTGCACAATTGATAATCATTAATTTCCTTAAAAATTAATGTCTTAAATCAGAAAATATTAAATAAATTAAATTTACTCTTATATAAACAGTATACATAAGAGCACTAAAAATTTCTAAAAAGCAATAAGTTACTTACTTCTCATAAAGATAGGCAATAAAACAAAAAGAAGTAGCTTCCATGCAGCATATAAAACGTGATTTAGCCTGCAAGTTTGAATCTAAAAGACTAAAGATTATTCTTTCTAATCTATAGCCTTACAGACGCATTCCAACGGGCCAACACAAAAATAAGCAACCAGCGATGCTGCAACTGTACTGGAAATTAGTTGAATTTTGCACCTTTCTGCACTGACCGTTGTCATGTTAGTGGCAATAACTAATGCTGCTGATGAACAGATCACCCAGTTTAACACCTACTCGCACCATCCTTGTTGCCTTTCCTTCATCAACTGTAGCAGCTAAAGCATGTAGCAAACTAAGAAAAAAAAAAAAAAAAAAAAAAAATTCTAGTGGGTACATGCATACATATACAGAAATTAGTTTTTGAAAAGCAAATATTATTTACTAATGAATAACTATTTATTAGCTAAGAAATGTAAATATGCTTGTTTGAAACCATTAGACAAAAAAAGAAATAATTATGCTACTGTAGCATGTAAATATTTATCATATACTGCTAATTATGAAAAAATACTTTTAAAGTGATATAAATATTGGAATAAATTTTTGGTATTTAAAAAAAAGGATACGATACAGCAAAACAGTTCTTTTGTTTACATTACATTTTTATCAAATTTTAGGATAAAGTTATAAGAATTGACAAAATGTAAGCCTCAACATCTTAAGAATTTTAAATCAAAATATCTTAAGCACATTTATACATATTTAAAAAATAAAAGCACCTTAAACATATTAATATTTAAAAAATGAAAACCAAAATATAATACAAGTAGGGTAGATGCTCCAGTTGTGGCCACCTTTAGAGAAAATTTGAAATAGAAATTTTACAGTTATTGACCGATTGAAGCATATTAAATCATAATAACATCATTATTTAGCAAATTTAATTGTCTTTCTGTGAATTATACTGATTTTCTACAGAATATTTTAGATTGTGAGTAATAACTCATTAAATAATTTATATCAATTTGTACCAGTTGTGGCCACCCCTGCACCAGTTTTGGCCATCTCTATGCACCAGTTGTGGCCACTCCAATATCATGTAGTTTAACAAACATTTTAATTGATAATAAGTAAAAATAAAGCATTTTTATGCAACATCTATTTTATCACACATATATTTGTTAATATATTAAAAGAATTTTGCAATTTTTTTTTATGAATTGATAAAAACATCAAGTAAAATGTACTTATGTTGATTTTAACTGAAAATTTCTATTAAAAAAACAAAAAATATATTTAATTTGATTCATAAAAGGGACAACAGTGCCTGTAGGACATCAAGATTAACTATTTAAATCAGTTTTATAATTATCCAATGGATTGTGGATTGATTAAAACACGTGAATCGTCACCAATGAGTTATATTTCTGGTGCTCCAAAACTTTGCTAGCTTGTAGTGCTGGCATTATACATTTTGAATGGCCTTAATTTTATTTCTTATCCTAGAACAGTGTTCCCTCTAGGCCATTTTTTAAGAGCACAGAATTCTGTGTTTTTTAAACTTGGTAAAATGAACGCTGTTCTTTTTAAATAATGGGGAATACATTCTTGCTTGTATTTAGATATCTCTAGTTAAGATTTTCGCAATATTTAGTATTTCTAAATCCGTTTGCTCGAAATCTGGCAAAAATTATGGAACTTCTTCATTTCTTTAGGAAAAATAAAAGAAATCATGCTGTAATTTTATTGAACTTTATAAAATCTTTCAAAATTTATGTTTTAATTTATTTATCATATAGGACATGTCGCCCCTCCCCTTTGGTTTTACCAATACTAAACACAATATACTATATTTTCTTTAGCAATATATCATTCTTTACTAGCATACTCATTACTAGCACAGTGTCCTTTCTAAAGTAAATTATCTATTGGACAGAGAAAACAAAATCTCTTTGATAGAACTGCTATTAGCCTTGCTTTTTTTTATTATTGAAGCCATTACTATATAAAACAAAACTAAATTGATTTTGTTTTATCCTGATGTTCTTAAAATTTATTTAATGGCTAAAATTCTCACTATAAGGAATCATGTGGCCAAAAGTGGAACATATGTTGTACCTTTTTTGCCACTTCCAACTACCATGGCCACAACTGGTACATATAGCAAATTTAAAGCACCAGTTTTGGCCACCCCCCATTAAACTGTTAAAATAATTAATTTAAATGTGAAATTGCATTAGAGAGGAAGCTTACCTCATAAAACCTAATAGTAATTTGTTTCAGAACAAACAGAACCCAATAAGTGCCTAATATTGAAAGATTTAGAAAACTTGACAGCTAAGCAAAAACCTTAATACATGTGAGCACACACTACAGTTTCACACATTTATTTTTTTTGTAAGTCACATTTTATCAAAAAATAAACAAATGAGATTGTAAATGATAAAAGGGTGTTTGCTTAAGGTGTAAAAATGCATATTATTTGTCTGCATCAATTCACAGCTTAAATATTGGACAAACTTATCCAATGTGGCCACAACTGGTACAGTGGCCACAACTGGAGCATCTACCCTATAAATATTTGATTCAAAAGATAAACGCCGATTTTTTAAAGTACCCTAAAGCAGGGACAGAGAAACGGAAAATAGCTAATTATACATGTTTACTAAAACAGTATCATTTGTAACATTAACAAAAACCTAAAATAATAATTTTGCCTCAAAGCAATAATTTATAAAAATACACATGCTACCACTTAAATTCCTTCAACTATTTACGAAACTTTAATAAAACTACATTTAAATACAAAATATATAATTATATATATAAAAAAAAATACATTACATACCAAATAGAAGTATTTTGGTTTATAAAATTGCCACGGTTATTCGCTAATAAAACAATATTTCCAAAGGATAATACGCTAAAAGAAATTTCTATCTAATATCAAAATATTAGCTTCTTGCTCATTTACAAAACCTCAAGCTTTGAACACCACTTACCTACACCTACGATGATACACGCATGCGCATGCTAATTTACAAACCCTCTAACTTTGGACACCTACCAAACGCGCATGCGCGTACTGATCTCTTCTCGCCAAATTATTTGGCTACATTTCCCTTTCGCCAAGGGTGTTCAAAGCTTGAGGGTTTGTAAATTAGCAGCCCGAGCCAGGCGCCCTGGAGCGTGCATTCTACTGACTCCAAGCTATTGCCATTTGCGACGCCATTGGTGTCAAGCCAGAGCAAAGCTCATTGGAGGACGGAGTGGAGATCTGTTGTGTTAACACAACTGATCTCCACTCCGCCCACCAATGAGCTCTGGCTTGACACGAATGGCTTCGCAAACGGCAATGGCTTGGAGTCAGTGGAATGCACGCTACAGAGTGCCGAGCTGGGAGCTGTCTTTGAAGTAACCGATTTCTAACAGTTCGTTGTGTCACAGTGGTTGGGTCTTGGGTGGAGCTAGTTGAGCTAAAACCATATGGTAGGCCTCTCCACCTAGCAGAACCTGTCACTGTGGTACCAACTGCAGCTCGAATTTCTGCCTCAGATGCAGTACGATGCGCCACAGTCGTACGGCGATCTTCCCTCTTAAGAGTGCCACGTGGCCTTCTGGAACCCGGTCTTCTTGAGGCAGTACCATCCCTTGACCTCTTCCAACAATCATGCACAGTGGATACATTCCAGCCAAGTCTTTCTGCAATATCGCGGAAAGGAAATCCACCTTCTAGTAACCCGAATATACGACCTCGTGATAACTCGGTGAGCTGTTGTCAGTGGCTTCTTCGTCTTGTTAAAGGCATTCTTGGCTAACATCAACTCAATACGTCACATTTCGAAGCTAAATAACACCCGCGAACTTTACAGCACGCATTTAAAGTAAACTTGACCTGCAAGTTCTGAGTGGCGCTACTAGCGCCACACTTATGCGCGAAATTTCAATCGATATCATCTTTCAGATGTATAAACACGCCTACCAAATTTCGTTTATCTAACACAAGTCTTTCTTGGTGTTGGGATTTTAGGTAGATTTCGTAAGAAATACTACCTATTGCAGTCGTTACCATGGTGCGACTTTTGAAAAATTCCTTCATAACTTTTCATTATAGGACCCCAGGAACCCAAAACCACCCCCACCTAAAAAGTTTATATATATATATATATATATATATATATATATGTATGTATGTATGTATGTATGTACTAAATTTTGTCCGCACGATAAAAGTAGCAATTATGCACGAATCGTCTTCAAACTCGCCAACAACTTTGAGATGGCTAATATCTCGGCGGGGATTGAAAATGGGTAAAATCGGACCAAGGAAATGGAAATGGGGAGCAGGGGCGTAGCCACAGATATTTTTTCGGGGGGGAGAATTCGAAAATTTCCCAACTTGAAACAAATTACTCCAATTTTCGACTAAAATGATATTCACAACGTGTGTAATAATTATAATGATACTTTTGCATAAAAAATTCCCTTCCAAAGAAAAATTCTGAAACTGAAAACATAAAAATTCTAATTATGGGTTTGTTTACTAAAAAAAAATGAATATGCGTTTTACTTTGTTCTATCTTTACAAGAAGAAAGTATTGGATTCGTGAAAAAATTCGACTTCCGGTTTTAGACTGATTTATACGTTTTAGTAAGTCCTGAACACGATTCGACTGTTTTTAGAAAATATCTGTCTGTCTATGTGTGATACAAATTTTGTGGGCAATCTAACATAAGAACTAATGCACGAAATTTAATAAAACTTTAGAGAATCACTTATACAGTCGAACATCGTTAACGCGAACACTCAAGGGGAAACTTTTTTTGTTCGTATTAAAAATAGTTCGTATTATCGGAACTTAACTACATTACATACAACTGGACGAGGCAATCGGAAACAGTTCGTGTTAACGAGGTTTGACTGTACCTTGATAAAAATTGGTACTGATTTGTTTTTGGCGTAAATCGTCCAACAGGTGGCACTGCTATGCGGCATTTTTCACGATTTACATGATTTTAGCGATAATTATATCTTAAAACTATTGCACGGAATTTGATCAAGCGTCATATTCTGTTAGACCTTGACATAATTTGATGCAGATTAGCTTTTTACGTATATCATATAGCAGGTGGCGCTGCTATGCAGCATTTTTCACGATTTTGCGATAGCTGTATCTCCAAAACTAATGCACGGAATTTAGTCAAACTTCATATTCCACATAAGTAGCACTTCCACATAAATAGATCCTTATTAGGCTTGGGTCTATACTGTCCAAAGCTATCGCTTTTGTGCACTTTGAGTAAGGAATTTTGGTTGCAGACATCTAAGAGGCTGGGTGCCAAAATTCAATGATTTGTTTGAAAAATGCTATGCTTATATCCCCTTTTTAAATGCTCACAATTCAGAAAATCTATACCTTTAGAGTTTGTTATTATAGGCAAAGAATTGTCATTTAATTTTGGCACTGTGATTGCAAATTTTGAGGCATTAGCATGTATGGAGTAGAAGAAGATTTTGGGATTGGCATATCCGAGTAGTTTTCACTTCATATTAATTCTTGAGGTCTTCAAAGGAGCCCACCTGTTAATAACGTCGCTTAGTTTAATAAAATTCCCTATTTCACTTTCATATTTTAAAAGCATTAGGCTGTCAAGTCTGTCATCAATCATTGTAGCTTGCAATATATATTTTTTTAATTTTTAGCCCCTATACGGTCTCTAGAGCCTGGGCTATAAAGATTCTTTCATTAGATGCAACGCCATAAAGATAAGCTGCTGTGAATGTTAAGGTACGAGTATATAGTTTGACGGCGTGACCCAAATAGTCTTTGAATTTCGTGGCATGAGAAAAAGGTTTGTTAAGTGAGTTGGGATTTGGTTTATTTCTATTTGACTCTGCAAGTCATGTACATCCGGTTTCTCATATCCAGTTGGAAACATTATTAACTTTTCCCTTGCACAATTGTAATTTAAATATGGAATGCATTGCTGCAATATTCTCTTGATATAGGGAACATTGTCATTTAAGCCCATTAATAAATTCCCGAAATTTTCTTGTATTTCTTATAATTCTTTACTGTAAAACTTATGTGTATCAATGTCCATTGCTGTGTGTCGTAATCACGACGCATCCAGTGAGTTTCCCCACCTTTTCTCCTTTCCTCGCCTTGAGTTTGTTTAGAACTCAAGCGGTTATGTTTCCTCCTTGGTATTTTACTGTCTGCGTAGGTGAGTCGTTCTTTCGCAAATCACTGCGCACACCTTGCGACTTGCTTTTTTTTCCACTGCTACTTCCACTTCAATTGTTTTGGGTTATCAGTTTTGGCGGTTAAGCCCACGGCGTTAGTAAATGCACTTTGTTTTTTGTGAATTTTTGTTGTGTTGCTTGGCGATTTTGGCATAATGCTCAGTTAGCCTGGTAACCTCGCTGGGAAGAAGTTTTCATCAGTTGGTGATCGGATGGACACGATTGAGGTCGCGGCTTTTCTTTTTTGGAATTTTCTTCACGCGGCTTGTGCACATGGCGAAGCTTCATCACTATGTCTTCTCTTCCAAGTTTTAGTAAGAGCCACCGTCTTCCCTTTTTGTTTCTTGATTTTATTTTATTTTTCATTTTTGATATTGATTTTAAAAAAATGCATCCACATAGTTAATTTGGCATAAATTATTCTGGCGACTCTGTTTTATTGACTGAACTTATGTCATCAGAGTTAGGCCTAGTGTACCACCAGAATGCTCTAAGAAGGTATCCATTGTGTTCACGCAAATTAAACGTGCCACTGTCAGTGCATTTGTTGCATGCAATATTGAAATTTATTCGACAGCTTGTTAATTGCAGTCCAGTGAGCATGGAAGTAAAAATAAACTATTTTGACCATTTTTCCTGGATTATTTTTTTTTTTTACCATTCACAACGCAAATAAAGCAACGGCCCTTTGACAAATTTTAAACATGATTTCACTATATTTAACTTGTTTAATGCATGTTTTGAACATTATAATGTGTACCTCATCAAAGTATACCTTTTACATTACAACATATGGTTCCGGACCTTCCTTCTATGTAACACTGGACTATTGCAACAATGCTTAATTTATTATAGTATAAACCTCAATTCTTTCAACTCATGAAAATAAAGAATATTGTTATAAGTAAACATTTTTTTTAATTACATGGATGCAAGAATGAATTTAACGTTACTCATTAATTTTTTGTGTGCAAAATATCTTATAAAATGTGATTATATATATGAAATAAATAAATAATAGAAAAGTAAAAGGAAAATTACCTGAAATATGATGATAAAAATTTTTCAATTGTGGTATAAGGTGGTAAATGTTATTAGTATATATAAAAAAAAGAAGATAAAGATCATTATTGTTTTTGTCCTTACATGTTCATTCAAATAAGTATATTTTATGATTTCTTACAGATAAAATATGAATTAAATGGGAATGAAATGAGGCAATTGATAAATAATATTGAATCGTACAGTCTATGAATACTTTGGTTGTTGTATATTTTTCATATTGTGTATCAGATATCATAAATACAGTAATTTCCTTTTTAAATATATCTTTTATCATGAATATAATCAAATTGAAAGAATTTTAAATGAATAGTACAGGATTCATTTCAAAATGTTGATTAAAAAATAATAATAAAATATTTGTCTTCTGTCATCAGCATAACGAGGTATAAATTGATATTTCAACTTTATGTGAATTTGTTTTTTTTTACATATTTGTTATTTAAGTATAAAGGTGGTTATCAGTGTATAAATATGCCTCCCAAAGCCATTCCTCCAAAAATTTCTATTCAACCATATTCTGGCTCTCCAGAGACTGTCGATTTTTTTTTCGAGCAATTACTAGAAATCAAAGAGCTGAATAATTATTCAGACAAAGAAGTAATTGCCATTTTGAAATCAAAAATCCAAGATAAAGCTTTAGATTTCTACCTTGATGCTATTGCCAAACAAAACTTCGACTCTTTATCAAGTATTAGGGATGAATTTGTTAAATTCTTTGGGAAGAAACCGGATAAATGCAAGGCTTCTGACCTATTAGATAAATGTGTAATGCTCTCTGAGGAAAACCCTCGTGCATTTGCATGCAGAATTCGCAAATTGTGTAGGCTGTCTTATCCAACATTAAATGAAGTGGCTTTAAGCCCTATTTCTTTTAACCACTTCTTGAAAAATCTACCTCAGATAATTAAAATTAAATTGTTGGAAGAGAACATTGATTCATTGGAATCTGCCATTGATAGAACTGAACAGTTACTCACCATTTATTCACTAGATAGTGAAGCGGAGAGCACCCGAACTGAACCAGTTCTACATTTCAATCATGCACAGGTTAGGGAACCACGTCTCAGTCCTAGCAAAATTTTCAGTGAAAAGCGACAAAAATACCAAAGTACCAACAACAAAAACAGTCACAGACAAAAGTCATTTAACAAAAGGCTTGTGACTTGTTCATTTTGTGCAAAGCCAGGGCACGTCATGAAGAATTGCTTCGAGTTTCAGTCTTTCATAGACAACTGCCGTGCAAATGACCAATGCAAAAGTAGTAAATCACCTAAGTCCCCACGAAACAAACCAAATCCACCAAAGAAAAATCGTAATAATTTAAACTACCAGAGGAGACAGAGATAACTGGCACTCTGATCTCTAGGCTTCCAAGCAAGCCAGTGTTAAATAAGTGTACACAAACTCACAACCCATCTTTCTCTAACAACTTTGTGCAAACAGAAGAAATTGCCTTAAATTCAGATGCTACTCAAAAGGTGGAACACCGTATATGTAGCACATTTCATAACAAAGCAAAACTTCCTTGCATTGAAGTAAAGGTAAATAATATTAAATCTGTAGCTCTTCTCGACAGTGGATCCACCCTATGCTTAATCGATGATAAATATTTTCAAACAATTAAACACGAAGTTAACTACAAATACCTCTCAAATAAAGTTAATATCTCTACAATTAACTCTAAGGTTGAATTTAAGGGTTGTATTATGTTATCATTTAAAATTGGTAATCTTTTCTTTAAACATAACTTATACATTACTGACATTTGTAGTGATTTCCAGATAATTCTTGGCTATGACTTTATGCACAAAAATAATATGTCACTTACCCCAGGTTTTAACTCTGCTTTGTTAAAAGACGTTGTTGTTCCGTTCATTAGTGAAACCAAAAATGGTCAATACATCAACCACATTGACGCATCTTTCAATACTGATGACTCGGTAATTGCTTCTGACAACGAAGCTGATAAAGACGTTAGTAAGGAATCACTTAAAAATGAACCAGAAATTATGGTTCAGAATTTCCGAAAAGTTAGAATTCCAAAAAAATCATGTGTGTATGTTCGGGCAAAATTTACTTCTGAACCCAGTCAGTACTTTCTGTATGTACCTGAATTAAAAAGTTCTGAAATAATAGGACACGAATCATTACATTCATTACCACACATTAAGAATAACGCCTTTGTCATCGTCTTAGAAAATACATCTGATAAGACCATACATTTAAATAAAAATGCCAGACTTGGCACTATCAACAATGTGGCAGAAGAGCACATTCAAAATTACACTTTTGACGAAATAGAGCAACATCATTGCAATTTAATTGTTCCATCAGATGAGATAATTCAAAAAAGAATAAATGATCTGTCCCCTGAAGATTTTGATTTGAATCACCTTACTTCTGAACAACGTGAAATGATGAGCAATCTTCTCCGTAGCAAAGCTCAGGCCTTTTCTAAATCGCTCGATACTATTGGTCAAACCGATTTGGTATCACCACACATTGAATTACTTAACTCCCATCCCATAAAAGCTCTTCCCTTTCCAGTACCACAGGCCCTTCAACAAGAGGCTCTTGATCAAATACAAGAAATGTTACGAGCCAATATCATTAAAAGATCAAATTCGTCTTGGGCATGTCCTATGCTCTTGGTAAAGAAAAAGAAAACAAGTCCGTCTCAACCACAGAAGTACCGTCTTGCCTTAGATCTCAGGCTACTTAACGCCATCATTATACCTTCTTCATATCCTCTCCCTAAGATATCTAACTTATTATTACAACTCTCACAATATAAATTTTTTACTACTCTTGACCTTCCATCAGCATATTGGCAAATTGCTGTTCCAAAAGACCTGCAAGACAAATTATCTTTCACTACCCCATGGGGAGTTTTCACCTTCAAAGTCCTTGTTTTTGGCCTTAAAACAGCAGCCTCAACATTTCAAGAACTGATAGACACTCTCATCCAAGAGTCTGGAGTTGACTCATGCTTTGCCTATCAAGATGATTTGGTCGTAGGTGCTAACTCATTTCAAGAGATGCTCGATAAATTAGATAAATTAATCAATGTCTTCATCAAACATAACGTAACTTTATCTCCAGAAAAGTCATCCTTCTTTAAAACTGATATTACATTTCTTGGGTTTTATATTAAAGATCATAAAATTTTTCCTATCCAAAGTAACATCACTAAAATTGTTGAATTTCCTACACCTAAGACAAAAAGGCAAACTAAAGCCTTTGTAGGACTGTGTTCGTTCTATCGGTCACTAATACCATCATTCTCTGATCTTGTTGCCCCACTCATCGAAATTACAAAACCAAAAACAAAGTTTGTGTGGGATAATGAACAAGAGTCAGCATTTCAAACCTTACAAAAGATCTTCTTTAATGAGCCTGTTCTTCATTTGCCCAATTGGGATGAAAAGTTTTATGTCAACACAGACGCTTCGAAACAAGCTATTTCTGCAGTTTTGATGCAAAAAAGAAATGACATGCTTCTACCCGTAGCATATTACTCAAAGCTACTCACTGATGCAGAAAAAAAATTCCCACCCATAAAGCTTGAACTTTATGCGATCTATAAAGGCATAACATCTTTCAAGTATTACCTATTTAATAGACAATTTACAGTACTTTCGGACGCCAAACCATTAAATAGATACAAAAAAACCAACTCCCCTGCTGATGTAACAACAAGATGGTTAATGGAACTATCAGAATTTTCCTTCAATTTCCAACATGTACCCGGAAAAGAAAATGTACTAGCGGACTATTTTAGTCGTTGTCCGACTGCTCCGCCGTATCAGGACCTCAACACCAATCCGGAACTCTTAAGTGCTTCCGAACCACTACCAGTCACTAACACTGAGAATGACTTACATAATGAAATTCAGCCTCAAGTAATAGCATCTCAAACTAATTTTCAAAGTCAGACACAAAATTCCAATCAGTTTGTAAATGTTGTTCAGTCAGAAAATAACGATCCTCCTCTAGAAATTTTGGACGAAACAATCCTCAACGAACAGCTTGCGGATCCAAAGTTGAGCAAAATCATCCATGATCTAAAAAATGGTAAACAAGGCAAAAGACTTACTGGTTATTATATACACCCTGAAACCCAACTTTTGTGTTTCTTTAAAGATTATGCACGTATTAGCACGGATTTACATAGAGCAGTTGTACCCCCTTCACTACAAGAAAAAGCCTTAACCATTGCACATGTGTCTCATGCAGGTATCCAGAAGACCCTGCAGAACCTCCGTAAACGCTTCACTTGGCAGCACTTCGTTGCTGACACGTACAACTTTGTCCAGTCTTGTGAGGTATGCTTACTCAACAAGCCACTTAAATCAAACAAAGCTCCACTTCTAGCTTCACCGGTACCCACTGCTCCAAATCAAAAAGTTTCAATGGACATTCTTGGCCCCATTAAGGGTAACCATTATCTCCTTCCAATTGTTGATCATTTTTCCAGACATATGGAACTTTACCACTTAAACAACATAACTGCTCCAGCAATAACTAAAGCCTTGTTACATTACATTGCCACTCATGGAAGACCCGAATTTCTACTTTGTGATCATGGGAAGCAATTTACGAGCGACTTACTAAAATCATTCAATAAATTGTTAGGCATTTGTCTCAAACATAGCTCCATCGCGCACCCCCAGGCGAACGGAATAAGTGAACGTTTAAACCCACAGATCAAGTCTTCCATTCTTACTATGGCCTCCCAAGGCTTCGACATTGGTACTGCTGCAAAAGTTCACCAGTCCATTTACAATGCAACAATTCATCCTGCTACAAATTTCTCACCGAACTTTCTCCATTTTGGTAGAGAAATAAGTGACATATACTTCAACTATAAAAACCAACCAAACTGGCGAATCAATGACAACCAAGAAATTGCAGACATTGCTAAAAATTTTGACCAAGTATATTTTCATGCATACCAAAATAATGAAAATTCTCGTCAAGACCTATACGCAAAGTCTCGTGTCAACAGACAATTCCCAAAAATAGACATTGGAGATACAGTCTATATCAAATGTCCAAACATATTTGAGAAGAAAATGTTAGGTCCATATTCTGTCCAAAAAATTATCTCCCCTGCAATGTTACAACTTATATCTGAAGATGATCCTCAAATTTCACCACTACTTGTGCATACTGATAGAATTGTCAAACTACATAAACGGAATCCAAAATTCTCAAAGTCTCAAAGTAGTAACAAGCGATTACCTGATGCCTTAAATGACTGTAATCAACCTGGCACTTCCCGCCAGACCTCTAGAATTTTCACTCCATCTCGTCCGGTACAATCAGATTACACGCTTCGTCAGAAGCGCAACATAATTAAACCTCATAATGATGATTACATATATTATCGATAATATACACTCTTTTACAGACAAGTCTTACATAACCAGCCTGTCGGTGGAAGAAATGGCCACTCCTCTACTGGCAATTGCTGCTAGATGACCTGACTAAGTGTTCTCATTGGCCCGGGAATACTTGTTTGGATGTCTTCCAGCACTGTTCCTGTGGGACTCTGTTACTAAGTATCTTTTTTATCCATGTAATTCATAAACTTGTTATTCTCCACAGATGTAAATGCACCAGCTGCTTAAAGTTTATTCAAAAAATTTTGCAAATATAGCTATTAAGTTTAATGTATCAAATGTTTAATATACAAGTAATCACTTCTTATATCATAACCGTGCTTATCTGATTCTAGGTAGACGAATGTAAATTATGCTGAACTTAATTTCTTTACTTATTGTCCATTTTATTCCTGTAATCAAACAAAAATTTTGATAATTTCTTTCCCTTTAATTTCTGAGGATTTGGCTCTCATTAAGTTTAAGTATTTTTGGAATGTGTATAAAAAAAAAAAAAAAAAGAAAGAAAAAGACTAAAATAAATTAATATAAGGTAATTAAGTCAATAGATGCTTTAGGATCCATCTTCTGAATTCTTGATAGAATGAAAAAAGGTTATAAATTAGAAAATATTTAATATACCATGTCTATATTTAAAAAAAAAAACCTGATTGTGTCAATCTTTGGTCTCAAGTTTCATGATTATGTCATTTTCCCTGTGTTGTTACACACCATTTTTTTTGTCCGGGTTTCATCCATTTCTTCCCTTGGAGAGTCCCTGTTTGTTCAAAAAGTGCCCCTAAAATATACTCTCCTACCCCTTGAGACCATTCTTATTTTGGGTCACTGATCCAGTTGATCCAAGCCAATAAAATAAATATAAATTTGTTGTGTTCTTGAGTCGTCCCCTTCAGGAGTTGTTAACTTTTGTCGTGGGACAGGGGGGCTTGCTCTGTGCAAACTGGGTAAGTCCTTTCTCCTGCCCTTTACCCCTAGGACACGGACCTTAAGTCCAATGTCATCACACTCACTTTGTGAGAGTTAGGTTAATGTTCACACTTTTTAGTGTCTTTAACACATTAACCTGTGCGGATGCACGAATCAAACTTATAACTGTATATATGCATTTATTTTTTTTTTCCTCTTTTCTTCATAATGCAATCTCTTTACTTTGTATAAAACTTGTCTGCATACCTTAAACACATTTCTTTACCTTTTATTTTGAAAGTAGGCAGACTCACCAAAGTAACATATTTGTATATCTCAATTTGTTATGCTTAATTAGGATAATCATCACTCAAATTTTTTTTTGGATTCTACCAAGCTTGGCAGCTCATGTGAATCCTGAAATTTAATGTATATATGTGTATGTTCTGTATGGTCATAAAGTTTACTTCTGCAACTGTATTTTGTATTTTTATACTGCTGTATTGTAATTTTGCCTTTCTTACATTTTTTAAGCCCAATCTACACTGATGTTCATCGTAGCCAGTGAACCCTTATTCACATTGTAATTATGGTCGACCACAGTTAAGTTCTGTGCCCAATGGTATAATTTTTCTATTTTATATCTGTGCAGATTGATATTATGTGTTCGCATCAGTGAAAATGTATAATTGCATATGTTACTAATATGTAATTTGTTGTTATTTATATATACATATTTGACATTCCGTTGAATACCTTACCTACTTGTTTAGTTTTGGTTTTCTTTCTCAAAAAAAAAGAAAAAATGGTTTTCAATTTATGATCATGATCATCAAAATTTCAAAGTCCTAGGCATTTCTCACTATATTGAAGGTATAGTCAATGTATTTGGAATTTTTTTTTTTTTGTTTTTAATTTCTTTCTCTTTATGGTGCACCATTTCAAAATTTTTTTTTATTGAAGCCTTCCAATGTGTTGTTTAACCTTCTGTATGAAAATCATATTCTTATCTGTTTATTCAAAAATTATTTAAAAAGTAATCAGTCAATGACAGTGTAACCTTTCGGTTTTTGCAAGCATAGTAAATTGTATGTTGAAATGTTTCATTTCCAATGCCTTTTTAAAATACCAATTAAAGCCATAAGCCTTGTATAAAAAAAAATGTTACTTCTCTCCCTCGCGTACAGGTGTCATGCAACTTTGATGCATCGACTTATTTCTGTATCAAGATTTAACATTTTTTCCCTTCGCGTACAGGTGTTATGTACTGTGACATAACTTTTGATCTGTATACCAAGACTTAACCTTTTTTTTTAATTTCGCGTGCAGGTGTTGTGTGATTATATACACACAGCTTATAATCTGTTATAAGGAATACTATATTTTATATCATGAACTGATATTGCTATACAATATGTCTATACTGTAATTCTGTATTCAAGATTTAATGATGTATTGCAATGTTTTTTTTTCTGTCATATGTGTAAGGGCATTTTGGTGGATTCTCATTTCCCCCCCCCCCCCCCCTCCTTTGTTTCCTCTTTAAAATTTCCTTTTTTTTTTTTTTTTTTTTTTGTTTGTTTTTTGGCAATTTAGCGGGTTGTGCTTGCTCTAATTCAAAAAAAAAAAATCCCTTCCTGAGTGTAGGTATCACCTTCACTCATTCAGTTATTTTTTTTTTTCTCCGTTGTCCTGGTGTATGTCGTAATCACGACGCATCCAGTGAGTTTCCCCACCTTTTCTCCTTTCCTCGCCTTGAGTTTGTTTAGAACTCAAGCGGTTATGTTTCCTCCTTGGTATTTTACTGTCTGCGTAGGTGAGTCGTTCTTTCGCAAATCACTGCGCACACCTTGCGACTTGCTTTTTTTTCCACTGCTACTTCCACTTCAATTGTTTTGGGTTATCAGTTTTGGCGGTTAAGCCCACGGCGTTAGTAAATGCACTTTGTTTTTTGTGAATTTTTGTTGTGTTGCTTGGCGATTTTGGCATAATGCTCAGTTAGCCTGGTAACCTCGCTGGGAAGAAGTTTTCATCAGTTGGTGATCGGATGGACACGATTGAGGTCGCGGCTTTTCTTTTTTGGAATTTTCTTCACGCGGCTTGTGCACATGGCGAAGCTTCATCACTATGTCTTCTCTTCCAAGTTTTAGTAAGAGCCACCGTCTTCCCTTTTTGTTTCTTGATTTTATTTTATTTTTCATTTTTGATATTGATTTTAAAAAAATGCATCCACATAGTTAATTTGGCATAAATTATTCTGGCGACTCTGTTTTATTGACTGAACTTATGTCATCAGAGTTAGGCCTAGTGTACCACCAGAATGCTCTAAGAAGGTATCCATTGTGTTCACGCAAATTAAACGTGCCACTGTCAGTGCATTTGTTGCATGCAATATTGAAATTTATTCGACAGCTTGTTAATTGCAGTCCAGTGAGCATGGAAGTAAAAATAAACTATTTTGACCATTTTTCCTGGATTATTTTTTTTTTTTACCATTCACAACGCAAATAAAGCAACGGCCCTTTGACAAATTTTAAACATGATTTCACTATATTTAACTTGTTTAATGCATGTTTTGAACATTATAATGTGTACCTCATCAAAGTATTCCTTTTACATTACAACACTGTGCTATTATTTTTATCTATTGCCTTTGGTGAAACCGTTTTCCTACGGTGCTTTCGGAACTCAGCTTTGCCAGTCACATCCTAATTTTCATAATTATTTGTGAACTTGTCTGTAAGGAAATCTTTATTTCTTCAAAATTTTATTCAAGTGCAACGACTCAGTGTTACAGTGCATGTCGATTTATTCTTCAGTTGATGGACTGCTTTCATGGTCATATTTCTGTTCCAAATTAAAATAGTCTATTTTTTACCTTTTTGATCCTCGAATGGATTTTTAGATGCTTCAAAATCTTGCACGAAAACTCTTTTCCTATTATGAAGGGTTTCTTCGTGCTGAGATTTATAGTAACTTTTTAGAACAGCTTTAAACACAGAACACTTGACTTTTGGTTTAAAATTTTATAAACACATATGAATATAAACGAACAGGACTGATATATATTTCCGCACACAAATAAAAGTAAATGTGACAAATTTATCTAAACTCACGACTTCTTATATCCGCATTTGCTCATATAACGCTTTTTACTTGACAACGAAGGGTTAACTAATTTTTGCGGCAAACAAAAATAAAATCACGAGATAGAGTAAAATATTGTCCAAAAATCGCAAAATTAGTCAAAAAAGTTGTGAAAACTCATCAAATCTTCTTGCCCATAGCTGTGTTTCAAGTAGGTTACTACATTCCTTTCTGTTGTGCTACAAGTCATCTCCAATTTTCAAAAAAAGCTGCAATCCCTTTGGATTAAAATAGCTGGATTCTCTTTTGGGAGGAGAAGGGGATGTAGGGTGAAATTTTTGAGAAAGGAACAAACAGGGTTCGCACAGACTCCTTAGACTCCTTGGAAACTCCTTAGAAATGAAAACATTTCCAAGTAGTACTTAGAACTACTTAGATAAGCAAACCACTACTTAGAAACTCCTTATATTCTATTGCGGCTTCGGACGCAAGCGATATTGTTGCCGAGGGAAAAAAAATCGCGATTGAAAAATTCACGGTAAATCCTTTATGCACGTCATTCATCTGAAGCACAACATTGATTGGGTAGGGTAGGGTAATCTTAATAGCAGGGCTCCCACTAGGTCCGTTTTTCAATTATTAGGTCCGTAAAGTCCGTTTTTCGACACTTTTAGCCGACCTTTATTTTAAATTTTATCGATGTTTGGCATTTAGCCAAGAATCTCGGAAAAATCGCGTTTTCCGCAAATATGTTCCAAAAAATACCGTCAAATTTCGTCATTCGATCGCGGGAAAAATTCGTAAATTTTGTCAAAGGATCGTGAAAAAACGTGAATTTCTCCTACAGATCGCGGGAAAACTCAGATTTCTTAAAAAGACACGAATTTCTTAAAAGACAGCGAAAAAACGCGAATTTACTCAAAAGGATCACGAAAAAACGCTAATTTCGTTAAAGATCGAGAAAAAAAGCAGATTTCCTCTAAAAATCGTATAAAACGCGAATTTCTTCAAAAGATCGCGAAAAACACGCGAATTTCCTCAAAGGATCGCGAAAACACGCGAATTTCCTTTAAGGATCGCGAAAAACCTGCAAATTTCGTCAAAGGATCGCGAAAAACACGCAAATTTTGTCAAAGGATCTCGAAAAGCATGCAAATTTTGTCAAAGGATCGCGAAAAACATGCAAATTTCGTCAAAGGATCGCGAAAAACACACAAACTTCGTCAAAGGATCGCAAAAGTGCGGTTTCCATCAAAAGATCGCGAAAAAACGTCAGATTCTTTAAACAATCAACATAAAACGCGAACTGCATTAAAAGATCGCGGAAAAAGCGAATTTTGCCAGAAAGTCGCGAAAAAAATGGAATTTCTCCCTGAAAATCGCGAAAAAAAAACGCGAATTTCATCATAAGATCGCGAAAAAAATGCGAATTTGTCAAAATTTCACCTGTAAAGAAAGCGATTACCGCTGTTCTAAAAGAATAAATTCAAAACTTGTTATATTTTTTTCTTGTATAACCATTTTCTTGTATAGCATTTAGCATTCTTTTTTTTTTTTTTTTGCCTTTTAAAATTTTCTTTAAGATGTATCATGCATGTGATATACATAAGTGTTTAGGGTTTGACTAATCTCTATTTATATGACCTAGGGGTGATTTTAGTCAGAATTTTCCGAAAATGTTAGGCATTCATTTCCGAAAAATTTTTAAAAATCGGTCACCAATCCGAAAATTCGGACATTCAGTCGCCGAAAAAAATAAATGTTGTCAATCGTTTGCAGAAAGATAGCCAATTTCGTCAAAGGATCGCGAGGAAAACTCCAATTTCGTCAAAGGATCGCGGGGAAAACGCCAATTTCGTCAAAGGATCGCGGGAAAACGCCAATTTCGTCAAAGGATCGCGAAAAAGTGAAAATTTCGTCAAATAATCGGAAAACCCCCGCAAATTTCGTCAAAAGATCGCGAAAACCCCCACAAATTTCGTCAAAATATCGCGAAAAAACCCACAAATTTCGTCAAAATATCGCGAAAAAACCCACAGATTTCATCAAAATATCGCGAAAAAACCCACAGATTTCATCAAAAAAATCGCGAAAAAACCCACAGATTTCGTCAAAAGATCGCGAAAAAACCCACAGATTTCGTCGAAAGATCGCGAAAAATCGACAAATTTCGTGAAAAGATCGCGAAAAAACGCGAATTTCGTTAAAGAGCCAAGGAGAAAACGCATAGCTAGTGTCGGGAGTAGATTTCACCCTCCCCCTCCCTCTCTGGTGTAACTTTTCAGAAGATTTGCTGTGAATTTCCGAAATTTTTTTTACTCAGATCACCCTGTGACATGACCATTGGTCACTGCATAAAAAAGTAGATTGTCAATTTTGTATTTAAACTTACGAAATCAATAAGCAATATATTGTGAATACTGTGCAATTTCAGTACTAACAATTATATTCTAATAGAGTAAAATTTGTTTTTGAAATGTTTTTCTCTCCAAATTGGGCATTAAAAATTGGAGTGTGCATACCACATAACGATGCAGCACATAAAAGCAACAACAAAAAGTGGCAAATCCTTAAAATTTTTTGGACTCCTTGGATCTTTCGGGTACTCCTTAGATTTTTTCTTCCCAACTGTGTATGAACCCTGAACAAAGTTTTGGAGGAAATAAAGGAACTGGTTAGTCAGTTACTGATGGACAGGAGTAGAGAAATTTAGGTCTGGTAGATGTACAATATTTTTGTAGAACTGAAAAATACAATGATAGATTGAGTGTGGCTGATTTCTTTTTGTAATTTTTTTGACAATTTAACTTGTTTACTGTTGCAGTACTCAAAATAATCACCCAAACAATAAAAATTTTGTAATTTTTTGACTATTACTTTTAGAAAAGAAAATGTCTCAAAAATCTAGAATTTCCCAACTCTAAGCTCAAATTTCCCAACTTCACATATATTGGGGGGGGGAGGCTCCCCCCCCATACCCCCCCATGGCGACGCCCCTGATGGGGAGGGTTCAAAATTTTGAATACCGTCTTAACACGATTCCGATACAATCAGCTCTTACACAACAATGACAGAAAAAAATAAATATTTTTCGTTATTGCAGTTGCCAACAATTAAAAAAAAGCAATAAAATTCTCACCACAACAATTGCTTTTCTTTTGCGAGAATTTCACGTGAAAAATTAAATAAAATAAATAGTTTGACTAATTGAAAACAAATTGAATATTACGTCATAAGTTTCCTAGAGCAAGATTTCCGCACGAAAACTCAAAATGAAATAAATAGTTTGACGAATTAAAAAACAACAAAATATTGCGTCATATTGGAAATAAAATGTACCTCAGCAGGTGAATATGTAACGTCATGTGAGTTTGAAGAAACATATTAAAACATGATAAAAACCCGACTATGGAAATATTAACTTATGGGTTAATAAGTTTGAGGTTCTCTGAATTTGCTTTAGCTATTTTTTAAACCTATTCCATATGCATGCGTGTGTGTATTCGTGTATATTAGAATTTTCACAAAATGTTTAGCTCCCTAGAGCTCATTCTTAGTGGAGGAACTGGGTTTATCTCTAATCTTGATTTAAATTTTGTTGGTTAATTTAGTACTTAACTTCGAAATCTACCTCCGCCTGTAGGCCCGAGCCGGCAGGGATTTTTTTTTTTTTCCGTCAGTGTATATGTATATATTTGAAAAAAATTACATAGAAATCTATTGAGATTAGTATGGAAAATTTTCTGCAGTACAATTTACTATATATAAATTTATAGAGATTGCAATAGAAAAATTTCTCAAGAAAAGCATTTCATATTAAAATCTATTGATAGTACTAATAAAAACTGAATAAGGAAATCTGCAATTATTGCTCTTAATTATTTGCATTTATAATAATAATGTAGCGCCTATAACGAAGTTAAAATATAACAATTGTTAGTTTTATAAAAACCGAAAGATGCTTTTTTAAAAAATAGATTATGCTTTTACATTTAAAAAAAAAGATAAATTTATGTATTTTTTAATGGTTACAATGTTTATCTTTTTAAAATGGTCTCGAAGGATTTCAGACTATTTTAGGTAGATTTCGTAAGAAATACTATCTATTGCAGTCGTTACCATGGTGCGACTTTTGAAAAATTCCTTCATAACTTTTCATTATAGAACCCCAGGAACCTCAAAACCACGCCCACCTAAAAAGTTTATATATATATATATACTAGGGGGCTCTGCCCCCTACGAGCTACGCTCGTCAACCCCCGTTCAGACACCGCAGACTCTAAACCGCTATCAGATTCACCAACTTTTCGAGCAATTTTTGAGCCAACTCTTGATTTTCTCCAACTTTTCGCGAAATGTTGACTCGACACCCAGTGTGATAGCAAACAGCAATATCCCCAACTTTTTATCCGCATCTCAAAAAAGTCTGTCCTAGCCGCAACTTTTCCTCCCACTTTTCAACATTTTAGCGAATCATAGATAAGCGATTGATACGAAAATGCGATAAATATTGACAGCTGGTACTAGTAGTACAGATTTTCCCGGGTTTTCCTCCAACTTTAGCAAAGACAATTGTAACCTTTTTCTCCCTTTCAACTGGAAAAAGTTGGGGTTAAAATCGGCTGTAAAGTTGGTTGCTCGAAAAGTCGGTGAATCTGATAGCGGCTTAAGAGCACGCTAATTTGATCGGCTTTAAAAATATTTCGGAAGATTGAATTATAATTTGAATCTGACAATTATAATCTGACGTAATTTTCACCAAACTTTCCTTTCTCTTTTTAATGTTCACGTAAAAATACTTTTTTTGCAAAGTGTTCTCATCGATCCTCTTGGATAATTAATGGGCTAACAATTTGACAACTATATTCTGGTTTGCCCTAACGAAAGGAGTGGGGTTAATCATCACTTCTTAGAATTGTCTCCTGTGGTCATTTCCCTAACCCGGAGTGTTTTGAAGAAATTAGAAAAAAATCCCTGTCATTATTGTACAAAGATAAAGTTGCATGTAATTCTGTATTCTGGCTGCTGTGCCCCCCCCCCCCTCTTCTCTCTTTCTCACCGGCTCTGACTACAGCAGACGACCCTTTATGACCTCGTTGAAAGAAACTGGACTCTTTAGAAATTATTTTTTCCTCATTACCTCTAGACAGAAAAGAAAACTATCGCTCAGATTTGGTGGGTTCTGGGCCACATAACTGTTGCTCCTTTGACACCCCCCCCTCCCCTCACACACACATTCACATACACCGCTTTTATTACATTAGTTTTTAAATCAGAAATATATAATAATACATTTGTCTGTGTAGCCTTTCAAATATTTGGAAATTAAAATTTTGACTATAACGCAAGCATAGTATTATCACTTGAATTTGAAATTCTGGGGTGGGAACACGAACTAGCTGGGGTGGGCCCGGCCCCCCTCTAGTTACGCCTATGGTCTTCAAACTCGCCAACAACTTTGCGATGGCTAATATCTCGGTGGGGATTGAAAATGGGCAAAATCGGCTCAAGGGAATGGAAATGGGGAAGATTCCAAATTTTGAATACCATCTTAACATGATCCTGATTAAACCAGCTCTTACACAACGACAGGAAACAATAAATATTTTTCGTAATAGCAGTTGCCAACAATTAAAAAAAAAGCAATAAAATTCTCACCACAACAATTTCTTTTCTATTGCAAGATTTTCACGTGAAAAATTAAATTAAATAAATAGTTTGAATAATTGAAACAAATTGAATATTACGTCATAAGTTTTCTAGAGCAAGATTTCCGCATGAAAACTCAAAATGAAATAAATAGTTTGACGAATTAAATATATATATATATATTGCGTCATATTGGAAATAAAACGGATCTCAGCAGGTGAATATGTAACGTCATGTGAGTTTGAAGAAACGTATTAAAACATGATGGAAACCCGACAATGGAAATTATTAACTTATTTTAACACTTTGAGGTTCTCTGAATTTGCTTTAGCTATTTTTTAAACCTATTCCATAAACATGCGTGCGTGTATTCGTTTATATTAGAATTTTCACAAAATGTTTAGCTCTCTAGAGCTCATTCTTAGTGAAGGAACTGGGTTTATCTCTAAACTTGATTTAAGTTTTGTTGGTGAATTTAGTACTTAACGAAATCTACCTCCGCCTGTAGGCCCGAGCCGGCAGGAATTTTTTATTATTGAAATAATACAAGTTTAGTTTCAAAAAATAGGTCATTAGTTTTCAACATAATTTCTTTTTAAATTTCTAACAAACTTAATAATAAAAAGGGATATTTAAATAAATTTTTGTTAAAAGAATGTAGAAAAAAAAGTCGATTGTGATTGGAAGAGTCTGAGATAAATTATAATTTTGTCAGGCATTTTTTCCGTCACGAGCAGAATAATACACTCCCACCACTTTCTATTGAAAGTTTCTTATCCCTAGATTTTTCTTCGTTGAAATTTTTTATTTCATAATTGAAGCAGGTTGCTCTGCCTTATTCCAAAATAAGACTAGAAACAGAGTTGGACAAATTTGTAATCTCAATTATCCGCAGTGTAATTAAATTACAAGTTAATTGCATGTAATGTAATTGATTATAAAGAACATTCAAACACAGAAATTTCGTGAAATAATATAACTTAACAGTTTACTACAGTAAACTGTTAGTTTTACTTAGTTTACTACAGTAAACTTAGTACAGTTTACTACAGTAAACTAAGGAGGAATCGGTCTAAGTAGTGATGGGCGATTTCGATTTTTTTAATCGATTTAATCGATACTATGGCCAACTCGATTTAATCGATACTATGAATTTTTTAATCGATGTCTCTAAGACAAAATAAGGTAATATCGTTTTCATTTTCCTTCAAAAATTGAAGATAAAGTAGTTGGATGTGCCAATCCCAAAACTTTCATCTGCCTCATAAATGTTAAAACTTCAAAATTCGCTATCACAGTGTCAAATTTAAATGATAGCCTATGCGCATCATGAGGATTGAAAAAGGATAGGTTCGTTGAAGTATGTGCATTTTAAAAGAAAATATAAGCATTGCATTTTCCCAACAAATCATTGAATTTCGGCTCACACCCTCTTAGGCTAATGTCAGACAAACGTCTTTTTGCACGCTTTTTTCCCTCTTAGGCCATCCCTACACCTTCGATATCATGTGTAGGGACGGTGTAAGAGCGAAAAAAAAGCGTGCAAAAAAGACGTTCGTCTATTAGCCTAGTTATCCGCAACGGAAAATCCCAATTCAAAGAGCATAAAAGCGGCAGCTGTTGGGCAGTATACACCCAAGCCTAATAAGGATCTATTTATCTGAATGTGTAACAGAATATGAAGTTTTTGATTAAATTCCGTGCATTAGTTTTGAGATATAGCTATCACGAATATCCTGCACAAAAAAAAAAAAAAAAAAAAAAAAGCAGTATAGCCTGTTACATGAACTCAGGAACAACATATGTCAATGACACATAATATTAAGTTTGATGAAATTCCGGTCATTACTTCTTGAGATATTATCGCTAATATCGAGTAAATTCTGAAAAACAGTGTTAAATTCAGGGGCTAGTACGGGTGGACAACCCCCCCCCCCCCCGGAACCTTGAAATGTCCCTCATGAAGATTTGAGATTTTATGCTTAATGGACAAAAGTCCAATTCTCCCCCCCCCCCCGCCTAAACTCTAGAATGTCCCTCTCCAGAACCATAGAAATCCCTCCCGGAGAAAAATGCCTGAATTCAACGCTGCTAAAAAAAAGCAGCATGGCAGCACAACCTGTTATATCATTTACACGAAAACCTAATCATGAATAGAATATTAAGTTTGATGAAATTCCGTTCATTAGTTCTTGAGATACTAAAATCGTTTAAATCCAGAAAAAAGTGTTGAATTCCGGGGGGAGGGACTCGCCCCCCCCCCCCCGTGCAACTTTCAAATGTCCCCCCAGAAGATTTGAGATTTTATGCTTAATGTACAAAAGTCCAATCCCCTTCCCCTCTGAACTCTCCCTCTCTGGATCCGCAGAAATCCCTCCCGGAGAAAATTGTCTGAATTCAACACTGCTGATAAAATCTGCATAACAACGCCCCCTGTTGGGTGATTTACACCGAAATCTAATATGCAACAATTTATGCCAACGTCTATCTGAATGTGAAGTTTGATGAAAATCCGTGCATTAGTTCTTGAGATAGAGCTATTGCGAAAATCGGGAAATATGCAGCATAGCAGCGCCACCTGCCGGTAGATTTACCTCAAAAAGTAATCAGCACCAATTTATATGAAAGTCTAATTGAATCTAAAGTTTCAACAGATTCCATGCATTAGTTCTTGAAATAGACCGCCCACAATTTTTTTGTCAGAGACAAACAAATAGACAGACTGACAGACAGACAATATATAAAAATAGTCAAATCGTATTCCAGGCAAGATCTTCTAAAACTATAAATCCTTCGAAAACCGGAAGTCGAAATTTTTCACGAATCCAACGCTTTCTTTTTCTAAAGACAAAAGAAAGCAAGAAAAAATTAACGCATCGATTCCGCCCGTAAATTAAGATCAGAAATGGCGAATCGATTCAGTTTCGATTCGATGCCGATGTCGATCTTTAGATGCGGGCAGAATCGCGTATTTTTGATTTACTTCAATTCTTTAGATTCGGCCGAATCGATTCAGTTCAGATTCGATGCCGATTTTTAGATGCGGGTGAACAAATCGCATCGCGCATGATCCACGATGCGGGTTGAATAGATTCCTCCAATTTTACTGTTTTAGTGGCAGAATTGCTGTAAAATTTTGTATAAGAGCCTTTTTTTTTTTCTTTATAGGTTCAGTTTTGAATGGCGGGTTGATTTCTAGACTGCTCCGGTCGAGATTGGGGGGGGGGGGGGAGATTTTAGAGTTCCGTAAGGGGGGATGCACATTTGTCCATTAAAAAGCATAAAATCTCAAAACTTTCGGGAGAGACATTCCAATGTTCCCCCGGGTCACCCCCCTGAATTCAATACTAGGTTAAATCGTTATACTTTTGTTTAGAAGCCTAGTTATTTGGGTTACTAGTTTATTATGTTGCATTTTTCAAGTTCGTCCCTTCTAATCCTTTCCGCCCCCCCTTTCTCCCCAATCTTAATTTACAGGGCCGTTCAAAATATGCATGCTATTTTAAAAATGCCCAATTCTCGTTCTATTTTATTATAAATCCACATTTTGAAACCTTGACCAAAGACACATTTGAGTTCACCCCTCCCACCGTTTGAGACTTACCTGTCCCCGGGGGGGGGGGGGCATATTTATTGTTTATTCCAAACCATCTAGTGTAACATATTGTTGGAAAGCTTTTAATGTCCTCTTTTATTTTATGTCCCCCCCCCCACACACTAGTTACATGCTCTTGGCACTTTTTAGCTCACAGGCTATCAAAGCCTGAGATCTAATGTGCCCGTCGGTTTTTTATGTATGTATGTACTACGTAACGCGATAACTCTTGATAGAAATATCCGATTTGCTTCAATTTTTTTTCGATGTTCATTCTGCTAAGGCGCTTCCCTGATTAGTTTTGGGGGCTCATTGGTTAAGTATAAAGGTGAAACGGGGGCTAATCCACCCCTTAGCTTAGATAAATGGGTTTTTCATGCAGAATTATCAGATTTTCTTCAAATTTTGGTATACCGGTTAATTTTGATAACGAGTTTCCCTGATTATATTTGAAGGTTCATTGTTATGGCCTAAAGAAGAGGAGGGAGGACGAGGGGATAATACCCTCTCTAATTTAGATAGATGGGTTTTGCTATCCGATTTACTTCCAATTTGGTATACCAGATTATTCTGATAATGCGCTTCCCTAATTAGATTTGGAAGTTCATCGGTTAAATATGAAGGGGGGAACAGGGGGCTAATACCCCTTAATTTAGATAAATGGATTTTGCTATCCGATTTGCTTCAAATTTGGTATACCGATTTATTTCGATAAGGCGCTTCCCTGATGACATTTGGAGGGTCATTGGTTAAGTATAAAGAGGGGAAACGGGGAGGGGCAATCCCCCCCCCTTAGTTTATTTTTCGAGGGGCGTTATTCTTTGAAATAAGAGCATAATATACAGTTAGTGTGAATAGCCTGTGAGCTCAATGCCATCAGTTTAACTGGGCACTTTTCACAGGCTATCAAAGCCTGAGAGCTAATGTGCCCGCAGTTTCTGTATGTATGTACATACGTAACGCGATAACTCTCGATAGAAATATCCGATTTGCTTCAAATTTTTTTTTCTAGGTTCATTCTCATAAGGCGCTTCCCTGATTAGTTTTGGGGGTTCATTGGTTAAGCATAAAGGACGGGGGTACAGGGACTATTCCCCCCCACTTAGATAAATGGGTTTTTCATGCAGAATTATCAGATTTGCTACAATTTTGGTATACCGGTTAATTCTGATAAGACGCTTCTCTGATTAAATTTGGAGGTTCATTGTTTAAATATAAAGGGAGCAACAGGGGCTAACCCCCCTTAATTTAGATAGATAGGATTTTCTATCTGATTTGCTTCAAATTTGGTAACCAGTTTATTCTGATAAAGCGCTTCCCTGATGAAATTTGGAGGTACAGAGATGTGACGGGAAGGGGGGGGGGGCTGATTCCCCCTTAATTTATTTTTCGAAAGGCATTCATTGAAGTAAGAGTATAAAATACACTTAGTATGAATAGACCGTGATCTCAATGCCATCAGTTTAACTCGATACTTTTCTTTTTTATTTATTATTGTTTCAGTGAGTGCACTCTGCATGTCAGCGAATGAGTCAATAACTGTTTATAGTTTTTAAATTACTGCTGGAAAAAAAGAAACATATAATCAAGGAATATACTTTTATTTATTTGTTAACCAGAGAAAAGTATGTTATTTCATTGTTAACATACATGGATGAGAAATTTTTTTTTTTTTTTCCCTTAACAGCTGAAAATTTGGTAAACATTAAAAAGTAAGATATTTATAAACTGTAAATCAGATAAGGAGATATATATTTTAAAAAGGGAAAGAAATTTTAGTTAAATATATTATTAAAAGGAGAATTTTGATTATTAATTGGGGGATAATTAGTATGTGATAATTGGTTAATTACATTCATCACAGCAATTTTAAAAGAAGATTTGCAATATTTGCATTTCCCCCACGCTTATAGGAGACCCTAAAAAGACTGAAAAACCATTTAACTTTTTAAATAAATTTAGAGCCTTCAAAATTTCGCTCATCTGCGCATTTTTAAGAAGTTTATACACGTTTTAGGGAGTTTATAGGAAGTAAGTCCCCATGTGTTTGGTTGAAGGAAATAAGAGTAGAAAGTACATCTTTTCCGGATGAAAAAAAAAATCATTTCTTTCTTTTTTTATATGACCGAGATCTTTTTTAAAGATAAATTTAAATATAATATAAATTATTATCAAAATTATATCTTAAAAATAATAATTTTAAAAAATTAAAAAACCTTATTATTTGACTCAAAGGTCTGTAGTAGCTTACTTCTGGGCCGCTAACATTGTCTAGGGCCCCCGTAAATGGAGGTGAGGGGTGAGAGATAGTCGTTACGGCCCTGTTGATTCCCTACGTTTTGGAATTACTATTTTCCAGCTTATCTGTGAACATCGAAATATCGATTCAAGTATCGATTGTAGAATATGAGAATCGATTCTTATTGCGATCGATTCTGTTTTATACGATGTCGATTTGAATCGATTCTCAAATTTTCCAGAATCGCCCATCACTAGGTCTAAGGCGGAATCGATCGGGACCAAGATTTTCCGCAGTAGACAATATTCCGCCTTAAACAAATTTTACTCTATGTCTGTGGATTCGTAGGGACTTGAAAATCTTTCCGAGTTAGACAGATTTCCGTCTTGCACAGAGTCCGCCTTACAGAGAGTTTACTGTATATATAATATAAACACTTATTATGTATATCACATACATGATACATCTTAAAGAAAATTTCAAAAGGTTAAAAAAAAAAAAAGAATGCTAAACGCAACATACAAGAAAAAATATAACAAGTTTTGAATTTATCCTTTTAGAACAGCTGTAATCGCTTTCTTTAAAGGTGAAACTTGGGCGAAATTCGTGGTTTTTTTCGCGATGTTCTGCGGAAATTCCCGTTTTTTTCTCGATCTTCTGGGGAAATTCGTGTTTTTTTCGCGATGTTCTGGGGGAAATTCGCGTTTTCTTAATGAAATTCGCATTTTATTTCGATCGTTTGACTTTTTTTCGCGATCTTTTGACAAAATTTGCATGTTTTTGACGATCTTTTGATGAAATTCGTGTGTTTTTCGCGATCCTTTGACGAAATTCGCGTGTTTTTCGCAATCTTTTAAGTAAATTCGCGTTCTTTTGACGGAATTCTCGTTTTATTTCGATCGTTTGATCAAACTGACTTTTTTTCGCGGTCTTTTGATGGAAACTGCGTATTTTTTGCGATCCATTGGCGAAATTTGCGTGTTTTCGCGATCCTTTGGAGAAATTCGCGTGTTTTTCGCGATCCTTTGACGAAATTCGCGATCTTTAGAAGAAATTTGTGTGGTTTTCGCGATCTTTTGAGGAAATCCGCTTTTTTCTCGATCTTTTAATGAAATTAGCTTTTTTTTTTCGTGATCCGTTGAGTAAATTCGTGTTTTTTCTCTGTCTTTTAAGAAATTCGCGTTTTTTCATGATCCTTTGACAAAACTTACGATTTTTTTCCGCGATCGATTGACGAAATTTGATGTATTTTTTGGAACATATTCGCGAAAAGCACGATTTTTCAGAGATTCTTGCCTAAATGCCAAACATCGATAAAATTTAAAATAAAGATAGGTTAACAGTGTCGAAAAACGGACCTAGTGGGAGCCCTGCTATTAAGATTATCCTAAAACAATCAATGCTGTGCTTCAGATGAATGACGTGCATAAAGGATTTACCGTGCGTTTTACGATTACGATTTTTTTCCCTTGGCAAGAATATCTCTTGCGTCCAAAGCCTATCTAAGGAGTTCTAAGTACTACTTGGGAATGTTTTCATTTCTAAGGAGTTTCCAAGGAGTCTGTGCGAACCCGATATTAGCAATTTAAAAATGTATGCATTTTTTGCAAAAATTTTTGGGTCAGGCCTAATTTTACTGACCTTTGAAGGACCAGGCCACGCCGAGATAGTATATTTCATACGGGTTGGGTCAAAACTAGGACTGAAAATTTTGGGCCGCGAAGACTAGGAATAAAACCAGCTCCGGCTCTGTACAGAAAAAAGGCCCGAACCTTCAGAAAAAAGTGTGGCCCGGGCCCGTCCCGTCCCGAAAAGAGTGGAGACCAGGCTCGGCCCGAGTGCCGTGAATGAAAGAAGGCTCGAGCCGTGCAGATCTCTGCCTTAACGATCCATTTACTCTTTTAAAAATCTCTTCTAGCATAGAAATGACTATTCTTCCTAAATACTCGTTCCATGATGACGTTTTATAATTTTCATGCCCCCTGAAAATATTTTTTAAGGAGCACATTTCTTTTGGATACCCAACCACTGGCAAAAATCTGCTAAAGTCGCCATTCTTATTCTTTTAAAATTTCATTGTACAACCACGCCTGAAAGACATCGGTTCTGTTTTGTAGTCATTCTGGAAAAAAGACTTCAAGCAGAAAGCCAGGATAGACAAGGGATATCCCACGGCATCCTTATGCTATTAACATTTGGCGTGCAAAGGTTTTAGAATCAGATAGACTTTTTCTCCTTACATCCAATTTAACTCCCTTTCAAAGACATATTTTAGTAAATTTTAAAACACTTTAAGAAACTTAGACTATATTTTTGTTTTTCAAATATCCTCTGGCAATTTTTACTTCTATCTTTACAAGAAGAAAGTACAGTAAAACCTCCCTAAAGCGACCCCGTTCCGTTCCAATAAAAATGGGTCGCTCCGAGAGGTGGTCTCTGAATGGAGGTCCTGTTTAAATCTAGATTTTTAACTGTTGAAAAAAAGATAACAATTAATGTTACTAAAATTTATTTTTAACATTAGGAAAAAAATGAAAATTTAAGTATCAAAGCCAAAATTAATTACATATGTTAAAAATATAGTTTAAAAAATGAATACATTGGCGCTTATTGTGATTTTACGGTTTAATCTTTTATAACTTTTACTTCCAAGTCCTTTCGAAGTTCAATAAATAAATGCAATTTTTTTTTGGATGGGAACCAATAATGACGATTTCATTAATTTATCAATTTCTTTAAGAGTTTCCTGACAGAATAGGGCAGGGGAGTTTATCGACCGTCATTCTTAATTTGAAATCAGAATTAAATTCATTGCCAAAAAGGCACAAAGGGGTTTAAAGACTTAAAAGTTACCGGAATAAAAAAGAAATCTAAACTTAGTTTAAAAGTTTGACGAATAATGCGCTCTCCGGAATTATTTTTTCTAATAAAACCTTTTTCAAGCGACCAGGAAAAAACAGTTTAGTTTCATTTTCTTCAAAGAAATGGGTCGCTCATGAGGGAGTTCAACTGCGATGGTCTCTGAATGGAGGTAAAATTAGTATTGAGCCTATGGGAATAAATTTTGTTCCATGAAAAAAGGGTCGTTCAGGGAGGTGGTCGCACAAGGAGTTTTCACTGTATTGGATTCGTGAAAATTTTCGAATTCCGGTTTTCGACGGTTTTACACATTTAAGGGGTCAGAGATACCGAAAAACATGTTTTTACAAAATGTCTGTCTGTATGTGACACAAATTTTGTGGGCGCTTTCTCTCAAGAGCTAATGCACGGAATTTAATAAAAATGTATATTCAGTTAGTCCCTGTTATAAGTGTGTGCTGATTACTTTTTGGTGTAAATCGCTCAGCAGATATCGCTGCTATGCTGCATTTTTTACGATTTCCGCAATCGCCCTATCTCATGCACGGTCACGGATTTTTACCAAACTTCAGATTCGGTTATACTTTGATATAAATTGGTGATGTTTACGTTTTGGTGAAATCGCCTAACAGGTGGCTCTTCTATGCATGCATTATTCATGATTTCCTCAGTAGCTATAACTCAAGAACTAAAGCACGGATTTTCATCAAACTTCAGATTCAGTTAGTCCCTGATATGATTAAATCGCCTAACAGGTGGATCTGCTATGCTGCATTTTTCGCGATTTCCGCAATAACTCTATCTTAAGAACTAATGCAAGAACTTTCATCTAACTTAGGATTCAGTTAGACCTTGACACAAGTTGTTGCTGATTGGGTTCTGGTGTTAATCGCCCATTAGGTGGCGCTACTAAGCTGCATTTTGTAGGATTGACACGATTTTAGCGATAGTCCTTTCTCAAGAACTAATACACGGAATTTCATATCTTTAGAATTCTCATGATGGGCACAGATTGCCATTTACTTTTGGCACTGTGATAGTGAATTTTGAAGTATTAAAGTGCATGAGATAGAAGAAAGTTTTGGGATTGCCACATCCGACTATTTTTTTTTTCCATTTGTGAATCAATGAAATTTTCTGAGCCTGACGACGAGGGCCCGAATTAGGCTATTGGGGGGGGGGGGGGGGCATCTACAGATTTTTTTGTGAATAATGCGGAAGTAGCTAGTACTAAACTTCATACATATTGTATTGTATGCATAAATTTTGTACCCAGTACTGTTCACATCTGTATACAGAGTGTCACAACTTTAAGAAAAAAACTAGTAGGATAATAGTAGAAAAAAAATGATAGATTAGTTGATAAGAGTATTTCTTTGCAAACTTTTACTTTGCTTATCTACGTACGTTATAAGATGCCTAAAAGAAAATGTCCCAAACTGGTCATAATTAATGCTTTTTTTAACTTGCCACATTGTGAGAAAAACTTTAATAAAAAATTTCTTTTGAAAACAATATAATACTAAGTTGTCATAATAAAATATTAATCATTAGTTTTCTAGTGATATAGTTTGTTTTTTGCATGGGTGGAGAATGGGTACTGGAAGCAGAGAGGGGAAAGGGGACCGCACTCCCTTCCTAAATGTTTGAAAATATATGAATTTTGGTCACTTTTGGCTAATTTTAATCATTTGGCACGTTTTAATGAAAATGCTGACGCCTCTCATGGGGGGGGGGGGGCTGGGGCAGCTGCCCCACATGTCCCTGCATAAGTCGGACCCTGCTGACAACTGGTATAAAAATTGAGCACTAAGTCAGTTTCCTCTCGGATGACAACTGCTGTGTGTCCAACTGAAATATTACTACAATTAAAATTTCAATTAGATTAATTTAATTAACCCATTTGCTCTTAATTTTCCTCTCAGCCCTTTATTTAATCGTAACTGCTATACATCTAACTGGATAATTATTACATTATACTAAACTGAATAGTTTATCTGCAGATTCTGTAAAGTAACCGTACAAAATGGTATAAAAAATTCATCTAAAAATATATATTATCTCTGAAAAATGAGAAAGTCCCAATTTTGGGACGCTAGGCATAAATGGGTTTTAATCGAATTAGATGAATCGATTATACAATCTATCATTTTGTCGAATCAATGCAAGGCTCATGGAAAATGGCTTGTGATTTTAATGAATTTAATAAAGGCCCATTTAAAGCAGTCCAACTGCTCAGTATGGGTATGTTTGAAGCTGCGAACCCCTTTCTAGTGAATTACTGAAATAGAGTGACCAATGCTTGAATGGGTACAGTATACTTTTGCACATTGAAACCTTTTTCATTTCCATTCCAAGAAGCAATACAATTTTTTTGCATGCGTAAGAAAGTTGCATCAACACAATATTATGTGGAATATCCAAATGATTTAGCTCATAGGCTCAATAACTTTAAAAGCATTTCTACTACATAGGAAGACGTCAAAGATCACACTACATTTTGGATTAACAACTACAGTCGCACTTCCCTTTAAGGGGTTACTTCAGTCACCTGGAAAGACCCGCTCGCTAATGTTAATCCTATGGAAAAAATTTATTAAGATAGCTCGTTGGCATTTTAATATTTTTAAATGATTATTATTTTTTTTTCACATTGGCTAGCTGGGATAGATCTCTACATCTGCCTTTTTTTCGATTTTGCTTGCAGATTTTTTTCTCAAGAGGATGATTTCACTTTCGGAACCGAAACCGGTTCCGAAAATGAAAGCGTCTTCATTAAAAATATCTGTAAACAAAATCGAAAAAGTAAAAAAAGCCCTTTGTACAGATCGATCTCAGATAGCCAATACAAAAAGAATTGTTTAAAAATACTGAAATGCAAATGAGATATCTTAAAAATTTTCTCCCATAGAATTAGCATCAGTGAGCGGATCATTCCAGTTGACTGAAGTAGCCTCTTAACAAAGTTTTCTATATTTAACGAATTTTTCTACTAAACCTTAACTTTGAACACCATTAACATGTAAATTAATTTCCATATTACGAAAAATATATTCTATATAATGAAGTTTATTCCACTTTCGTACGTGTACAACATTCAAACGAGGCGGTTGTTGTTGCGACGGATGTATGAATTTTATTTCAGTGGATTGTAATGAAAATGAAATAATTTATTTAATCATTTCCATCCAAAAGAAGAAATGGAAAAAACCTTCGATACAATAAGAGGATTCCAGTTTCACGAGAATGTTGCAGATGAATTGTTCGGGTACTTAAATTTTTTTTCTTTTTTATGAACCATGTTTTTTTTTTGTTTTTTTGTATGTATAAGAAACCTGTACAAAATAATATTACAGACTTTTTAAAGTTAAGGAATTGAAATACTGAGAAAAAGTTACGCTACGCTTCAGTTTTTGTTTAACTCTCTTTATTATAGCTTTTTTTTTTAAGGCATTATTCAAATTAAATTTTTCTCATATGTCTACATTGCATAAAAAAAGTTACTGACCGAATTAAAATTCGTTTTACCAATATTTCCATTTTATGCATATGTATTTTACGATACAAATTTCATGAATTTGAGTTGATTTCTGTTTAACGAATTTCTTCATAACGAAGTGTTTAAGTGCAACGATGATATTTCATGAAATGGCAGTTTCATGTATCGTTATTATTAATACATTGTGGGTGTATCCCACGCCCTCTGAAGTACGTCTCAAGACAAATATTTCCACACAAATATTGTCCAAGGAAGTCTAAAGGTTTGACACTTCTATTTTAAAATTTAAATCAACATAACAGACTGTGATAAAACTGTTCTGTTTTAATCGTTCAGTTGGCATACTGTGTTTTTTTGCACATGTGACATTTCCTATGCACAGTAGTTACAAAGCAAAACAATTCGTAATTAAAAAATATATAAGAGGCAGACTCGAAAAGGAAGTATACCTATGAAGTGAAATAACATCTAACTTGAAAAAAAAAAAAAAAAACAAACAAAAAAAAAAACTGCAAGCTTGCCTCGGAGATCAATTAAACAATATACATTATATTGAAGACATTACTTACAGTGGATTATTTAATCGCACACCCCATAAGCTAATCATTGTTAAGCCCTAAAATAGGTTTAACGTTATAACTCTCATTTACCGTGGTCATTATCGAGGTATTAAAAAACCCTGCAAGGTTGGTAATGTGAAAATTGCAATATAAGCAGTAGTCGGAAGTAGCGTGTTACATGTCCCGAAATTACAGTAGCCGCTACTTTGTACAAGTAATTTTTAGTGAGTTATCCCGAATTGAAACTTGCTGGTAAAACCTAGGATGTAGATAAAACTATAGAAATTAATTTTCTTGCTGGCAAACACTTGTCTACTTACTCGCTATTAGGTTTTCAAGGTGTTTAATCCTGGGTTTCTTCATTTGGAATTGCTTTATTTACAGGTTTATTCACTGTTTGCTTTTAGAGTTGTTTTTATGCAATTTTCTAGATTATAAAAGTAGACAACTGAACAGATTCAATGCATTAAGGGTATGTTGGAGAATTAAGTAAACAATCTACAGGGTGCACCCGAATTCATGGGCGAAACTATAAGGAAAGGTAAAGAACATATAAAGAAGAAATTTTGGTATAGCAATATGGCGTCGTAAATGAAAAGTTTTGGCAAAAAACAAGAAATGTGGAGGAAATGAAAACGAGCGTTTTACTGACATAACAATGACAGTAACAGGGGTGATTCTGAATGAATTTTTTTTTCGGAAATACAGGGGGGGGGGAGGTGCCCCTTTGACGAAATTTGCGTTTTTTTGCGATCTTTTGACAAAATTTGCCGTTTTTCACGTTCTTTTGACGAAATGTGCCGTTTTTCCGCGATCTTTTTATGAAAATTGCTTTTTTTTTTCGCGATCTTCTGGGGGGAAATTTGCCGTTTTTTTCGCGATCTTTAGGCGAAATTTGCTGTTTTTTCGCGAATTTCTGACGAAATTGGCGTTTTTCCCGCGATCCTTTGACGAAATTGGTTTTTTTTCAGCTAACATTTGGCGAAATTAGCGATATAGTTTATGTCCGAATTTTCGGATTTATGACCGATTTTATTTAATTTTCGGAAATGACTGCCATAATTTTTTGGAAAATTCGGAACAGAATCACCCCTGGACAGTAACTGCTCAAATGTGCCAATGGCAGTGTCTAGCAAGTGATTGGCGTGGCGTACCTTTTCACTGATTCCAAATGTTTCACGAACATTTTCAGTAACGACTGAAAGTCTTGTATTGAGGTCCTCATCCGAGCCAACGGGTATCTCATACATGAGACATCTGGAACCTTCAAAAAGGGTACGCCAATCACTTGCCAGGCATGTGCCGATGTGGGTGGCAGCACATATGAGCACTTACTGTAATTGTTATGTTAATAAAATTCTTGTTATAAAAGTATGTAGTAGCTTAGTTTGGAAAACTCTTGTTTTTCGCCGAAACTTTTCATTTCTGACCCGATATTGCTATACCAAAATTGCTTCTTTATGTGTACTTTACCTTCCCATACAGTTTGGCCCATGTATTCGGAAACACCCTGTATAGCTAAATACATGTGTCAACAGTAATTTTATATACCAATGCAGTAAGAATAGTAAATAAAATTTATGCAGTATGTGATTGTGTATAAATGTTATATAAATTTTAGCCCCTTGTTACATCGCTAATTCAGATATGGGGCATTCTCACAAACTTTTGACTTTCATGTCCCTGAATAATTATTTTTATTTTGATACACTTTGTGTTTTTTATTTCATATACTGGGTAACATCCCATTGCATGATTGCACAACAATATTAACGAGATAAATAAGTTTTGGACGATATTGGGGGTCCAAACATCTAGAAAACTCCTATACCGTCCCGTGTCCCTGATTTTTAAGCTTGGAGCTGTCTGGATAAAATTTTTTCATTAAAAATAATTCGATGTAATTTTTTTCTGAAACTGGAACTATTGCTTTATATAAATATGTAGCTGAAAATTAACCTGCACACATTTTTAGGGTTGTTATTATTTTTTAAACTCTGTCCGTGGGTTTTAGATTTCTTACCATCCCTCTTCTAAAATTATACAGAAAATCATTTCAGTTGCAGCCACAGAATTTTTTTCAAGTTTTTCTCATGCACCAGTATGCTAGAGAAATAATGTCAAATTCTTTGGCAGGAAATTTACTGTCGAATTTAAATATCAATTTCAAGCATCGTGGCTTTATTGGCAGTCTCACCATCCCCAAGGTTTATTCCTGCACTTTTCGAGGTAAATTAAAGAAAAAAACTAATTTAGTCCAATGTTAACAACTGTTTCTAAAAATCAATGAACATTGTGGCTATCCCTTAGTCTTAACAAGATTTTCCTAAAAATAGGTGATAATTTTCCTTACCGTCCCTTTTTTCCAATACCATCCCCTTTTTTTACCTTACCGTCCCTTCTTTAACACCCCTTTAAGACAAGGTTATACAAAAATTCTGTATTAAAAGTACTACATTGTTATTATTTCTTATTTGAATGTCCTGTGGGTACTTATGCAAATTCATTATAAGTAAAAATTTAGAAGAAAATAAAACGTTATAGGGGTAAAGTGATAGGGAAAATTAAACTCGCAAGTTTAACTTAAACCTCAGTTAAATAAAAAAAATTTCGCTGCTGATCATTTTTTCTTCATTTCGAATCATTAAGGCATTCGTCTATCAGATTAAAATATTATTTTAGCAAGTTTAATTTCACCAAATTTTTTTCCCCCCAAAAGTCAAAAGATTGTGAGAATGCCCCATATAAAGATCTGTTTTTGTGTCCTTTTATAAATTAAGCAGTAATTTAATCACATTTATTATGTAACGACAGTCAAACTTCTCTTTAATGAAGTCTCTATTAACATGTAAATTAATCTCCATATTACGAAAAATATATTCTATATGATGAAGTTTATTCCACTTTCATGCATGTACGCTATTCAATCCTATTTCAGCAGATTGTATGAAAATGAAATTACTTATTTAATTATTTCTATCCAAAAGAAGAAATGCTAAAAACCTTTGATACAATAAGGGGATTCCAGCTTCACGAAAATGTTACAGATGAACTCTTTGGATATTTACAAAAATGCGAATCTTTTTTTTTTAATGAGTAGTGTATTTTTTTTTTTTATAAGAAAAGTGTACAAAGTAATATTACAGACTTTTTTTAATTTAAGGATTTGGAATCCGAGAGAAATGAGAAAAGGTATGTTACGCTTCAGTTTTAGTTGACCTCTCTTTATTATGTGTTTTTTAGATATTATTCAAATTCTTTTTACTTTCTTCTATCTTTACAAGAAGAAAGTATTGGATTCATGAAAATTTCTGAATTCCGGTTTTTGACAGATTTACACGTTTTAGGGGTCAGAGATTCCAAAAAACATGTTTTTACAAAATGTCTGTATGTGACACAAATTTTGTGGGCGCTCTATCTCAAGAACTAATGCACGGAATTTAATAAAAATTTATATTCAGATAGTCCCCGATATAGATTGGTGCTGATTAGATGTTGGTATAAATCGCCCAGTTGGTGGTGCTGCAAGGCTGCATTTTGCAGGATTTCTGCAATAACTCTATCTCAAGAACTACTGCACGGATTTTTATAAAACTTCAGATTCAGTTACTCCTTGATATGAGGTGGTGCTGTTTACGTTTCGGTGTAAATCGCCTAACAGGTGGCGCTGCTATGCTGCATTTTGCAGGATTTGCACTATGTTTGCAGTAGCTCTATCTCAAGAACTAATACACACATTTTCATCAAACTTCGGATTTAGTCAGTTCTTGATATGAAATTATGCTGACTACGTGTTGGTGTAAATCTCCCAATAGGTGGTGCTGCTATGCTGCATTTGTCATGATTTGTGCAATAGGTCTATCTCAAGAACTAATGCACGAATTTTCCCCACATTTCATATTCAGTTAGATGTTGACATAAGTTGATGATGATTAGGTTCTGGTGTAAATCACCCTATAAGTGGCGCTGCTATGCTGCATTTTGCTAGATTTACACGATTTCAGCGAAAGTCATACTTCAAGAACTCATGCACGGAATTTCATCTTTTTAGAATCCTTATGATGAGCATAGATTGCCATTTAATTTTGGCAAAAGTGATAACGAATTTTGAAGTAGTGACATGTATGAGATAGAAGCAAGTTTTAGGATTGGTACATCCGACTAGTTTTTATATTACTGCCCAAATTAAAATACATTTTTCCAGTATTTCTATTTTATGTGTATTTTTCATTTTATGCAAGTGTATTTTATGATACAAATTTCATCAATTTCAGATGATTTCTTTTTAGTGAATTTTCTTTATAACAAAGTGTTTAAGTGTATCAATGAGACTCCATTAAGTGGAAGTTTCACTTATATTTAAATGTTAATATTATGTATATCATGTCATCATTTAAAATTGCACATCAATGACAACATCATTTTTTATCGTACACTATTTTAAATTACATTTTATTAATCTTCCATGAATTTTACTTTCAACATACCATAACTGTCAATTGGTAACGATTTTTATTTTCTTCTGGGAAAAAAAAAAAAAAAAATTAACAATGACTATTTAATAAAATGGTGAAGCTAATTTGGCAAAAGTCACCTTCTTGCAATTCCTAATTCTCGCAATACAAACTTTACTTCAATCATACAATGATATTCACAACTGAAAACAATATTTCAACTTCATTGCCTAACTACTGACTAACCATGTCAAATGCACAAAATTAAGGGGAAGAGTTCCATATCCTACTTCAGTTTCTTTGGTGATAAATGTTCGGATGTGGTTGTTGCGATCTTCAGCCTTAGGGGTTGCTTTTTACTACTTACATGGATTTATCTTTGTGACATCATACCACAGTGCTTAACCATTATTCTAGTTACTGCACTGCCAAAAATGCCAGTATGGACCATTGCAAAATAATGCCATCAGACAATCTTTAGCCTTGATCTAGATTGCTTGTATAAAGTATTACAGAAATTTTGAAAATTTAGCGATGTTCTGTAATACAGAACAACATTTTAAATTTATATTACTATTTATATTATATATATTTATATTATTAATATATATTACTTATTTACTGCTACAAAATTGAATTTGTTCACTGTATTTTTAACAAATAAACATCTATAATGCATATTCAAAAGAGCATTATGCTAATATTTTAAAGTAAATACCACCATCACATGGATTTTCTTGACTTCAGATGTACATAATGTCCAGTCTGCTGATTTTGCATATTTTTTTTGGAAAAAATTATAATTTACGTTAATTTTTTTAAATGATATTTTCCTGTAGGTGTAATGTTATGTAAAGTTGTCTTTAAAACATGATGTCACATGCTTTTATCTGTGAAACATAGAACACAAACGAGATTTTACCTTTTTATCTGTGCCTTCAAAAACATTAAAAAACAAAAATATTTATATAAAAAGTTTGGTTTATAACTATTGGTTTATATTTTTGTATGGAACTTTTAATGAAACTCTTCAAAATTCATGTTTATATGAGAGGTATCTTTCCTGTGATTTCACAAGTTATTTTCGGTAAGTTTTTTATATACTTATTGTTTACAATTAGTTACTATAAAAAAGCCTCTGAGGTTTGTTAAATATGTTTATTTCCATTACTTGTTAAAATACTGAAAACCATGATAAAATCTTGTTTTGGCATCATGTTTATTTTTTGAAGATGACACATTATTAAAGGTATATTTATAAGTATAAAAAAACAATGTTTTTCAGCCATCTTAAATTTTTTTTTTCTGATGCTAAATCTGCAAAGGCCTTTTGGTGCCACTTTGGATGGTTTTGCCAGAACAGGATACAGAACTCTTCCTAAAATAAGGTCTTGAGTTCATCTTAAAAAAGGTTGTTTTTGAATTGGAAAACTATTCAGATTCTAGCCTAATTGAATGAATGATTGTCTTGAGATTTGAAACTTGTGCAACCAACCGGATTCGAAGAAAACCTGTGTGTAAAATCATAGGCTTTCTGCTGAAAATAAAGAATAAAAAGAAAAGACAACTGAATTCTGATTTTTTTTTCTCTTTGTTTTTCAATTAATAGATATTAAAAATGATTCAACAAAAAGGGGCTATGTATTTAGCCATAGATATTTTTCTTTGACTGCTTTAACATTATAAACATAGAATACTCATAAAACTTTACACTGGGCATGACTTGCTGAGGACAACACACTCAATTCAGCTGCAGATAGGACAATGAGAGATAGAGAAGTCTCTAGATGTAATAAAATAAATATGTACATAAATTTGATTTTAAAAAAAAATTGTGGTATATAACTGTGAAAAAAAAAAAGAAAAGATTTAATAATTTTTCAACAACATTATAAATTGAACTGTTTGTATCGATAAAAAAAAAAAAAAAGTTAAAGGTTATAAATTCATTTGTATGGGAATCCAGACACATTTTCTTTGGCCATTCATTATCTCAAAATAATAGGAATGTACGAATTCTTTTAATAACAGAGGCACTCAAGTGGAACAAATGATAAATTTCATAGTAAACATGATTGTATCTCACGTGAAAACACAATTTCTTGCATGAACGGATATAAATCTGTCAACAAAGGAACAAGTACCAGTACATTTTCAAGCTTTGGAAATGTTATAAATTTCAAAGAAATTTCTTGCTATAATATTTACAAGTTATCCTATAAAATTCAATTTAGGATGCTTAATATTTCAAAATTTCAGCTACTTATAAACACATAATGGTGGAATCATTACTAGTCCTTTTCAAATTTATTCAGCTACTTGTAAACATGTAATAGTGGAATCCATTACTAGTCCTTTTGAAATTTAATGAATGCTATAATAGTCAAATTAAATATATATATATATATATATATATTGCATCTTAGAAAAAAAAAAATCAACAACAAATCTTTTTAAGCAACTCTGAATTTTTTTCATAGAGTTTTGACAAATTCAAATGTACTCATATTATCAGATCACTGAATTAAAAAACTCTGTAAATATATGGTTTATCTTTAATCTTTATTATTATTATAATTATTTAATATTCCAGCCCACTTTTTGCAGAGATGATCTGAGACCAAGATATTAAGTAAAAAAAAAAAAAAAAAAACCTCATGGTAATGGACAGAGCAAAATTACATGCATAGGCATGATGAAAGGGATGTGTTATGGTACTGAGCCCTCTGAAAACTGGGATTTATGGAGAGGTTGTGGTGGTGGTGGGAGGACAAAGGACAAAAAATATATATATAAAGGAGATGTTGAGCATTAGAGTTTTAATAAATTTATAAGGGCTTGCTTATAAAAGTCCATTTTTGTGTCTGAAGGCTTTTCTTCACGATGCTGTGCATTTATTAAAATATAAATACAGTTTTTTTTTCCAAATTTGCACTAATTATTTTTAAACATCCTAAATGTAAGCAAATAACATTTATATTAGTAAGCAAAATAGATTTAATCTCAGTTAGAAATTAAAAAAAAATTCTTTAAAAATTTTTCAATGCATCACTTATGAAAACGTTATGAATAAAGTATTTAAAAATATTCCCTGGATGATTTAAGACAATATTATACTTTCCTCCAATTTAGAACACTCTTTCCCATGTAACTAATAAATTGGCTAAAAAACGCGACATTTCCAGCACTCTCCCCAACATTTTATATCCCATATTAAATTTACTTCTGTTAAAAAGTTACTTAAAGATATAACATTTACTAAATAAATTCATGGTGAAAGGAACTTTATTAAATTAGCCATTGCTAATAAAGAAGTGACTAGAATCGCATAACTTCACTTCAGGAACCTTATTTTTATATTGATATTTTAGAAGTATCTCAGCATTTGGAACTTTAAATAGTAAAAAAAGTCCAGTAGAGCATTATTCATACACTGCTTATTTTTGCATTTATATATATAAAGTATGCTTAATGCTAAAACAGTTTGTTTTTGTATGACACATGGAATATTTTTAATTTCATTTAAATGTTTTCTTTAGAAAATTCTTTACTGAAATAAGAAATTTTCCTTTATCTCAGTTTTATTAAGTTCATTTATATATTTTCAAAAATAATTTCTCATTAATATGACAAAGATACAATCTTTAATCAAAAATATATCAACACATTTCATCAAGGTGTTAAAATAGCTATTTAAAAATACCTTAATAATAAACTGCTGTGGGATTATGCACTTTTTATTCTACATTTCATATTCTTAATAATTTAGAATGTAAAATTCATGACGACATACTATGCATGCATGCACATGTACGTATGCAAAAAATTCACTGTTTTTTTTTTTTACTTAAATCTAATTTTATTTACATTTTATCTTATTGCATATATAAAAAATTATGGAACATTATTTAAATTAACTTTTAGAATTTTGTCATCACACCTGTGTTAAAGATAATTTTAAGTTGTACAATTTTTGGTTGTTTAAAAGTAATTCTTTAACATAGATGTATAAATAGTGCTCCGCTGTCAAAAAAATTGAAGAACTCTTTTTTTCTTTCATTCTGATATCTGCAGCTTTTTCTACTCAATAACAAAAACTATACACACATACACACACACACTAGAATCAGATAGTTTATGATAAGGCATATGTACACTTTATTGCTAATAATCTGTTGAAGCATGAAATAGGAAGAAATACAGGCAGATATATATTATAAAAGATTATAGGCACTTGGCGTTCGATGAGCTCAACGTGATTCACAAAATACTGTCAATGACACTTTAATTATTATTATTGCTTTTCAGAGATTTCACAGAAAAAAGAAGGCATCAATAGAACATTCTAAGACATCACTAAAAAAAAAAGCAAACAGCAAAAAATTTCAGTTAATGAAACTAGAGTCCTGGATCAGGTTGGGCAACTCAATTTTACCTGCACCCAATATGACCTGTGGTTTCAGATTGAGATCTTATTTTAGCAGGTCGGGTTCAGGTTAACCCAATTTTTAAAACAAAAATCCAGACTAGTGTTTCAGATGATTTTTTTTTTTTAAATAAAAATTTTTTTTAAATAAAATTCTTTAAATTTTTAGGTACTACTTGATTATACTGTTGACCCAAAAACTGTCACCAAACTGTAAGATTAAATGCCAATAATGATGATCGTAAATGTCACATTCCCTTGACATTAAACATGTTACATGTATTTGTTACATCCTTAAGTCGTTTTAATTTGACATTTTATTTCTATTTTTATTAATGTTTTACTAATTTATTTATTCTTTCGTTATTTAAAAATTACTGAAAATTTTGATTTTTTGCTTCAAGCGTATATCTAATGTTTACATACATTTTATAGTTATATCCGTATATGTTTTTTTTTTGACTAAATAAAGAGCATTAGGTTCCTTACAATTTACCATTACCATTTATATTTATTTGTCCCTTAATAAATTCGATTATTACATTTAAAATACTTACATTTTATTCACAAACACAACATCTTAAAATATATTTTTATGGTTTAATTTACTAATTCTGCATTTAAATACCCCTCTCCCCCTCCTGTATTACTTAGTATACTTAGCTTTTAATTTTTCAAATGCCTTTGAAAAGAAGTATATTTTACACATAAAAAACTATTAGTATTTTTTTGCCCGAAATTATCTAAATAAATCAAATTTTATATTTGGTATGTCGCTACACCATAAGTGAATGTCATCATTAAAGTAACTACTCTTTAGTGATTTTTTTTTATTATTAATTAATTATCCCATCTTAAAATTAGAAAGGTAACATTCTTCCATTTGTATAATTTGGCGAAATGGGTGGACAGGATAATCAAGTAATATCCATTTTACAATATAAAATTGATGTTAGGGATAAGATTACAGACCATTTTTCATAATTAACATTAAAGTGTAGATACATTTTTTCTTTTTGTTTAATTGTGGGTTAACAAAAAATCGTTTGGTGGGGTTAAGTGTCAGGTTGCAGGTATAGCCCAACTCGCACAAGACACTATTTCAGACAATGAAACACAGGAACACAATTTTTATCAGTTAACACTCAACTTTAAAAAATACATAATTACAGTGCCTCAACAACAAATACAATGACTCCATTTTTTTTTTTCTTTCAGACAAAACACTTGCAAAACGAAAATCAAAATATCCTCCCCTTTATTTATTTTTAAAATCTAAAAGTTTCAAAAATTTCAACATTTAAAAAAAAAAAAAAAAAAAAAAGAAAAGAAAAAAAAGAAAAATCTACTCTGCAAACAAAATATAAATACAATTATAAACAACACAGAAAAAAAGGAAAGAAGACTAGAATATGACACACCGGGATCTAAAAATGTATAACAATGGTGGCACTAAGATTTCTTAAGGAGAGGGAGGGTATAAATACAGGTGCACGTGAAATTATGAATAAAGCAAATATTATAATGAATCACATTTTTGCATTAGGATAGCCATGTGTTGAATTAACATTCATTTGTAATTAATTCATAGGCAAACTATGCTCATTTCAATCCTTCATATTATTGAACTCTCAATCATGTCCCTGTAACTTAGCTGTACACCAAAACTCTAGTCCGAAAATATCACAAATTCTTAAAAGGTGCAGTATTCATCCATAAAAATAACATAACTCATTAACTGAAAGCAGTAGTTCTCTACTAATAAGTGATGCCAGTTTTCTAAATAGTATGTATAATAATGACTGCATAATTCTCCCTTTTCTTTTTTCTATTTTGCCAGATGCATAAGTATGCCTTTATATAGAAAATTTATAGCTCAAATTAGTTCCCACAAATATAAAAGGTGGTAAAATTTTAAAATATTTTTCAAATGAAAACTGTTTTTAATGCTGAAACTACAATAGATTTACACTCATTCATATCAAACATTGTAATATAATGAAGCATTTAAATTTTTTTGAATAATGTGTCCAATTTTTGCTATATATTAGTATTGGTTAGACTTTATTCTTGTTTCAAATATTAAGATAAAATAAAGACATGAATGATTTTTCAATTAAAAGCAGTCAAAAAGTTCTATGTCCATTGAAGAAAAGATAAAACTGTTTAAAATGTCATTAAAATAGAAATTACAAAGTATGACATATGAAAATTTAGATTTCCATTTGACAACAGATGGAACTGAAAAAAAAATTTTTTTCAATTATTTCCAAATAATAATATAATTACATGATACTTTTATTTCCATAAAGTTCTATTAAATTGTAACACACTATTTTTCAGATAATATATCAGGATCCGAGAAGAAAATTTTTACAATTAATTTGTATGGCTGCTTTAAAGTGATTAGATATGTTAAATCTGAATCTTTACCAGAAGGGGCAGGGAGAAAAGATCTTTTTCTTTCCTTCACACAGCAAAATCAGGAAATTTAATGCTTAGATTAATAAAGTGCTTTTAGGTATATATTAAACAATATTCATCCTAATCTCTATTTCAATAAACTAGTCTATTTATTTATACTGCCACATAAAAAGCACTAAGAATGGCTCACCAATAGAAGAGAACCACTTAAAAAAAAAATCAATATAAATATATATATATTTCATGATCACAACAAAAAATAAACTATACATAATTAAGATAATTCTTTGGACTATTTTGAAAGCAATTAACTTTTTGGCATAGGAGGATCTTTTTTTTTAGATCTAAAAAACAAGCTGACTAAAGCAAAACATAAAAAAAATATATATAAACACTATTTACATTTAAAGCTAAAGCACATATTGCAAGACTGACACAGTTTAAGTTAAAACAATTGGCACTCTAAACTGACTTGCACCATTTAACAAAAATCAAAAACCATCAAGTCCTGTTTTCTCAACATCTTATGATTAAGTGACATTCAATAATTAGAAAAAAGTATTTTCATATGGGTCATGCTTGTAAAGAGGGTTCAAATCATTTGAACTTTTAAAACCCATCAAAAGAAATTATTTTTTACTACAATGCAGTCATTAAAAGATTTTTTTTTTTTTTAACAAACCCATTTCCTAGTACATTTAATAAACATTCTATGGCACTTATATAAACAATAACAAAATTTTTATATCAGCAATATTTGTTGCTCATATCACTTTAAGGTCATGCCGGTCACTTAAATGTTTCTGTTAACAGTAAATGCCTGTAATATACTGAGCTGCTTAACTTTATTTAAATAAAATATGGACGCATGGCAAATTTAAGATTTTTTTAAAAAACAAATATTTGAAGAGCTTAGTAGAAGAAGAAGTTATATGTAAAAAAAATTAAATTTCGAGAAAATAAACTTTTTGTGGCCCATTTTAAGGTGACAGTTTACTTTTTCACTTTTGTTTATTTTTAAAAATAGGGTTCAAATGGTGAACTCACTGCATTTCAATGTTTAAAAAAAAAAGAAATGTACATTAAAAAAAAAAAAAAAAAAAATAACTGCATATTTTATTAAGTTTTTTAAAAAGTAAAAAAAAAAAAAAAAAAAAAAAATGAATTTTTAAAAATTTCTACTACTTTTAAAAATATTAATATTTTGACCAATTTTTAAAAAGAGATTTTCCAATGTATATTAAACAAGACTGGATATGAATTTTTAGATATATCTAATACTACATTTAATATAATTTTTTTTACTGTACATATAATGTAAAATGATGAAATTAACACATCTTCATAATATTTTTATTTTATGAAAAATAAAAAAACCTGAAGGCTCATTCCATACACAGATTTATTACATAACACAGAACATGTACAAAAAATTTTAAATCTCTATCTCAAATACAAAAAAAAGCCTTAGCATTTTGAAAACAGGAAAATGAAGAAAATAGAAACATGGAAAAAAAGCTGTTTAAAGTTTTCATTTGTGTAGGGAATTGCACTGGTTGTATTAACAAAATTTACAATACCTGGCAATGGGTAAAAACTGTATGGGTAAAAACGAGGTGTCAAAATATTCACAATTAAATAAGCTTTCATTTAATGTATATATATATATAGATATTTATTTATTTTTAAAAAATTGACGTTTTGACCAATTTTGAGATAAACTGCCCCTTAATGATTTATTTTCTTCTTGGCAACATACGCTTGAAATGTTAACAGGTGGTACAAAATTGTCAGAAACATTTATTTTTCAAATATTAAAAATCATTAATGTTGTTTTAATTATTAAATTTAGAAAACGTTAAGAATTACAAAATAACATGTATCTTCAAAACTCATTAGAATCTTTGTATTTTAGCTTTACCTTAGAATAACACTTTCATTCATCCAATAAAACAATTTTGGAGAAAGTGTCACATAACATTTTCTTCTACCAAGCTTTAGTTATTTGAAACAAATAGTTTCTTTTTAATTACAAAATAACAATAATAAATAATGCTACCAAAGCATCATCAAGTGTATGATCTTTAACTGAACACAAAACCAGCTTAAACAGAAACGTCTGACATACACACACATATAAGACATATTTTAATCATTCTTAAATGTTTAAAGCATGTTTAAACACAATTAAGCTCGTAATAAATTAAAACTCCCTGACCGATAAAATCCTTTGGGAAACTTGCAGTTAAGAAGATGACATATAATACAAACTCATTACATAAAAATGGGTGGTCACAGTGTGTTCATGCTGAGACAGAATCAACATGTTTCATTCAGCTGATGTTAATTTTTTTTTTTTTTAATTCCTTGCATGTCTCTGTGCTGGGCACATTTTCTGTACCTGAAACGCTAAATAAATAAAATATTAGATACAAAGAGTCTCTGTTTAAAAAATAAATGCATCGTTAGTGTCCTCTACTAATGAAGTGATGGAACATTATACAATTAATATATTACAATGAACCACTAGACCACCGATGGTAAAACATCACAGAAAAATACAAGAGAGAAAACCTCAGCAAGTCTGCCCGACTACTCAACTCAACTCTATTGTGTTAAAATAACTTTCCTAATGCAATATATTAAAAATATCTAACTAAAGCTGTACAATGCATAGTATATACACAAATACATACATTAATCAAAATAATCTATTCAGTCACTTTATGACAAAAAGAAGGGATCGGTAGGAAGACTAACTCATGAAAATACTCTCAAAATAACAAGGTAGAACTTCAGAGAGAGGGGGAAGGGCATTTTTTTTTTCTTCTCTTTAAAAGATACAGAATATAGAAATATATATGTATGTACATATATTTAGTTTCTCTTTTTGTCCAAGCAAAGTGCACTGCTTTTAAGCAAAAATTGGAAAAAAAAATCAAACATGAACAACACCGGGCTTTATATAATATATGAATTTAGATAATAGTTCTTTTTTAAAATGACAACTACATAAATCTATAATCATAATAACTGTATATACAGTGATAGAAAACTCAACAAAAAATATACAGACTAGTTAGAGGAAACTAGAATAAAGGGCAGGAGCCTGGAAGCACCCGCTCCACTCAAACAAATAACAACAATCGTTTGATGCAAAATTTTTTTTTCAACTCTGGAAAGGAAGTATATGTATGGCACACAATTTGAATGAAAAAATGCAACGAATAAAATTCTAAAAAGTTTTAAAGAGGGCTGAAAAAGCCAGAAGAGATAAAAAGGATAAGGCTACAAAAAAGATAAGAGCCCAGAATTTATTTTAGATGCTAAAATTTAAAATATCAGAAGAAAGTATGTTTAATTTGCTTAAAAAATTTTGTATCATAAAAATCTCTATCTAAGTTGAATATAATTAAAGTGTTTATTATAAATGGAAAGAGCTTTTAGAATAATTGGTAGTAATGTGTAATACATAAGCTACAAGTGCTTAAAACTGGATAAATTTCTTGAAGAAAGAAATATATTTTTATTTAAAAGAAGAAGTTCCTGAGCTTATTGAAACTTGTATCTTTATATACCTGGAACTGAACGAGAGCACAGAAGGTTCTTAGCACCACAATGTTTCTGTTACTGCAAGTCAAATTTCAGATCTAAACACTATGCTGCTGTATTTTGTTTTTTTCCTTTATAATCTTTGGCATCTTTATTAGGTTAAACGTTTCATTAGAATTTGCCCATACAAAAGATTCTCCAAATAACATAGTTGTGCAAAAGTTTGTGGATAACATTATTGCTTTAAAATCACATATTGCTCATCAACACATGAAAGGCGTAGAGTTCATTCTACTACAAGAAAGGAAGAAGTGTGTGCTCTACATCCCATACAAAAATGAAATTAGGATTCATCCGTTTCAGAAAAATAGATGGATTCAACTTTGTTAATAGAAAAAGGATTCTTTGGGTTATTGAGAAAAAAGCTACAGCTAAGGAGAAAGAGGGCTAAATATATAAAGATGCCCGTCAGAAGTGTAGTAATCAACAAGTATTCCTAAGAGTCTAGGAATTAATTTTACTTCACCTGCCAAAGAGGCAAAAAATTTAAAAGGCTTAACGTTAACACTACTTTCATGAATATCTTCTACTTGAAAAATGTAATAGATTCAACAATGTCAAAAGAGACTGAATCAAGAGCACTTACAATAGTACTTTTTCTTCATAAAATGCTCAGAGGTGCCAAAACTGATCACCAACACAATTTTTAAAATGTTTCCAATGGCAGAAGTAACAAGTGAAGGAAAAGCAACAGGCACCTAAATTTCAACAAAGCTTTTTGCGATTTTTTTCTGGCACCCCTAAGAGTTAGTCTAATCTAAAATCCTACTATTTGGTTGTTGTTGTTTTTTCTCGTAAATGGCGCATATTTGTCAGGAGCAAAAAATGTTAAAAATAAATGTCACCTTACTACCAGCTTCTAATTCCGCTAGCTGTTCTACCTTCCTATATATAATTTTTCCTACATTTCTAAATATTTGATTAATAAATTTTAGAAAGGCAAAAGGCAAGTTTAAGATGCCTTTCAGTATTTGACTTTAAAAAGTGAGAAAAATTTATAGATTCTACAGAAATTGTCTAATATCACTAGCACGCCCAATCATACAAGTCAAAAAGAAAATAGCATGAATTCAAAGAAATTTAAATTATTTGTTTGTTAAAATTAAAAACACATATATATATACCTATATACAATATTTTTCCCATGCATCTCATAAGCAAAGAACCCGCCATACAATTAATATATCTTCCAAGAATGAAAACTGAATGCAACAACCCTCCCTTAACTTAACAGCACAGTTGTAAAACATACAGTCTTTCATGGCTATGCTCTTTTTGACTGAGACTGGGTGTACTGGAATCTACGGCAAAAGTTCTTAAAATGCAAAAAATCTTGAAAAGCTACTGAGGCCCCAGGAAGTTACCATAGTGAAATCTCAATGGGCGGAAGTTAATTGTCTTAGAAATCTCTCAGCTATAAGCAATGAAATGGAAGAGAATTTAAGAGCACAGTACCCAGCGGGTACTTCATAAATAAGGCATCAAATCCAGTCTTGATGCTCCATTTTAGTGTGGGTTCTTGCATTTCTATCTCTGATTGTCTCTGGCACAGTCCAAAAAAAAGTCTCCAGATCCCGCTTTGTACTCTTTTTTTTTTTTATGTTTTCTGCAAGCTTGGCAACAGTTTGTCAAACACCAGACAGGAGCTGCATCTAGAGGTATCTTCAAAATGTTCCTTTTCAAAAAATCACAATCACATAAAAACCATAAATTGTGGGCAAACCAGCTTAAAAGGAATTTAAGCAACAATATTCCTCTGTATTGTACACTTCAGACCTAGATTCGAAAATATACAAAATCTTTTCCAACTTAGGATGGCTGGGATTTGGTGGGGGTGACAGAGGCACTGCTACCCGCTGTCTGGCTACTGGCATCAACACCATCACTGTTGTGAACGACCGTGAAATAACGTTCTACAAAAACAAATACAAGAACAAATGAGAAACTCACATAAAAAGGAAACAAGTGATATGTATAGCAACAGATTCAAATTAAAAAAAAAAACTTAAAAAATTAACATCTTGATTAAAATGAAAATAATAAAACAAGCTCATTTTGTCTCATAAAAACTTTTCTTTTGTCATTTAATTCTGGGGAAAATTTACCGATTATTCTGATACAGAAATTATGTCTATATACAGTGTGTACTATGTACTGACCGACCATTATTTTCGCAACCGTTGGTCCTAGATGTATACTTCTAATTACAAAAATGGTCAAATTTAGGTGCAGGGTTAAGATAAAAAAAAGTTTGAAGCGAAAAAAACAATTTAGTGAAGAATTACAGAAACTAAATTTTTATACGGTCCCCCGGTCCTATAAATTATATTTAGTAAAATTTCCCTATACGCTGGCAAGTAAGGCAAAAAAAAGTCTTTGTTATTCTACGATTAAAATTGACCGAGTAATAGCTGTTTAAAGTTGGAGTGTATTTTTTGCTGCATATTAGGGGTCATTCACAAATTTAGTAGAAATATAATTTCGTCAGATATATTAAAGAAATGGTTGAGAGTAAAATTAGCATTGCAATATAAATTTGAAATCTTTAATCATTCTGACATATTACTGCAAAAGGTACAATTTGTACTGAACATCATAAGAGGATAAAAATAACAGATTTTTTGTTAAATAAAAAGATGAAAAACAACAACCTCAATTCTTTACAAATTGATACATATTTTAAAAGGCTGCTAGTCTCAAATTTCGGGTTGTGGCATTTTTTTTACCTTTTGAAAATTGATTGTTATGTATTTTTTAGCACTGAATCCCAAAATGACCTTCATTTTAAACCATCACTTCAGAAATTTTCTCAAATCGCAAATTTCAAAGTTAAAAGTTAAAATTGATCCCCCCCTCCCCTCCCAACCTCATCGGACCTCCAAGCTGTTTAGCTGTAAGAAACCCAGTATAAGCCAAAAAATCTAATAAGTTATTGAATTAAATAAAATTAAACTGAATAAAAAAGTCTACATTTATTTTATACTATCAGATTTTTTGCTATTTTTTAACCTTGAAATTTATGATTTGCGAAAAATCTTGACATATGGTTAAAAGTGAAGGTAATTTTTTGATTCAGCGTTAAAAAATACATGAAATGTAATTATAAAAGTTTAAAAACACAACCACCACAGGTTTATACTATCTAATCTAAAACTCTTTCTTAAACTTCTTGACGGAATCTATCAGATTTTTTTTGTGTTACCTCTAATATAAGTGTATGTATAAGATGGTAAGAGTCGAAAATCATAATATTGCATTGTCATCGGATTTAAGTCAGTATGTGAAAATTTAACTTCGATCGGACATTTGAAAGTAAGGTAAAGTTCGAGTACAAATTTTAAACTGGAAAGACGATCATTTGCAAGTTAAATAAAACATTATGAAAATAACATAATTTTGGTTAAAAGAAATCATAGCCTCAAATCCTTACAAAATAAAACATATGTTAAAATACAATTATTTTACCTAATCTGAAACTTAACTAATAAAAGTTATTTCAAAAATATATATTCTAAAAACACACTCAAAATATATATTAAACATTTAATTGCTAAAAAGGACGTCAAATGTTACTAAAATACATTAAAAGATCTTAATAATTTGACATGTTTCGATTGAATTTACTCAATCATCATCAGAAAAACAAACACCAAGATGGAAAATGACAAACTATTACAAATGAAATTTAAAAATAAATAAATAAAAATCATGCACGTAATATTTTAACATGTTTCACGTTGCCCTATTTTATTTTCAAATTATCCAACAATTCAATCCAAATATTTGGGATTTGAAATGACAAGGAATCCTTGCAGACCATTGAGTTTCTGACGTAAATTTCAATAGATTCTCTAATAAAAAGTTGCAAATAAAAATCTGACCTATAAATTAATCTACTTTCATTAAACAAAATATTTATGTTTTCTATTTTATTTAGCCTAGATAATGCGGCTTTACCTCTATTAAATTTTATGTCTGCAATGTGCTTTTTACATCTCACTTTGAATTTTCTCTGAGTCATGCCAATGTAATAATTTCTATAACCACCTTCTTTAAGAAAAGGAATGATATAAACACCGGAAAGATCAAATTTATCAATAGGGTCAATTCTAGTGGTTAAAATTGATTTTAATTTGGGAGGGGTCTAGCAATTAAATTTAAATCAAACTTTTTTAGTTAAGTTTTAGCGGATTCGAAGAAATTTGGATAATAATTTACAACCACCCTTTTCATGTTATTTTCTCTGTCGGTTTTATTCTCAAAAACTGCATCGTTCATTTTGTTAATAAACTTTTTAATTAATTTATTAACTATTTTAACTTGATATCCATTGTTAATAGCTATTGTTTTAATTTTATCTAATTCATCATTTAAATTTTCGGGGGAACAAATTCTAAAAGCTCTGTTAATAAGGAATCTAAAGGTAGATAATTTATAAGAATATGTAGTGCAGGCATCAAAAGGTATAACATTTAAGTTAGTTATTGGCTTACGATATATTGAACGAATTAGTTTATTATTTTCTCTTTTTAATTCAACATCTAAAAAAGGTAATTTTTTATCAGTTTCAAGTTCAAAAGTAAATTTAACCTTATTATCTAAATCATTTAACTGTTGAATAAAAACTAACAATTTATCAACTTCCCCCTGCCAAACAATAAAAATATCATCTACATAACGTAGCCATACTAAAGGTAATAATTTAAAAGTACTGAAAATTTTTGATTCAAGGGGGCGTAATTTGAATTCTGCTAGGAGGCCTGAAATTGGAGATCCCATTGGGGCACCGTCTGATTTTTGATAAATTATATTGTTAAAAATAAAATAATTATTATTAATTATTAGGTTTAGGCCACATTTTAAAGTGTTTTTCATTGGTATGTCAAAATCTTCTCTATTGTCAATGAACTGTTCGATGGTCTGAGCTACTTCTGAAGTATCTATGGATGGATATAATGACACAATGTCTAAGCTTGCTAAAATGCAATCATCTGCAATGTCGATTTTCTCTAATCTTCCGATGAAGTCAATACTGGAATCAACCGTGAAAGAGAAAATCGACATTGCAGATGATTGCATTTTAGCAAGCTTAGACATTGTGTCATTATATCCATCCATAGATACTTCAGAAGTAGCTCAGACCATCGAACAGTTCATTGACAATAGAGAAGATTTTGACATACCAATGAAAAACACTTTAAAAAGTGGCCTAAACCTAATAATTAATAATAATTATTTTATTTTTAACAATATAATTTATCAAAAATCAGACGGTGCCCCAATGGGATCTCCAATTTCAGGCCTCCTAGCAGAATTCAAATTACGCCCCCTTGAATCAAAAATTTTCAGTACTTTTAAATTATTACCTTTAGTACGGCTACGTTATGTAGATGATATTTTTATTGTTTGGCAGGGGGAAGTTGATAAATTGTTAGTTTTTATTCAACAGTTAAATGATTTAGATAATAAGGTTAAATTTACTTTTGAACTTGAAACTGATAAAAAATTACCTTTTTTAGATGTTGAATTAAAAAGAGAAAATAATAAACTAATTCGTTCAATATATCGTAAGCCAATAACTAACTTAAATGTTATACCTTTTGATGCCTGCACTACATATTCTTATAAATTATCTACCTTTAGATTCCTTATTAACAGAGCTTTTAGAATTTGTTCCCCCGAAAATTTAAATGATGAATTAGATAAAATTAAAACAATAGCTATTAACAATGGATATCAAGTTAAAATAGTTAATAAATTAATTAAAAAGTTTATTAACAAAATGAACGATGCAGTTTTTGAGAATAAAACCGACAGAGAAAATAACATGAAAAGGGTGGTTGTAAATTATTATCCAAATTTCTTCGAATCCGCTAAAACTTAACTAAAAAAGTTTGATTTAAATTTAATTGCTAGACCCCTCCCAAATTAAAATCAATTTTAACCACTAGAATTGACCCTATTGATAAATTTGATCTTTCCGGTGTTTATATCATTCCTTTTCTTAAAGAAGGTGGTTATAGAAATTATTACATTGGCATGACTCAGAGAAAATTCAAAGTGAGATGTAAAAAACACATTGTAGACATAAAATTTAATAGAGGTAAAGCCGCATTATTTAGGTTAAATAAAATAGAAAACAAATATTTTGTTTAATGGAAGTAGATTAATTTATAGGTCAGATTTTTATTTGCAACTTTTTATTAGAGAATCTATTGAAATGTACGTCAGAAACTCAATGGTCTGCAAGGATTCCTTGTCATTTCAAATCCCAAATATTTGGATTGAATTGTTGGATAATTTGAAAATAAAATAGGGCAACATGAAACATGTTAAAATATTATGCGTGTGATTTTTATTTATTTATTTTTAAATTTCATTTGTAATAGTTTATTGTCATTTTCCATCTTGGTGTTTATTTGTTTTTCTGATGATGATTGAGTAAATTCAATCTAAACATATCAAATTATTAAGATCTTTTAATGTATTTTATTAACATTTGACACCCTTTTAGCAATTAAATGTTTAATATATATTTTAAGTGTGTTTTTAGAATATATATTTTTGAAATAATTTTAATGGTCGTATAAGAAAACTTCTGTTTATAATTTAATAATAAAAGTTAATCGTAATATTTGTACAATTTCTTTCAAAGATACCTTCAAATAAGTTTAAGTACTTTATACACGACTCCTGAAAGTATGGTCAAAATCATCTGTTTTGATATGCAAAAAAATGGTATATGTCATGCATTTCAAAGTTTCGTAACTCGGTCAATTTTAATGTTAGACGAAAGGGACTTTTTTTGTCTTACTCGTTAGTGTCACAGTAAAATTTTAGTAAATATCACTTATAGAACTGGGGGACCGTATAAAAATTTTAATTTCGTAATTTTTTAATAAATGTTTTTCTTGACCCAAATCGCTTTAAAAATAATTCTTTACCTTATTTAAACTATTTTTGCAATTGGAAGTATGCACCTAGGACGAACGGTTGCGAAAATAAAGGTTGGTCAGGTTATACGTGGACACACTGTATATAAATTCTGACACTGACAATCACTGACATAGAATTCATCATATACAAATGAGAAAAAATAAAAATCATAAAAAATAAATGATGAAACTCAAATCGGTGATCCTTAAGATCTAAAACAGTAGCTGAGGTTTCATGCATTTAAAATGGAAACAATAAGGCTGAATTTAATGACTTGACCTGACAAGGATTTAGACAATGGAAAAACACAAATAACTGTAGATTTGAATTATAATGCCTTGAATTGATTATTGAATGAATTATAAATGAATTCTAATAAACTAAACATGTGATGGAAAAATAAAGATGACAAGATTAAAAAGAACGAACATATTTATTAAAAACAAAGAAACAAGATAAAATTAACTTTTAAATAAGACAAAGAATATTGCTGGAAAAATAGAATTCTCATGCAAGAAATGAACTGCATTAATAAGTTTACATTAATTCAAAATATCACTAACTATTCTATTTCACTTAAATGATATAGATATAGCTTAATTTAAACATACGTGTATTGGAACTCATTTCAGAGAATAGTGATACTGGAAAACATAACTCTTAAGTTATCATGAAGCCTCACCAAAACATATTAACAAGGATAAACTTCACACAAACTATTTTTGTAAATTTAAATATCAACACGCCATTTAAATATCCTGATGCTCCGCTTTGCAAACTATTTCACTATTATTGAAAAACTCAGAAGAAAAAGGTATTTCGCAAAAGCGTAACTTCACATGAAAAATGTTAGTATCCAGTACTTTTCATTCTAAAGGACAGTATGTTAAACATTTCAATACTTGATTGAAACGAAGCACCAAAACATAGACTGTTTGTCGAAAAGTTAATTTCAAACCGCGTCATTCAAAAACAATTATTCCTTTCATCCAGGATAAATAGAACTTAAACTCATCCATGGAACAAACAAACATCGCTAGTTACAACTTGATTAAAGTACAATCCTCCGTTACTGTATTTTATGTTGATAATAAAACAAAAAACATTTAATTGTAAAACACTGCTATCAAGAATAAAACATATACTAATGCTTTAAAAAAAAAATGCATAAAACTAGATTAAAATGTCACGAAATAACAGGACTCCAGAACGTTTTAAAAGCATGACTGTAAAAATATCATTCATCGAAGAATAATTACAAACATGAAAATAACAATGGCAATGAAGCAAGTCAAATCAATGCAATCCAAACTAACAAACCGAAGTATTTATTCCTCCCTGCTTCGCAAAAACGTGTTTCTACGCATGACTGTTAACATTCACTACCGGCCTCTCGAACTCTCCCTGGAAGTACGTGGCTGCGACAATGTATGTAAATGAATTGTGATCATCTGAAACAGCCAACGCCATCTATCAGCAATCAGAAATAATAACTTAGCCAACAGGAATTTAATTAATAACGTCAAAAGAATTGAATGGTGTTTGAAATGGATTGCAGATAAATAAATGGTAAGCTTTTAATAAAAATATAATGAAGTTAATAATTGAAATATAATTCTTCAAATATTTATAATATAACGTTTATGTACAGTGATGAGGGATGGGTACATATATCTAACAGAAATTATCATAGATTCCACAACACGTACAATTTCATTCTTGCACGAGCTATAATAAGTAAAAAATATGCAAGATTTAGGCTGCTGTACATTTAAAAAAACATAAAATATTTAGTTTCTGAGAAAGAAGGTCTCATACGACGACCGGTAAAATATAATCCACCTGTTCTAGGTGTTTTTAAATGTATGAAATAATTATTGGTGTGAAATGTCAATGTATAAATTTGCGTATTATGCATGTTGTCCAAAATAAATGTGATGTGAAGTTGCCAGTAAATCCTTAGTGCATTAAAATTCTTGCATTACAAGAAAAAAGGCACCCAGCTTGCGACCCAAAAACAAAATTGCTCTCTGCAAAAGAAAATGTTCCGGGTTGGTGGATATGTGCATCCCATGGTTTGTGTAGAAAATTAATCGATCTTTGCTAATTTAATTTTTCTTTCTGTGTTTGGAAACCATTGAGCGCTGTTCCTGATACTATTTGAACATACTACCGAAAAGGTTAGTGTAGATATCTCGTGATAAAAGATAACTTACACACAAGCAGATAGCACCGTGGAGTTTGGCTGGGTGTGTGCCGTAGCTGAAGTAAAACAAGTTCTATTGAAAAGCAATTTAGATGGTGATCCATGAAAAGAAAAAACATGCAAAAGTTTCTGGTTGTTTCAAGACTAACGTTTATTATAAACAGCAGGTAATGGAGTTACAAAGTCCATCATTACATAGACATGATATCAGCTGACATTCATAAAAGACTGTTTAATATTTCAAACTTAACAATGAAGATAAAACTGCACTAAAAATATAATTCATAATAGTATAACATATTTTAAAATAACATAAAACTGGTATTAAATGCACTCCAAATCATAATAAACCATAAACTAAAGATTTCCCTGAACGCAAAAAGTTCATGATTTCTTGATATCTTTCCATGAAAGGAGAATAGTAAGTGCATTTTATCTCACAGATGACAAGGTATTTAAACTTTCTATCAGTGCATGCAGAGCAACACCCTCAACTAGAACCAATCAACAAAACAACAACCATAATCGCTTTGCTTTATGCAAATCTAGTAAATGATGAATCTATTACGAAAGTTTCGTGTTGACATCTAATAGAATTAAGATTGTTAGTTTTTTTAAATGATCAGTGTTGCGTGAACGGAAAAGTAAAATGGCTTATCAAAGTTATAGTATAATAAATAAGATGAAAATGAATTATAAACAGACTTTTAACGTTAAATAAAGATTTCAAATGGTAAGTAACTATAATAATTAAATTTTTAACAGTAAATAAAGATGTTTCAATAAAGTTATTGAACTATAACTAAAGTAAATAAAGTGCATGTACGAACAATGTTTCAAACTGAAAGTAAAATAACTATGGAATTTTAAAAGGTGACGACTAAAATGTGCGATATGTGAATTATATACGCACTTTGATAAGAAAGTAGTGTTCCCATTTGATGTTTTTCAAAGGGCGTTGTACCCTGCCCTTTTCGTTTAAACTGCTGATGCGGCCTGCCCCATTTTCTAATAGCTTCTTTGTCTTTTTTTTTTTTTCAAAATATTTGGCCTTTTCCTCTCCTCCGCTCCCTTCCCAACTTTTGAAAACAGAAGTTCTACTGCTCTGATTGACTCGCGTGTTGTAAGTTCTAAATTAATGTACAAAAAACATGCAGCAACTGCATATTGTATAGTGTTTTCAAATCATAATGCATTTTTCATTTCAAAATTCATTTCACATGTTTCCATACGTGGAATATTCAAAAAGTGGAGTTATTTTATGGTATTCTTAAAAATACAGCACAATTTCAGTTTACCTTCATAATATATGCCAGTGAATCCAGGGTGTGCCCCCCCCCCCTCCTTGAAATGCTCTCAATCAATTTAGGACTTAATACTAATTAAAGGTTTAGAGTTGAAATTCTCACTTCTCAAAACTGACAAATGATAATCTAATGAGAGTGTCCTTTCACTCAACAAAATAGTGTGCCTTTACTCGATATAAGTGCCCTTTTACCGGACAAAAATGCACTTTTCAGAAAACCCAATCTGCCCTTTTTAAAAGAAATGTGAACACTATAAGAAAGAATGCAAAGAATTGTAGATGTGAGAAAAAGGAAAAGATAATCTAGGTTTTATTTTTTGTTTGTCACTGTTCTGTGTTCCGCTGGGATATGGAATGCAGTATTTAAGAGTTCTGGTGAATTCCGACTAATATTTAAATATTGACTAAAAACAAAGAAGTACTGGAGCTGATCTTTGGTGCAAATTAAGCACTGGTTGCAAGTGACAAATCAGCGAAAATGATCTCACATTGGCACTAATAAATGAAAATGCCCCTTTTCTTTTAAATGAGATCTAAATTTTTCTAGAGGATGTAGATCTTTTATTCGGAATTCAAAAGCATTCATTCGGGTACATAAAAAAACATTTTTTAATGTTTCAAAAAGTGAAAAAAAAAAATGTACATAACACGAAATTTAAATTGTTATTCATAAAACAAATATTTTTTTATTTGAATGGGATGTTATCAGGCCTATCCTCAGTGCCATTTTCCACATTTTTTAAAAATGAAAATGATTCTTTGATACTTTTCTGTTAGCTGGGTGCAGGTGATAAAGTACCAAATACTGTTCCCATTGCCATCATTTACATTGTATTAACTTCCTTTTAAATATAAAACCATTCACTCATTTCATTTAAAATACATATATTACACACATTTAAAATACAAGCTTTTAACTCATTTCAATTAAATTAGAGAAAAAGATAAGAAAAAGAAATAATGCCATAAAGCAAAGCATTTTATTTCGCCATCAAAGCATTGTTTCTTATTTACACACACGAAAAATAAAAGGCATTACATGTAAGAAAAAAATGCCATTGGCAAGGTTTGCAACTAGCTAACATAAAAGTATTGATTTTTTATACGCATTCAGCAACAACCATAAATGATTTCAGCAACAATGCAATATGTTTAACAGAAAATTTCTCTTGGTCACAAAACTGTTGGTAATTTTGAATAAATGCTGAATTATGACAGTTGGTGAGGATCCAGATTACAAAAGAGTAATAATCAAATTTTAAAAAATAGCATAAAACATGGGGTTGTTTCTTCTAACAAAACTTTTGCATTTAAGGAGCTATTTATTAGTGCACCATACTGGCCTCAGAACAAACTGTCTTAAGACTCCAGAAGCCCGGTACAAAGTTCAACTTACATTACATCTCTCATAGGGTAAAAAACTTATGTAATCAGTTCATCTGTAATCATGTTTCTTATATACAGCTCCCTCAAATCCGCATGCCTTGAAACCAGAGGTTGTGTAAATTTTAGAATTTTGTGGATTTCTGGTCACTGTTTACATTTTTTAAACAGTAATTTGAATGTGGTTAAGCACTGAAAATTATAATGGATGCTTGCAATAAAGCAAATTATTAAAATAATTATTAAAATATTAAAATAATTATGTAAAATAATAAAAATTTAGAAGCAGAATCAAGCTTCTTTATGATCTCTACTTTTTTGTGTTATTATTAAAGTAACGTGTTTTCTTTTCCTGTCTTTTTTCACAAATGTTGGAATTAGACCATAATCTTAAAATGACGAAACTTTATGTCATGTTTATCCAGATTTAATAAACAAAAAAATTTGATTGATAAAAAAATGTCTTGGACAAAAGATTGTGATTGCCATTGAAATTAGCGGCATCTTGATTTTTTTTTCGGAAATAAATTTATATTTTCTTCATACAAAAGCTTGAGTTCAGTCATATTAACCAGAATTAATATTAAAATGCATATGTAATATTGACAAAATAAAAAACTGAAACACTGTGAAATGAAGGCAAGAAAAATAAACAATTCAGTCACACTAGCGAATATTGCGCAGGACCTACAATAAAGTGAATTTTTGTTATAGATATGCTAATTTACATCGAAATCAAAAGTATAGTAATTTTATTTAGTAATTAATCAGCGATAATGACCAAAAAGCATGATAAACAAAAAAGTTCAAAAAGTTAAGAGAGCCATCTTGAATTTTGTCCCTGCAACTTGTTCCTGTAAATTTCACTATTTGCATCTGAAAAAATATGCAGATTTTAGGATCGCAGATTTAAGGGAATCTACTGTACTACCAATACTATTGGCGAGAACTCTGATTATGGAAAATTATGGTAAAGAACTGTTCAAACCTATAAAAAAAAATTTCCAAGCATACTAGTAATAACATACGTAATATAAAGACAAAATAATATTAAAATAAAAGACAGGTTTAACCACTTTCAGTTTTCAAGTAACAATTTTAAAAGTATTATTTTGGATAAATTAAGAGCTTAATATATAGGATAGGATACCAAGTGATAATCCAATGATGGGACTTGCCTTCAATCTCTCCTTCAGCCTCAATGATGTGTGGTCCGTCAGGATCTGTGTTGGTGTTGGGCATGAGGCCAGCCATCATGTTGTAGTCTAAGTTCTCGTCTAGTGTGATGAAGGGCCCATTCCAACGAGGTACGGGGGTAGTGCGAGGTGTCGAACGGGGTGTGGTGGCAGGAGACGTAAACATACTGAGGTTAGTTGGACTGATCATGCCACTCATGGCATTGACAGGACTTATATTAGTGTAGGAAAAAAGCTGGAAACAGAGAAACAGCAACACTACAGTAAACATCATCATTCATAAATATTGTGCCACATTAATCAACATTATGAAATAATTACATTGTTTAAATTTACCTTCATTTGCCAGCTTACTTTAATATGTCTATCTATACCAATAATTTTTAACTTATATTATTAATTTTCATTATCAAGTTAATCCTATATTTATGTCAATCAAATCTATTTGAAATGCACCCTATGAAAGCATTTACAATACTTAATGGAAGCTTAACTGAGACTTGCTTAACTTGTGTAAGGAAAATAAAATTTTAACAGTTCATTTGAGTATAATAATAATACTTTTATAAATAATTTAATAATACTTTTATATGTCAAGTACAACTTAAAGAAGTTGAACTAACAAAGCTAGTTTTGGGCCACTTCAGAGTAAAAATAAGTCTTACAATTGTGTTTATATTGAGTTTTTTTTTTTTTTTTTTTTTTTTTTTTTTTTTTTAAATGATGATAAGCATAAAAAAGATTCACATAAATATAGGACAAAAAGATTTTTGGCAAATTTTATCCTTTTCTGAAACATCTTTCATAACACTTTTTTCTCCTTTTCATTTTTTTTTTTTCATTCCTTCAAACTTACATATTAATCTTTTGTGGTTTAGACTATCAAATGAACAAAATATAAATTAAAAGCATCTTTTTAGTTTCCGAGCACAAACAGTATAAGGGAAATATTGTAATCATGATAAAAACAATTATAGATATATTTTGTCATATTTTTATATTTTGAGATTCCCAGAATTTCATAATTTATAAACTTATTCCATATGTATATGTATAAATATACAGATATATTAGAAATGCCCTATGTGTTTAGTATAAAGAGCCTTTTTTTTTTTTTTTTTTTGTGATGTTGGTTGTTTAAATAAATTATTCAATTAGATACTTTTATTGCTTGCTCACAGTCATCTTATGTTGATATAATAACAGATATTCCACCAGAATGTGATTTAATTTAGCAAAACTTCTTTTTAAACAAAATAAAAGTAATTACACGAGTCTTACTGGGCTGATAAAGACACATGGAAATTTAACTATTGCATTTTATTGAGGAAAAAGGCAAACTATATGCATTTAAAACAACTTAAAACTCCCCTCAGCATGGCTAGAATTTATTTTAGAATTTAATTTTTTAGAACACATAGTTTAAAGAAAGTATTGTAATCATAATGTATGTGAGTGAACACAATATTGTCTGAACAGTTGTTTGACTTAGTTGTCAGTTAGCATGTGTGTTATAGTCCGCTTTCGCAAGAAAGGTACACCCTTATGGAAACTGGTTTTCAACTATTTATGAAACATTTTGCGGCCAGAATTATCTGATGAGTACCGTTTTGATAGAGAAAGTTACAAAGGAAATGTATAATAAAACTTGAACGTAGATAGATATACATGGACACACACATAAATAGCCATGACAATTTTTGCCAAATGTAGCAATAATTGGCAAATATTGCCAAATTTAACACAATATTTCTAAATCCAAGACACTAATTCAAGAATTTGGCAAAATTCCTATATAATCACAGTTATAAGCACCTTTTGTCTACCCATGGATTAGCTTGTTAACTGGGGATTCTTCAATAATCAAGTCCACAAACAATTGGCATATGCTAACAAGCTTCATTTGGTACAAAATTAATTAAAATATTGTGACTATTGTTGTAATTCTCATCTCATACATTTAAAACGAATTATTTCCTAATTGCATAAGTTTGATGTCAACTTTGTTGAAGATCCAATCACAGAAGATTAGCTCTATAATAATTGAAGTATTTTAGTAGACTTCATATCTATAGGATGGCTGTTAAATACTTTTAAATATAATGAATCATTATACTATACAAATATTAAATGACAAATATGCAACATATTGTGCAGCATAAATGAATGTTTAGATAGATAACTTTTATTTGAAATGGTTGCCTTTTTATTAATTACAGATGACAAACTTTTCCATCATTACCAAATGACAGATCCTTCTAAAGAGGTCTTACACAGAAGAGCTTTGAAACATCCAAACTCTTCTAAATTGTTTAGCATTAACTTTATTCACTAACATTCCCCAGGTGCAATATTATAAAAGTAATTTTAAACTTGTTTCTTATTAATTATTGACATTATGCATTTAGATGATATATAAATCTCCAATCTCGAGGCATGATCTTGAGATTGCAAGGGCCAATATTGAAATTTTGCACATTTATATCCTTTTCATATTATTTCATGCAATTTAAGATTAGAACACAGCAGATGAGTAATGTTTAAATAACAAGACATTTTTTAACACGAAAATACTCTAATTTAACACGTTTTTCTCATACTTTCAGATATTAAAATGTATACATTTTTTCCATGAACATGAAATTCCACAATACTGTTTTTAAATACCACAATAAAACTTTAAAATTCTGTTTGAGATTTTAATTTATCAAAAAATTTTATTTTTTTATGGCAACTTTCAGGTAAAGTTTACATTTTTGAAAACATAGTCCTGTTTAAATGGATTTTTCTCTATTAAAATTAATTCTTAGGTTAAAAATAATGAAAAATTAGCCGGGGTCAAGTTGACCTGATGTGGAACAGATGATTAAAAAATAAAGTTTGCACCCCCCCCGCCCCCAAAAAAAAAAATAAAAAATGGAACCAATGTTTGAATATGAGGGAAAAGGTAGATAGTGTCAAAATAAGATAACATCACTTAAAAGTAAGATGACACATGCAGGTATGTTGCATCTTAAAACAATAAGAATTTTTCTAAACACATTTAGCAGATTTAAGGCTGGAGTAGCACAGTTGAAGTTTATTCCAACAGAGCGAAAAATGTCCAGACCAGGGATCGAACCTGGATACTTGGCATGCCGTGCCAATGCCTTACCTGTTAGGCTATCCGGACCGATACCTGGTTGACATAATTCACTCTTATTAGTTGGACTTGGCTGCGAACTGCAGCGCTAGTTTCATTCATCCGAGCTATAACTATAGCATTTACATGATGAAACTACATTTAACATGGAAACTCCTGTATACCATGTAATTAGGTCATAATGAAGGGTACGAATGACCTAACGTGCCTAATGTACGTTATGACCTAATTACATGGTATATAGGAGTTTCCGTGTTAAATGTAGTTTCATCATGTAAATGCTATAGTTATAGCTCGGATGAATGAAACTAGCGCTGCAGTTCGCAGCCAAGTCCAACTAATAAGAGTGAATTATGTCAGCCAGGTATCGGTCCGGATAGCCTAACAGGTAAGGCATTGGCACGGCATGCCAAGTATCGAGGTTCGATCCCTGGTCTGGACATTTTTCGCTCTGTTGGAATAAACTTCAACAGTGCTACTCCAGCCTTAAATATGACTTAATCCAGTTGGGAAAAAAAAAATATTCGTATCCTTCATTATGACACATTTAGCAGTTTGAAGATTTTTCAGTGGCTTTTGAAATTTGAAAATAGAGGACAATTATTTTGCGGTTACAGCATTGTTTAGTCTAGGAAAGCTTTTGATCAAAAAATATTCTCTCAATACTTTGCTAATGTGCCATTTCAGTAATTTCTTACATCTTATCCTTTTTATTGTTTACACTGTATTCAAACCTTAAACTTGTGTGATAACTAGGCCCTGCATGGATGAGATTTTATAGAGTACTGCAACTTATGTTTTCTTTTACAGCCAATTTATTTGCAGACAATTGCAGATTTCTTCTAATTTTTCACAAATTATTATATCACTATGAACAAAATAGAGACAACTAAGCTTTGATTGATAATGCTTTTATAATTTTATATATAAACCTTAGATTAAAACTGAGGCAAAATGCTTCAAGATTTTACAGACAGAAAATTCAGGATCAAAAAACTATTTAACATCACACTTTTAGCATTCATCTTTAAAATCTCTCTAAATATTATCTCTGTGAGAAAAAGGCAGCAATATTAGAAAGTTTCTACTAGAAGAAATTAAGATGTAAAGCGTTTTACTTAACCCGGGAGAACTCGCCAGTAAGAATGCCCAATTGCTTTTCTTTTACTTTACATTCATATAATATCAACTTTTTTTGGTTGGCTTAGTACTTTTATTCACAAAATAGGTAAAATAATTGAAAAACATTTTTAAATTTTAATTAAAATGAAAAATGATTTAAATAAGAGTCTTAAAAAAGTACGACTGTGAGAGAAAATCTCATGCAGCGAGTTCTCCCGGGTTAATAATTAGAATATATATATATTCCAATCAAATGTAACAGAATTTAGCACTCATGCTGAATAATTAAAAATTATTTGTGTGGAAGTCACAAGACTGTTATGATGAATCTGATTAAAGTGAAGCTTCAATTGCATCAAATTATTTACCCCCCCCCCCCCAAAAAAAAATAAATAAATCCCTCAACCAATCTTCGCTTACACTTAACTACTCCATCTCAGTGCTGTATGTTGCATATGTCATGATTTTATCATAGATCGCTACCTACACAACATATATTATATTCCTAATAAATAAAATATACACTGACCTGGTCTATACATATGTATATGAATAAAATGATCTGAGGGTGAAGGGGTTACAGTTGCTGGAAGAGGCATGTCAACTGAGGATGAATTGAAAGAAAACACAGAAACCAAAAATGAATCATCAAAAAAAGAATTATTTTCTTTTATGTGTACATTTAGTTATTTTGAAAAGTTTCAATTAGCCCATGACTTAAAAACACTACAAATGTTTCTAATTACTAAAACTATCCCTCCCCACCTCTTCCCTTTTGACAGTTTGCTACAATGAGACTATTGAGGTTAAATAAACACCGATTTGTAACTTTCTCTTTTTTTTCACCCCTAACCAAGAATGAAACTGAAAACTTAATGGCTTTGTGTTAACACAGGATTTTATTAACAATTTAAAGAAAAGAAAAAGATAAACAACAGTAATACATTCAAATTTTACTATTTTGAACACTGTGATGCATAAAGTGATTTTTTAAACCCAGAAATTTTTAAAGTTCACTCTAATGACAAATCTCAATTAAGTTGCATATCAATAAAATAAAATGTAAACAGTAATCGTTATTTTATTTTATTTATTTATTTTTTGAGAGTCGGTTTTACACTGTGAATAATAATATTAAGCAGATAATTAAAACTCAAATACGAACAATAGATGTGCTAAAACAATGTACAATTGAAAATAAAAATATAAAAGGCATTTAAAACCTTTAAAGTTATGTTAAAAATTTCTAAAATTTTATAATCATTTTAAAGGTTTTAAATGTCTTTTATATTTTTATTTTCCATTGTACGCTGTTTTAGGATATGTATTGTATGTATTTCAGAGTTTTAACTCACTGTTTATAAAATAATTGTTGATAGACACTATTCTTTTTAGAGTTCAAGCAACAATTATTTACAGTTAAAAATGACTCAGTCTTAAAACAAAGTGTGTCATATCTATCCCATCTCAACAATAAATTTTGATTTCTGCTAAATCAGAGCGTATTTAGAGTCAAACTGATCATCCTACTTAAAAATAAATTCTAATACAAATTCATGAATCTATGTCATGCACAATTACAAGTAGTAACAGAAAAACTTTTGTCAAGAAAGGCGATGGCATGGGAGTAAGGTAGCACACGAATGACGAAGGCTCTTTCAAGTATGTCCATTGATGTATAGAAAAATACCAACCCATTTATCGTATTACCTGATGAGTTTGAGGATGAATATGTGAGAAGTTGTTGTCAGGTCGCGGTAAGGAAGAGAAAGGGCTACTCATGGCTCCACGGTTGCTTTGAGAGCTATCCAGGCCATTACTTCCAACAGGACCCACTGTGGAACACAAAAAATAAGTGAAAAAAAAAATAGTATTCACCTTTAACTTTACATTCCAAAGGTAAAATTAATTAAAGATTTAGTTTAAATAAGTACAATTTTGTCAAACAAATTCAAATTTTACAATTTTTAAAAATGAATATTATTTTTTAAAAGCATTGGTAAAATTTATCCAAGTGATGGAATTATGTACTTTTCAAAAGCCTGTGGAATAGAGGATTAACATACTTCATGCAGGGCAACAAATGACGTAATTACATAATTTTAAAGTTAAGGATTGTAACAATTAACAAACATCATAATTTGCTTATAAATTAGGGTATAAAAAAATCATGACTTAAAAAAAAAAAAGGATTTTTTTTACCTGCGTTAAAATATTGAATAGCTATCAATAATTTTGGGTTTCCAAATCAATTAAACCTCTAATTGCTAACATAATCTATGTTTTTTACACTTTAATTATAATTATTAGTTAGTAATTACAGTAATTATAAAAACTGCATTCATTTTCATTAGTAGTATACCATAATGTTATATACATTAACATTTTGTAATAATTACCTAAACTATTTAATACTACTCATATTTACATTTAAATATTATACATTTTTATGCTTTAATTATAATAATAATTTAGAATTCATTTTAGAAAGAAAAGGGGCAAAAGGCTAGTTCCCCAAAAAGACACTAGCTCAGTAAAAACAACATTACTTCATCAGTAAATGTATATTAGTAATGTGTTTAGTAATGATATAAGAAAAAGTATATAATTTTTTAATATGATAAATAAAGTGACATTAATTTTTAAGGGTTTTATGAATTACTAATTTAAAAAATACAATTAAATAATGACACAATTTAATATCCTTTTTTTCTAAGGAAATAAAATTCTAATTCTTAAATGAAATGCTCTTTATGATAGATAAGAACTTGATTTTTGAAAAGTTACTGTACTTAATTTTTTCAAATCTAAGGAATAGTTTTTAGCTCAGAAACAATTATTTAAAGATATTTTTGTTTAAGGTAAAATACCTATAGAAAATTTCCAAATTATGTTCTTAGATTTTAATATTTTATATAAGTTTAAACATTTAGAAATTTATGATTTTTAATCAAATAAGTTGATTAAAATCATGATTTAAATCATTTGATTAAAATCGTTGACAGCCTGTTATACATACAGAAAGTTATTGATTTTTAAATAATTTTTTTTACAGGAATATAGTTTTACTTTAATTTTAATAAAATTCACAGAGAAGTAATAATACTATTAAATATAACATGTATAAAGAGAGGTAGGAGGAGGAATACATTTACCAATATTTGAATTTAAATTTAAGTCAATGTCTCAATATTAAAAATATGTCTGAATTTGTTTATAATGCTTAATTCTGAGCTAACTGACTTTTTTTTTTTTTTTTTTTTTTTTTTTTTTTCAGAGAAACAAAGAACAGGAGTCAAATACTGATATTTTTTTTTTCCTATTTTGTGATAGAAATATTACTTTTGTGAAATTTACTATATTTTTGAAAAACAAAAATTTGTAAAGAAAGATCAAATCTAAACAAATAATTTATTAAATTTTCTTTTCTAGTGAGCTTGTTTTGTTTGTGTTGCATCATAAAAAATATAATGCATCATTTCCCATTCAAATTAATTTAAATAATATAATTTATTTCAATTTTACAACTTAAATTAACATTTTCAAACACCTAATTTCTAATCACAAGTTTTAAACTTATAATGTAAATTTTAATGATAAATAATTCAATATTTCCTTATTTTTCAATGTAAACATTATCTCTTATTAAGATTATTTAAGTGCAATTAGTATTTTATTATATTTCAGTAATTTAACTTTCAAATTTCTTTCAACATACATCGCGAATGTGTAAACACATCGGAATTTTCTAAGTCTAAAATATAAAAAATGGAAATCTTTTATTTATCAATATTTCCCTTTTAAATCATATTATGTGGATAGAAATATTTATTTCTAGCCGATTGCAAAATTTTCAGTGACTTGTGGTAAATACTTTGGCAGAAATACGCAAAAATGTATTTTCTATCTTTTCTCATTTTTAATTTCGGCGCGCGACGCCATGAGATCATTCTTTTCCGACATTTTGAAAGTTCCAGCAAGAAGGGTATTCCCCTTTGCCAAACAGACGCTTAGTTCAATACCGGACGTCTGCTAAATCGTTTAACATTCCTTTTGGAACACGCACGTTCTGTGTGACGTCAGGCGCGGGGAGGATAGGCGTTTTTAATTGGCTGGCGCGCTCTGTAATGGCTTTTCATGTTTGAAACTCTTCTGGAAAAGTCATCATTCTTCACCAGGGAGCCGTTGGAGCAAGTAACTTGTGGGGGCTGCGACGCCGTGCTTTTTGAGCCGGTTGTTGCGGCAGAGGAGTTCGGCGAGCGAGTGAGAAGAGTTCGACGTTTCGTTAGGCCTTAGCGGCCGTATATCATCTAAAGGAAATATAATATTTTTCTCTTCAAGAAACATTTCTAAGTAAATTTCATGGAACATTAATTGAAAGCCCTGAATGGTTCTTCTGCTCATCGACATTTTATTGTTCTTCGATCAACAAATATGAATTGAACATCTGTTTTTTTTGTCGATGCGATAAATGGTAAATTGCCTATGGAGTAGCGAACTGAAATCGTCAAAATCTGCATTCCTGAAGGAAGTCCTCAAACATCCTATTTCCAATTCTCCAAATCCGTAACTTCTCGTTCGGTTCAGATTCGCATTGAATAAAAAGAAATAGAATCTACATTCCTGAAGGAACTTTGTCTTCAGCGTGTTTCCAGTTGTCTACAGCATGTTTCCAGTTTTCCAAATACAAAAGTCCTTCTACGTCCCTAGTTGATCTTGACTTTACACTCCTGAACTTTAAGCCCTAGTTTAACTTTACATTCCTGAACTTTAATCCCTAATTTAACTTTACATTCCTGAACTTTAATCCCTAATTTGCAAAAAGAAATATTACGTAAACTTCTGCTTTTTCTTAGATGATAATATGTCTCTAATTGTCTAAAATTATAGTAAATTTTACATTCACTTTGATAATCTTTACATAATTCATAATGTAAGAATGCATTCAAATCAGCAAATTTTATATATGTTTAAATAAACGTCATTTGTGAATTATCTTTCTGTGTTCAAGTACTTGGGTGAGTGTTTACTTTTCTTTATTTTTTTTCAGCTACGATAACTAGTAAACATAATTTTATTTGATCTTATATAATTTAAAATAATTCATAAAAAACACATTTAGCAATGTCAACCACTTACGTCATCGGCTGTAGTGTAATTTTGAGCTTATGAATCGGAATTAATTTTTGTTCAATTCAAACTTTGGATTGAATTTCACTCTCCGATTCATTAAGCCCAACTTTACAGTACATTAATGGTGCCGTTAACTTAGTGATTTCATTCTTGGAGTTATTGTTTTAAGCATTTTTAATATTAATTTTTTCTTTCATTCATAGGCATTAATTGATGCCATAACTTTAAAGATCGGAGATCGGGTTTCATTACTTTTTCATGATAATAGATAAAATATATTTATTAATTAACTTATTAATTATTTAATCATTTATTTTAAAAATAATACTCACTAAACTTATATATATTTTTTTCTCTCTATTTCATGTGCGGACCCCATATTGGTGCAATATATTTTTAAAATATACATGATTTATATTTTTATTTATTTTCCTTTTAAGATTTGATTCTATAAATATATGTAAAGAAAAGAAATTTGATTTTTCAAAGATTTATTTGCTAATATTTTTTTCATAAATTGAAAAAACGAAAACTTTATATATTACACTTTGAATTTATAATGATTTATTGTTGCATGTTTTGATATTTGTAGTTATTGTGTTCCTTTTTTTTCTATTTTGGGGGATTTGTACATTTTTGCATATATTTATTTACTTTAACTGTATTGCACATTAATATGCATTTTTAGAAAATTTTTAAAAAAGTAATCTTCCATTTTTTTTAATGATTTTTTTTCTTTCCTTCATCATTTTAACAAATTTTTCCATTATTATTTTTTTATTTTGCTTTGCTTTAAGATAATTTATTTGTCATACATCAGTGATTTAGTATACCTTTTGATTTTTCACGTGTATACAAATTATTACGATATGGCAAATGATTTGCAATTAAACGCGCTTATGGCAGCGATTCCCACTTTCCATGGAAAAGAAGGGGAAAATGTACATTTTTTCATTAAAAACCAGAGAATTAGTTAAACTTAATGAACAAAAATATTTTAAAATGAATGCAAAATTTCTTAAAGGTCGTTCTCCTCCAAAGTTGAAAATTGGCGACAAAGTTTATTTAAAGAATTTCAATCATACTAATACCTTCCATGCAAAAAATTCAGGTCCTTTTAAAATTATCCAGATATGCAATAACGATAACTATCAAATTCAACATATGACTGATCCAACAATCAGAATTATGACAGTGAATGTATCAAAACTCATCTCAACAGGATGTTAGTTTTATTTGTTTTCTACTCACTTAATTTTCTTTTGTTATGGACATTTAAATTTTTTTGGGGCACTACAATCGTCCTACAAATGTAAATCCCATTTTTTCTAATTTCCATTTTAGTGTCTTCATATGTATATATATCTCTCTGAATTACAATTTTTTTTTTAAACAATACAGTGGTAACATCTGTATCAATTCTATGAGTTTTCAATATTTTGCTGGCGAAATACTAGTGGTCACAGAATGTAAGCGCTTACGTACTGTCCATTACTGTTCACTCATACAATTGATTAAGCATACTGATTTATTGATTTCATTATTTTACAATTCTATATTTTATAATAGGTACTATCCTTCATCTAATTTTTTTTCTACCTTAATTTAAATGATGGGAATGCAATATTATGTTGCCACAGATTTTTTTTTGTATGTTCATCTTTGCTAATTTTTGAACAATATATATCCATATCATATTGAAATTGAGGGGTGATCTCAACATATAAACTTTTACTGCTTATCCATGTGATGTTTTATTTTAAATTTAATTATAGGATCCTATATAACTATTATTAAAAATTATGAGAAAATATATATAAAAAAAATTAATATATTTTTGAGACAACTTTAATAAATTACAAATAAAAAAAATACAAATGAAAATTTATATATGTTCCAGAAATTATATGAAAAATTATCAATGCTCAAATCTCCTAGCTGCAGCTCTTTGAATACTAGTGGAGATATTTTATGAGAATACGATGGAGCAACTGCTCTAAGTTATTTCTCTTTTTCTTTCAGTTCCCAACAAATTTATAGCGAGCACACACAGAAGGTAAATTCGGCATAGCTTGGGGCAAAAAATAATCACAAAATTAGTACCCTTCCGATAAATCCTTCAAGGTGCAACTATTCATAATTTAAAGGGAATAACATTTTATATTGTAAATTTCAGTGTCCAAGATCACATATGATCTATTTTAAAATTCACAGCTTAATGTCTTAAATTTTTTTAATTTAATGGGCACAACTATCATTCTGAACAATGTACATTTGTTTTTTGTTCAAGAAATTGATGGTATTTTACAATGTAAACAAAATAAATACTACAAATAATGATATACAGTTGTCTCAGCTACATCACAATTGCAGTATTATCCTGTTTTAATTTTATTGGTTTGATTTTGCAATACTTGAAAACTTTATGCAGCATTTTGTTTGTTTTTTTAAATATGATTACACATATAGTTTTATTTTTATCATAGTTGCAATATGTCTACTGTTAGGGGTTTGCACATGAAAAGATTACATTTTTATAGGCCAATTAGAACCTCACCCATGCAGTGTTTTGTTTATATATAAATTTTAGTGGTTTGTTTCCACCTGTACCATGTTTGTTATTGTTTGATATTGTGTTACAATTCTATTTCTACTTGTACTGTGTATTCTTGTTTGGTATTGTGTTTATATATTTGTTTTGTTGTATTGTGTTTATTGTTGTTTAATATTGTGTAGTTTACCTTTAAATTTGCATAGAATTATCTGCAGATGGTTCATCTTTTCGAACCTGTCAGCTAAAATTTTTTTTTTATCCTTTTTTTTTCTGCTACCGGGAGATAAAATGTTGCATCATAAAAAATATAATGCATCATTTCCCATTCAAATTAATTTAAATAATATAATTTATTTCAATTTTACAACTTAAATTAACATTTTCAAACACCTAATTTCTAATCACAAGTTTTAAACTTATAATGTAAATTTTAATGATAAATAATTCAATATTTCCTTATTTTTCAATGTAAACATTATCTCTTATTAAGATTATTTAAGTGCAATTAGTATTTTATTATATTTCAGTAATTTAACTTTCAAATTTCTTTCAACATACATCGCGAATGTGTAAACACATCGGAATTTTCTAAGTCTAAAATATAAAAAATGGAAATCTTTTATTTATCAATATTTCCCTTTTAAATCATATTATGTGGATAGAAATATTTATTTCTAGCCGATTGCAAAATTTTCAGTGACTTGTGGTAAATACTTTGGCAGAAATACGCAAAAATGTATTTTCTATCTTTTCTCATTTTTAATTTCGGCGCGCGACGCCATGAGATCATTCTTTTCCGACATTTTGAAAGTTCCAGCAAGAAGGGTATTCCCCTTTGCCAAACAGACGCTTAGTTCAATACCGGACGTCTGCTAAATCGTTTAACATTCCTTTTGGAACACGCACGTTCTGTGTGACGTCAGGCGCGGGGAGGATAGGCGTTTTTAATTGGCTGGCGCGCTCTGTAATGGCTTTTCATGTTTGAAACTCTTCTGGAAAAGTCATCATTCTTCACCAGGGAGCCGTTGGAGCAAGTAACTTGTGGGGGCTGCGACGCTGTGCTTTTTGAGCCGGTTGTTGCGGCAGAGGAGTTCGGCGAGCGAGTGAGAAGAGTTCGACGTTTCGTTAGGCCTTAGCGGCCGTATATCATCTAAAGGAAATATAATATTTTTCTCTTCAAGAAACATTTCTAAGTAAATTTCATGGAACATTAATTGAAAGCCCTGAATGGTTCTTCTGCTCATCGACATTTTATTGTTCTTCGATCAACAAATATGAATTGAACATCTGTTTTTTTTGTCGATGCGATAAATGGTAAATTGCCTATGGAGTAGCGAACTGAAATCGTCAAAATCTGCATTCCTGAAGGAAGTCCTCAAACATCCTATTTCCAATTCTCCAAATCCGTAACTTCTCGTTCGGTTCAGATTCGCATTGAATAAAAAGAAATAGAATCTACATTCCTGAAGGAACTTTGTCTTCAGCGTGTTTCCAGTTGTCTACAGCATGTTTCCAGTTTTCCAAATACAAAAGTCCTTCTACGTCCCTAGTTGATCTTGACTTTACACTCCTGAACTTTAAGCCCTAGTTTAACTTTACATTCCTGAACTTTAATCCCTAATTTAACTTTACATTCCTGAACTTTAATCCCTAATTTGCAAAAAGAAATATTACGTAAACTTCTGCTTTTTCTTAGATGATAATATGTCTCTAATTGTCTAAAATTATAGTAAATTTTACATTCACTTTGATAATCTTTACATAATTCATAATGTAAGAATGCATTCAAATCAGCAAATTTTATATATGTTTAAATAAACGTCATTTGTGAATTATCTTTCTGTGTTCAAGTACTTGGGTGAGTGTTTACTTTTCTTTATTTTTTTTCAGCTACGATAACTAGTAAACATAATTTTATTTGATCTTATATAATTTAAAATAATTCATAAAAAACACATTTAGCAATGTCAACCACTTACGTCATCGGCTGTAGTGTAATTTTGAGCTTATGAATCGGAATTAATTTTTGTTCAATTCAAACTTTGGATTGAATTTCACTCTCCGATTCATTAAGCCCAACTTTACAGTACAGTTTGCAAATTACATATTTCAAATCCTAACAAAATAAAATACAAAATACGAAGAGTTCATTTTCATGGAATGGAATTTTATGAAGGACCCCAATTTTAACCTGGATTGACACCTGAGAAAAGTGTAATATTTTCACAATGGATGCTGAATTTTTTGCAAGATGAAATTCATGATGCTTAATTTAAATGCTAACACCTATAAAGTAAACTATTATGTACAGCTTTATTCCAGTACAGTGGAAATTCTGTTATATGATATCTACGGAATCTATGAATACATACAGGGTGTCTAAAAAAATATAGTGACAAAACGTTTAGAGGATACACATCATAACATGCGACATTTTATGGACAGGGAGCTGGCAGACATTCATGTCGTGTACGAACCGGCTGGTGACAATGTACCAGCAGCTCAAGGACTGTATCGATAACTGTTCCCACAGACAGAGGTACCGGACCGTTGAATGTTTTTGAATGTGCATCACAATTTGTATGAATATGGGTCCTTAAGATATAGTATAAGTTATTCAAACAAATTGTGATGCACATTTGAAAAAAAAACGGCAGTCCGTTACACCTTTCTGTGGGAACCATTCTCGATAGTCCTTGAGCCGCTGGTGCATTGCTACCAGCCAGTGCATACACAGAATGAATGTCTGCCAGCTGCCTGTCCGTTACATGTTCTTCTCAAGGCAACTACTGCTCGAATGACTGCGATAAAGCAGATATTTCCCCTCCAGTGCTCTCATGAACAGCACCACATAGCAGCGGACAATGACATTTCTGGTCATGGGTTGCTATGTAATTCTCGATCTTTATGATGTGCCCTACCTCCCCTAAAAGTTTGTTGCTATATTTTTGAGACACTCTTTATATATATATATATATATATATATATACAGTGGACTCTCTCTATCTGAACACTCTCTAATGTGAACACCCCGGTATTATGAACACATTCCGACGACCCCGGCGAAACTCCATAGACTTAACAAAAGATGAACTCTCTGTATTCTGAACACCCTCTAATCTGAGCACCCCGCTATTATGAACGCTACTTTTGATCCCCAATTTATCCTACCTCTCTCTAAAGTGAACATGTGTTTGCAATTGGAATTCAGGGAATTCCTTCCATAATGGAAATTCGGGAAATATGTCGTTGCAGAAGAATAAAATATTCAATGAACTCGATTTTAAAATAGACAAAATCATTGTTAGATTTTAAGCATCTATCCGATGCTGCAATTTGAATAATTCAGATTAAAATCTTCAGTTAAGAAAACAAATAAAACATTTATTATAACAAAGAAAGAAGAAATCGAAAGAATATTTTTCAAAAGGTAAGCTTTTACCGTACGGGTTCTACATATCCACTAACATTCTTATACATTTTTAATAAAGAAAAATGTCCAGATATAAAACTACTATTGACATTTCACAAAACGTAAATCATGATAATCAAAAATAAAATTAACAATTCAATCAATTTTTATCCAAAGAGATACAAGAAAAAATAATGTAAAAACCATATCACGTGATTCCCCCTCTCCCGACCTGAGATAAAAATAGAAAGATTACGCAACAGAAATGTCCTGCCTCCCAGTGGCAGCAAAGAGACAACAGGTATTAGAAGGAGTGTACAAAAAGGATAATTATTTGTTTTCCGCACATTATCGCTTCTGTTTCTTTCTTTGTTTTTTGTCCAGCAAAGGTAAAAATTTTTTGTCATTTTTCTATCGTCGCAGATATGTCAGAAATAAGTATGAAAATGAAAAAACGGAAAGAACTGAAGCTTCAGGAAAAATACGATGTTGTTCAAAAATTAAAATAAAAAATAAGTCAAAGGAAAATTGCATCTGAGTTTGGAATTTCAGTAGGCCAAGTTAATGCCATCAGTAAGAAAGAGAAAGAAATTATAGCCGCTTTTGAAGGAAATGAACCTTCCTCAAAGTGAAGAATTTCAGAAAAGAAAACAGGGAATGAGAACATAAACAATCATGTCTGGAAGTTTTTTTGCCAAATGAAAACGAAGAATCTCCCTGTCACTGGACCCCTGCTAAAGCAGATTGCGCTAGATTTTGCAGAAAAGGAGAAAATTACGGAATTCAAGGCAGCGGAAGGATGGTTGACTCGCTTTAAAAGTCGGCATAACATCGAATTCAAAATAATCAACGGTGAAGCTGCAGACGTAAATATTGAGACTGTGGAGGAATGGAAAAGAAAACTTCCAGAAATAACGAAGGATTTCGATTCCACTGACATTTTCAATGCCGACGAAACCGGCTTGTTTTTTAGAGCTCTTCCTAATAAAACCCTAGCACAAAGAAGCGAAAAATGCGTGGGCGGGAAAATGTCGAAAGAAAGACTTACTGTCATGCTCTGTGCCAGTTTTACGGGTGAGAACCTCGAACCACTTGTGATCGGAAAAAGTGAAAAACCACGATGCTTCAAAAATGTGAATATCGCATCATTACCAGTGCACTATAAATCAAATCGAAAAGCCTGGATGACAATCCCGATTTTCTCTCAATGGTTGGAAGGCATTAACGAGATGATGAAGAGAGAAGGAAGAAAAATTCTTCTTTTGTTGATAATGCCAGATCACATACAAACATGCATCTGAGCAATGTGAGCCTCAAGTTCCTGCCACCGAACTGTACTTTTGTAATCCAACCACTGGATCAAGGAGTAATCAAGACCTTTAAAGCTCACTACGGAATCCATTTTTTGAAGAAAATGTCCCTGGTGATGGAAGAGGCAAATTCAGCAACCAAACTAACGAAGAAGGTCAACGTCATGGATGCTGTCCATTGGATATCAATGGCTTGGAATGAAGTAACCCCCTACACCATCCAAAGATGCTTCTACAAAGCTGGATTTCCATGTGAGAATGAGCATATAAGAATAGAGGACCAAGAAGCAACAGTTGCGAGAGATTTGGGGTTAATTCTTCAGGAGCTTCATACTGAAATTAAACCTGGAGCTTATCTCGAAGCCGATGGAAGCCTTCCGATTTGCGACAACAACATCGTTGAAGAGGAAGAGGACAGTGAAGAAGAAGTTGAATCAGAAAATACTGAAGGAACAAGAAGTACTATTACCTTCAAACAATATGGCCAAGGGATTCAAGACCTGTTAAACTATGCGGCTGAACATCACCCGGAAACCTTCCCACTTCTTAAATAATTAGATAACATGTATACTGCACAAGCATACACAGTGCAAAAAAAGACTAAAATTACTCAGTTTTTTAAGTAATGTGCCTATTTGTTTTCAAGTGATGTATTGTATAATCCTCCTGAGACCTGCCATACATTTAAATGGATGTTTTGCTTTCTCCTTCTATTGCGTTAAATTTCATTGTAGCAATCTAAAACCAGTATAACATGGTAATGTATGAATCAAAAATCCACATTCAGCTTTTGGATTTTGGCAACGGTAACTTCTTTGTTTACAAAATGGCGTAATAAATGAGTCAAGTCGGAATTCTACGTTTTGCTAGTAAGTTTCGTTTTTATGTTATTTTAATTTGATTAAATTATATTTTTTTTCAATTTTAATAGCAGATGTTAATAATTTCCTTATGCTCTTTATAATATATACTATTCTTTCCCATACTTTTAGCCTTTTTAAAATTATTTTAAAGCGAGTTATGGCCTGAACATCCTTTTAGATGGATGTGCTGTAAAACAAAATTAGAAAATCTAAATTTATTAATTTCTTTAAAAACATCATTTTTGATGCCTATTTGTTGAAAAAAACTCTTATAAAAAAATATATGCATTATATTTTGCTTGGGTCTCAGGAGGATATGTAATTGTATGTTTTGTAAAACTTTAAATAAAAAAAAAAAAAAAAAAAAAAAATTAGATGGCAGAATACAGGTCCAACTGAATTTAGTTTGACAGTGCATAAGCCGCCAAATCTAAATTCAGCACCTCTATCTCGGTAACTGGCATGGCTAACCAGGCTAAGTATTCTATACAGTCTATAAACTCAATACTAAGTAGAGTAGTAATACATTTCCCAATCTCCCTCTATAATGAACACCCCCATAATCTGAACATTTTTGGTCGGTCCCATGAGTGTTCAGAATAGAGAGAGTCCACTGTATATAGGGTATCCATATTAAGTGTGTTGAAAGAAACTGTATTATTGTCATTTCATTCATACTATCACAATTTTTGAGGGTGGTCGGTAATGTTTATTTAATGGTTATATATATATATGTAACGAATCAGCCGTTACTCCCGTTATGGATCTTCTGTCGTGGCGTCGGTCAGTGCCCGACCGATGGGAGCCGGGGTGCGAACCGCAGACGCGTGAGTGACGATTTCTGAGCGAACCCTCGGAACTTCTAGCATATTTAGGTAGTCGCAGGCCGTGAGTGGTATCCGGGAACTCAAAGTCAGATTAAGATAGTAGTTGTTCCAATAAAGACACAGTTTTTCCGGGGACCTGATTTATTGTTCTTTGGTTACATCCTTTTGAGAAATCAGGCCCCTTTTGGCTTGAGAGCTGCTACTTTACTTTATGGACATCGGGCTTGGGAATTAGGTGTACCGCAAACCGATACTTAAGAGAGCCGAGTGTTGGGGAGTTAGTGCATTCTTTTGATGGTAAAAAGCCCTGTCCTGTGACCCGTGCAGCAGTATAAATATGCTGCATTTTGCATTATTCCAGCTAGGGGCCGTTGAAGTCAAAGGAGGCGTATTTAAAATATAATTGGTCGTTAGCTGAATGATTGACTGACCGGGATAAAGGCTGTGGTTTTAGTTTGGCCGATAGAATGCAGCAACACTTACAAATTGCACTTATTCAGCAAAAGTATTCTTATGAGATGTGCCAAAACGATCTTCTAAAGTTATAATATGCAATGCGGGAAAACTGACTTAACAGGGGCAACCTCATTCAATAAATTGAGACACAATTACAAAAGCATTTTAAAAGTTTTAATTTTAATTTCTAAATTTAAATTTTGAAAAGGGACAAAAAGGGGATTTTAAAAAGGGGCTTAGCTTTTATCGTTTCATATATACTAGATAGTACCCATCAGGATTTGACGGTAAACAACTTGAATGTTTTGTTAGAAAAATACTTGAAATTTTAATGAGTTGCTTTTAAATTAATTATTGAAATCAGGACAAATTTCTATACTGCATAAGTGATTCCTAGTTCTTTAAAGTGATAGAGGGTACTGTCAGCCAAACCTATTCAATGAAGTCAAAGAATTTTAACTTTATAATTTACAACCATTATGCTTCTTTTTTATCAGAAATTTAACTAAAAATAGTGGGTAGAACATTTAATTTTATTTACTATGGTCTCATTTTTTCGAAAAAATAACAGTATTTATTTATATTTATTTTTTAACTACATGACCATTAAAAGCTGCCATGAATTTTATTTTTATTAGTCTCATTCTCTAAAAGCCCAAATTTGAAACTTGGTGCAGTTAACAATTCATAATATGCAATTTTTATAACTTTAATTTTATTTTACATTTTTATACATCTTTTTAAATAATAAACCATGGATATCAAGGTAAGTTTTTTATAGTTCTTATATGAATATTTTTCTTTCTTTCCATTTTCTTTTTTTAAGGAAAAGAAAGACAAACTTGTTTTTTCTGACACACACACACATATACACACACACATTCTTGATAATGGTCAGAAAATATAACAAAAATTGTAATTCAGCTCAATTTATTTAATTGACAATTACATTAAAAATATTTTAGCTTAAATATTTTAAATATAACATTATTATTATTATTATTATTTTAAATATTGTTCAGTGTTAAATTTTATATAATTATAAAGCATTCAAATAATAATAAAATAAAAGTCATAACTTTTCCTCCTAATAAAATATGTCATTATTGAAATAAATTATCGCGAAAAATATTACAGAAATCATTTTGCCGGGCATTGGATTCGAACCTGCTATCCACTACAAAACATTAGAGCTTTAAACTGCTGCTTTAGACCGCTCAGTCAAAAAAGAACTCGTTCTACATCCCTCTAAATTGAAGAGGGTTGACACATGTGCAGATGTCCCGAAATGGGTCTACTTAAAATTTTACTTTTGAGTTTTAATATAATGATGATTTTATAGTTTTTGAAGGTTTTAAAATACTGAAGTAAAATAAATGTTATACAATGTAGGTTAAATTGTTCGACTTATAATATGGCATCAGAATGCTTAAGCCTAACATGGCCGAAATAAAATGTCTCATTTTAACGAAAGATTATCAAGATCCGGATGAGTTCACTCCGAAAGTGTTATACACTTAGTGCTATTATGTAATACAATATAAAAAAATTACATTATGTTTTATCATCCCTGTGTTAATTTATTATGCCATTTTTGATTTTCTCCTCCACCTTAAAAATTTACAAGATTATATAACATTTACATTATAGAATTTTCAAAAAACTAGATTTTGTTTTTCTTTTGAGAGAGAAATATTAATCTTAAATCAAGGAAGTGTAATCTTCAAACTTTTCAAAGCAGGTAAACCCCTTTCACTTCCTTTCTTAGTACTGAATTATAAAGTTTTTAAATTTTCAGTCAAATATTGATTTTCAAATTTTGTTTTATAAATAAATTGGGGGAGAAAGACGAAAACATAATAAATATATAAACTTTTACCCACGAACGAATAAGAGTGAAAATTTGTGTATAGGGGGGAAGATTCTGGAAATAAACATTCAGAAATATGCACATTTTTCAAAAATAAATAAATAAAAAATAAATTTAAAAACCTAGATTTAATCATTAATAAATATCACACTTAATAATGCTTCAAATTAAATTGAATCATTGGTAAATTACACATATTTAAAACTTGATTTGATTAAAAATTAGTACTATTTATTGTAAATTACACTGTGAACAAAAAGAATACACTAATTATTACTTTCATAGTAATTTATGTTACGTTAATAACTTGAGTAATTAAACTAAAATTAAAGAACATTAGAATTTAGACAGAAAGAATTTAGACAAGACATACAAGACAGCAGGGGTCAATGCAGATTTTTTTCTTGGGTCCCTATTCTGTGATAAAATCATTTTTAAAGAAAAATAAAATTTTGTAAAAAAAGTTGAAGTCTATACTAAGAAATTATTGAATTTTCCTTCCTAGCAAAACTTGTTCTGTTTGGAAATTACATATTTCAAACTCTGACAAGATAAAACACAAAATAGGAAGAGTTCACTTTTATGGAATGTAATTTCGTGAAAGGGAACCCAATTTTAATCTGGATCAACCGTTGAATAAAGAGTGATGTTTTCATACAGTGATAGATATTTCACAACAGATGATGAATTCTTACCAGATGAAGTTACAGGTGGTGAGGCCAGTTGTTTTCGGTTATCACGAACAACTGTATTGTTGACAGGCGATGTCTCAGACACGGGAGATTCGTTTCTTGGACCTGATTGATTTACGTTGTGTGGTGGGCTGGGAGCAGATACGCTGAGGTCAGAAAAGGCAGCAAGCTTACCTACACGCACAAAACAAACACATCAGATAAATCACATAAAAATGAACCACATGAGACACACAAGACAAATTAAAAATGTAATTAGCAATTATAAATACTAGGGGATCAAACCCGAGCTCCTCGGGTTACAGAGTATAGGTGAAATCCATTCTTTTTTTTTTTTTTTTCCCCCCCAATTGTAATTATTTTTTTACATGTAATGTATATTTTAGATTTCCCACTAACATCAAAAAGAATTTTTATCTGAAAAATATCAATTACGTAATCAAATAAAGTTTTAAAATTTGTTAAAAGCGATACTTTCACATGTCACCGTATGCCAGGAGTTATTAGCCCAAGATTTTGAAACTTAAAGCACTGAAATGACCGGAAAGACTGCCGCAAGTACGTAGTTCAATCACATGTCTGTTGAATTTGTTTCTGATTTACATTATTTTATTTATTTTTCTATAGAGGAAGTTTTAATTTTGTTATAGAACATAAGACGGATACAAATGCTGAACTTTTTACATTGTTTTAAGGGCAAGCGGATTAATCTTTCGCAATCGAGCTACACGTGATAGATAAATATGCTATTGTATGTGGCACAGAAATCGCGAATATTTGTTAATTGTTTAATGGCAACACCTAAATGAAACACATCTCATTGCTTATTGTGTAATATTTTTAAAAATGGAATAACAATAAAGGAAAAAAAAAGTCTAATTAATAACTATAGAACAAAACAATTTATATAATTTTAAAAAATAAAATAAATAATTTATTAATAAATAAACAACAACATCCGTGTTACCATATCAAGCAAAATAACGACACTTTGGCACCAGTTAAGTACCCCGGTGAGTATATGACATTGGCGTCAGAAAAAAATCGCGCCAACGTGGTGCGCATATGACATCTGTGTCATCTTTTATTCATCTCATTTAAGGTACAATAAATAAATAAATAAATAAAGGTATTTTTCCAGTATAGGTACTTGGTGAAATAGAGAAAAGGTCCATGGCGTGTCTGGCAACCTATTTCATCAAAATATTTTTTTCGAATAAAACCACATAAAAGTTGCTATGATTGCAAAACGTTCCTACTTTTATGTTAGCTGGGCGCAGTTCTCGCCAATAACATTTTTTAACTCGCCACCAGCATTTTTTATTTTTCGAGGGGTAAATTAAAACAATACTTTGATGTTGAAATTAAATGGTTTATGATATTTATTCTTTCCTTTTTCTTTTTTGAAAGAATTTTTTTTAAGTGAAATTCGTGAATTTGAAATGTTTCAGTTTTAAATTAAAGTTATCCATTTTAAAATCAAAATGAGTGAAAGGGTTATATTTTAATCTAAATTAATGAAATATGAAAAAATGCGACGGGTACAGCGTTTGGCGATTTATCACCTGTACCCGACTAACATAAAAATACCGAGTTCTTGATTTCTCTATCAGAATCTTCCGATTTGGCGAAGGATTGAGCAAGTAAATTAAATGATGAAAAAAATTAACATGATACAATGCTTAGCATACATTCAAGGGAGACCAAACTGGTCGCCACGGGAGGCTAGTTCTTTTAAAAATCGTAATAACTCAGTCAATTAAGATACAATTTTCAAACATTTGAAAAGTAGATATTTTCTCTATTTGACGGCGTAAAAATTGAAAATATGCGATATCTGGTAATTTAAAAAATCACTGACATAGCACGCATTGTAATTTATTTTTTTTTTTTTCAATTTTTATGAGAAAATGACAACAAAAAATACAGTAATATATTATTTTCTTTCCTCCGTAATTATTTTCCCTCTTCTTTCAACCGTCCATGACTTTCAACAGAAATTGAGTACTTCAGTTGCCACAATTACAAAAAATGTATTGAAAACTATAAAAAAATTAATATCTCAAAAATAAATTGAGATACAGCTTTCAAACAAATTGCATTTAAAAGTACATATTTTCCTTATACAACGGTGAAAAATTTAAAATGTGCGATGTTTAGAAGTTTAAAAATTTGCAGTAGAGAAAATTGCAAAACCAAAATTTCATTTCAAATTTCAAAGTGTTGCCATTCGCAAAATGACGTATGTGTTACGCACAGATATGTTTGTCCTTTATAATATAGATAGTAAAAATTGCAAAGGGAAACAGAAAAACTCATTTTTAGACAGATTTTCCACAGTAGTATTGTCCTTTAAAATTGTATAATATATTTTTCAAAAGAACAATGAAATTTTTCACTTAAAGCAGGATTCTGTCACAGGCCGGTTAAAAGATGCACCTAGTGTACGTATTTGAGGGAAAGGTGTACACCCTCCCCCCTCTCCCCTAAAAGAACAACAACCACCACACAGTGTTTTGAACTCAAGAGCTATTGGATTCGTTTTCTCTCTTTTCTCTCATCTCAATTCAAATATCCATTTAAGAAATCTTACAGCGATTAAAAAGTCAAATTGATTTATAAATGACACAATTACACTTTTTGCTTATGACATATACATTTTCATTTCTATATTGTACAGGCAAGTATTTTTCCACAAAAACTCGAAACATCTTTTAAATTACAAATGTAACACATTGGATTGCTACGTAGCTAGTAATAGAGAAACCTGAAATACAGTAAACAATATTACAAATAAATGAGAAATGCATTTAAGGTTGAAACCTGGGACCATAGAAACAGCAAGTAAATACAAAACTATTATTACAACAACTAGAAACTGCTAAACTTGCATGAATGCAATTTATTTATAAACTTTTTTAAATGTATGTATGTATATAAAAAGATACAATTATAAACAACATTCAAAATATTCTTGCTGTTAATAACAAAGCAACCAACAAAGGTAATTGTGCCATATATACTCAATGAGTCTAATTTTTTGGCTTGATTTTAAATAAATAAATAGAAACCAAATAATTTTCTCAGACATAACATTAAATAAGTGAAAAAAAAAAATTAAAGGACACATCCAATTATGTTCACAGAGTATCTCAGATTATAGTGTACATGGCAATTAGATTATTAATATTTATTTTTAAAATTTTTTTACATACTCAAATAATTTGTTGAAAGCTTAATACATGTCTTTAAAAAAAGAGTCAACCCTATTGCGGTGTTGTGGCCACAGTTTTCTATTATTTCAACTTATGTACAACACTTTAAATTCAAAGTTCACACATCTTTTTAAGTTTCAATTGTCCTTTGTTAGATCAGATAACATTAATCAAAGTTACAAATATTTGTGAGTCATCTCACACATTCACATAGAATTTCATATCGAGACATTTGTAGCATATTCTTGACATATGTAGATGATAATCAGTGTTCTTGTCACTTTTAAGTCCATCTCAACTCAGCCCTCAGACTCCACTCTACTCTCCAGAGAGCTCAGTTTTTTATCTCCCCTACCCCTTTTCTTTTTCTCCTAGGAGAGAGTAAGAGAAACTTCTCTAGTCTAATTCGTTGCTCATGACATCACTGGGTTTTACAGGAGATTTTGATATATTTCAGTACAAACCAACTACAGAAGACTCCCTCAAATCCATTAACGCCTAAAATCCGCACATCATCGCAGATGTAAACAATGAAACTTTCAGTTCAAATGTAGGGACGAAAGGACAGACTTTTAAAATTTTTATATGATTTCCATAGTTATTTTAGTAAGTAATGCTTGTTAATATGATTAAGCTCATGTTTTTCCATGAAGGAAGTATAAATTTATTTCTGAAAAAATTCAAGGTATTGCTGATAGCACTGGTCATCACAACTTTTTTACCCAATATATTTATATATTCATCAAGCTTTTTTGGTTATTATGTCTGGCTAAATCTGAAATAAAATTTCTTATTTTATGATTTCAATGTGAATTAGTAGGGTACCTTTATGAGGCAAGTTTCATTGAATAATTCAAGATAAATGCATCTCATCTTCATTATGCCTATCTAATTATATATTATATTAATTATTTATTACTTATGTAATTAACTTCTGTTTTGATATTTAAATTTTTATATTTTTGTTCTAATGTGAAAAATAAATTTTAGTAACGTTAATTGTGACCTTTTTTCAACAATTAAAATCTAGATTTAATCATGACCTCCATTAAGAGATTACCTCTCGGAGCGACCAGTTTTTATTGATACAGAATGTGGTCGCTTTAGGGAGGTTTTACTGTATTGCCTACACAGGACAATATTAGAAGGTGACAACAACACAATATGATCTGATCCATAGCTGTCATGAATATTTGAAAAAAAGTATAATACTTAAAAGAAGAAAAAAAAAATAGTGTTGTCCAGAACATACCTGTCGTCCTGATGATGGCAACAGGCCTTGCCATAGGAGCTGGAGGTGGAGGAGGAAGCATAGGATTAGAATAAAAGTGGGGGAGTTTAGTGGGACTCTGTACCTCAGAATCTTGGCTTGTCTGTGGAGGAAAAAACATTTAAAACATTAATAAAACAGTTTTCTGAAAAGTAAATAATACTTAAAAAAATCTTTTTATACTCTTACCCATTATTACTTATTACATTAAAAACTGATTTACAATTAAAGTGTCGCTCTAGCTATTTAATATATTATAGTCCTGAAGCTCTTTATAGGCATTTTGAGAAATGCTTTGTAACTTATCAAAGCATTTTTGTATATATGCATGTATTCATATGGATAAAATACATCTCTCTTACATCAGTTTCAAAGTTAAAAGTATCAAAAAGCCATTTATAATTATAAGACATTATTGCCCTTGCTCAGTTCATCCATGCTTTTAATGGTGTGCTTTTAAGTATGGCCTCTTCAGCATCTAGAAAGTTATACTTATTGCATCTTATTTTTATTTATTTATTTATTTTATTTTTTTGAGATTTGTAATTTAAGATACTCTGATTTTTAATGCAATTGTCATAATGACATATTTTTTTTCTGGTTGCAATGCTTAATTTCATTCCACAGAGATGCTTTCTTTTGTATCTACCAGCTCATCTCTTTTTAGACCAAAATCCTATAAATACTTCACAAAGATTGCTCGAAAATTAAAAATGTATTTTAAATGTTTTCCTTTAACTTTTAAATATAAAATTTTGAAAACCTTCTCCTTCAAAAATCTCTTTAAGTTCTTTTTTGAATTTTTAATTGTTAGCTCAAGTTTTTTTTCCCCACAAAAAATTCAAATAAATTAATGAACACAAGCTGAATCATTTCTACAAGTACATGCACTGCATTTTAGTATGCAGTGTCATTTTTTATCTGTGCCTAATTTTAGGGACAGGGTGTACTAAAACAGACTGAACTAATTACAGACCACACATCTCAAACCACATACTTTTTTTTTTTATATATATATATAAATAGACTGAATGCTATTCAATGACTGAAACCTTCACAAAACTTGAAAGAAGAAACAGCTGCAGAGGAGTAAATTCAAAGAGAATTTTTTGAAAGGAAACACTAAAATTCTCTTCTTTATGCTCAAAAGTCAATGCACTTTTCTCATTCTTTAAGTAACCTTATAATCTGTCCTGAAGAAAACCTTATTATTTTCTTATTTTTGAATTGTGCTAATAGCATTAAAAAAAAAAAAATCAACAATTTTGAGCAGGGAATTGTACAATAAACTTTTTTTTTTTTTTTTTTTTTTTTTTTTAATTCAGTTTTTTTAACAATTCAGTTTCTTAATCCAGTCTCTTTAACAACTCAGTTTCAACTATGATTTTTCTAGTAAAGAATGCTTCCTTTATTATGTACTACTACAACTACTTAAAACTCATTGCACCTTTAAATGAAATGAACCAAAATACACACATTAATACTTTACACAGAAAATATAACCAGAATTAGCTGCAAAGAGTGATTTTTTTAAAAATGTGATAACTAGGAGGAAAGAAAATTCTCATATGATTTTTTCTGCATTAATATTTCTGTATATATATTCTGTAATATTCTGCATAATTGTAGTGTTCCCACTAAGTCATTAAAAATAAGGTGCCATGACCTTTTAAATATGCAAAATGCACCTGTCTTTAAAAAAAAGAAGTGAAATTCACTAAGGATGCAACGAATATCAGTCCTATGTGCATAATGATACTAATTGGCCAAATGCTTCAGTTGAATATTTTTAGTCGAATAAACTCAGGATGATTTTTTTCCCCCAATGCTTTTTAAATCTAAATGACTAATTTTCAACACAGGTATGAAGCTATTCTTAAACACGTTTCATTCAGATAAGAACAGCATTTACTATAGAAGCTAAAGCTCTTTTAGAAGAAATATGATAAAATCAAAGATTTCAGTCAATTTTAGAGACAATAATCAGGGAAAGGCCTTCATTGAGTAACAATCAATTATAAATCAAGATGGAATACATTTACGGGAAATTGAAAAATTTCTGTTCAAATTTAAGGCGTTTGAATATTAATGCTTGCAAATTTCATGCACATAAAAAAAAAATTGGCTTTTTGAATGTGTCAGAAAGATTATCATTGTTCAGCATTTCAATAGCCTGGAATATATTTAATATAAAATATTGCAGTAGATTCAAAATCCTTCCTATTGCTTTTCTCAGTTTCTGTGTGTATGTTCAATACATGAAAAATAAGTTGTAGAACTTTATGTTGCTGTAAAATGCTTATTCAACTTTCAAAAGTTTTGTTGAATATATATTTTAATTTATATCATAATTTAAGTTACATAAAGTAATTTAGGATTAGAAACTGGTTAAAAAAAAAACTCATTCCTTCAAATTCATTCATCAATAGGGACACAAACTCCTCACAATAAAATATACTTAACCAAGATCTAATTTAGGAGGTATCTCATTGTGAATTATGGGGGAGCATAAGCATTATAAGGGTCTTGTTAATTTTGAATCTAAGAAAGAATAAAAGTATTACTGAACAGTTGAAGGTAAGAATATTATTTATATTTTTATGGAAATAATTTGTCACCATAACTTACAGAAAGCCATTTTAATATAAGTATAACAAGCGAAAAAATGTAATTCTAAATTTTTTGTGCTGAACCAAGTTTTTTATTAAAAAATAATAAATTTAAAAAGCACATTTAACAGTAATGATGAGTCCCTATTTTAGATAAATATAAAGGAATTACAAGTATCTATAGATAAAATTATGCTCTTAGTAATTTAGATAGAGGAAAAGCCAAGCATCAAAATGTTTGTAAATTTAAAAAATGCATCATGCTATTGAAAAAATTTAAACAAATTAAATAAAAAATCAATTTCAATTGTGTTTAATTTAATTTCTGTTATATAATTTGAAAATTAAACACTATGTAACAAAAATGTATTTTTCAAAAAGAAACATTGATATTCAGCATAAAGTTTGATGGAATACTCTGTATTAAGCCAAATTGCTATTTGTTACATCCCTAAAATGCATGCCTGCAAAAACCTTGCCTATATCACAGTATTTTTAAATTTGCATATTTCCTTGAGAGCTTACAAAAATCATAGGAAATTATTGAAGCATATTGTAATTTTTTTTTTTTTAAATTCTTTAAATCTTTAGAAATTAATGCTATTTTAATATTTTATTTATAACTAACAGCTACATATTATTTTTTATAGTTACTACACACAATATATTTTCTGTTGAAATAATATGCTTTTTTGTTGAACCCTTTTCCCGCTTTATTAAGGCCCATTTTAGCAACCAGTATCTTCTGTTTCTTTCTAAAGTGAACACTAGTCAACTAAAATACTACATATACACCTCTAAATCCGATTCTATCTTAAACAGTATATACAGATACTTAACCCCTTAACGGTCGCTTAATATTTGGAAAAACCATCAAAAAAGTACCTATTTTTTTTTATTACAGAAATTGAATAATTACAAGTCATCTAAATAAAATATGCAATTAATTTTTTCTTAAGGCGAAAAAAAAAAAAAAAAAAAAAAAGATTTTATAGAACAAATTCACATTTGTAGAAAAGCAATCATGAGAGAATTTTGTGTCTTAATGTTTGTTTTACACCATACAAATTAATGTGAATAAGACCTTTATTTTTTACATCTTAGATCTTTATTTATCATCATCACTCACATTTTTACAAATAATATTTGAAATAATATATATACATTATATTTTGATTATTAATAATTTTTTGAGTGTGATATATTTTGAAACATGCAACACAAAGTCCAACATCACAATCAGTGCCAAAAACCAAACCCAACGGTAATATTCAAAGACTTCACACAGAAATGGCTTTTAAATTTTTCTGGTTTCGAAGTTTTTTCCAGCAATTAAATCTCCAGGAAATAGGATGGGCACGAGAAATAACAAACGACACCTCAGTCTGTGATATTGACGGGAGCGAGAATTAAGGGGTTAAGATCCTATAACAAGTTCTTAATTTATCAGGGTTCATATTCTATTTGAATAACAAAATTCCCTGACTTTTCCAGGTTTTTCAGGCTATATTTCCTACAATTCCCTGACTAAAATTCACATTTTTAGAAATACGAATTACAATTCAATATCTTAATGATTAAATTTACATCTGAAAATTAAAATAACGTATAAAATTGAAACTAAACTAAAAATCGATATCATTTGACATTTACAATATATATATAAGAAAAAAAAAAAAAAAAAAAAAAAAAAACAAGCAAAACTAAAATACAGCTCAGATGGATTCAAAGTAACTTTTTATGTACATAACTGAATTTACACATATTAAACATTTAACTTTTTTTTAAACTTCTACTATCATGTCATTTATCTGTGCTGTTTCAGAAGCAGTTTGTTGTGTAAAAGTTTCAATTTTTGTCTTAATATTTTAATTTCAGCTACAGCTTTCTTTTATCTTTTTTTTTTTTTTTTTGGTCTTGCTTCATAATTTTCATTCTTTTTCTTATATAATTATTAATGATATCTCATCCTAGCCACCTTAACATGGCTCAACATTTTTTTCGCTTAAATACCGACTATTGGGTGACAAATTTATATAGCTATAAGACATCTTTATGTTAAAAATGTGAATATAGCAAAAATTCTCCTTTTAAGGGAAAAACTGGAACTTTTTTGCAGATGCACCGTGAACTCATGAGAATATTGACACATGATAGTGCATTAAAAAAAAAAAAAAAAACCTGACTTTTCCAGGTTTTAGAAAATTTTTTAAATTTTCCATGACTTTTTGAGCACTTGTCATTTTCCCTGACAATTCCCTATTTTCCAGGTTTTCCAGTCGCATAGGAACCCTGTTTAGGCTACATGCCAAACCTTCAAATTCTTACATTTGGTTAATAGATGATAAAAATTAATAATAATACAACTCTAAAACAGCGCTAGTAGGTATAGGATACTAAAATTAATTTACTGGACCACACACAGGAAATAATTTTATTAAATAATAAATACAGACCTGCCAACCTTTGAAAATGAGAAATCTTAGCACACAAAATTTAAATTAATCTGGAGGTTGGTTGGTTGGTTAGGGTTTCGTGTTTCGCAGCCATCTTTTAACATTCATAAAAGGAATATGGTTTCAGTCTTTCAGTATAGTATATTTTTTCCTCTGAAAATTTGTATACGATTTTTAGTTTCTTCTCGTTTAGAATCGTTTTTCTTTTTACATTTATTTATAAAAGGAGCCTAGTTCCAATTTTTAGCCCAGTGCAATAAATTTTGACGAAATTCGCGATTTTTTTTCCCGCGATCATTTCAGGATATTCACAATTTTTTCCCTCACAATCTTAATTCACATTTTTCTATCACGATTCTTTGTTGAAATCTGCACTTTTTACCACGAACTTTTGACGAAATTCGCATTTTTTACCGCGATCCTTTGACAATTTTTTTTTTTTTTTTTTTTTTTTTTACCACGATCCTTTGACGAAATTAGTGTTTTCCTTCCGCAATCTTTCGGTGAAATTTGCATTTTCTTATTGATCTTTTGACGAAATTTGCGTTTAATATCATAGGCACTCCTGTTTTTAAGGAAGGGAATTCCTGTATAAATATTTAGAGAAACCCGATTCACTCGTGGTTAATATACATGAAGAGGGCTTTATGTTAAGAAGTTTGTTTTGTAGCCTAGATTTTTTTTTCCCATGAACATTTTTTAAATGTCCGAATTTTCGGACTTATAACCAATTTTTTTTAAACTTTCGGAAATGAATACTTTGAAATTTCGGAACAAAACCCTGAAAAATATGCTGCGCAGGATAAAAATCGTAATTTGAAACAAAAAATGTGTTTGTGTTTTTTGCGAAAAATCTTAGTTTAAGACCGATTTTCGTAGCGTCGTAGTTCATAGGTCCAAATCGTAACAACTACGATTTTTTCGTAGCAGTTGGCAGGTCTGTAAATAGGGTCTTTGAAGATATGCATAAACATACACTGTGATCAGGATGATTGTGTACTAGCATTACACAGGCTTAGAGAAACCACGGATTTAAATTTTTATACTACTATTCTAAAATCATTTGCACTATTGATTATTTCAGAAATAATTACAAAAAAGAAATTTACTTGTGGGCTTGGGCCAGAATTCTGAGCTTCTTGGCACACTAAGTTGACGAAATCGGAAAGTGTATCACCATTTTCTTGATACTTTCCAGGTGTGATGTAATAAGGACTGGAATGGGATAGAGGGCCACTCATATTCGAAGCTTGGGATGTCATGTTCATAGCTGTATGTTGTTGAAGACCTGAGCGAGAGAATATATATTACAGCCCACAATACCTGGTTAATTTCTTAATACTGGTTTGTATAATATCAATTCGCATAAAGACATATAACAGAAGATTCAAACTAGTAATCATACATTTAAATGGGTTTAAAAACGCTGTTAACCCTTGGATGGGCAAGTAACTGTGTTTCTGTAATGTTGAATTCACACCAGAATCTGCAAAAAGATGGGTTGCAAAATAAGGAAAGGCAATTTTACGACTTCTTTCCACCAAACTTAGAAAAGTAAAGTTTAATAAAATTTTTCTAGTGAAAATCTTCATGAATCGTAGGTGGGATAAAATATATCCCACAGCTCCTCAAGAGGTTAAAGATTTTATTCTTCTATAACATTTGCGTAAACCTTGTTATGCTACAAAATGGGTTAAGCGCTCCTTCAGTAAAGTACAGTGATAATTGCTAAGTGCTAAACTGGATCCAAATGATTTAAACAATATAGATTTTATACAAAATTTATAAAATGATCTGATAAAAATTTTCATCTAAAACTTATTTAAGTAAATACATATTTATTTAGACTTTATTGATACATTTTTATTCATCCTAAATTACATTATTTTTCTAACACTTGCAGAATACTTTGATTAATGAAGATGAAGCTTTATATTCTTTATATTTAAAAATTCATTTATATGTGCCATGATTTATAAAAACTTACAAATCCTTCGATATTGGTAAGCAAACTGTCAAATATTTCTGTTCTCAGACATTTTACCAAGTCAGGTTGAATAAAATTAGTTTTCATTATTAACACTATATATTTTTTAATTATATGATTGCAGTTTTTCAATGAATGAAATTTCATGCCTTATGCCAATCAAATTTTAGTAAAATGTTAATAACCTGTAAACTTTATTGCAAAATTCACATTTGCCTTTCATTTTACTTACAAATGCTTTTTTGGAAAAGGGGGGAGGGGGGGGGGCATGGAGACCTCACAAATTTTGAAATTGAAAATCAGATCAGATTCATATAGTTTAACAATATGTAGTCAAATTCATTTTCTGAACATTATTGTGTCAATCAGAAATTATATTTCTATGCTTTTTTTTTTTTTTTGGGGGGGGGGGGTTCCAATGAGGATTCACATTCCATTTATGTCAGAAATTATAAATGCCGACGCAGTCTTCAAGTGACATGGTTTGCCAAATTAACTTATTACAAAAACAATACCTTGAAATTTCACTGAACTCTGGGAAAGGGCAACAAAATATCAAAGTTTATATTTGTTATATAAATATATATTGTTTAGATATGTTTGTATATGAAGTAAATTTATATCATTTAACAATTTTTAATTTTAATAATTTACATCACATCACATATACTATTCATTTTGTAAACTTTATTACATAATTTATTATATTAATAACAAATATTAATACTTCACATCCTTTCTTCTTAAATACATTTTTAGCTAATCCTAGTTATATAGACAGTTCCAGGGTTAACATTAGGAAGAAAATAAAATGGTATTTTTCTATTCAAATTTCAAATGACTGTTTGAAAAATGAGGTTAAGTGGAACATTTGAAAAGCAAAGTTGAATTTAAAAAATTATACTGCATATGTACGATTCTATACTAAAATGTAATCCTGAAACTATATCATAATTCAATTTTTTTTTTCTATTTTTGAGGCTTTTATCAAAATGTAACATTTAGGGTGAACAATTACTGTACACAGAGATTACGTTGCATTTTTTGCTACACTGAAATAAATGTATCAATTTATAACTTAAAATTGATTGGCAGACTACAAGCTCTGTCACATTGTTGATTATAATTTCATTAAAAAAAGAAAAAGAAATCTGATTTATATCCAATCACATAAATTAGAGCCATTAATCAAAAAATTAATTTCAATATTTTTAATATGTACAAACTACATTACCTTGCCATTAATGACAATATGATTTTAAGATTGAATGATTCCACTAAATACATTTTTTTCTCCTGCAAGTTTTATTTTGATTTCTGTTTCTTAACCCATTCCCGACTAAGGGAAACATTTTTCCCCATTTTAAAATTGGTGATTGTCATATTCACCTTATCTGCATTTTTTATACAGAATGTCGAATGCAATTGCATAAAAAATGTGCAAAACACTGCATAAAAAATAGGACGCATAATATATGTACTATGTGCAATGTCCATCTTTGCTTCTCTACCAAAAGAAATAGCTTCGTAGAATATCATAATTAGCGCATCATTTTGTATAGTAATTTTATTTCATAATTTTGTAGTATTTTAGGAAACATTTTGTTATAAGAAACCAATAAATAAAAGACATTGCATAATAAGCCTAACTGTAACTTGTGTTAGTCCATCGGGAAAAATATTTCCCATAAAATTCCAAAAAAATTACACATTGTTATGTATTTTTCTTATGATTTCTATTTATTTTACGTCTGAACAAACTAAAATAAACAGTTACATACTAATATTTACTCTTAGCAACCTTATGGTCTTGTAAGGGTTAATGCTTGGAAACATGAAGCAATACAATAGATATTATCTCTGGCAGGCGTAAATGAAAATAAAGACAGTATAAGTGAAATGTAAAATGAAGAATTTTGATCTATCTTGATTCCTACTTCATTACTGTTCCCTCTCCCAAACATACAAAATAAAGGAATAAGACCAAATAAAAAAAAAAGGAGATTTCTTAAATATATATATATACATATTTTTATAAAGAGTCCTGCATTCCAATATGCATCTAGTTAATGATTTTTTTTTTTTTTTTTTTTTAACAATGTATCAATTCATCAACAGTTTATACAAAATTACATAAGTGCAAACACAGAATAGTCTAAAAACAACAACAAAATAACAGAAAAATACAAGCTTCAACAACTAACAGTGCAGAGAACAAAGAAAGGGAAAGATATTGAAGTGCAAAAATAAAGCAAGAAATACATTATAGAGACATCAATCTGATATATTTTTCATCACTGTAATGCAGCATAAATTTAAACGATGATACTTAAGCAATTGTGTTTAGGCAGCAAGAAAAAGAAAGTGTTTTTGTTGCAGAAAGCATCAACCTCCAAGAAAATTAGTGAAGTTGTTTGACATACAGCCATCAAGAGTGACTTTTACAGGATGTGTGAAAAAGTGCAGAACAGACATAGAGTATGCAGGCAAGCAGCCAAAAGAAGAAAAACATTAAATTGAAGTACAACAAACAAGGACAACTTCATTCATTATTTTGAAATTGAGTCTACTTAATAATTTTGATAAATCGTGAGTGCTTGGGGAATAGGCAGTCCTTGTTCATTATGTAATAAGATATAACGATAAATTTTAAAAAAAAAGTAAATGGAGATAAACAAGAACAACAGTTATATATAATAAGCTTAAAATAAAAACAAGAATGACTCCAATATTAGTAGATATTAAAAAAAAATATATTATATAACAAAGTATCACAATTTACATTTAATTTTAAAACTGTCTCAGGAGATTATATATGTATCACAAGAAAATTGTTAAAATTTTAAAATTATTGCAGCAGAATTCTAAACTTTATACAGGGATTTGGCATGCTACAAAACACAATTTTTTTTTCCAATATTCCAAAATATTACTTAATCTATCATTGTTATAGAATTGGAAAAGTAAATAACTTAGTAAAAAATAGAACAGTAACAGCACGTTATAAAATGGTATTTTAAATAGGTCACTATAACATACAGTGGCTGCTATTTAATACAGCTGCATTTCTTCTAAATAAAAATAACAATCAAATGATAAAAAATATCAGAATGATAATTTTTTTACCAGTCTATTACTTAATGATGCTAGATTTATGGAATAATAAGTATTACACTATGAAAGCCATCAAAACCATGATGTTTTCTCATCTACAATACAGTGCAGTTAATACATGCAGTGATGATAATCAAAGTATAAAATTTCTAAAGTTTAATGCACTAAGAGGATTTTGTTTTTCGACTTCTTTCAGAATAATGTTCTAATCTCCTGCATTATAATATTCAAGTTAAGCACAAACTGAACTGCAAATATAACCTTTATTCATTTCATAAACTATCACATTTGCATTACCAACTGAATCCCAAGAATAATTTTCTTTGTTCGATTTCAAAATGTCATCCAGTCTTATTTTCATTACATAGAGACTGGAAGAGTGCAGCAACTCCAGAATTTACAACATATTTAGCAGATATATTCTGAATTATTATTAGGATAATAACAATAAACATATTAAATGACAACAACCAGCAACAAAATATGCTTTACATCATCAGTAACATTAATAGCAATCATATTATGCAGAAGTCAATTTACATTACAGGGCTGCCATTGCCTAATGTCATAAAAAAAAGTACCTTTAGTAGCCTACAATGAAAAAAATAGTAGCCAAAATAGTTGCATGCTTATTCAGAAAAGGAGGGAAAAGAATCCTGATTTGCACAAAAATAACCAAAACTGTTTCATGAAACTCCACACTTAATGCTACCACCCAAATTTGACACTTTTTGCAATTATAAAATCACACAATTACCAGGGAAAAAAAGAAAGGAGGGGGAAAAAAAACCTTAATTATCATCTGAAATACAAAATCAGAATGCAGTTGGGTTTCTCTAAACTAAATTGAATATTAGTAGCTAAACCAAAAATTAGTTGTTTACCACCAAAATTTGGATGATTTCAATCTAAATGTAGTGCAAAGATGAAAAAGAGTAATTTATTTCAAATTTAAGTTTTTATAGGTTTTAAAAATTGAGTGAAAAACTTGAGAAATTTATATTGAAATATTACTTAGAGTTATCGGGTTAAAAAGAAGAGTTGGCAAAAAAACTTTTTTCTTTTTACAAAAAGTAGTCGTTTTTGAAGAATTTGGGGCTTAAATAGTATCCATAGTCACCTGATGCTGAAAATAGTTGCTTTTAGTACCATTTTAGTTGTAAATGGCAGCACTGATATTATGAAAAAAAAAAAAAAAAAGAAAAGAACTGATTTAGATGAAACGCTTGTTGGAATAACTTAGCTATATAATAAAACGAAAAAAGTCAACCAATATTTGGAGACAGCTGGTAAATATAACATTGAAATAGAAAGTAAATAAAGTAAAACAACTGCAAAAAAGATGACCAGAGAGGGCAGTCTCAATTAGATCAGGCTTTCTTTCCCTTCTAACAAAACCCAATTGAGAAAATGTGGCCAAACAAACACACCTATTACTGGATGATTGTGGAACATTAGACCTGATTTTCTATAGATGAATATTTTTTAGCATAACTAAAAAAATTATCCCGAGGAAAAATATGTTTTAAAAGCCACACATCATAGTGGAGAGAAATTTTTGCCCAATGTAAAGTCACTGAGAGATTCAATAAACATTTTTGCATATGTGACAGTATGAAAAGTCATTTGCAATTTTCACATAATATTTATACAAAATTATTTATATGCTTAGTTCAACATCCATAAAATATAATGTTTTCATGGAAGATAAATCTGAAGTTCTCATAAAAACCAGAAAAAAAAACTTAAATTAGTATTAAATAAACAAGAAGTCATTATTAGAAATTTCAGAGTTTTCTGTTTTTAAGAAAGTGGGAGGAAAAAAAAAGAACAAGGACTGCCTATTAAGATAAGACAGGATTCTACACAGTCTGCGTATTAGTGTGGTATAAAATGAGTTGTAAAACTTACCATCCTGTAGTTTAGATGAATGAGCGACCTCAGCTGGTGTCATACCAATTTCCTTGGAGGATGTATGCGAGGACAAGGGCTCACCTGTAACAGGGACAAAGCTGCTCGATGGATAACACTTGGAGAGGGCACTTTTGAAAGTCAGTGTGGCCCAACTGGGGGAATCCAATAATTGACTACTCCCAACAAAAGTGACAGATTTAACAGATACTCTCTTTAGGACAAATACTTTTAAACAACACAATTAAAGAATGTCACTGATATATGAAACATATGTTGTAAAAGAATTTGCAATACTGTTAAGGCTGTTCTCAACTGCTCCGCTCAACAAGCGCAAAACATTTTGGTACATTTACAAATTCATTTTATAACTGAAAAGTATAAAACCGGAAGGCCTGACTAGGGAAGCAATTTGGAATCGAACAGTGTTTTCCATTTTTGGATTAATAAATTACCTATCGAGTTATAAGATAAGCGATTTTGATCGTGTGACAGACGTTTTTCACCCTTCCTTGAGGGGTTATTTTTCTTTCATGCAGAAATTTGGTTCAAAACGCCCACTTTGACACTATTTTCTGAAAGATCTATTGCGTTTGCAAAAAAACAACAACAACTCAATGACATAGCTTCTGGACAACACCACCTGCTAGTTTCATGCATTTCAGAACAAAAATAAATTAAAACTTATGTCATAAAGTTGCCCTTTTGGATTTGAGAACAGCCTTAAGTTCCTTTCTCAATTTCATTGCAGCTTAGTTTAAATCATTTGGAAATAAAGTTACTATGAATACAATTTCTTACTCTTCATTTAATTTTCCATTCGAACATTTAGTCAAATTAATAATGAAAAATATTAGCCTTTTTCAAAATAGACATGATATTGCTAAGCATGTTAAATCTGGCACTTTTTAGTTTCATAACCTTCCCATTTTCCTTCAATTAATAAACAGTTTCATTTTTAAAATAACAAATTCCTTGGAAATAAATGTTTGTCCCTTTATAAAATAAAAATTTCCTGGGCAAAAATAAGAAATCTGTGACAAGCTGAAATGCACCGATTGAAACAAAACAGCTTATTTAAGAAATGACCCATTTAAAAACAGAAGGGCCACAAACTACTGACACTCAAAGTGATAATACAAAACGGATACTTTTGCACAAACTCTCAACATAAAATATCATAAGTGTGTGAAAATTATCATCAACAAAAACTCTAAACAAGATTCAATTAAATGCGAAACTTACATTTATTCTGATATTATATGTATTGAATGAACATATATACTGTAAATAACAAATAAAGGTAAGTTTCAAATCCTTCCATGGTTAAAGTTCATTTTATTTTTCTTTCATTTTAAAATAAATATATATAATCTAATTCAATGGAACTGAGCCAGTAGCATTACAAGTTAATATTATAAGTAAAACTTTGCACAATTTAAGGATAATGGATAGAATATCAATTTTGCTAAATCATGTCATCTTTGATCTCCTCTATTAAACAATGTCAAGTAATTTCTATATTATAAGTGTAACTGAATAAACAGCTATTATGCATTTAATTTATAGTATTTTTAAAGTTTCAGTGTTTTCTTGGAATGAATATACCCATCAGACACCGATCTACTAATAAAACATTTTCTTCAATAAGACAATTTAATCCCATTATACATATCTCAATAAAGTCTATACATATCTCAAATCGAGAATAAATAATCATGCGTAGTTAACAAAAAAGATCTCCAACATAACATTTTTGAGATATAAATTCCTGTTAGTGATTATAAAGTATCATTTCAAATAGAGTTATTGAACAGGGCTTTAAATATATTTAAATAACAGAAGTATTAATAATAACAAGAAAGATTATTTTCAGTCTAAGTATAAATTACATCTTTCTTTTTAAAAAAGTATTCAGCAATAGACAGTTCTCCAATAAGACAAATAGCGTATCAATGAAAATATTTATTTAATAAAATAATGGCATTAAAGAATCTGGCCAACGGGATAAAAAAAAAAAAAAAATCTTAGTTTGTCATAAAGCATGTTATCGATTGACAACAATTTTTTTTTTTCCATTCAATTATCCTCTTTTATAAATGTGACACTATATAGCTATAAAAGCTTAATATGAATGAATTCTGATATTTGTTTAAAAGTACAAGCTTTAATAACAATAAGTAATGAAGTGTATTTTCTCCTTTTAAACTTTTGGCGGGAAAGAGTAATAAGCATAACAAAATTTAAATTTTGTACAAAAGCAAAATATTTAAGTTTACCTATATATCACAAAAAAGTAAAGAAAATAAAAAAAAGAAATAGTCAAATAATAATTATGATTTTAGTTTTTCAAGGGTATATTTCTGAAATTTAAGGAAACAATAACTGATTTTTATTTTCTCCAATAAGAATAAAAAAACTAAACCTGTGGCTTTACGATCCATTAAGGATCAGGACATACAGTGACAAACTCTGTTTTCTTGACCTTGGAACCCGAGTCCCAGTCAGGTGGTCAGCCTAACATAAGACCTTCAATGTTTAGTTCCCAAGCAAACTTAGCACTCATTTTATAGATTCCAAAGATCAAGTGAACCTTGCTTAGCCTGGAGCTGAATTCTGTACCTGATGCATGATAGCCAGACGTGCTGACCACTACGCCACTGGGTTTCACCATAAGAATAAAAACATGCTCAAATTTGCGTATGACTCAAACTTTTCGACAAGTTAAGGAATTTCAATAACATTTTACTTTTTTTTTTATTTACATGCTCTACCACCACACATTTAATTCAACTTACATCACAATTTCTAACAACAGTCAAATATTTTCCCAAAACTATTATTAATATAAAAAATTATAATTTGACATTATTTTGGGGACAAAAATACAAAGTTCATGACAAAAAATCAAAATTACCTGAAATTAAACTAAAAATAATCATTAAAAGGGTCATATGGTTAATTTACGAGGATACAGTCCTTTTATAATAGTTTTTTAGGTTTGAACTTTTATGATAAAATATGAAACTATAGTCTACTTCAATATAGAATTAAAAAAATATTGGAAATAATTTTCATAAAATATTAGTCATCAAGATTTATTTAATAAAGTTATTTATAAGTTTATTTAATAATTTTCAAATTGTTCCTATAAATGAAACTCTCCAAATATTTAATAAATATTCATTAAAAAAAAATTACACAAAACTATGTGGAGCTAACTAAAAGTAGCTTTTCAGAGAGTTATTAAACATAAAAACTCAATTATTTAATAATTTTCTGTCAATGTTCGTTAATTTCACACACAATTTTATCAACTTTTCTTCTTAAAGCCCCACTCCTCCTACTTACATTTTTGTTTTATGTGTGTAATAACATATCAATAATAAATATTAAAAATAGACAACTATTTGTTTATTTTTAATTTTTAAGAGGTAGGGTATGACAAAATGTTATTTTGGTTCTATTAAGAATTTCTTCTTGATCATCCAACATCTTTTAATACATGTTTAATAATAATACATATTCATATTTCAGAATACAGTAGAATCCCACTAATCCAAACTAATTGGGACTGGTACCTGTTCGGATTACAAAAAAATCAGATTACCCAAAATTCTAATAAAAATACAAAACGAAAAGATGCTTGCTAAAAGAAAAAAAAAAAAAAAATTAAGATATAAGTACTCAGTAGTACAGTAAACATCAACTAATCTGGCATTCTGGATAATACAACACGACTTTTGGAAAAAATAGTATTCCTTGTTTAACCACTCCCGATTGTTTAATCCAATGGAGCTTCAAAATAAAGAATTGCCTAACAACCCATTACAACGGTTCAAAATCGCGAATCTATAAATAGCTCAGTCACCACATAGACAAGGGGAGAAGAAAAAAAAACATTTCTGTAGATAATTTGCGAAATCAAACTGTTGAAAGGAAAAATAAATTTTTATTATCTGAATAAATACTTTTTGCATTTTAGAAAAAAAAATTATAGTGACTGGCAAACAAACTGATATTCGATATTTTTCCAAGATGACTTCTACAAGTAAGCCTACAGTGCACGTTTTCATTTTATATTTGTGTACATATATTGTACTTTTAGATTATTGAGTATTTTTTTTATTCTATTCAAGCTGTTTAAAGATTTAAAAACATGCTTCACAGGCATTGTTTTGTTTAATTCTAACTTCTACATGTTTTTCCCGACATTTATCCTGTAATCCAGAAAATTTCATAATCCGGCATGCTTCAGAACGAAAATACAGTCGAAATAAATCAAGTCAAAAATAAAATTGGTTCGGATTAACTGGAATTTTGGATTAGTGGGGTTCTACTGTAATTCGAAGAAAAAGAAAAACTTGTTAATTTATGTACAATAAAAAAAAGCAGACAAAAAAATATATATGCAGAATTTTTTTTTTATCATTATTATTTTAAAGAGACTTATTTTTATACTCTCCTCACTTCTCCATAATCCCCCCCCCCCAACACACACACTCTCTCTCTAATTTATTTACTACTTCACAACATGGGACAAAAAAATAATCTTTGTGATTTTGACAGGTATTTTTTCTTTCTTCTATATCCAATTTCTTATCACTTAAATGACAATTATGTTTTTCAACAAGATACAATCACTTGTAAACTTTTGGTTATAAAAAAAATTCAATAATTAGTTTAGCAAGCAGTAATTTTTCAAAGAGTTTTCATTTGGTGGAAAGCAATTCCAACCATTTATAAAAAGCGATTTACGCCTACAATAACAATATGAATAGGCTTGATTTAAGAAATCAAGAAATATCCTACAGCAAGGAACAAAATGCTTTAAAAAGGTTTAGATTATTAAGCGTAGATTATTAATATGAACATTTATTATTATTAACATTTAATAACAATAGAAAATAATAACCCATCAGTGATCATTTATCAGTGAAACCATTTTAAAAAATAAACAGGAATTTATCTCTTCACATTCCCTAATCCGTGACGGAAAGATAAAGAAAAATAATTTCAATCATAAAATTAAAATGCAGCTAAAAAATTTATCAATTTGTGTAAAGGAAACTTTATTTCAAGATTAAATATTAGAAAAATAAGGCATTCTTCCGATAAATATTTCTACTAAAACCATGTTCAATTACTATAACAGAATGCTTAAGGGAATTAAAAAAACAGTGAATTCCAAAAAGAGACAAAACTTGGTACAACCAAACTTTTAATCAACAGTCAAATATTTATAAACTTTGAATTTAAATAAAATACAATGAATGTTTCAACAAGTACTAACTTTTGAGGCAAAATTTCCTTTGATAGAAAGAAATTCTAACATAATTTACATTAATTGAAGCAAAATTTCCTTTGATACAAAGTAATTCTAACATAATTTACTAAAGTGTGCCTACATATAACATAATGAATAGGAACACTGAATGGTCTTGACTAATGAAAAAAAAAAAAATATATATATCCTACTCTTGGAAATGCTAAAAAAAGTTAAAAAGTTTTTTGACTAATCACTGTAGATTAACATTCTTTATAATAAAATGAAAAATCTAAAAACATTAAATGGTAATAGAAGAGTAAATGACAATTATGTTTTTCAACAAGATACAATCACTTGTAAACTTTTGGTTATAAAAAAAATTCAATAATTAGTTTAGCAAGCAGTAATTTTTCAAAGAGTTTTCATTTGGTGGAAAGCAATTCCAACCATTTATAAAAAGCGATTTACGCCTACAATAACAATATGAATAGGCTTGATTTAAGAAATCAAGAAATATCCTACAGCAAGGAACAAAATGCTTTAAAAAGGTTTAGATTATTAAGCGTAGATTATTAATATGAACATTTATTATTATTAACATTTAATAACAATAGAAAATAATAACCCATCAGTGATCATTTATCAGTGAAACCATTTTAAAAAAATAAACAGGAATTTATCTCTTCACATTCCCTAATCCGTGACGGAAAGATAAAGAAAAATAATTTCAATCATAAAATTAAAATGCAGCTAAAAAATTTATCAATTTGTGTAAAGGAAACTTTATTTCAAGATTAAATATTAGAAAAATAAGGCATTCTTCCGATAAATATTTCTACTAAAACCATGTTCAATTACTATAACAGAATGCTTAAGGGAATTAAAAAAACAGTGAATTCCAAAAAGAGACAAAACTTGGTACAACCAAACTTTTAATCAACAGTCAAATATTTATAAACTTTGAATTTAAATAAAATACAATGAATGTTTCAACAAGTACTAACTTTTGAGGCAAAATTTCCTTTGATAGAAAGAAATTCTAACATAATTTACATTAATTGAAGCAAAATTTCCTTTGATACAAAGTAATTCTAACATAATTTACTAAAGTGTGCCTACATATAACATAATGAATAGGAACACTGAATGGTCTTGACTAATGAAAAAAAAAAAAAAATATATATATATATCCTACTCTTGGAAATGCTAAAAAAAGTTAAAAAGTTTTTTGACTAATCACTGTAGATTAACATTCTTTATAATAAAATGAAAAATCTAAAAACATTAAATGGTAATAGAAGAGCAATTGACCATTTATCATAAACAATCTATTTGAAGAAGAAAAAAAGCAGGAGCTTATACTTATCACTTCACATCCTTGAATTCATGACAGAATGAAAAGTTATTCCAAGGATTTTTTTTTTTTTTTAAAGACAAGAAAGATGATTGTTAATAATATATAATAATAATAATAATAATAAATTGTAAAAAAAAATTACATGTTTCTGCTAAAGTAACACTCATTCAAGATTAAACCATTTTGTTCCGAGAATTATCTTTTGAGATTCTTTGCATTTTTAAACATACAACTCTTTCCTTTGCCGTCTACTATTAATGCCTGAAGACCTATTTGAGCTTTTATTATTGTGTTGTTTTTAGCCTGGCAAGAAAAAATACTAGTGGAAAGCAGCATGGTCCAATGATGGGAAAGTTCATCGGGCAAAGCCAATCGAGTCATTAGACATTATGCAGAAAACAAAGACTCAATCTAAAATGAATTGCTGTTGTTTTTATATTCTATGTCTCTAACATAAGTGCAAAAGTAGGACTTGCACTCTTTTAAATACTGAATTTTACTATTTTAAAATAGCAATCTTCTTTCCATTCAGCCAAAAATGTCTGTCAAGACAAATATTACTTTTTGAAATGTGTTGTATGAATCCGTGAATTCTTGCAGGAAATCCTATTAAGCAGAACAAATGAGTTAAATACATAGCACACCTACTCCCAACATATACATCATCTACACTGGATAACTACTTCAAATAAACATTTTTAAAATTTCCCTTACAAAATGTTTAAAGAACTAAAAAAAAAAAAAAAAGACTGAAATGAGACGGAATAATTACTTTGATCAATATCACTGCTCCAAGATGCTTGGCTGTGCAGCTGAGCTGGACTCTGTCCATAAAAGCTACTGATGTCACTGTGGACCTTCTCCACAACATCATCTTCGCTGGATGACATCTTGCGCATGCGCTTTGAGTGCGGCTCTTCGGGAGGACTCGGGGGAGCATGAGGCGTACCACCATGATTGTTGTGGGGGTGCAGCGAGAGGGGGGGACCCGCCCCAGAAGGCAGGCCTCGGTGATCCGGTGGAGATGAGTAACTGTTGCAGTAATAGGTTGGAGATTCGATCTTGATCATGTTAAGCGCTGGCTGGCAACTACTGGTCGTTTGCAAAATAGATGCTGTAAAGAAGAAAAAGCAAAAAATATAAGAACAGGAAGATGTTCACATTTATTCTCCTGAATAATAAATGTTCCATGTGTTAAAAATAACGAAAAGTAAATAAACAACTGAGGAATTCTAATAGATGCCATCTAGTAAACTAAATTTATAATGTTTTATTGCACAGAATAAATTAGCAACAATGAATTTATAACAAAATTTTAAGAAAATGTTGCAAAACTACTCTAAAAGTCTACATTATTTAATTAAAAGAGTAAATGCATAGATATTTATTCTCTTAAGCTATGCATTAAACTGGATACACGAAACTAAACACAATGCAAATACCCGAGACAAAATCTACAGCTTATTTTTTTTTTTAAACATTGCACACAGAATAAATAACTAATAATTCTACAGTGTCCTTACTCTTTAGTGTATGAAGATTTTTAAGGGTTAAAATTATTGATGCAAAAAATTATCAGTTTCTTAAAAGAGGGGAGAAAAAATGGAACACAATCTAATCTAGTATGTTCTTTTTTACACAACTACACAGGCAAATACTAATTGCATTAAAAAAAAAAAAAATGTTTTTTAAGCAATACCTTATTGTAAAAGATCATCTAGAGAAAAGACATGTTGATATGGAACACTACATGACGGAGAAATGAAAGATTATGATTAAAATTTTTTATAAGTATATGGGACAATTTGTAGAGTAAGATAATTATGTGCAGTTGATAAGAAACTGCTCACAATTATATGGCATTTTCAGTAGGAGAAATGCACTAAATATCAACTAAGGCATTTAAGAACAATTACAGAATTGAAAGGAAAAATTCAAAGTCTGTGGTTCAGTTCTATCTATAACACATGAAAAAAAATCCAATGAAGAATTCTGCCAAAGCTTTTCAGTAGAGAAAAAAATTGTCAGAAATTCAAAATTTAATGGAAATAAAATCATAAGACAAAATGCAATATTTCACCTTGATTTAAACATAAATTATACAATATGAAATTTAAGAAGCTCATTGTTTTACTTAAAAAGGCGACTAAAATAATAAAAGATGTTATAAGTTAAAATATACATTTTATTTAAAACTTCTTAGTACTTTTGAGCTTATTTCCCAAGCCCGTCATCATAGAATATGTTATTAACTAATTGCTGTTTTTTTTTTTACAAATATGTCACATCGGTTTACTTTCAACCCTAATAATTATCGGCTCTCTCATTTCAAAACAATGTGATGTATTTGTAAAAAACAAAAAACAACAACAAAAAAAAAAAAAACAGCAATTAGTTAATAAAACATTCTCTGATGATAGGCTTGGGAAATAAGCTCGAAAGTACAGTAAACTCCCGACTATCAGGCCTAATGTGGCAGAAGAGTAGGTCGGATAACAAAAAAGCTGGATAGGCAGGAGTTCTATAAATATTTACTCATTTCCTGCATCCCCCTCCCATTACATTAAAACACATGTTACACATTTTAATATAAATTTTATATATACAGTATATACAGTTTCAAAATAAGCAAAACATTAACATAAAACGTAATCCTAATTCGTAAAAAAATGAGTAAATATTATTTTACTGTTTATTAATAAATGATTGCACAAATATGAAAAGTTTTGCATAAGATAAAAGAGTAAAGATTTAGTTTTTTGTTTTTGAAAAAGTAGTTGATAGATGAATGTTTCTGCTATTGTATTCTATAATCCGTTCTTGTCGTGTGTTAGCACTTTCCTACGTACAAGAGCCTGTCTCTTTTGGCCGCTTGCAACATTCCTCATTTTTGTTTTTACTAGGCCGGAGGGCCGGATATTCGCGAGCTGGTTAGTTGGGAGTTTACTGTACTAAGAAGTTTTAAGTAAAATGTATATTTTAACTTATAACATCTCTTTTATTAATTTAGTCACCTTTTAAGTAAAACAGTGAGCTTCTTTAAGTTCATATTGTATAATCAGAGTTCATTCTAGGATCAAGGGCAGGCAGGGTGCACTTTGCCATAAAAGGGCACTTTAGAGAAAAAAAGGGCACATTAATGTAATGATAAATAATCAACTAATAACTCTTCCTCCCCTGATCCCCCCCCCCCCCTAAAAAGTCTTTGCTACTACCCCTTTACCCCATTCATGACACTTTGCAGTGCAGGTATTGACTCTTTTCTGAAAATTAAAAATCAGCCATAAATCCAAAAATTTGGACAAACTATACCACAAATTTTCAGAAATATTCGCCGAAAAAAACCAATTTTGTCAGAGAATCGCAAAAAAACGCCAATTTCGCCAAAGGACCTTTCCGGGTTTTTTTTTTCTTTCTTAATTTGGCTGAATTTTCACAATAGCCGAGAAACAGGGTATAGAGACAGAGAGAGAGAGAGAGAGAAAAATTTATGACTGTGTCAGTGCTGGAATTTTACTGAAAATAATTGGTATCTGTATGTGAGGATGTTGGGGTGGGGGGGGGTGGGGGGGGGGAGTGAAAAGGAACAGATTAGGAGCAAAATGGGGCTAGGACATTATATAATGTTTATAAATAGTTTAGAGTTTGCTTGAAATAAGCGATGAAATTAACTTAAAGGGCTCTATTTTCCCTCGGTCGATTTTCCGAGTGATAGGGGTTGCGGGGCAGGGATTTCAGACAGTGGGGGCATCGGGGCATCAAAATTCGTAAAGGGCAGGCAGGGTGGCTCGTCCCGCGAAAAACGCCTAGAATGAACTCTGGTATAATTTAATGGAAATGTTTATGAATTTTAAAATAATGTCATACAAATAATGTCATTTTAAAATAATGTTCCAAACAAAACTCTAATGAAATGTTTATTTATTCATAGTGTTTTTCTTTTCCTCCATAAATTCTCTAGTTTAGAACATTTCTGTATTTTTTCACAAATCAAATAAAATTTTTAATCTTATCATACAATTTTTTAAACTGATTTTATTATAACAAAAGTATGTAATTGACTCAGTGTGTTTTTTATTCTACACAGCTCCCTTTTTGAAACCTGAAACTTGAAGGAAATAAAATCTAATTACTTCCAAGCTAATAACTGACAAAGGCAAAGCACAAAACTAAATAAAGCTTTGAGAATTATTACCACAATTTAGAGTTCATTTTGAGAAATTATGAATCTAAACTGCACTAAAAAAATTGATTATGTTTCAATTAGAAACATTAGTGTGTTAACCTTAAATTAGTTTCATTAGTTTAAAAGGAATAAATAAAAAATACACTATGTTTAATATCATTAAACCTTGATCATTTTTTGAGACATCATTAAGATTAGAGATTAAGATAATTTTTTTTTTTTTTTTCAAGAATTCATACTTATCAAAAGTTTGAATATATTAAATTTACTGGATTAAACTTCCTTTTAAAGACTCACTTGAAAGCTTAGTTTTGATAGTACAAACATAAAGATATAATTATATAAGTTTGATGAAAACAAAATACATTGAACAAAATGCTTTTTCATGTTCTTCAAAAATACTTTTATTTTTGTTATGAAAAAAATAAAAATGCTACATTATATCAAATATCAATAATAGGAGGGTTTTTTTTTAATTTCACTTTTCTAGAGATAAGTGACCTTAAAAAATGCTTTTATAAAACTCAATCTTTTCAAATGTTATATAACAAAATGTCATATAACAAAGGTCGAAACCTTTTATGCAGCAAATAACAGAAATATGTATCTTTTCCCCAAAGAAAAAAGCAAAAGAGATATGTTTTTTCCCCTTAAAGGAACTAACTAAAAAGATATATATATATATTTTCACTGTACATTACTTAAAAAATGCAAATTAAATAAGCACTAAAAATTCTAATTTGAATCTAGTCTGCAAACAAAAATTCAGAATAATATAATGCTACTTATAATATGTCTACACCATGATACCATTAAAAGAAACAAATGAAACAGAAATACTAACACTAAAACTGCAAGGTATAAAAAATAAAAAGGCCTAAAACTGGGATCTATCTCAATCCAAAACTGGCATTAATATAGGTTTTCGCTCACCTTTGGATAACCTATACAGTTCTGCAGATGTAAAAACACCAGAAGCAAAGACGAAATCTGATTCTGCAAAACAAAAAGACCGCCCTCAGGGCTCAGTTGGCTCTTTTTGCGCATAAATCATTACAAAACAAAACATATTAACACCAGTTATGGACTGAAAGATAGTACACACACACATACAGGTTCACAAATCAACATCATACAAAACACAACACTAAGAAAAGTATAACAACATGTTTCACTTAACCTCTCCAATAATTGCACAATTTTCATTAATAAAAAGTAAAAACATTCAGGATAAAAAAAACTTAAAATCTTCAAAATAAAAATTTCTTACACATGAAAAATAAATTATGTGATGCTACAAATTAATTACAATGTTGCATTTCAATAGAGAATTAGATATTGTGTATAAAAATTATTAACACATCTGAATAATACAGGGCCATACGTTCCATTAAATCCACTGTTTTTTTAGGACAATGGACAGTTACAGATATGAAAATAGAATATGATAAGAGATGAGACATGTAAGCTGAGACGGTTACAGGCAACTATTTATTCTAGAGTATCTGTATTTACATTATTATTTTCATAATATATATATATATATATATTAATCATAGATCTGGGGGTATAGTGCAAAATTCTAGTCCATTATTCAATGCCATGTAAAAACATTCAATGAAGTGTTTCATAACAGACGAAATGGATAGAATAGTACCACCATACAAATTCGAACCTCTAAACTTTATTATTTAATTGAGACTTTTTCTATTCTAAGAAAACTTGAAAGTGTCTCAAGAGACAAAAAAAGTTAGAAATGCCTTCATGCAATACAATGACAACACATTCTCGTAATTTAATTTAATTTTAATGAATATTTACACAGTAAAAGAAGTGTCTTGCTCTAGCTGTCTAATAATATTAATAATTTTTATTCATTTTGGAGACTATAGATTTCTTTATAGGGGAAAAAAAATTCTTCTGCATCAATGATAACTTTTTCCATCACCTTCACTGCACTGAAACTATTCAAAAGTGTTTAATATAAATGGGTCAAAATATTGTATCTCCAAAATCCTTTTTTTTTTTTTCTTTTTTTAAATCTTTTAGTTCTTTCTTTAATTTATTGCACATGATTTTAACATGCTTATAAACTAACTTTTGATCTCACAGTGCTGAAGAGCATGAAGAGAATGCACCCTTCACCCCACCCACTATTCCACACACACCCTTGCTTTATATACTATTTGCTTTCCATTTTTACATCAATTCAGAGAATACCCAAAACTTCTTTCAAAAAGGAAGAATTCTAACTTTTGAAAAAAATTATACATCCTCGATTAGTGTGCAAAACTGAATTATGGGGATAGAGCAGAGAGAAAGTTGCAATCAGGCATTGCCATAAAAATAATGAGCATAAAGAAGATGTTCAGAATGCATTTGTTATGTTTATTTCCACAGTGCTCAGCAGAATTTCACACTGTACCTGGAAGCAAATAATTATCTATTATGAAAAGAATAGTGTGTGCACAGAAACTGTGGAATAAATTGTTGCCTTGTAACGTTTGCAGGTAATATGTCTCATCTTTTATCCTATTCTATTCACTTCATATGAATAACCTTGCATTATCGCAAAATGCACACTGGGAAATGGGACTTTTGGCTCATCCTGTAACAACAATTTTAAATTAAAAGGAAAAGAAAGAGGCATGAAATAACAGAAATATTTAACTGCGGGAAAATTTCAGTAATAATGTTTCACAACCTCTATTCAAATAAATTAATAATAAACACTCTGTATAATTTCAAATGAAAAACCTCTTTCTAATTTTACTCAGACGATTTCTATCAGCAAACCAGTATAAAATTTAACAGCCTAAAAACTAAAATAATCACAGGACAAAATATATAACAGAATAATAAAACATACAAATATGCATCTAAATCAAATATGAACATTAAAATGACTGAAGTATTGAACATGCAAATATACCTCTTTCATCTTCTTTACTGCTATCACATAAACCATCTCTAATACCACTTAATGATTCTAAAACAGACAGAAAATAAATTAACAACCATTGCAAAAGAAGGACCTTGACTGAACAAATCATATTTGTTTATAAATTAATTTAGAACAAAACTTGGACGGATACTAACACATGGATTGCATTATAAAGATGAAAAAATATATATACAGATATCCAATTAAGAAAAATAAAATCTGTAAATGGCTACAACCTTAAAATTATAACAAAAATAGCAATTCGTTCTATTTAAAAATCCTCCTATATCTTTAAGTACACCATAGAAAAATTTCACGGTCATAGTCTAATAAGAATAGTAATTATAGCTGTTTTTACCTACACATGGCAATTGTTTGACATATTAAATGAATTCTTTAAACACATTTATCAAAATTTGCATTTTTATAACAATGTTTACGTTTTAAAAGCTGTGAAATGTTTACGGAATTGTACGATTATTTTTGTTTTAATATTATATCATTAATAAAAAACTTACAGATTGGATTATTGAAAACTTAAAGAAAAATCACATGTGGTTATTCATAACTATTCTCTCAGAGACTAATTAGACACACTAACCATTTAATTAATGGCTAAAATCAACCTTTAAAAAAAAATCCAACCCTTGAATTTGCTGACAATATTATTACTGGCACTCTATAAAAAATTGCAGCAGGGGGGAAAAAAGCAAAATTTTAGAATAAATACAAAATTTTAGAGTTTAAAAAAATTCAAAAAGTAAAATTGTTTCAAGTTTTAACTTTACGATAACTAAATTTATTTATTTCCTGTGAGGTTCTAAGCTTTTGATGTATATTATGACGGCATTAGTGCTTGTCCAGCAGACCGCCACCATGTGGCGTTCAGGCGATTTTGTTTCCAGCCACTCAAACCCGTAAAACCGTTATAAGCCTGGGGTAGGTAGGGGCCTGGTCAACAAAGGTTTAAAAAAAGGCAAAAAAAAAGGTTTTTGATGTATTAAAGGCAAGCAATAAACTATGAGGAATTTCTGTTTCCCATACATAAGATTTAGTGCCAGATTTAGGCATGGGCTAAGGACCAGAGAGGCAAGAACTGGGAGACTACAACTAAAGTTCGAATGGGGAAAAAATAAAGGTGTCTGTAAATTTTAACTACGTTTGAATCTTTTGTAAAATTATTAATAAATTATAATGGTTTCACAGTTTCAGCTATTATTCTAGACACAAAACCTGACATTTTCTCCTACCTAAAATTTTAAAATATACATCTTAAGCAAACTAATGGAGGGAAATATATTTTTTAAAAAGTAGTCTTTTAAGAACATTTTATTGTAATGGCATTAAGATCCAAAATCTAACGGCATTCATTCCACACTAAACTGGAAGAAAGCATTCAAAATCAAGTACAAAGAATACGGTAACATTGTCAACAAAACTTAAAAGAAAAGAAAACAAAATCAAATTCTTAAATGAAATCAAATAAAAGATGGTCTTTATAATTTGATTTTTACAAATTTCTAATCATTTATTTACTAATAAAGACAGTTCTTAATGACTCATATATAAATATATAATCGTTTTAAAGCCACCATTGTGTAGAATAAGTACAGAAAGAGAAATAATCTTTCTCTTTTTTTACCATTGTGTAGAATAAGTATGGAAAAAGGAATAATCTCTTTCTCTTTTTTTAATCAAAAAGTCAAAATTAACAAAGGTATTTTCAACATACTTTAGCTGAATAATAAATTACTTCAAAAAGGCAAAAACAGTTCTTAACTTCAGGTTATGTTTTTCACATCTCAAGAATGTTTTTATTTCAACTACTATTCATCTAGTTCAAGAATTCACAAACCTTTTTGACTGTCAACCCCTTCAGATTTCTCAAATATTTACCAACCCTGCCCACTTTTCTATTACATAATTAGAACAGGTCAGAAAAAAGTTACTTATGTGATGATTTGTAGGCTGTTTACCTTAAAAAGTTCATTATTTGATAAATCAATGTTATATAGTTATGTATCTAACAAGATGCATTATAATAAGACTTTTATAAAATTAAAAATTTGAGTACCACTGTCAACATAATGGGCATATTTTGTGACTATTGGTAAAATTAGCAATGCTGGGTTCAATGGTACGTAGCCTTAAATCTCCATAGAAGTTTTTCACATGTCTCATTCCATTTGTTCACAAAGTAATTTATACAAGATTCAAATACTTCTATAAATATTGTCTGCATTTATTTATTTAATTTTTTTAATATGAAGCTGCCACTTTATTTACTCGGATGTAACAAAATAACAATCAAAGTTAGGAAGAGAAAAGTAATGCCTAAATGGTATTATTACATTAATGGATATTAATTAGCTTTTTCTATCCTCTTAACACCACATCATCATTTGAGGTTAAATTAACCCTCCCGAATGTCAAATTGATTTCTGGAATGCCTACATTGACCACTTAGGTCCATTTCATTATGGTGTTATCATCATAAGTGTTGGCGTTTCAGGCATTTAATTATACTATCCAAACAATCGGTGGTATGTAAACAACCAATGAAGCACACTGATTGATTGGAAAATCTGCACCTCACAGACCTCGTAGACATGAGGTGATGGTTATGCATAATGTAAACATAGCATTAGGCTATCCCCTAATACAGTTAAGTCTCATGAATCTTAAATTAAAAACATGAAGTATCTAGATGTTTTGTGGGAGAAAGAAAAAATGGAGTTTTAGAAAAACTGTAATAATCTTCTTACTACAAATACACTGAAAAGACAATATATATATATATATAAGACAAATATGTAACTAAGTCAGTTCTAGTTATCTCACATTTAACTGAGTTGATACATAAATAACAATACAAAAAGTATGAATTATATTATGAGAATAAGACAAAATAGATTAAATATTTGGAAATTACTAATACATTTTAAACTTTAAGGATACGTATCACAGTCTGTAAGGTGTCAGCAATAAAAATCATATCACCCAAATGTGGATTTTATTTTAAATCCAAATTGTAGAGATTGTTGAAAATTTTAACACACAAAAAAAAAAACACCCATTAATACAATATTTCTATAAAGGAAATTTATTGAACAATTCAGGGGTTATGGGGAAAAAAAATTAATGAGAGAGAAAAAATATGAAATATCTTGAGCAAACTATAAATAAAGGAAATGAGAAAAATAAAAGTTTAGTTCGTACCATGGCTGAGTATAAAATTGGCCAGATATAGGTCTAGTTCTCGGACGGACACATTTATGTGGTAAGGATTAACACAGAGATTGGGATGGAGGCACTCTGGTGATTTCTCTAATCGCTCTCCATCGGTGCTTTCGAGAGGAATCGCTTTGAACAGAATCACCATCACAAGGTCCAAGCGCCATACCTGAAGAGGTTAAGCATTAAGTAGGGAAGGTTCACATAAACATACTGTAATAAATGCAGTGTTAGACATTTCTTTTATAGTAACTGTTAAAAAAAAAAAGGAAAAGCAAACAAAATAAAATAAAGATATACTATCATTGTTTTTGACAATTTAAAATTAAAAATTTCTTTGCTATCAAAATTTTGAATTAAATTATTACTTGTCTTTATGGGAAACTAATAATACAATAAATGAATTTGAAATAAAAAATAAAATAACGAACAACAATATTGTTTAAAATTTTTTTTTAAATTGTTATTATACTTAGCATTTGTCATTACAATTAACTAAATAAATAAAACATTTCATTTTTGTTTGCAGAGTAAATAAGCATTATTATTGGAACTTAGATTGGCAAAGTACAGTACATACAGTAGATTCAGTTTTGATTAAGGCTGTTCTCAACTGCTCTGCTTAACAAGCATAAAACCTTTTGATGCATTTGCAAATTCATTTTTTAATGAAAAGATATAAAATTAGCAGGCCTGACTAGGGAAACAATTTGGAATTGAACTGTGTTTTCCATTTTTTGATCCATAAATTACCTATCGAGTTATAAGTGAATTTGATCATGCGACAAAGACATTTTTCACCCTTCCTTGAGTGGTTGTTCTTCTTTCGTGTGGAAATTCGGTTCAAAATGCCCACTTTGACACTCTTTTCTGAAAGATCTATTGCGTTTGCAAAAAAACAGAAAACACAGTTCGATTACTTAATTTCTGAACAACAGCACCTGCTAGTTTCATGCATTTCCAAACAAAAATAAATTAAACAGCCTTAAAAGAACCTTGATGACTAAATCTACACTATGAAAAATAAAAGTATTTTTAATAAACAAACTCAAAGCAAAGGTTAAATTTAGATGTAAAGCGAGAAACCGAGAGAAAAAAAGATTTCTTGAAGAAACTTTTTTTTTTTTTAAGTAAATATCTAAAACAGTTAATTAGAAGAGGGGAGAAAAATGGTTTTGGTTTTTAAATACTTTAAGAAACAAATTTTGAAATTGTTTTTGATGATTTTTAAATTTATCTTTACAAATTGACTCAGCAAAATTGATAGGAATTTCATGAAACTACAGAGAGGTATCATGAATGTGTTCTTATGTCATGCTATCTACTACTGGCATTAAGTAATACTGATTAGGAACATACATATATGGCTGACAAAAAGAGGTTGACAGGATATGAACAAGTACCAAATGATGAAAATAACGGCAAAATGTTTCACAAATATATTTAACAAATTATTCCATTCATGAAAGTGAATGCAGCAATTTACTTTGTCTGCTTGACGAAGGCAGTCTATCCGTCTCATCTTTCCTTTTTGGTCTGGATTGCTCAAAACGCAGCTTACTCGCTTCTTGCCAGTTATTCCTAGAACAAAATCTTCTCGACACTCCTGCGTTATGTCTTTACGTAGTTTCCCCAAAAGACGGGATGCCCACTTCTGTTTCACTTCTGTTCTCTCGTTCTGAACAAACAGAAGGAAAAAATTAACAAAAAAGAGGTGATAAAAAAAAACAGTTGTACATTGTATAATTAAAAGTGAACCCCTGTAAATACATAATGAGAAATTTGGGCTTAAAGTTCCTGTCCCTGCCGGTGAAGAAGACACTCACGAGCTAATGCTAATCCTATGGGGAGGGATTTATCTAATATCTCATTTGCATTTCGACATTTTTAAATAATTTTTTTTTTGCATTGGATAGCCAAGGTTCATCTCTACATCGCACCTTTTTCACTTTTTCAATTTGGGTCACAGATATTTTTTATAAAGTTACTTTCACTTCCAAAATCGGTTCTGAAAATGAAAATGTCATTCTAAAAAAGATCTGCAACCAAAATCAAAAGAGTAAAAAAGATGCAATGTACAGATGGATCTTGGCTATCCAATCCAAAAAATTTATTTAAAAATGTCGAAATAGAAACTAGATATAAGAAAAATTTCTGCTCATAGGATTAGCATTAGCTCGTGAGTGCCTTCGCCGGCAGGGACAGGAGCTTTAATAACAATAATTACAAATTCGCCAAAATAGCAATCTCAAGAATATTTAATTTTATCAAAAATACAAACTAAAATTTCATTTAAAAAAATAAAATTCCTACAGATTGAAATTCAAATGTCTTTTAATGCTGAAAATTAATAATATATAAATATATATATATATATATATATATATATATATTACCATTAATTAAACATAACCTACCACCGTCAATTATTATGAATTAAAGCTGTAAGTATTAAAAAAATATATATATATTATAAGAATTATTATGGAAGAAAAAAGAAAAAAGTGGACACCAACAAAAATTGAAAAGCTTATACATTGAATTACGTTATCAAGGGCACAGAATTCAATGATATAAGCGAAATGGTTGTTTTCTGTGGGAAAAATAAGCTAAAGCTAAAATTAATTTTCCCCTGTGCCCGAACAACCACTAAAATCAAGTGAATTCATTTAAAATGAAAGCAGAATAGAAACAAATAATATGAAATGGAAGAATCAATAAAACGTATTTAAATATTTATAGGATATAAAATATAAATAATAAACACCATACCGATTAATATTTCAGTATTTTACAAAAATCCATGTGCACATGTCTACCAGTATATCAAAAAGATTAAGGCGAATAAAACAGTTAAGAAATCACAGTAAATGATACCAAAGGATGCAGTTAATACATTTTGAAATAAAATTTGAAATACCTTGTAAAACAAATTTAATCTAATATAAAATAAATAGATATTAATTACATTATTTAAAATGCACTATTAAATTAATAGATAACAGTTTAAAAATATCGTCAAAATTTAGCTAAAAATACCCCCTGGTGTATAAATTATAACTGAAATGGAGCTAGAAAAATTAAAAATTAGAGCAATCTGAAAGAGACAAATTTGGTGCTGCCATCTATTATTAATTATATTAAACATCTATCGCAGGATAAAAATTTGTAAGCTTTTGAATGTAAATAACTGTTTAAACAGCAAAACCAAACAAATCCTTATATAGAGAGAATTATAAACCTAATATAAATCACACAATGTATTTAAAACTATTGTTAATAAAATTAAAAGCATACAATATATTCTATTAGCTAACTTATTTAAACTAAACTAAGAGTTTAAATAATGCAAGAACATTGATAATATATAGCATATAGCTATATGCTATAAAACAAAATAAATTCAGTAATAATTAATATAAATAATTATTAAAAATAATAAAAAATTATTTTTTAATGAATTATATAAGATATTTATAAAATGAACAGGAAATAAAAAACATGTGGAAGTATATAGAAGGTTAAATAATACTTAAAATCCCATTACTTAAAAAGCACAAATATAGAATGTGGATTATTTTCAGACATCCATAAAAATCCATAAAGTATGAATGTGGGACATTCAAAAACATTAAACCGATATATATATATATATATATATATATATATATATATATATTTTACAGGCTTTTTACTAATATTTTTCTTTGGATACTTTTACAGCATAAAGCAACAAACTTATGAATTTGATACACAATATTTAATAAGAATACCAAATAGAAAATATATATGAAACAAATAAAACTATGCAAAACTTTTACACATCTACATAACTTTTGTTTGAAATATAACATCATTAAAATGTACTTCAAGCCTTTATGATTTGTGAATCTTAACGTGTAAGAATTTTTCTATGTGCCCTCATAAGAGAACGATAAATGCTAAATACACCATTTTCAATAGGGAAATGACTGGGTCATCAAATCATTCTTAAAAATTTTAATGAGTTTGAAATTATGCCAATACACTTATCGTTTACCTATTATTTTTCTATGTTCCTGTGAAAGATATTGTTAACTAAATTAAATTCATGAAACAAATGTGAAAAAACTTTCTATTGATAGTTTATTCACACATATAATCCAACTGGAAAATATAAACTGTAAGATAATTAAATACTACTTCTATCATTAAAAATGAAAATTCATGTTTGCTGTTATAATAATAGTTATTCACAAATTAGGGTAAAAAAACTTAAAGGGGACCAGGGGGTGCGGGTCTTAAAAAATTAAAAATCTGAGCCTCAAGTGCATCAAGACCTGTCTTGGATTATCCTCACCCAAATTTCCAGACTTTTATGTGTGGTAGGTTTGACTAGCCATCGCAGACACACACACGCACACAGACACAGAGTGAAACTTTCTTTTATTAGTACAGATAGGCACACACAAGCATAAATTTCTCTAGATAAAGAATGATTATCTTATTTTCTATTTCTACTTTCACAAATAAATATATAACAACAAACTGAAGCTAAATGAGAATGTATAGGGGGAAAAAAATTAGTATCGAAATGTTAAGCAGCATAGCAAAAGCTACTTCAGTATAAGTTGAAAAAACTTTTCTACTTTTGGACTCATATACAGCAAATAAAGAAATCAGTTACGGACAGAAAAGAAAACAAACTTTTTTTTTTTTTCTTAATTCAAAGCAATACATACCAATAATATTCAGTGAAAAGATAATGCTGATATTTAATATTTAAGTTAATATGGATTACAAATATAATGGATCAATCTTATGACATTTATTGTGTGTATGTATGGATTAGCAGATGCAATTTAATTTGTTTTTGGTTAGCATGCATACACATGATTTATGCAACTGCAATAATTTTACAGAGTACAAGTTCAAGAAAAGCTGCCACGATATTTGTTTGATTTATTATTTGTGCTATTAACTATTAAAATAATTTATTTGTAGTTTTTATTATTTCTATAATTATTTATTATAATTTTATCAATTACAGCATGAAAATATACATTATACTCCTTAATATTATCCAATTAGGGTTTAATTGTTTTGGAAATCTAAAATTCTTAATGGTCATTCAATATTTTAATGCAGTAGAAATTCTAAAAATCCTAATTAAATTAAATATATATATATACATATATATAGGGTAGATGTTCCAGTAATGGACACCTTTAAGGAATTTCTTTTAAAATTATTTTTTTAATTAATAGTTATAATTATTATATTCCAGTTTTTTCAATATTATATTAACCCATCAACAATATTTAACCATTCTTATAGTCTCATTTCCCAATTTGATTCTAAAGTTAATTTTAAAAAACAGAAATATATCAAAACACCCAAAAGCACAGTAATGGACACCCTCTGGCCCAGTAATGGACACCCTATGCTCCAGTAATGGACACACCATAAAAAGTAATAAATATAATTGTTTTTATGACTGTATTTAGAACCAGAATTTAATTAATACATACTAATGAAACAAAATAGTTATTTTGAAATAAATTTAACAATTAGGATACCAGTAATTAATAAAATATTTGTGATAATAATTTACTGTTTGCATCAATTATTGTAATTAACAGATGATCGATGTTTAATTATTTTAGATGGATAGTTTAAAATACTAAATATCAGGCAATTACAGCTATCAAATTATTGAAACAGTGGGGGATTTAAAAGGTAATTAAAAAAAAAAGAAGTTTTGGAATATCGGTGTTTAGTTTTGTCTCACTATTTTTAACAATTAATCTTCCAGATACTACTTGATATGTCATTTATAATAATTAATATTACAAAATGATACTGTGAGTTGAATATTTTAAATACTAAATATCAGGCAATTACAGCTATCAAATTATTGAAACAGTGGGGGATTTAAAAGGTAATTAAAAAAAAAAAGAAGTTTTGGAATATCTGTGTTTAGTTTTGTCTCACTATTTTTAACAATTAATCTTCCAGATACTACTTGATATGTCATTTATAATAATTAATATTACAAAATGATACTGTGAGTTGAATATTTTAAATACTAAATGCTGGACAGATAATTACACTTGTTTATTTCCTATTTAATTTACACCCAAAATTGTTAATTTGTCCAAATCATCCTAGTAACCTCATAGTAAACCGGTATATAATTTTATATACCTTAAATAAATTCAAATAACATAAGTGATCGTAATTACGTAATTCTAGTAGAAGAGCAACGCGAATAATTAATAAAATTAAATTATAATCCGCATAAAATTGTAATTATTAAATTTAATTAATTACAAATAAAATTAAGAGTTTGCATTGTGACTTATTTAGACGAACTCTTCCACTTATGAATTAAACTAAATTTAAGCTGTAAAAATAAATTGACACACCTTAAACATTTATCAATTAAATAATTACAGAAACTTTTTAATACCTGATTAAATATTTTATTTACATTGAACACAACTATATACATATACACATTATATTAATTCAAAAAAAAAGAAAGCAACACTTTTGTTTGCTGCTCATTATTACATGTATATTTAAACTTAAAAAAAAAAAAAAAAAAAAAAAAAAAAAAAAAAAAAAAAATATATATATATATTTTCATTTACTCTTATTATTATTATTATTATTATTTTTTTTTTTTTTGCAAGAAAAATAATTCTCTTTCATTTTTCTTAGTCTTAATTATATTTAATTATTGGTTTTGTTGGATCTCAGATTGCTCTCTACCATAAAATATCATAAAAGGATATTTATAATTTCTCATATAATTAAAGTGGTAAAGATTAATGTAATACCTTGAATCATATACGGGATGGTGGCCTTTATTCATCAAATTCAGAGCTGTCGTGATGCTAAGGATCATATCCAAACATCATCCGGATTCATCTTCTCATCAGAGCGGCGAAATCGAGATGGCGGGATGCATAGCTACGGACCGCAGTAGGACAATCCATTTTATTTTGACACCAGGAAGACATCATCGGGTCAATTAGGCTAGCTTAGGCTCTCTCCGATATGTCCATCTCGCCTGGGCATTACTAGGGCTCGATTGATGCATGACATGTGCTTTCAGGATCGCTCTTGCGTCTTCGACATCTTTTCTTAGACTCTCTTTTTCAAACCTTTTTCTTCTTGCACACCAACTCTTGGAAGTGGGTGGAACTATTTTTATAGTCCTCCCTTATTGGATGTGAGAAGATTTTGCATTATTCTTAGATAGACCTATTAGCTAACAGTCTGCAATAGCCCCTTACATATACTTTAATATTATTATATGCCTTAAAGTTTGGGTGGTCTAAAGCCATAAATTTATTCCAACACTTTTATTAAGGCCATAAATTTATTCCAACATTTTTATTATTTTACGATTTCTAATTATACACCACCTTCCACTGGCTTGTCATAAAACGACACCATGGCGTCTGGCTATTGTTGTTATCTGAGATCCGAACTATATTCAACATTATACATTCATTTTACAATAAAACAATTTTTTTTTAAAAATATATATTTAATATTTAAAATCAACTTAATAATTTTTGTATGAACTTCAACTCCTATTTTACTCGAAAACATAATTATTATAATTTTACACTCATAATTATGTTTTATAAAAAAGAATTTGTACAAACAGAAATAACAAATTACGCAACTGTACTTTGACTTAACCAACATGGTGTGGGAACATATTATTGTTATATGTTGCCCAGCACTAAATAAAATAATTTCAAAATAAAACTGTAGAACTGATGTTTAAGGCCACTGATTTGCAGATTTACTAGTTTCATGAATATTACCTATAACTTTCATTAATATTACTTTTTTTTGGGGGGGGGGGGGGGGTTAGAGGTGAATAAGGAAACATTTAAGACAGAAAATAGATTTTTAATAGCTTCTGTAATTTGTTTTTATTTAAGTGAAGTGGAGAGGGGTTAAGCCCTATGAGCCCCTCTTTGACTGTGCTCTTAAACAATGTTTTCTGCTTCCTGACTGGTTTGATTGTCAGATTATAAAATATGCAAGGTACATAGTATACATTTGAAAAAAATAAATAAATAAATAAAAGAATAAAATATTGAAATTTTATTAATCACATAAAATAACTTAAAAGCAGCTATTTATAAAAGTTTTGGTGTTATTACATTTTGGTAAGTATAATTTAAAAATTAAATTTGATTATTTAGGTTTGCAATTAAATCAAAATATTTTATGCACTACAAACATTGCTGAAATTGCATTTTTAACAATGTCTTACATGGGGTGTCCATTACTGGGAAATGACCAATTAACCATCCCAGTAATGGACACCCCCTCTTAAAACCTTAAAAATAAAGGAAATTTTGTAAATGGCCGTTAGTATATAAAAAATTCCAAGTTTTCTATTTCTACTCAAACAAAAACATTCAAATTTTGCAAGAAAATAAATAATATATAAATTAATTAAACGAAGCCAGTTCTTAGCCTCTTCATTAAGATTTTCAAAGAAAAACAGCGAAACTTTGAAACATTATTTTCTGCTTCCTGATTGGTTTGATTAAAAGTGTCAACAATAACCCTGTTTTATAAAACATGCAAGGGGGAATTATAAAAAAAAATAATTAAAGCTAAATATATATTAGTTATTTTTTTTATGAACCAAAAACATCAAGGGGTGTCCATTACTGGCACATCTACCCTATATATAACTATTAATTAAACATTACTGACCACCAACAAAAATTGTGATAGTATAAATAAATTTATATATATATATATATATATGTGTGTGTGTGTGTGTGTGTGATTTTCTTGCACTTTTATTTATGCTGTTATTTATTTAACAAGAATTTATAAAATTTTTAATTTTAGGCCATCATAAAGACTAGAGTAAGTCCTTACAATAATTATTGAATTTATACCCCACTCATTTTAGCTATGAGCCGATTTCGACCCTTCTGGGTGAACAAAATCTTTTGCTGCTACCTATCACACACAATATTGCACTTGATAAGAAAACTTAAACAATATACTAAAAATGAATTTCTCTTTTCTTTTTTTCACTTATCAACTAATTGAAAACAGATACAATTTTCATTATACACTTATAAAAAAAACCATTAGGATTCAGTATAAAGTATCAAGAAATCAGAAATTCATAAAACAAAACTTTAAATACAAAAGTTTTTTTTTTAATTGAAGATTTTAACATAAAAGTGAGCTTGTCTTATTTTTTTATTCCTTAATATGTTGCACAGTTTAGACTCAACTAAACCAAAATCAGAAAAGATTATTTTCTAATGAAGCTGTATATAACTGATTATATAAATTAAGACAATTTATCCTTCAATGGCTGTTCTGAATTAATTGTCCCACATAATTATTAGTTCTACATTTAAAAATAAAAGTGTTAAACATAAAGACGGAAAATATATTTGTTTTCTTTGGCTAAAAAAGTCACTGCAAGAGACAAAAAGTTCTTTATCTACAGAATAACAGTTGAAAATTTCATTGACACTTGTTCAGACTGAAAATATCAAAATTATCTAGCACAGTGATATTTTGAAAATAAATATCAAATACAGTAGAAGATCTTTATAACGCAATTCTATATAATGCAATTCTCCATATAACGCACAACTTCTCAGATGTAAACAATGATTTTTGCAGTTACACCTGCACTTTCACATTGTAAAATATTGCTATTCTCTAGAGGACTAAATTTGATACATTAGTTCAACTTTATCTTCGAATTTAAGACCTTTTTACTGAAAAAATGCTATTAGTATTACAATAAACATTTTTGAAAATGTCAGATTTATGGGATGGTTTTGTCAGTTATATTTGGATCATCTTTATAAAGTAAATTTAACAATGTTTGACCTATATTATGCAAAAATTTATAATTTGGATAACTCTTGGTAACAAGGAATGCAGTATAAAGATATTCTTAATGTATTTTGATGTGTTTCAGACATATTTGGCCATGTTTACAAGGTGAATTTAATGATGTGATCCATATAACCCAAATTCTATATAATGCACAACCTTGTGTTTTTAGGTTTGCATTATAAAGATCTTCTACAGTATACAAAATATCAAACATCTTGATATTTAAAAAATAAATATTGGATATAATATGATATAGATCCACTGTTATATATCAATGAACACTGGTTTTGATGTCAGCTTAATCCGTTTGTCGACAGATTATTTTTAAAGTGTTACATTTTTAGAGTCGACAGAAAAGCGAAGTACTAAAAAATGGAAAGCATAGCCTGTATTTAAGAACACTGAATTGAATTGAAAATATAATTTCATTCCTATTGTCTGGGAACAAATTAGCAGTTATTATAATTGAAAGATGGCTTTGATTTTTTGAGAGAGAAATTATGTTTCAGTCCTAAAAAGGAAAATGTGTAGAAATTCATAAAAAGGTATTAATCATTATTATTTTGCCCTTTTTCACAGCACATAACTTAAAATTCATATAAAATTGAAAAACGATCCAATACATAAAAAAAATAGATGTAGTTCAAATGATTCACATTATTAAATAAACATAAAAATATTAATAAGAAATGGCGTGATTTGTTAGAAACAAACAGTTAATGGTCAGTAAACATTTGGGAAGATCAATTCATATACATATATAGATAGACAAATAAATAAATTCTTCAATATAAGGGGTGGGTGGAAGGGGGATATCGGGATGTGAAATGAATTGAAACAATGATAACTTTTTTTACAATAAAGTATGCTAAAATTTAGATTGGGAAAAAAGCCATGATAGGTAGGTTGTGAGTCAATAACATATTGTTATTTTAATTGGATTCAGTGTATAAGGAGAGACATATCATCAAAATCTTTGAGGAGAGAAGAGAAAAGGAGTATGTTGTTCACCTGTAATTCCTCTTTGCATCGCCTCTCTTCTTCCAGACTCATACGTTTTTCATGCTTCTTGAAATATTTCCGTTTCGCAGCTTGTAGATTGAACCACGTGTACGAGAAGGCTTTCACATGAGGCAGCAAAGCCTCAATGAATGGATGGAATTCATCCTGTAGAGAGAGAAAAAAGAGGAACTTAGACTGGATATAGCATTTATTCAAAAACATATGTATAGAAAGAAATGATTAAAGATTACATAAGGGCAATGCGTACCTACACTGGTGGAAATTGATTTAACAAAAACTTCTATAATATTCATCAAAAATGGGTGAAATTTCATAGGATATACATACTATGTATAACAAATGGATTACAAAAATAAAATTTCATACATAATATTAAACATAAACAAAAAGTCAAAAATTAGATTTTCGTAACATGCAAACATGGAAATTGATTTATGAAATATTACATTTAATTGGCTATACCGAAGTAATGGGACAAAAAATTGCATTAAACAAGGTAACGTGACATGCAAAGTAGACATAAAAAGTGTAATATATTCGAAGCAATACATTTCAGTTATACTTTTCACGATGGGTAAACTAAAGATGTTGTCTGAGGAAGAAAGAGCTAAAATCGATGCATACCTAGAATGTGGAGAGTCTGTTCTGGAAATTAGTATATTAATTAAAAGGTCGCTTTTTTTTGTGATATATAACTATAGAAAATATCCAGCAAATTATTGCAAAAATTTTAACAAAAAAGTAATCCATGTTTAAGTAAGAGAGAGAAAAGGTGGATTCTTCAACTTGCATTGAAAGCCAGTCACAGTTCAAAGCAGATTTGTGCAGATATCTCCCTTTCTGTTAACTTCTAGAAGAGTTAGGAAAATTTTACATTCTTCACGGAGCTTGAGATGGTCGAAAATGAAGTCTCGTCCAAAGTTACTTCTGTGTCACAAGCAGATGCATATGCAGTATTGCGAAAAGTATACATGGCAATAGGTGACAATTGAAAGAAAGTCATTTTCTCCGACGAAAAAAGATTTAATTTGGGTGGCCCGGATGGTTTGAAGTATTATTGGAGAGATCGCCAAAAAGAACCAAGATCTACATTCAGCAGAAATTTTGGTGGCGGAAGTTTGATGATTTGGTCAGCAATCGCTTATGATGGCAAAAGTGAAATTGTATTTTTAAGCGGTCGCCAGAATTCTTTTGATTACAGTTTAGTTTTCGAAAATTCACTTCCATTTGTATGGCAATATTATGGTTTAGATTACATCTTCATGCAAGGCAATGCAAGTATTCACATTTAAAATGCGATGAAAGATTTGTTTGATGAACAGAATATTGTTCTTTTAGATTATCCACCTATTAGTCCTGATCTGAACCCCACCGAAAACGCTTGAGGACAGCTTGTTCGAATGATGTATGCAAATGGGGTGCAGTACACATCACTTGTAGAATTAAAAGCTTCAATCTGTCAAAACTAGAAATTAATTGATCGGAAATGCATTCAAAATCTTGTTTATCAATGCTATCTAGAATAAAAGAAAATCTGACAAATAAAGGCGGCTATACTAACTATTAATTTCAATTAAATGGGATATTTTATATATCAATTTCCATGTTTTTATCTTACTAAAATCTAATTTTTGACCTTATGTTTTAGTTTATTAATATGTATGAAATTTTACTTTTCTAAATTATTTGTTGTACATAGCATGTATAATGTATGAAATTTCATTTTTAATGAATATTATAGAAGTTTTTGTTAAAAAACTGTGTTTTTATAAATCAATTTCCACTAGTGTACTGCTTAAGCCAGCATGGGTGGACCCCCCTCCACACCCCTAGTTTTTTTTTTTTTTTTTATGAGTGCACCAGAAAAATTCATAAAGTATAATTTATCAGATTTCTTCCACATGAGACATATTTTTAATAGAGGGCAAAATATTTTATTTAAAAAAGATATCTTAAAATATATCTCTTGTCTAAAAATTATCATAAAATTTAATTCTTGTCACATCAATATATCCAGACACTACACTTATTAAAGAAATGTTTGTTTGTCTTTAGACTTCCACACAATTAAAGATATTGAAAATTTGGCATTCGGGTCATTCCATGTCAAATCACCCAGAATTTTCTAAAAATGACACCCCCTACCTTCGATTTTGATAAACTTTGGTTTATTTGTAGAATCTTTAATGCTGATTCCAAAAATGTCAATCATATTGGAATTGATCAAACGGTTTGTGAGTTATGAGCTTTTAAATGTGTTCCAAGATGGGCGATTTGCCGCCATTTTGAATACCACATGTGACAATTTAAAGGTCCATAACTTCTTTCAGGTTTAAGCTAGAACTTTCAAATTTTTTTGGTTCTGTTCAGAATAAAGTATACTTTCATTTAAACTGATTTTTGTGCAGCCTATTGCATTAAAATGCTGTCAGAAAATGACTTTTTGTCATTTTTTAAATTAAAAAAAGGCGTAACTTTAATGGCCGATTTCCCCCATTGTTCCCCCTTCAATTTCCATCTAATTGCATAAATAGGCAGCTCAAAGTGTGTTTTGATGCCCGATAAGAAAATTTTAATGGGCAGTTCGCAGGTGTTTTATTTAAAGAAGAATTTCAATTTTACTGACCTTCCATAAGTAACGGAAAGTACAAGATAATGTTGATATTTCTTTTATTACCAGAAATATCATACATATTTACATCTAAAAGTTTGATAAGGCTTTATCTTACATAAACATATACATATTTTTTAATGTGGCTATTAAGAAGGGGAATCCCACAGGAATAAATAGGAATGCTAATAATGAATTCCTGCAAGACATAGAAGTATTTTCCTAACAAATTGAAATCTATTGCAAAGTTTCAGTAAATTATAAGTAAAAAAGAAATATCAAAAATTCTACAAATAGTCACATTTTATAGCAAAATCATACTTGTATATAATACATAATATAATTTAAAAAAAATACATTAAGTAAATATTATCGTACTTTAAAATTATACAAAACGAAAATAACATTTAGCACATACACAGTAAAGATGCTATTGAAAATATATCTACATCAATAACAATTAAAAATAAAGATAATTAACAAAATTTGTTCTCTTTATATTTCGATTTTATTTCCTTCTAATTTTATGTTTTGCTCACTTGGTGCTTATTAAAGCACTGGATGCATCACCAAGTTTATATATTCTATCATTTGTAGTATTGATGTCACATGCACAAAGGATATGACTGTAAGGCACAATACAGCTGTATATAGCTGTATAGCTCCAATAATATGAAGTTGATGGGCATTTGTGGATGCATGAATTTAACAGTTGCATCTCCTTCCTTTTTGTGGACTTTTGACACTAAGCCTATATACCAATTCCATTCATACATACATGCTACATAACTTTTAAGAGATGGAATATCCAAAGTATCTTTAATATTCCTATCAAAAGATGAACAAACAAAAAAATTTTCCTCAGTATTTATTCTTTTTCCATTTATTAATAAGTTTTCTGTAGATCCATAATAATGCATACTGCATGTTCCAGGAATTGTCATAGCAAGTTGCATCTGATTAGACATGTTGTTGTGCAGTTTTAACATGTCACTTTTTGTGGTGATAAAAAATGTTATACCATCAATGTTTTGTCTGCAATATTCATACATCATAGCTACATTTGCAATTTGATCATGCAACGGCCTTTGCAGACTTGCTTTTGTCACAAGTCTTTTAACAGTCCCCCCACTCCATCACAAACAGATTTTCCATGACTTGTAGCAAAAAAGCTCCATTTTGCTTTTATTCCACTAAAATCATGTTCATGGGTTCAAAAATGTTTTTCAATTTTAATATTGGGCAGCAGAGCCACCAGCAAAATATTCTACATTTGTAGCTAAGATATACTTATTATTTAAATGCTGCATGATTAATTTTTGAGTCTGATAAACCATTGGTATGTCATGGTCCATATCATCTGAAAGCATGCAAAGGTTTTCACTTTTTAAGCTGCTTCCATTTTTTTGCTTTACATAGAATGCAACTGTATGTAAAGTACAGCAACCAGGTGTCCAATGGTAGCTGTTCTGCTTCGTCTTGCAATACAAAAGAAAAGTTCTCACTAAAATCCATTTGTATGAGAGCCTCATGACTAGTAAAATCTTTTTTTCAAATAAATGCTTTGGGACTTGGATATGTGTGTACGGGGTACGAGCTTTTCAATCTTTTTAAGAATAAGATGGATGAAATCGTACAGAGTAGATGTATGTTTAGTTAATCGTACTCTGTCAGTTGATACCCACTGTTTAATGTTCAATTGCGTCTTCAGGATCAAAATCCGGAAATTTTAACTTTAAAAAAATCTTCAAGAACATCTTTCTTGGGACATTTGCTGCACATATGTAACATACAATTTGTATAGTTAGAACTGCAAACCAATTTCTGGATTAAGTCTTCATATTTTTCTTCAATCCCTGTTGCTGCAATAAGCAACTGAACTTTCTGATGTATTGTATACATGCAGACAGAATGTGTGCCAGAACTTCCAACTAAGACACAGTGCTTAGGTCGCAGGTCAGTAAATTTTGAAAGCCCAATTTTATTATTGGTAGGAAATTTCAATTGAAATTGGATATACAGTAAATTCAGATTACAAAGAAGAAACCTTTTTTGAACATGGGCGGGCATTTTTTTTATGCTGACAGTATCTCCCTGACCAGGCATGAGACATGAAAATTCATTATCTTCATGAAATTCTTTCACAGATTTTATAGCGTCTTCCCAAGTATAACGTCTATACTTGGTACTCAGTTACACTAAAGGTTTCAATTATTTTCTTTCTTAACCATCATGACTCAGGAATCAAAGTTATCAACTGAATTTTTTCTCTGGGACTAATTTGTGGAAACTTTTCTTTCACCATCTCCATTAATCTTTCAAATTCTGAAGCTTTTCTTTTGATTCACATTATCTTCACCAGGAGCTCCTGTTTTCACTCTGAAGAACGTTCTCTTCCAAATCAAGGATGCAAGCAACCTTCTTTCACAAGGCAATTTTCATTTGCTGTAATTTTCTTTCTCCAGTAGACACTTTCCTGTGTGCAGAAATTGCATGTAACCTTAGTGGTGAACTTCCATTAAGCTTTACGTGATATTTTTCTTTCTGATCCATGTTTGATGTAATTTCTTCAGAAAAAACAGTGGACTGACACAAGTCTTTCTGTTCTTTCACATATACTTCCAGCAAAGCTCTTGTTTTTTCCCCTACAGGTTGAACATAGTTTCTTACCAGGAATGGCATCATTGTGTAGCTTATGCCTGTAATTCTCAGCTTGATCCATACTTATCACATGTAAGGATACTTTTCTTGGTCTTGTTAGGATGAAGATGAAATAAATGAAAACATTTCTTTGGCTGAATTTACATATGCAGAAAGTGTTTCTGTGGTCAAAGCATATTGTTGAGTTTTCGCTATCTTCTAAATTACATCTTAATGCAAGAAGTTCTTTATTTTTGGTGGATAACTCATTGCGATAGTGGACAGTTTGAGGATTATTTAAATCACAATTTGGATTATTAATATTTAAACTAATATTGTACATTTTTTGTTTATCCATAAGAAAACATCTAACTTAATACAACAAAGCAGCATCATTTATAGTTATAAGATCAAAAGAGAAACTTAATTTTTTAACAGATAGCATAACAAGTTGCAAAATTCTGCTTAATCTGGTTGGTTGAAAAAATCTTCTGGGAAGTAATTTTAGTCTGATTCGTTGAAAATCTCTTTCTGGTAAGTACATCTATCTGATTGGTTGAAAAAAAACCCTTCTGGCAAACCAAAGTAATATTATTGGTTAAAATTCTGTTTTCTGGAGAGTTCTGGTAATAAATTAACCCAATCAGATAATTTTAGCAATTAATTAGAAATTTCATATTTTGGACAGCAATTTTCGGTTTATAATTCAACAATAATTACAGCTTTAATGTTATTTACATTTAAAAAATGAACCAAAGTGAAATAAAGTATATATATATTTTTTATTTTGAACTAAAATTTAAATTTTTAAATCGCCCATTAAAAAATTTTTTAACAGGTATCAAAACACACTTTGAGCTGCAATATTAATACAACAGAGTTAATTTTTTAACGAATTATATTTAGTTTGAATGTAGATATATTTTTAATAGTATTTTTACCGTGTATGTGCTAAATGTTATTTTGTATAATTTTGAAGTACGATAATTTTTATACTTATTGTATTTAGTTAACAATTGTAATTTTATCATTTTGTATAATATACAACTATGATCTTGCTATAAAATATGACAATTTGTAGAATTTCTTCCATCATTTCTTTTTTATTTAAAATTTTTATATTTAGACATTACATTTAGACTTTGCAATAGATTTCAATTTGTCATGAAAATACTTCTATGTCTTGCAGGAATTCATTATTAGCATTCTTATTTAAAATTCCCCCCCTTTTTTAGCCACATTAAAAAAATATATATGTTTATGAGAGACAAAACCTTACCAAACTTTTAGATGTAAATATGTATGATACTTCTGGTAATAAAAGAAATATCAACATTATCTTGTACTTCTTGTTACTTATGGAAGTCGGTAAAATTGAAATTCTTTAAACAAAAAACCTACAAACTGCCTATTAAAATTTTTTTATCAGGCATCAAAACACACTTTGAGCTGTCTATTTATGCAATTAGGTGAAAATTGAAGGGGGAACAATGGGGGAAATCGACCATTGAAGTTATACCTTTTTTTAATTAAAAAAATGGCAAAAAGTCATTTTCTGACAGCATTTTAATGGAATAAATTGCACAAAAATCTGTTTAGATGAAAGTTTACTTTATTCTGAACAGAACAAAAAAAATTTGATAGTTCTAGCTTAAACCTGAAAGAAGTTATGGACCTTTATGTTGTCACATGTGCCATTCAAAATGGCAGCAAATCGGCCATCTTGCTAGACATTTAAAAGCTCATATCTGACAAAACATTTGATCAATTTCAATATGATTGACATTTTTGGAATCAGCATTAAAAACTCTGCAACTTCACCGAATTTTATCAAAATTGGTGATGGTGGGTGCCATGCCCTGGGTGATTTGACATGGAATGACCCATTCATGTTTCAATATTCCTTCTTATAATTTCTTTTTAATTATAAATTGCATATTTTAATCCATGCCTTTGTGTAAAATTGACTTTACTTTTAAAGATTAATTTGGCATATAAAATCGTGTCACCTAAGAAAATATTATTGAAGAAGCAGTTTTTAACTTCTTGGGGAGGAGCGTAACATATGCAGATTCAGAAGTGCATAAAGTGCTCAGAATCCTTAATTATTCCCATGATTTATTTATTTATTCATTATTATTAATTAATTTTTTTTTTTGTAAATTTTCCTTATTTATTCAGGGCATTTTCTTGATTAAATCAAGCAAAAATTTCTGTTTTGAAAAATCGGTGATGAGAGATTAAAAATTTTCTAAAAGGCACTCGTCCCGAAGGGTTTAAACCTGCATTATCTGGACACATTTAAATTTTATTTTGTTTTCAGAAAATGTCAGTACACATGGTTTGACCACAGAAATTCTTGAAATAATTATGTGATGTAATTAATTCCATGGATCACTGCCACCTCAAACAGCATGTGGACCATTCAGGGCCTGTTCAAAACAAGCCATTCATATTAAATTCATTTTGAAAATCTGAAGCAAGTTAAAGGCAACCAAATGGACTGAGACTTTCTGAAACTTTATACATTTAAATTACGTTACTGAAATAGAAACATTCTAAATAAGAATACAATTCAATAGTAATTATCACAATAACTGTAAATAAATTCAACTTAGACACTTTTATGAGTATCCCCATTAAAAAGGCAACCAAGCAAAGTAATAAAGTACTAGGTATCGTGAATGTATGTAAATGAGTAATACGGGATTCAATAAGGAAGTGAAGGTATTGTATTTTTGGAATATTATGAAAAGTCTTATTTCCTTTCTCCAGATTGACAATATCTTTTTCTATTTTTTAATTTAAAAAACAGGGCTGTAACAAATAGTGATTTGGCTGAATACCAAATATTCAGCAGCCAAATATCAACATAAAAAAAATTTAAATTTAAAAGAAATAAAATTAAACAGAAATGGAAATTGATTTTTTATGTATTTTATGTTTAAAAAATTTAATAGCCTGGTGTACTTTTTTCTATATTACAAACACTGATGCTAGTAATAAAACATTTTTTGCTCAATCTAAATTACCAATAGCATAATTTTATCTACAGACACTTGTAATTTATATGCATTTATCTAAAACAGGAACTCATTATCACTGTTAAATGTGCTTTTTAAATTTATTATTTTTTAATTAGAAAACTTGGTTCAGACTAAAAAATTAGAACTAAATCCCACCCCCCCCCCCTACCGCATTATACTTTAACATATTAAACTGTCTTTCTGTAACTTAGGATGATAAATTATTTCTATCAAAATGTAAAAGAATATTTTTGACTTGAACTGTTCAATAATACTTTTATTCTTTCTTAAATTCAAAATTAACAAGCTACTTATAATGCTTAACCATGATTCACAAGATACCTTCTAAATTAGCTCTTGGCCAAGTAAATTTTATTGTGAGGAGTTTGTGTCCCTATTGATATTTAACAAATTTTTAGGAAAGAGTCTTTTTTGAAAATTAGTTCTAAGTTTTAAATTACTTTTTATAACTTAAATTTTGAATTAAATTTAAAAAAATGTTTAGCAAAACCTTTGGCAGTTGAACCAGCATAAACAACACAGACAGCTCTAGAACTTACTCCTTCTGTATTGAAAATATACACAATAAAAGATCAAGAATCTACTGAAATATTAAGGCTGTTCCTTAAAATAAAGAAAAATTTCTGAACAATTGTAATCTTCCTGACACATTCAAAAAAGAATCAAACAGCAAATAAATAAATAGAATGCTAACTTCATCTTTAAAAAGTTAAACTTAAAATTACACTATGTGCAAATTACTTAAAAGATGAAAAAATATTTAAAAAGGTGTTAAATTACTTTAATATCCTTAGTACTTTCAACTATATACATAGCCTTCATCAGAGAATACAATTTTTTTTTTTTTTTTTTTTTTTTTTTCTCTGAAATTTTCTGAGAAAAAATTTGTATTCTCTGACGAAGGCTATGTATATAGTTGAAAGTACTAAGGATATTAAAGTAATTTAACACCTTTTAAAATATTTTTTCATTTTTTAAGTAATTTGCGCATAGTGTAATTTCAAGTTGAATCAAACTTTTTTTTTTTTTTTTTTTTAAAGTTCTTTTAAATCTATTACAAATCTATTTGATTTTTGATTATATGAAGAAGAATGACTGTAAACTTTGTGCCTTTAAGAATAGCTTCATAAGTGTGCCAGAAATGAGTTGATTTGAGAAAAGAATTGCAAAATAAGTTAAAAATAGTTGTTTTAAACTTTTTTTTATAAGCAGGAAACCCTATTATAATTTAAAATTATCATTTTTTGAGCTGTTTTTGTTATGTCACACAGGAGTGACATGATGGCATTATGTGAAACAGAAACATAAATATTTTTTTTTCACTCTTTTTCTAGAGGATAATTAACAACAAGTAATATAAAAATTTTGTTTTTAAAGTCAATTCCTACTTAGGTCATCAAAGAAAAATTTAATATAATCCCTTAAGCTAATATTAGTTTTTGTTGCATTAAAATATCTCAATTGGTTGATTTTCTATAAGCAAGTAGGTTTACAATGGAAGCCTATGGGAATTTGGCGAAATATTAGAGATATCGACAAGTTGGCGTCCCTTTTGGCGACTCATTTTGACCGCCAAATTTGGCGATATATCGTCAAGTTGGCGACAGAACAGGGTCCCCCTATGGTAACCCCCCTTATAGATATGAAGATGCACTATATGCTTCAATAACCAATGGCCGCCATTTTGTCTCCCATGCAAAACTAAAAATTAATTAATATTTGAAAAAACTGCATTAACATCAAATGTCATCCAGTACAAGTTAAAAAAAAATTATTTCAACTTCATAGGATGAATAATGAGTATTTTATTAACGATTGAAAATTTGAACAAGATATATAAATAAATAAATAAATATAGGGAGAGTGTGAACTATAATAGTAGGAATTGAAAAATAGACTCAAGTATAATATTTTACAAACAAAATAAAAAAAAATCATGCATTAAAGGGTTAATTAATTTACGATTGTACTATGAGAAATCAATTAAGAAATCCCAAAAAGATGGTTTAAATAACGTTTCATCTTTTCTGTCTCTTTGCCCTGCCTATCCCTATCTTAAAAAAGAAACAGGGCAAAAACTATTTTTTTTAAATAAATTCACTTTCTACCAAGTATAAAGTAAAGTGGGGGTGTTTTTATGATCAGTGCCAACGCCAAATGAATATATTATAAAGGGGGGGGGGGGGAACATTCCAAAAATTGTGAGAAATTTTTAAGATGAATGCTTATAAAAGAGTGGGTTTTCTTTTCTTAATATTTTTACTTTTATACTTATTTTATTTACGATGAGAGTAGGGATGCACCGAATATTCGGTATCCGGCCATGTTACCGAATATTCGGCTTGGCCGAATATCAAACTATTCGGTATGCCGAATATTCGGTTTGGCCGACTATCAAAATATTCGGCCGAACCGAACACTCAAAAAAACCTTTTAAAACATATTTTTTAAAACCTTACACAACTTCTACTTTTAACTGTCAACTTATAAGGATATTCCAAATAATTAGAAACAGAATCATATTTAAATTAGGAATTAATGATGTACAAATGCAAGTTCCTGAACATTCTCTAGTAAGTAATCTGTTTCTTGCTTTTCAAAAAAAAAAAAGGTGTTTCTAAACAAAACAGAAAATCTTTCAGGGTTGATAATAGACATCAAGGCAGACAATTTTTGTACAGGAAAGCATACCCTCAGTCCACTGATTCAGTCATAAATACAGTGTATCACATCTCACTTGAGGTCAAACTTGGATTTTCGTTTGTTACTTTAAAAATAATGAAGATATCATAACTATATTTTCAACAGACTTGTTTTGATTTCTGTGAAATATGATATATCATGATGAGAAGTGCTGAAAATTGCCACAATTCATAAGTAAACAACTATGAGCTAGACATCCCTTTATTCAGAATGCAGCTGACAATATTTATACTGTGCCAATGGCCAAAATTCAGTCATTTTCAATGATATCATCACATTTAATACAAGAAAAATTAATATGAAACAAATCTCGTTAAAATATTTTCATTATTGATAAAGTTGTGAACGAAAATTTAGTTTCGGCTTGTAGTTACACACTCAGGGTTTTTGAGTGAATGCATCTAGTATTAGCCATGGACTGAGATGCTGTTTCTTGTTCAAGAAATGTTTGCCTTGAGCATATTATCTGCGCTGAAAGTTTGTTGCAAGATTTTAGGAGCAACCTGTATGTTTACAATCTCTGGAAATGATTGCCCAACCCAGACATTGATCTAGAATGCATTTAAAAACTTCCTTGCTAAATCAAAGAGAGTAGAAAAGTTATTCTTGTCGAATTGCCACCATTTGAAATTTAAATAGATTGTATTATTTATTTTTACTTCAGTGTCTTCCTGACAAATAAATACTATTTGATCCTGTAAAGTTTTTCTTCCAATTTTTTCACAATTTTCCCTTGATTTTAACATGTTTGTTTTAGAATTTAAGAAATTTTTATTCATTTGTTTTAACTCGCAGAAGCAACCATGAAATTTCAAATTTTATTTATTAAAAAAGTTTTATAACTTTAATAAACTCAAAGAAGACTTTGTTTTAAACTTTTTTTTCAGTATATCTGACACAATTTGTATCATAAAAAAGTTAAAACTTGCAGATATCTTTATTAATGTCCCAAGGAGTCGAAACGCGTTTTCCATTGTCCTAAAATAGTAAAGAAAGGTGTCAAAATTTGTGTTTAGAACCAATTTTCCGGACATGACAATAGCGGAATGGTGGTCAACGAATAGCAATCGGCTATAACTCAGGATATCTATAGTAATAAAACAAAGTTCTGTTGGCGATGGCTAGGGAATTCCAAGAGCAACTGGGTCTGAATATTTGGATGAGAATAAACGAAAGCAGGTCCAAATACACCCGAGATTCAGATTTTTCATTCTTTTTATATTTAGCTCTTTAATTAAAAATTGGCTTTGATAATTAGCTGAGATGTTAATTATAAACTTAACGAATGTCGAAAAGGGCGCACTGTCGGAGTTGTCCGCCCCAAAACTTCCGAGGTTCTTCGAGCAGAAAGAAGCGAAGCGAGGAAAAATCCAGGGCGTCGGAGTCGGAGTCATTTTTCGGTGAAAAGAGTCGGAGTCGCTAAAAATATGTCGACTCCGACTCCAAACTTTTTGTTGAACAGTTTGAAGTTAAATAAAAAATAAAACCAATTACGCTTAATTTTAAATTTATGAAATGAATTATTATTATTTTTAACTCTATACATTAATAAATATTTAGTTATTTAGTTGTTTTCAGTTTATTGACATGTTAATGAGTAAATACAAGGCAAAAGGGCGGATGTGATTTTTTTGCCTACATCGGTCATTAAATTTATTCATTTACTTACTGCTTCTTCACCTCATAGACGATACTATTGTACAATAATTAAATTAAAGTGAGTTTTGAAAGGTTTTTGTTTTGTTTTGTTTTTTGTAAATCAAGTACAACTCAACCCGAATCCCGTGTCGGTCCGACTACCCAGCCCAATGAAGGAATCCATCTCAGACAAAAACAGATTTTTCAATTTAACCTCTGTCCATCCGTGTTCGGATCGTGTCCTGAAATTTATATTTTAAGTCAGTCCAAAGGGAACCGGAAAGAAACCTGAACCATGAACCCGATCCGAAATGAAATAAAATAAAAATTTTATTGGAATTATGAAACATAGTCATCTCTAACAGCGCTTTTATCTTTTGTGTAGGAAAAGGAATATATATTTACTTATTCGATTTATAAGTTAAATGATATTATGGACTTTCTTTTGAAAAATCGGGTCAATCCGACCCGAACCCGCAATAATAATTATCCGACTGGTCCACAACGAAAATAGAAGTATTACCGAAATTCGGTTTCTGTTTCGGTTGATCCTTAATCTTAATTACTATTTAATTTTGAACACTTTTTCAATTTGCATTATCTATATATCTCCAACAGGTAAAAAATTAAAGCGCATTTCAATCTTTTTGAGAAACCCTTGTTTGTATGCCGGAGTCGGAGTCGATTGTTTCAGAAATCCAGGAGTTGGAGTCGGTCCTTTTTTCTACCGACTCCGCAGCCCTGGAAAAATCCCACCCCCATCCCTCGCACTTTTAAATTGCCACATCCGCTTTCCAAAATGAAATAAAAACACGTATTACCGGTACTTTACCACTCGTAACGCTGTATTTTGTTTAAACAAATATTAATACAGTAAATACTGTCTAAGGCGGAATCGATCGGGACCAAGAAAATTTTCCGCAATAGACAATATTCCGCCTTAGACAAATTTTACTCTGTCTATGGATTCGCAGGGACTTGAAAATCTTTCCGAGTTAGACAGATTTACGTCTTACATAGAGTCCGCCTTACATAGAGTTTACTGTATTTACATTTACTGTTTCAAAAAGGTATTTTCAAAATGCCGGTTTCATGTTTCATGTTTTCTGTTTTTCTTCTTCAGATTTAAAATTCCGCATCTGCATTCCATATCGAAATGCAAAAAATACCCACTTATTTGTGGAACCTTTTGTTTTGAGGTCCCATTTGAGGTGGGATATAATTTTATATCCATTTAATTTTAATAAAGATTTGCACTAGAATCTTTTAATTAAATTTTACTTTTATAAACTTTGGTGTGAAAAAGTTGTAAAATTACTTTTCCTTATTTTCAAATAATTTTTGTTGTTGAAAATTCCGGTGTGAATTCAACATTACAGAAATACAATTACTTGCCCCTGAAAGGGTTAAGTTTATTACTACGGGTCCAGGCAACGGGGGGCGTGTGGATCAGCTAGTACCTAATAATTTATTGGAAGAAAAAAAAAAGTTATTCGATTCTTATTCCGATTTTGTTGTTACTAAGAAAGATAAATAATTAACACTTATTCTGATCAAATAAGTTTCTAAAAAGGACTTTAACACTTTTTTCCGGGGACACGTAAAAAGAACAATATATCTAAATGAGGATATCACGAGGAGCTACTTACTGTGTATGAAAATTTCAGGCAAATAGGGATTGTTGTGTTAATGAGCGGGGAAAATAATGAAACCTGTACTGTACACCTCTAAGGTTCAGTGGTGTAGTCGTAAAAATGACAGAGGGTATACGTTCTAAGCAGAGGGTATACGCTCAAGGCAGAGAGTATACCCTAGTGTATATATACTGTAGCTTTCTTGAGAAACAGAGGGTATACGGTGTTCCTTAAAAAAATCCAGAGGGTATACGGCGTATACCCCCGTATACCCTCCACTACATCCCTGCTAAGGTTTTAGGGTCGTTAACCCAAAGCATCAAGGTACTCCCCGTGAAAGGGAGCTCGTCCTACGCCAGTGGCGTAAAAGTGCGCTTTCAGCGCCCTGGGCAATTCAAAATATTGCAAACTCTTCTTTTTGCAGCTTCTATAGATAATGTGTTTGTCAACAAGCTGGCTTGTTGCGTGACTATTCAACTTAATGTAAGCAAAAATTTGAAGTAAATTGCTAGAAATTATGCTTAAATGCTCGTCATTTTCACATAGTTATAATATAAAGTATTATATGTAGGAAATAATACGATATATATTGCTACAGGGTTGCTACTTATAAAGAGAATGAAATTCCCTTACTTTTCCAGGTGCATTTTAGAAAAATTTCCGTCTAGCGATGTAGTGTGAACTAGACACGCCGAGAGTAAAAAAAAAAATTGTATCACTCGAAAATATTAAATTTTTCTAACTATAGATAATATTGATTGGAATTTTCACATATGCATCCCCCTCCTTCCCCACCAAGAGACATAGAAATTACACACAGATTCCTTAAAAATTTATGAGTGTTTCAAATAGTTTTCCTCAAACTGAAAATAATAATAATAATAATAATATTTTGTATTGAATCATAATTCATTTTGAGCAACTATCACAATCTCACTTAAGTCCAACTTTAGGCAAAGGGGTTGGGCAAGCAAACATTTCAGTGTGGGGATTGAGGACATTTGAAATGATTTATAAGTTATATTAGTTGTAGCTGGGGAAATTTTAAGAGAAAGGTGACTTAAAATGAAACTTCTAATAACTGGAATTTGCAAAAACATAAAAGATTTTTCTCATCCGTCATTTGACGAAGCATGTACTTATTGTTACTTTCTGCCTTACACCAAGTTGAGAAGTAGTATGTCTTTTTTTGACATGCACATTATCTATAATTTTTATGCTACAGTTTTACGTGCAATATTTTTTGGCGTTTCCGAAGCACTCCCTCACACCCACCCCACGCCTGCCCAACCCCAGGCCTTATTTTCGCATGGGCAAATCGGGACTTTGCCCAGGGGCCCCAGACCTCAAGCGGACCCCAAACCCATATATTAATTTTTAAAATATTTACTTTTTCCCCCAATTACAGCTCTGAAAATTATCAAATACAAAACATAAATTTCATCTTTAAAAGATTCTACTAAACCCTATGAAAAACAAATTTCATTTTGAACACCACAGAACCCAATTCTTTCGCAAAGCTAACCTCAACCATTATTAAATAAGAACTAACGTTTTGATTTTAAAAGATTGTATTAGCAATGAACTTAAATCCTATTTAAACTTTAGTGATTGAAAATAATCAGTTCGAACTGTCACGAGCTAAATTTTCTTCTGTATTCAATTTTTTTCTTTTAACTTTGAGTAAATATGGAAAACAAACCCAAAATGGACATCTTTTTAGATTTATTATAAAAACATTTTTTACTTGTGAAGTAGAATGTATTTGATTTGATATTATGTTGTGTGTAGTACAACTTAAACAAGTTGGAAGTTGCACGTCAGTCGTGGCAAATGAGATGCGTTCGTACTATAACTAGTTTTATAAATATTTTTTGCACTAGATATTGCATTGAATGTACATTTGAGTGCACTTCATAAGTGCCTATCCATTTCATTCTGTTCGAAAGGCTGTCACATCATTAAAATGCACTTGCAATAATTTTTCCCCATTGGCCGTCATGTAACGGAAAACTTTTGACTGTCCCTGTCATTCAACTATACATCCGATTTTCATAAAATTTGAAATGACTCGACAAAATTTTGCAACCATTATATATTTAAAATTTCAGACCATTCGGTTGGGTAGTTTTTGCTCTGTTATATGCGGACGGACGGACCGAGCGACGACTATAGTTGATACGTATTTATATAATTACGAATGCACCTAAAAAGATGTAAAAGAAACTAACTTGATAAACTCATATTTACACGTAAGAGTATTTGACACTCTTCCAAAAGTTGAAGTTATTAAATTCATCTTAAAGTAGTATAACAAATTGCTAAAGTTATATAAAAGAGTTTTGTTCTGTACTAAGAAAAAAGTATTTTTATTAATTAAGATACTTAATTTAGAATGGATGGGGCTAAGAATTTTCTTCTATTTAAAATCCAAGGTGCGAAAATATTGTTTATGCATTACACCTGTGACTGACCATCAATTCTATTTGAAGAATGTTGCAACGATTCGAATGGGGGGGGGGGCTAATTTTTCTTTGCTCAGGGCCTCAATTAGTCATGATCGGGGCCTGCCCAACCCTCTAAATTACACCACTGAGTTACGCTGACGCCCATGGAAGCGGGGCTACGCTAGTAAAAAAAAAAAAAAGCGCTCTCCGGAATCCGATATTTTCTTTTCCGAGTGACGGTCAGCGACGGTTATGATGAGTATGCGCCGGCCTTCATCCACAAAGAAGGGGCTTCTATTACGCAAGAGCGAAATACCGACCGCCGGAAACTCAGGTACAAAACACAACACAAGAGACCTTCGCATCCGAGCAAGGTGAGGGGCGACCAGACGGACCACTTCATTCGCGGAGAGAGAGAGAGAGAGCGACCAGGAACAACTCGAACGGCGAAATTTAGAACGGGGTCCCCAAGGTCGCCCTCCCCGAATGCGGAAGCTGATGAGAACACCCAAGGACAGTCACGTGACTCCAGCGCAAGAAAAGATATCTATCGAAAGTCCAGCCCAAACAGAAACTAACACTCGCAGCTTATTGACTTCGGTTTCTGTTCAGAAATCGTATTTTTTTCGTGCAAGAAGTTTATTGGAATGGTGCAGGTTTGTCAACCAAAATATCTTCACGGAAAATAAGGAGCCGATTACCTGCAAAGGGCCTCTGCTTTAAAAGTTAGTGCGTTACCCACCGTTAGTGCTAAAGAAGCCATTTTTTACTTTGGAATTCGGGACACCCTTAAAACTGCGATCCCATAAAGCAGTTCGTTGTCTTTTTGATAATAATGCCCTCTAGAAAAACAGCAGATCGATTGTTTCCGATTTCACGTGGTTTTAATATTTATTGACAGCTATTTGAAATGCCTCAACCAAACTTGAAATTCTCTTATATCGATAAAACTTTCAAAAACAGCCTTAACTGACACCGAAAAATTCGTTAAAAAAAGCCCTATAAATTTTTAAAATCAAATTTCACTACAAGTTTATTTTAAAATATTTAAGAATTGTAGCAATAAAATTTAGTTTTAAAAAGTAAACGTATGTCATTTTTAATGTGAATTAAGAAAAATTACAAAATTTGCATAACTACTGCTTTGCAAGTCATGTTACTTCTCTGTTAACGGGAAACCAATCCTACACGCGCCGTTTACGATAACTTACATTCCAAACCAATTAAAATCCAATAATATAACTTTAAACATTATTAAGGAGTTCTAATTAAAAGTCATTCCGAAAATTAAATACGGTAAACGGGCGGTAAATTAAAAATTAAATACGGTAACAGGACATCTTAATAAATTTCTTTAAAGATTATTTTAAAATTAAGTTATAATTAATGTATCTTAGTTTTTGATAATAGTTTATTAATCTGTCAACAATATTTATCTAATTTTACAGTCACATTTCCCATAGCGAATCAAAATTTAACTGTAATAGCAGAATAAAATAAAAACACCGAAATTCCCGTAATGGACACTAGAAGTGAGACGGAATCACCCCGAGCCCGGGGCGGGCTTTGGTTCGATTTTTATAGCTGTCTTCGGGTGCGGGTTGAAAATGTTATTTATAAACAAACTGAAAAAAGGAAAATAAAACTTGCTATTCGAGAAACAAGAATGCAATCTTTTTTTTTTTTTTTTTTTTTTTTTTTTTTAAGCGTTTTACAATTCTTTAAAATTCAATTTGAAAGAGAACTGAATTATTACTGCTGGTTATAAACCGAAATATTCTATGTGATTCTGAAGCCTTTGGCACGCTCACTGTTAGGAACATAAAGAAGCCGTGGGATATTTCTTGTTCTTGTGTATCCTTCTTTCTGTTTGAAGTCTTTTTTCAGAATGACTGTAACACAGAACTCATGTCTTGCTGCCGTTGTTGTACAGTGACAATGTAAAAGAATAAGAATTGTAATTTTTGTACAGTGGCTGAGTACCAGTAACAAATTAACTATTTTAAATAGGTTTACGGGGGCATGAAAATCACAAAACGTCAATGGCATAATATTTAGAATTAAGGGTGTATTCCAATCCAAACTGCTTATTTTCTGAATTATTTTTTAAATTCAATTTTGCTCTCAAACGCATCAAACTGGCAAAATCTCTTATTTAGAAACTACATAATGTGGCGTGCTTGTTGATTTCTTGATAAAGGCAGAAAATATTGTAAAAAATGCTGTCAAAGTGGTCGTTTTGAACCGAATTTTCCGAAGCGGGAGATCTGGGAATGAAAAAAAGGGTCATACTGAGAAAATAATTGCTTCAAAATCAAATAATAATTGAGCGAAAAATGAAATCACAAGGCCTCTTATACATCTCTTCAAAAATCACCTCAGCCAGTTCCATGTTTTTACTTTTAAAAATGAGTGTGAAAATGTCTCAGAAAACTTCGAGCTGTTTGAGGGTGGAAAAGTATTTTTTCGAATACACCCTTAACAGTTATTTCTATGTAAAAGAGATTTTTAAAATGTTATTAAATTTTTTTTTTTTACTGCATACTCAGTATCAGACTCTGGCGAGTCATTCCATGTCACGTGTGGGACAGTTTTTCTACGTATTTCTGCTGTTTTAACAATGTTATTATATCCCCAAATTAAAACAACCATGCTAATATGAACATCTACAGTTTTTTGTTATTTTTAATGTACAGTTTATGCTTTAACAACTTATAAGCAGGCATGCTTATATAAATATTAATACTCTTAATATTTTATATACTCTAGGGACAATAATTATTGAATCACCCACGTATATAACTTTTATTTTACTTTTGTGTGTACGTTATATATTCTTAAATATATATATATAATTTAAATTGCAAATGTTGTGGCAATTTTTTAGAGCAAAGGAATCTCTCTTAGCTCTCTAAAAATGCTCTTGAAACTCTAAAAATTTCACTCCAAAATACGCAAAACTTATTTATTTATGTTGAATCGGGAAAAGTGTGTTATGATCAAAATTGGGTTCCAAAAGGTACGAACTGCCCTTAAACAACAAGCAATTAAATTCTAGAATTTGTTAAATTTAAATTTGATTTTATACAAATAAATTTCAAATAAAAATAGAAAAGCTATAGCAAATAGTAGAGAATACACGAATATGACTCGAAAGTTGTCAAAAACGCAGGGGTACGCTGTAAACGCCCCCTCGCGAGGAAAAATGAAAAAGACAGTGGAAAAAAAAAATGCACAACCTTCGACACATACTTATATAGACAGATTTAATACATGGAAGGGGAATTAAAAATACTGCACGCAGGAGAGGTAAAAATGCTCGCACACACACACACACACCTAGAGAAAAAGAGAAGAACAAATCCTATAAATAGCCGGAAAAAACAGTGGGAAGCGGTGGAGAGGAAAGGAAGAAAATAACTACGGAAAGAAGAGAAAAAAAAAACTTCAACACGGTCGATTTTTTTTTTTTTTACTCCAGCGTTTATGAAGACCTCTACAGTTTCGAAATTTTTTGCAAGGGTAACAAAGATCAGAGAAGCGGGAGAGAAGCTTTTTACTATCCAAAGATATCGCGATTCTGAAAGTCAATCTTCAGAACAACCTAAAAAGAACAGCATCCTCCAATCTTGCACTGAATGGCGCTGTCGCCCTACATCTGCCCCCCCCCCCTCCTTATTTTTATTTTAATGTAAGTAGCACCTTCAGGACCAGTGTCCCATACATTAATTTTATTCTGTTGGCATCACTTTTCTTTAAGCAGTTAACTTTATTTAATTACGGAAATACTACCATAAAATTAACCCTTTATCTACTGACGGTAGCCATATATTTAAGAAAATTTTAGGTCCTTAGGACCCTTCACAAAATATATTATCCCAAAACAGGACCCTTCACAAAATTGTCTCTTAAATAGACCTTTCACAGAATTTTTTCACCTTCAAATTGAACTTTTCACAAATTTAGTCATTTAAAAATAAAATCTGGCCTGTAAGTAAGCAGTTTATCTCACCAAAGAGCATATTACTTAGCTTTTTATATATGAAGGATAGAACATGAAGACATCGATAATTAAAAATTCACAAAATTATGACTAGAATTTTCACAAAAATAAAAAAAACTTCACAATTTCACAAAAACAGGACCTTGTGAGAAAAGTCTGGACAGACCCACGGACGGTACTTATGAGTACCATTAAAATAGCTAGTTATAAAATTCCTTTAATACATCCATTAGTTGTAATACAATTTAGAATGAGTTACACATATACATTATTTACCTTGTTCCAAAAGCATGATGGGTTACACAAAACAAAACTATTTTTAAAAGGAGGATTTCTTTTGCCTTTGCACCTTCTCAGCTTTCTTGGCGTTGGGGGGGGGGGGGGGGGGGTTCAATTCGGAAGTATTTCTATATTTCTATTGTAAGAACATTCTACTTGTATATTTCCTAATTCTACAAAATACTAAGAAAAATAGTAAAATACAAAATTTGAGTGGAATTATAAATATGGCACAAAATCCCTATAAATTCAACTTTAATGAATCCTAAAATTTATTAAATGATTACGTAAATCTTCTAACGTAGTTTAAATAATTCACGAAAAATGCTTTAGAAGACAAAATTTTCATGAATTTATAATTCAGTAGATAAAGGGCAAGGCAAAAAATGACTTGTATTTTTTTACTGATACCAAAATCAAATCCTGAATGCAACCTTAGAAGATGCCTATAGGTAACCACGGTCCCGAAGGGGTTAGAAGCAGAAGAGCAAGAGACGTCTGACATATCAACGAAAAGAACGAAATACATGGGTAAAAATCGCGTATTAAACGTGACTTGTATAATGCTGCAGAAACTGAGCTTATTGACACATCTCATTGTCTAAATGAACTTTAGAGCTTTCCTTTATATCCAAATTTATAAATTGGATATTTTATTGATATTTTAATATGAATTGGATTGGTGAATATGATGAATTTGGATATTTTATTGATATATTTACGGTCCAAAATTATGCCTTTTACGTGTATTTAGATTAAAATTTATTTGCATTGATACATTCCTAGCGATGTCTTGTCTCTCAAGAGTGCGTTATGTTTGAAATGAGTTTTTCGAAACTTTTCTTTTTACTTCTTTATCTGTGTACTACGATTTATCATTATGCAAAATTTTAACTCTAACAGATTTTGAGATCTTGACTTACATATCCAAACCTCCCTCCATTTTTTTCGAAGCCCAAACTCGCCTGAATTTTCGAGATACGGAAAGCGACAAATACCCAATTAATCCGGATACATATTTCTCTACGACGGTGCAATTCATTTCGAAAAATATTAACCCTTCGAAAAAAAAATTGCGACTGGAAGTCACTTCGCACCTCCCAGAGACACTTTTTTTTTTTACGTTGAATTTAACTAAATGTCGGTATTTTAACACAATATTTTTACATGTTTTTCGGACACTTGATTTACATCACGTATAAAATCTCGAAACATTCGGACAATTAAAAGTATTAAATAATAATAATAACACCTTCAAATTATTCGCCCAGAACGTGAATACGTAAGGTTTTACTCATTGTTTTTAAAACTTTTCAAACAGAGTTTTATGAACAAAGAGTTTATGAATTAAGTTTGTTAACTCGCGTCGATACACCCGGATTACCTTGAAATTCACATGTGCTATTAAGTTTACTATGACGTGTTGAGAATGATGCATTGAAAATGAAGTGTGTAGCATTTAGAGTGCTTTTACAGGATCAATCAAAAGAATTCACGAGTGAGTTTGCGAAAAGACGCCCTATGGGGAAAAATCGTATGCGGCGTATTTCATGCCGCACTATGTCAATCATATTAAAATGCACTACAAGATGCTTATTATATTCGTATAAAAGTAGTGTGTGCATAGCATTCATCGTTCATTTACCACATAAAAGAATTCGGTTACAGCTGAACAATTATTGCTGAAAATGCGGTTTTAGTTGTGGTACGTGTTTTTAAATGTAACTAACTTTTTGCATATTACTTGTTGCACATAGATTCTGTAGATCGTATACAGGGCTGCACAACATTTATTTGATAGGTTTGTCATTGCGAGTAAACGCGCCTTATGGAAACCTTCAAAATTCAAATAACGTCATCTGCTTTAATGCAACGCATTTTTATCTCTGCCCATGCACCATCGTTAATCCTTTGTAAATTGGCGACTTGTTTGATAATGTGTAATGATAATTCCAATCACTCTTGCCTGTTTAAAAGGTTGTGTCGTTAGCCTCTCCTATTTTTTCTGAGGCATCTCTCTATCTTTTTCGACCTTTTACTTGTTCTATTATGCCTGATTATTAAAATAAAATCTTAATTTAAAATCCAATATTCATGGAGTTTGGGCATCCATTTGTGAATATGGGTTACAATCAACCATTTTAAGCAACAAACTTCTTCAGAATGCTATTTTCAGTGTCAATCACAAATGAAACCGTTCCTATATAATAAATATTTAGTTTATCTTGTATATTTATAATGTTTACATCATAAACCAAAAATGATACACAGTTTAATAAATCTGAAATACTGCCTTTTTTTAATACAAATAAAATTATATTTATTTTTTTTTTTTGGGGGGGGGGGGAGGAAAGGGTGCAAATAATGACACCAACACTGAATGTAAGTTACTTCATAACTGCAAGTTCATTAAAATTGAATATTGAATTTATAATGGTATCCGGAAGAAATTAAAATATTCGAAATGCAGCATATCCGGTCCATCCCTAGAAATATTTTTACGAACTAAAACTGTTTCCATCAATAAATAACAAATAGAAAATGAAAACAGGAACACAGCTCTGGTACTGACACATTGGCTGCACATGTGAAAACAATTCAAGTAGATCCCTGGTAAAATAACTAAATGCAACTTCTCTTGTTAAAAATGAAAATTCATGTTCAAAATTATTGAAATAATATAGCAATTAATGAAAATGACAAGGTGGAAAATTTAATACAAAATTTAAAACGTACATTTATTTTTATTCGCATAACTGTAATTGTTCACTATTATTAGAAAAAATTATTTTCTTAATAACATGCAGTTGAAATTATTTACTCTTTTCTTTCTTTTTCTGAATTATAGATTATTAGAGTTGTCTAACTTATTTAAAATATATATATAAATCCATACAAACTTTGCAAAGAAAATGTAAGCAAATTTCTGTGAAAAATTTAGTTAAAAACATTTTTTAAACATATGCTAAATGCATCTATTTAAAAACTTTCATTTAAAAAAAAAAAAAAATACTACTTTTAATATTAAGAATCTAAAACTTAAACTAAAACATAGTGTGAGTTTAGACTGGAAAGTTGTACCAAAAATAAATACACAGGAAATGTAAATTATAACTGTAATGGGGGAAAATGCAATATTGTAAAATAATACCAATTTTTAAACAATAGAAGATTTGAAAATGATAATATTTATAATAATGCCAGAACTACTGTAATTTGTTTCTTTTAATGTTAAAGTTTTAAAAAGCTGGCTTGATTTCTGTCTGTCTCTTTTTTTTTTTTCCATTATATTCATGTAAAGGGAAAATAATTTTTTTTAGTGTGCGCAATTATTAAAAAAGTACTATTTTATATTTTTTAAGAAAATATAACTTATTTTTGAGAAACATTTGTAAGAAATCAATTTTTCCAGAAAAAAAAACCGGTTTTTTCCGCCACTTCAAAATTTCCAGAAAATTTACATTTTTACTTTTGACACCTTATTTCAGTACCTTGATAAGGATCAAGACAGAGCGGAAAAATATATGTAAAATATATAAATAGATATAAAATATATTTTTATATAGTTTTTATAAAATCTTCATAGAGTTATAAAAGAAAATTTTAAATTTAGAAAAATTAAATTCATTAGGAACTCAAAAGAAAAAATTCCAGAATCACACCAGTAAAATTGCAAAAGCAATCGATGTATAAAATAAACAAAAAGAAACTATCATCTCCAAAATTTTATTCAAGAGAATTTTTCACATTAATTTTCTGGTTTTTGATTTCGATTTTCTTATATGCTACTGAACGGTAGCAGAATAGAGTTCCTATAAACTTTCGAAAATTAAAATTTTGCTACATTTCGAAAAATAAACTGACACACCCTTGTTTTTGACAATGCCGATTCTGCTTATGTAAAAATGGATGTAGGTCATAATTTATGATGTTTTTAATATGAATTCATTCATAGTTTTCATACTTAAAATTACGCTTTTGATTAAAACAAACACCTAATGCTTTTGATTAAAACAAACACACCTAGAATTTGTTTGAATCCATTCAATACATCTCATTAAAATCAAACATTTTCAATCGGACAATTTTGGGGAAGTTATAAACTAAAAGTTTGTCAACATTAGCATCCTCAAAATTTGACCTCTTCTATAGCAGAAATACATAAACTGTATACTTTTTCGGTCTGATTGGATCCAAGAAACCCAAATAAAGTGTCAAAAGCGGGTGTTACCATTTAAAAATAGAACTGGGAATAACGTAGACAACCTATATTTCAAAAATTTCAATTATATTTTGAAAGAAGACTATTTAACCCCTTCGGGACCGGCGGCTTTTTTTTTTTAAGTTATCTTTACTTAAACAATCACGAAAATGTTCTAATTAAAGAAACTAAATATTACTTTTCTTTTTTACTGGTGGCTGAAAGAAATTCTGTATGCTCTTTTAGAGGGTGCACATATGCACCCATGGTCCCGAACGGGTTAAAGTCGGACACCTTTGATGCGATTTTATCGTAAACGATCTGCTAATAAAAACAGGAGTTCATTTTTTTTTCTTTCTTAAAAGCCGCCCCCCCCCCAAAAAAAAATAAATAAATAAATACTGATTTTATGAATAAAGAATATTCTCGTAAGGGCACTGATAAATATAACTTATTTCATCACGAACAATCTCATAGTACACGAATCAATGAAGCCCTTCCCCTAAATTGTATCGTTCAATTATAGGAAAATCTCTGAAACACAAATCGAGGTTTTTAGCCCCAATTCTTTCTAACCAATTAAAAAAATAATAAATAAAATCATATTTTTTGCAATCACATCATTGCATTTCATATCACAAAACTTGGAAAACTGCCAATCCAACATTATATGTAATTTAATTATATATAATTTATTATATTATATAAGACTATTTTCTTTCTTTATAAGCTTCGGGCCGCGTAAAAACGTTATAAAACAAATCGTAGTGACAAATTTTGCCCATCCCGAGTATTCTCGGGATAATAATTAATTGTACTAGATACGAACCCGTGATAACTCGGGATAATAAGGGAAGCGATTAAAAGCAGAGTCACTTATTTTGAAAAACTGAGTGCACAGATAGGCCCCGACCATCGCACGGGCACCCGGGGCCCATACCCTGGGCACGAAAATTTTCATAATTTCATCTAAATTTCCATTAAAAAAAAATCATAATTGTGAAGATGTGATATTTGAGATATTAATACAATGAAATGGCTAAATATATATATGAATATACAGGGATGCCGCGGACGCGCTATAGCGCGTAAATTACGCGAAAAATCGGAGACGGGACGCAAAAAAATAGCTCTTACGCGTCCCGTGGGACGCGTAATTTCGTCAAAAAATCGCAGAAAAAAGCCGATTTTCGTCAAAGAATCGCGAAAAAAGTGCATATCTCATCAAAACATCGCGCAAAAACAGCAATTTTCGTACAAGGGCCGCGAAAAAAATAACGTATTTCGTCAAAGGATCGCGAAAAAAAAGCGAATTTCGTCAAAAACTCGCGGAAATAAGCGCAAATTTCATCAAAATATTGCGAAAAAACGCGATTTTCGTAAAAGGGCGTGACAAATTAGCGTATTTCGTTAAAAGATCGCGAAAAAATAGCGAATATCGTCAAAAAATCATGGAAAAAAGCCGAATTTTATCAATGGATCGCGAAAAAATCACAAATTTTATCAAAATATCGCGAAAAAAAGCCGATTTTCGTCAAAGGATCGCGAAAAAAACACAAATTTCATCAAAATATCGCGGAAAAAACGCTGTTTTCGTAAAAGGGCTGAGACAAAATAGTGTATTTCGTCAAAAAATCGCGAAAAAGTAGCGAATTTCGTCAAAAAATCGCGGAATAAAGCCGAATTTTGTCAAAGTATCGCGGAAAAACACGATTTTCATGACAGGCTCGCGAAAAAATAGCGAATTTTGACAAAAGGACCGCGGAAAAAACGCAAATTTCGTCAAAGTAACGCAGAAAAAACGTGAATTTAGTCAAAGTACCAAAAACGATGTGGAAACTAAACTTATAGGTAGAAAATTCATAAAATGAGAATTTTTTTTATGAAATTCTTAAAAATACAGCATGATTTCAGTGTACTTTGATAATGTATTCAGTAGGTGGACCAGTGAAAAATCCTCCCCCACCCCTCTCCTTCTTACTGCATTGAAATGTCTCCCGCCTTCAGAACATTTAGGATTTGATGCTTATTAATGATTTAGATGTAAATTTCCTTTCCAAGGAAAATGTCTGATTCCAACACAGATCTATGCTGACAAATAATTTAATGGTAAGTATAATGAAAGCACCCATTCAATCAACAAAAAGTAACTTAACATAAGTATTCTTTTTTTCAGCAAAAATATCTTTTTCAATAAACCCATCTTGCCCCTTTTTAAAAGAGACACAAACATTAGTGATACTTGTTAGTGGAACTTGGTATCTTCTACTCTCAAATAAACATTATTTTACAATTAAAATTGTATCTTGCATTTTTACTTTTAAAAAAGTAAAGAAAATTTCTCTTAATATTTTTTTAAAAATATCTTATTTGAGTGCAAATAATACTGATTTTAATTCATTATTTAATTATTATTAGAACAATAATTAATGCATTTCATTTATCTTTTCCAAATAAACAAGTTTCATTTATTCCTTTAAAATATAAATTATTATTGATGGGGACCCGCTTTTGTAAAAAAAGGACCCAGATTTTTGAAAATCCTGGGTCCCGGGGACCCAGGATTTTTCAAGTACAGCGGCATCACTGAATATATGATTAAAAGCCAATTTCAGTAAATAGAAAAATTATTTTATTTTTATTCCTGGAACCGTTTTTCAATTTTCCGGAAAACTTGAGGGGGCTGGTCACTCAGCTTCCGTTTTCCCCTCACTCATGTAAAGTCTATGGGCATTGGGTGCATTCGTCTATTTAAAATGGCTCCTCAGTCAAATTAATATTTTTAACTTCTATTTTTTGTGTACACTTCTTAAAAGAGGTCCTTTTTTTTCTTACTTCTCAAACTATTTCTAAAGTATAGACTTCATTTTATAGGAAGTATATCTCACTCATAGTTCGCTCGCTTTTAACACATAAAATATGAAATTCAGCATGATTTTAGAAATATTTTGAAAACTAAGAAAAACAGAGACATCCTTTAAGAAGAGTACACACAGAAAAAAAGATGTTCAAAATAGGAATTTCCCGAGGAGATATTTTAAATAGACGAATGCATCAAAAGTCCATTACGGAGGAGAATTCCTAAGCTGAGTGACCAATTTTTCAATTGGCTTAATTTTTTGAGTTGACACATTTCGAATAAGTGTGTAACATGTAAAATAAACTAGTATCAGTAACTCAACCCATCTGAGAGCAGGAAACATTGAAAGTGCTTTGGTCACAGAAACTTGCTAGTCGGGCCCTGTGCACAGAGTGTATCTAGACATGTCAATTTATACATAGGGATATCGGCATCGACACAAGTAATAGTTCAACGAAATCTTTTTGTAATTTTTGTCGTGATGTTATTTTACTCAGAAGGAAATCACTATCCGCGAAATCTCTTGTTTTTGAGCATTTAAGAAAATAAACGCCTCCAGTATCAGCCCGCTCTCTTTAGTGAGGTAAAACAGATTTCAATGGTGAATTCAATTCTTCATCTACCATGACGAGACTATGTCCGGAGGGTGGGGGGAAAACCCCGACACGATAAGAAATGGAGTGACATTTTATGAAGTTTTTAGAATTTATTAAGTCTAACATAAATGTTAATATTATTCATATTATGGACGAAGAAATATTGAATAGTGTAAGCCTTCTTATGATGTCTGACACAGCTGCCACAATTTGCAACGTTTTGGTACCTAGGCTGACCCGACCCCGACATTATAGTGGATCCAATAAAATCAGTGCTAAGGGGGTTTTATTACATTTCCTTCCTTTTAAGTTTTAGAAGTAAACTAACAGGATTGCAACAACCCTTAATGAATATCTTATAATGGACAAAAGTGAAATCAGCTGGAATTATATAGCAACAAAATTAATAGTTTCAAAAACTAAATGTTTACACTTCCGAATAAAAAAAAAAAAAAAAAAAAATCGTAATTGGCTTCTCTTACAGCTGACAACAATGTGACAGCAAGTGCACTAACATTCACACAAAAAATATTATGTCTGGTGCCACGTATAAAACTCTCATTTCCGCCTGGAATGGCGCACTATTTCAAACATTTGATCAACTAACTACTGGAAGGGTCACCCTATTGACAAAATACGTGATGTGATCAGTAACTTTCATGACAAATAAGATCCTTTGCAACTATTCGATACACTGTAGAGATCTGCACAGGCCGGCCCGTAGCCCGAGCCCGGCCAGGCCTATTTTCATTCACGGCACTCGGGCCGGGCCTGGTCTCCACTCTTTTCGGACCGGGTCGGACCATGCTTTTTTCTGAAGGCTCGGGCTGGGCCGGTTTCGGACCTTACTTTTTCCCTGAAGGATCGGACCGGCCTAACTTATTTTTTTCTGTGCAGAGCCGGGACTGGTTTCATTCCTAGTTTTCACGGCCAAACATTTTCAGTCATTGTTTTGACCCAGCCTGTATGAAAATCATTGTCTCGCCGTGGCCTGGTCCGTTCAAAGGTCAGTAAAATTAGGCCTGGCCCAAAAATGTTTGCAAAAAATGCATTCATTTTTAAATCGCCATTATTCTACACTTAAACATTAAAATTTATTCTTTTTAAAGAATAGTAGATTGCTACGCTTATTAAAATATAGTATAACGTGTGAAAAAGGACCTGCCTATGACGGAATCCTGCTTTAAACTGAAAAACGTGTTGACCCATGCAAAATAAATATACCAATAAGTAAGAAAACAATATATATTACAGTTACACTTGCTTACAAGACGGGAACTTGTCTATAACGCACTTTTTTTTTCTTTCTATGCAATTCCGTCTTAGAAGATTTTACTGAATAGCATGTTTCAGATTTTTAACACTTCAATACATGGAATATGGATTGACAATATTACCGATAATTGAAACATTTATATACAAAAAATAGAGATTCATTAATAAAATAAATATCGCACCCTGTGGCATTTCTATAAAAATGAAGATTATAAACATGAAAAAAAAAAAAAGTTAAGATAAATATTTTTGGTCAGAACTTTTCGTACAAAACAAATAATAACAAAAAAAAAATCGACGTAAAAATCAATGTTTTGTAGAAATTCATTCCGTTTGGGCCAGGCCGGGCTTGGGCCAAGATTTTAACTTTTTTTTTCGGGCCGGGCCGATCTCGTGCCGAACTTTTAGCTGTTATACCGGGCCGGACCAATGTTTTTATTTGTACGGACTGCAAGGATTCGGGCCGAACTTTTAATTTTTGTATCGGGCCGGACCGGGCCAGGGACTGGAAATTTCGGCCCGTACAGACCTCTAATACACTGCCTCTCACGGGCAGACTTAAAATTTTCCAATGAGGAGATTTTGCTATTTTGGTGGAACTGGGACTGCCTTCCATTTTAGCTCTTCATGAATAAGGAAAATAAAACAGACACTGAAAGAACTTTTAGAAAATTATTAAAATCAGAACTCTATAATAGCTAAAGTTACAAATGGCGATTCGAATCCTAATAAGACTAAAAAATAAGAGTACATTTTAAACCTTTCCTGAAATATATGGCTGGCTCTACTTCGCGGAAAAGGCGGCCGCGCGCCCATCGGACGTCCCTATACTATAGGTGCAGATTCACGGTCGCCAGTTGCCACGTGGCGACTAAATGTTTTGCTGTGGACACTAAATTTTGGTTTCTAAGTCGACATGAGGTTTTTTTTTTTCCTCTTAGATAATTTTTCTTACAGAAAAACTAATGTTTGAAGTGCATTTTGAGTTTTATAGAGCAAAATAATCTCACATTCACAATTTTTTTAATATGTACTTTTATATAACAAAATCAAAATAGAAATATTGTTTTTCTGATATTCCTCACTATCATGATTGCTTAGCTTATACATATTTTTCTTTTTTTTTTCTTAACTGTACCTTGCCCAACTTCATCTTCTGACTATACATAGTTTAAAATTTATATTATTCTAAACTAATATTCAAATTTCAAGAATTTCATGATTAAATTAAATTATTTTTCCCTTTGAATTCATGAGCCTTTTCTCTTTAGTCCCCCCCCCCCCCCCATATATAAACACTATTGTTTTTATGCGTATGTTTCATAATGTGGCCACTTGATTTTTTGGGTTTAGGAGCCAGTGCCTCCTTCCAGATTTTGCGAATCTGCACCTATACTATAGAGGCCAACATCAGTTAATTATTCCGGAGTCTGGTCCAAGACAAAAATGATTTTAACCAGAAAATATACGTAAGGAAATGTGTCCTGTTTCAGTCAGGTATATTTCAGATTTCATTTTGAAATTTTTGTTAAAAAAAAAAATCTGGTTGAAAACGTGTTCTTGGATTAGACTTCGGAATAATTAAGAGATGTTGCCATCTATGCTATACCCTATACAAATCAACACTTGACCGGAACAGTAGCGGCAGACAAGATCACCGAAGATGTCAATGGAAAAAATTAAAAGCTAAATTCAATGTTTAACGCATCGACCAGCGGGTCGAGTAGGTCCGGGGCGTTTAAAACTTCGAATGACCGCGGCAGCTTCGAAATCATTAAAGCATCAGGAGATCAAAGGCAGAGTCACAGATTTTGAAAATTTAAATTAGGTGCACGGAGTGTATCTAGGCATGTCAATCTATACATAGGGAAATTCTCATCGGCACAAGTCAACGAAATAATTTTGTAATTTCCGTCGTGATATTACTTTGCTGCCCACAAATCTTTTGATTCTGAGCATTTAAGGAAAAAAACAAACAAACAAACAAAAAAAGCCTTCCCTATCAATCCGCTTGTCTTCGGCAAAACACGTCCCCCATCAACACCGAAAACAACGTGGTCCTGAAACGAACACAAACCCAGAAAAGGATTATTTTGGTCGAGTTCACGAGATCCCGAGGCAATCCCGTATTTCCCTTCTCCCAAGTCCGAGCCGCATCGCATCGACGTGCCTGTACGAAAGAGAGAGAGTACTGGACCTTTTCCAGGCACACGTCACTTTTACACATTTTGGGCGGAATCCAACGCTTTTCACTGATTTCGCCAGGATCAGAAGAAACACAAATAAGAAAAGAAAAATACCACCGATCACACACACACACTGGAGCAGAAAGGGCAGGGCGGCGATTATAGAAACGGCTTAGACCGGAGTACTGTTAAGACCACGATGTGTATAAAACGCCGATGGAATGAATAGTTCTATATCGGCCCTCCGATCTACTGGAAAGCGAAATCCCAAAATTGTACAGATAAAGAAGGCGCGACCCACATGCAGGATGCGTACTAAGCCTATGGTATGACATCTGGATCGTCTATCGCAATGGAGGATGGACCGGGAGAAGACATCCCCCCCCCCCCCCCAGGAGGTTTACAGATTTTTTATTTATTAACCCCATGACAACCAGACCGCTTTTCTCAAGTACGGACGTATATACCAGCGTTTAGTGTAAATTTGTATTTTCATATTCCACACGGACTTACGCGCGCCGTACGTCTGGTAGTAGTCTACGATCGAATCAGGACGTACTCATCATATGTCCTGGATGTCAAGGCGTTCGTAGTTTGAAACTGCTCCCCTGGAATTCCATTATTAATTCCCCCACCCCACCCCCAGAGCTGTAGAAATCTAGGACTACAGAACCCTTTGGCCTAAAAGTCATTTGCGACCGCACACTTTTCAGAAAAGAAACCATTTCCTCATTTTAATTTCAAAGTTTTTGTAACTAAATAATGCAAATTATTCTATTCTAAAATAGAGGTAACCACAGGTTACGCATCCGTACAAAAATCCATCGCGCAGAAAAATATGTGGATTCAACACAGGCTGACTGTCGTATTTTTGGGGAACATTTGAAAATGACATTCATATTATTATAGGACATTCTTTTCGGTTATACCAGAGTTTCAATAGAGTGCTTCGAAAGACCATGATGCAGTTCAGAAATTAATATTATAAAAATAAGTATAAATGATTGGGATTTTAACCCCATAGATTTTATAGCTTGCCTGCTGAAGTTTATGATTAACTTTCAAACAAGTTACATAAACGGTGCAAGTTATCGCATTGAAGTCATGGAAAAATGGCGTTATTTTTTGCTCTCGCTCGAATTTTCTATCTGCATCCGAAGATGATGCGGCACTTGGGGATGCTATCGTCTAATTTAAAAAACATCAGGAATGTACACGCATGTAGACTGGAATAGCTGAAGCCCAAACATAAAATTACACATCTTTTATATTATTTTATTTTTAGGTGCGTTCGTAATTATATAAATACGTATCGCCTAGAGTCGTCGTTCAGTCCATCTGTCCGCATATAACAGAGCAAAAACTACCCAACCGAATTGGTCTGAAATTTTAAATATATGATTGTTGCAAAATTTTCTCGAGTCATTGAAAATTTTATGAAAATCGTATGTAGAGTTAAATGACAGGGACAGTCAAAAGTTTCCCGTTACGTTACGGCCAATGGAAAAAATGATTTCAAGCACATTTTAATGATGTTACAGCCTTTCGAACAGAATGAAATTAATATGCACTTATGAAGTGCACTAAAATATGCACTCAGTACACTATGCGGTGCAAAAAATATTTATAAAACTAGTTATAGTACGAACGCACCTCATTGGCCACGTTTGGCGTGCAATTTTCAACTTGTTCTCTTTGGGGACGTCTAAGAACTATAAAAATATTCATGAGTATACTGCATTTGTCTATGTTACGGACACCCTCGTTGAAAGTCAGTGGCATAAAACTGAATATGACGTGGATTTTTTTAGGCTATCATTCCAGAGGTACGCTACCCTTAAAATTATATCGATAAATTCATATTTTCAAATTCACAGAGTCATAGGGAATATTGGTATGCAGTAAACTCTCTGTAAGGCGGACTCTGTGCAAGACTGAAATCTGCTTAACTCGGAAAGATTGTCAAGTCCCAACGAATCGATTGACATAGAGTAAAAATTGTCTACTACGGAAAATTCTCTCGGTCCCGATCAATTCCGCCTTAGACAGAGTTTACTGTAATTTTCTTTAATAGATTTTTACAGATTATAACTTTCTTTTAAGAAAGAAAGAAAAAAGAGATAGTACTCAGTTTTTTTTTTAATGGCATTTAAGGGAAAAAGAAAATAAATGGGATTTCGTACTTGAACATGACTTTATATGGAAAGAGGCTGTGGCAGAAAATCAACTTTGCAGGCAATTTTCTCACGGCATTTGAGGGTGTAAAACTAGTCGTGGGGGTAAAAAAAAAAGAAAAGAAATTAAGACTATTCATTAAAATTTATCACTTTTATGACCATTTTCCCTGGTACACATTCTAAAAAGGTGGGCCCAGTCCGATACTTTAAAAAAAATAATAATAATAACAGTAATCCTTTCTTCCAACTCATTTTACACTGACTATTGATTTCAAATTATTTTCGCGATATGCGAATCCATCGTATTTCATTAATCAGCAAATAAATACCTCCGAAAACATTAGAATACATATTCAGAATACTTCATATTCGGAGACCATTCGAAAGACATATTAGAATTCGGATTAGGTATTGCTTCTGAGTCAACGCATACATATTCCGAAGGTCTAAGCATTTCCCGTCACTCGACATTATCCTAAGTAAAAGCTTTCCACCCAAACTCTGAAGCCAGTTTTCCCGGCAACTTCTCCGTTCCCAAGCTATGTATCGCGGAACGATCGGCCAGGTCTTTCAAAAATGTAGGTTTCATTTTATCTGCTGCAATCCTATAATAAAAACAATCGGTTGGTTACAACTTAGTAAGTTGTAAAAAAATCGGATTTTTTTTTATTTATTTAAATCTGATTTTTATGATTTTTTTTTCCTATCCTTCGAATACTGAATAGCTATCAAGGGGTTTTTAGGTTTCCAAAACAATTAAACCTCTAATTGCTAACATACTCTGTGTTTTTACACTTTAATTTTAATAAAATTATAATTATTAGTTAGTAATTACAAAAATTGTAAAAATTGCAAATTAGTAGTTTCATTAGTTAGAAGCATACAATAACGTTATACAGAGTTTCCCCCAGGCAGTTTCAGGAAGGTGCTCACCTGCCCTTTGGACAAAATAGCACCCTTCTTGCCTCTCATCAGGGTTGCAAAAAAGCCGGCTAAAATTAAAAAAAGCCACGCCGGCGGCTTTTATTGGTTTTAACCGGCTTTTTTTTGGCCAAAATTGGCCTTTTTTGGCCAAAATTGGCTTTTTATACAGTGAAGCATTTTAATTATAGACTACACATTTTAAAGTGTTTTTAATTAGTTTTAATGACATTTAACTGATTTAGAATATAATAAATAACCCAATTTCTCAATAATGAAGCCATAATATTGGGGGAAAAATTAGATGGAGCTGCTAGTATTTTGAAATGAGAATTGGAAATATGTCAGCTAAATTTTAAGAGTGATACCAACTGGTTTAACTGTCCTTTTACCCTGAACTCCCCCTTTTTTATTACATTTTTACTGCTTTATAAAATTAAAGAAGACAATGATTACTAAGTTGACTGATTAATAAATTAAGGAATTTTAAGAGCTATTAATATAAATACCAGTCTTACTTTATTTATCATTAACATTTAAAATATGCATGAGTATGTATAGTATATGCATGAATATGCACACTTTTAAATAGCAACAAACTTTTTAAAATTTTATTTCAAGAAATTTTATTTAGAGAACGTATTTTTGCTTCTATTGTTTAATTGCTCGATTTATTTTTATACACTCATGTACCAAACTCTCCTTAAACATTATACCCTTACTAATTTCTCTTTTAATATTTATAACATAATCCTTTGTTCTCTCAATACGGACTCTTGAGAATGTTTCCATCTCGATGGGCCTCATTTTTTTATTGTTTAATGAAATGTAATCTTTAAAATGTGTAGTATATGTGAGGCTATGTAAAATGAATTTTAAAACACCAGTTTAAAGTCTAATTTATATTCTTTTTAATCTCTCTCTCTCTATATATATTATTAGATATAATGCCTTTACTGTTGCCTTCTAGCAGTTATATAGATTTGACAAAATTTAAAGGAAATTTATAATTCTTTTAGTAGAAAATATTTAAAAGGGTATAAAAAAATAATGAATCCAAATTTAACACAAATTAACTGTAAACCAACTTTTAATAATTAAAGCCGGCTTTTATTGAAAAAAGCCGGCTTTTTTTAAGTGGCTAAAACCAAAAAAAGCCGGCCGGCTTTTTTTGGCCTGGCTAAAAGCCGGCAACCCTGCCTCTCATCCAAAGAATTAGCATCCTTCTTGCCTCTCCATTAAAATAGGTGCCTTTTTTCTTTTTTGCATTAAAAAATTTGCTTACATAGTAAAATCTAACTCAATGTTGTTTTGAAAAGATATATCTAAGTTTTAAATATTAAAAGCGACTTTAAAACTCAAAAAAGGGCTCTTAAGAACCCTAAACATGCCCTTAAGAATTAAAAAAAAAAGTGCCCTTTACTCCCCAGCAGCACCCTGCCCTTAACTCTGCATTATATACATTAATATTTTGTAATAATTATGCAAAACTATATTAAATACGAGTGATATTTACATTTATTAAAATTATTAATAACTGCATTTAGTATTAAATTGTTTAACACTACTTAAAATAAATAATTATTAAACAATTACCTTACCTCTGTAATTAGGAACATGATATACATTTTAATGCTTTAATTACGAAAATGATAATTAATAATTTAGTATTCATTCTAGAAAGAAAAAGGTGCAGTATGCTAGTTCCTAAAATGAGCACTATTTCATGAGAAATATATTAGTAATGTGTTTAGTAATTATATAAGAAAAAAAAAAGTATATATTTTCTTAGTATAATAAATAAAGTGAAGTGTCATTAATTTTATGAATTACAAATTGAAAAAAATTAAATATGTTTTAATTTTTTTCTAAAGAAATATGGTTCTATCATTTTTGCAAGGTCTTGGGCACATAGATTTAGAAATACTGTGGAATTTGGAAGTTTTTTTTACAAGAAATCTTCTACAACAACAGATGAGTTTCATTATTTTTTAAAACGCAGGGTGAATTTTGCCAATTTCAAAAGGGGCAGGTTGTGGCGCCCTAAAAAAATAACTTAATTACAGAATTTATAAAAACTGCAAATAATTTCATTAGTTATTAGCACAAATAACAAAATTAACAAATATTATTTGCAGCTCATTTTGCATTTGTACTGTTAATCGCCTAAATCTAAACTTACACACATGTATGCATATACTAACCCCCCCCCCCCCCCCCCCAAAAAAAAAAAAAAAAAAGTTTTATACTATTCATAGAAACACACAGAGTAAATATAAGAAAACAGCCAGTTATATCTTGAAATCCACAAAACATTAAACAGCAGCATTATTAGCACTCAGTGGGGATTCTCAGCATTCAGTGGTTCACATAGTTTTGCAGCCCTTTTAATCCATAACAATTTTTATTTGGTGCATATGAGTTCAAAAATTAAAAAAAAACATTTATTGAAGCTTTACTGAAGAAGCTCTTGCTGTACTTAACATTTTATTCCAATTGGTTCTTTTTCTTTTATACATTCTTTTACAGTGGCGGCTCAGCTGATGTCATTCTTTCTTAGCTCCAGTATTTGCTATAAAATTATTACTGCAAAAGTAGAATGAGAAAATAAGATTCTGGCTATTTTATTCTTTTATTTGCGGAAATTTATTATACTTGCTATGCTTATTTTATATAAAAGAATGAATAATTTGATTACTAAAAGGAAATAATGACATTGCAAGTTAGATTAGATTTAAATATCATTTTTAAACGAAATCCTTTTTATGTTATGTTAGATAAAAACTACGCTTTTTACAAACTTACTGTACTTAAACTTTTTGCAATAGTCAGGAATTAAGCTTAGAAACAATTATTTAAAGCTTTTTTGTGTATTCATAAGTCAAAATACTGTAGAAACTTTTCAAATTATGTTCATTTTCGATATTAATACTTTTTTATGTCATTTTAAACATTTTGGAAATTTATGATTTTAATCAATGATTTAAAAAAAAAAATCATTTGATTAAAATCGCGATTTAATCGCTGATTTAAATCAACTGATTAAAATCGGTGACACTACAACTTACAGAAATTGTAAAAAAGTTCTCTGATTTCCATTATTAACAATACACATATGTTTTTTTTTTTTTTTTTTTTTTTTTTTTTTTTTTTCATGTATGCTACTTCCTTGCACAAGAAACACTTATCCAGCTTGCTAACATCTCATTTGGGGGGAAAAACAAGAGAAAAACATAAAAATTGCCTAATATTCATAAAGTATTGGTTGGCAGTTTTATAAAATCCAAATTCAAAATTCAGTCCAACAACTTCATAGAGTAGCCAATGGATTTCAACAGAAAATTCCCCCATTTTCTGAAAAATGTTCAATTCTAAGACATACCTACATCTGATGGGACAGTTAATTGGATTAAGCTGACCACCTGGTCAGGTTACGCTAAAGTATCATTTAAAATTTTCAAAAACGCATAAATTGCCTTCAATTATAAGAGCGATCTACAGAAAATGAAGTCATCTGATCAACGTAATCTGTGTTAAATACCAAAAACTCATACCCTGTGCATCTTTTTAAAAATATTGGGAAAGACTCATCAGCATGTGAAAAAATATGGCATATAAAACAGACAAATCAGTCTCACTATGGCAAGGTGAAAATGCAAATATGTATTCTCACATATAGACCAATTTCCCTGATTTTCGAGAATTTCCCAAGATCCTTTCGGAAATCTTAATTTTTACAAAATTCCCGACTTTTCTCCGATCCTGTAGACACCCTGTTAAAGTAAAGTATCGTGAAAGATATCTATAACAGATAAACAAATTTGTGAAAAGACAGTGGTCTATAAAAACTTGTTGTAGAGAGAGACTTGAGGCTAAAATTAAATTAAGCTTCCATCCCATTACAGACGTGGGTGCAAAACAACGTCATAAATCGCATCGAGTTTTAACCGCTTTGCAACAAGAGTCGCATAAAGTGTTCAGAATTCTTAGTGATTCTAACCAGTCACTTCTTATTAAAATTTTTGCCTATTTTAATCAAAGCATTTCTGAGACTGAATGAGATAAAAATGTCTATTTTAAAATTCCGATGATAAAGCATTAAAAATTCTGTAAAGGGCGCGAAGGGTTTTAATTGTATTTTTCGAATACGTACTTTTTTTACGTAGTAAAATAGTTTGATAATTCCACTTCCACATTAGTATCTCCTACTACTGATCTCGTGTGAATGTTTTCTGTCCATTTCAGCTTTTCCTTGGACAGATTACAAAAAAGGTGGGTCGTAAGGGGGTACGCGTCCTAATAAAGTTTGGGAACCGCTGCTCTAAAGTAATAAATAAGGATAGACCGAAACAGGTTTTTAAGGCCGCAACCGAAACCGAATGTCGGCGATCTTTCTATTTTCGGCCGAAAACGAAAATGTCCAAATATTTTTAAATTAATTAAATTGTATGTATTAAAGTACTGTATTTTATGGAAGAAACGCCGCGGCGTTTACGAGTTTAAAAGTTATTTTTTTTCCAAGTGCGGCGTTTACACCATGTGCGACGTTTACGATTTTATAAATATCAACTGAGTTTCCTTAATTTAAAAATTCATAAAAATATTTAAAATCGGATTTAAATATTTTAAATAAAACTTCAGAAATCTTAAGATATTAAAAACGAGGCATCCTACATTGCTCAGAAAACTTTGATTAAAGTTAGGTCAATGTGACGCTGTCGACAAAAGTAGCGTTCCGACGGATGCGGCGTTTCTTCCATAAAATACGGTAATTAATCTATACATAATTATCAATTAATTATACGTATTTATTAAATATACATAATTATTAATTAATTACGCATATTTATTAAATATATTTAATTATTAATTAATGATACGCGTGGCCCAAACGGTCTCTCTGTGCCTTAGACCCAAAACTTTATTTTCGTATAAAATAAAACGTCATTCATTCACCAACGACACAGAAAGACTTTCTAATAATACGAATTTCATTTCATAAAATATTTTAGTTTTAAGTATGCACACCTCGATTTAGTTTTAAGTATGCACACCTCGATTTATCCTCTATAATGATTTCTGTAAAGGACAATCTGTTATACTAGAACTTTCTCAAAGAGTATTCGAAACACTTCTGCGGTTTCAAAATAAACATTTTCTTTTACTGTTATGACTGCAGCTTTTAAGGAGCACGTGAAAAAGTTTAGTTATGTAGGCATTGCTTGCTTTATAATTTGCATTCACGTCTCGAGTCAGTCATGACTGATGATTATAAACAACGAAGTTCGTAGCAATAAATAGTCTCATTTGAGCCGCTAAAACTCAAATAGATGAGATATGGTGAATATTTCCGAAGGAAGAAACGAGATTTTTCGAATACTGCGAGTTTCGGTCTGCCCGAATTTTCTGCTGCAGTTTTGGCGAAACACAGATTTTGGGCCGAAAACGAAACCGAATTTTGGATCTATCTAGTAATAAATCTCCGAAACATATATTCGTTACAACGAGTTCCATTACCAGATGTATCGAGTCGGGATGGCGTCCCGTTTTAAAAAGATAAAATAATCTGGCTTTCATTCAAATTCTGATCTCGACTCCTCTCCCGATAAATCATATTTTTAATAGGAGTAGCTCTTCTTTCAGAAGAACAGTCATGTGTGTATTCTTCTTGCCGCTCAGTTCTGTTTGGGTAAAGACGCGCATCAGGAGTATGTCGAGTCATTCGAAATCTAATTAGTTTTTCATTCAAAACAATCATCTTTCGAGTATTTCTTAGCCATTATACGGCGAAGTGTTTAATCCTTTATATCCTGAATTTTGAATTAAAAAATTGCTTCACCTGAATAATTATTTACGTTAACCCTTTATCTACTGACGGTACTTATAAGTAACATTAAAAAATAATTTGTTATAAAATTCATTTAATACATCGATTAGTTGTAAGACGCTTTACAATGAGTTATAGATACATTACTTTATCTTGTTCCAAAAGCATGATGGGTTACACAAGACAAAAATATTTTTAAAAACATAATTTCTTTTGCCTTTACATCTTTTCAGCTTTCTTGGCGTTGTAGAGGGTGGGGGATTTTCAATTCGGAAATACTTCTATACTTCTATTGCAAGAACATTCTATTTGTACATATCCCAATTCTACAAAATACTAAGAAAAATAGTTAAAATAAAAGATTGGAGTGTGGTTATAAATAGTGCACAAAATCCCTCTAAATTCAAATTAATGAATCCTGCTAAAATTTATTAAATGATTCTGTAAATCTTCCAATGTAGTTTAAATAATTCACGAAAAATGCTTTCGAAGATAAAATTTTCAGGAATTCATAATTTAGTACATAAAGGGTTAATGTCTAAGATATCCAGAACAACATACATAATAATAATTATTTGATTTTTAGATTGATTTAATAAATCGTTAGTTAGAGCTATTTTTGCAAAATATGTACAAGAAAATAATGCAGTGTTGACTTCAGACACTTTTCTGCGGGAGGGATTTCTGTGGCTCCAGGGGACACATTATAGAGTTCCGGGGGGAAATTGCACTTTTTGACCACTGAAAACCCAAAATCTCAAATCTTCTAGGGAGGGGACATCTCATTGCTCCGGGGGGGGGGGACTTTAATTTGAGTAATTTACCTTTTAAATTTGTCCGGTTTTAATTTGATTTTTTTTTCTTTCCAACGTTGCTTTCGCTAAAATGTCGTTTACTCGGGACGTGGCTGGGGACCTATGAACCTTGCTTCCGCAAAAGAGTCGGACTAGAGTAGAAGAATAAAGGGCTGCGGACGAAGAGGGGCCGCTCGCCGCGGCGGTTACAAAGTTCCGGGCCACCCCCTGAAATCAACACTGAAATAATGACGTTAAATAAGGAGATTCATAGACAAAAACTACTGTTATGGAAATCTCAACATTCTTATAAGAACAGTGTCAATAAATGTAGTGTGGATCCTATCAGTAACAAAGAAAGTGTTTTGTAGTTGCACATTTTTCGTATAACATTTTTTAATAGGATAAAAGCGACACCTAGGTAAATGGTTGAGAAAATAACCCCATTGAGAAATAGTGAACTTCGACTGTTTTCACTGTACTCTCTAAATAGGATTGAGCCCATTATTTTGTATGAAAAGTGCCATCTACACTTTTATAAGTAGATGAATTAATTAAATTCTACATTGAATTTTCTTTACTAATACTTAAAATCACCATCAGCATATAAAGGGTTAAAAAATATGCAGGGTTTTTCAGTACCAAGGTTAACTCGAGTAACACTACAGCTCTAATGGCATCGTAGTTTCGCAATCCATTGATAGTCAAAATAAACTCACCCTCACTCGAAGCTTCACCCGAGTTTTCTTCAGAACTTTTACAATTATGATGTTTTAACAAGATTTTCAACTCATTTGCATTGTTTTGTGTGAAAGGCGACGACATCACAAAAGGGCTAAAAGTAGGGATGCACCGAATATTCGGTATTCGGCCATGTTACCGAACATTCGGTTTGGCCGAATATCGAAATATTCGGCCAAACCGAATACTTAAAAAAAAAAAACCTTTTGAAGCATATTTTTTAAAACCTTATACAACTTCGACATTTAACAATCAACTTATAAAGATATTCAGAATAATTAGAAGCAGTATCATATTTAAATAAAAGAGAATATTTTTACATTATTTATTTACTGTTTGTTAAGTATTATTTAAGAAAATTAACCAATCACGAAGATTTTCATAGGAATTAATTATGTACAAATGCAAGTTCCTGAACATTGTCCAGTAAATAATCAGTTTCTTGCTAAGATTTTAAGAACAACGTTTACAATCTCTAAAAATGATTGTCCACTCCAGAACCCGATCTAGGATGCATTTAAAAACTTCCTTGCTTTTAATCAAAGGGAGTAGTAGAACAGTTATTCTTGCTAAGTTGCCACCCTATAAAATTTTAATCGATTGTATTATTTATTTACTTTTACTTTAGTCTCTTCCTGACAAACAAATAATATAGGATTCTGTACAATTTTTCTTCCAATTTTTTTCACAACCTCGCTTTGATGTTTTAGAATTCAAGAAAATTTTATTAATTTGTTTTAATTCTTAGAAGAAGCCATAAAATTAAAAATTTTATTAATTAAAAAATTTTTATAACTATCCTCATCTTAAAAAACTCAAAGCAGATTTCTTTTTAGCTTAAAGTTTACTTGAAAAAAAGCTCTTGTTTATTAGAATAAAAGTTCCTGCTTTAAATATTATGTAAAATTGTTTTAAAATTTAACATTTTAATGCTTCAACTTTGAAATATAAAAGTATTCGGCAGGCCGAATATTCGGTATTCGGCCAAAATCCCTATTCGGTGCATCCCTAGCTAAAACAGCAGTCATGGGATCAGTGGCCCCGTAGAAAATGACCACTACGTCCGCAGCAGGAAGCCAACATTTCAGCGATGCTTCGATGCAACCCCTGGCAAGACCATTACATTTCACACGAACCGAAAATTACAGAAGAAATGAGTTAACTTTTGGTAGCTATCTTGCCTTCAAAGTTTTGTTCCCCTCCTCCCAACAGCGGCTTTAAGAATGATCACTTCTAAAGAAACAATTAAGCATTAACCAAGTATTTTTTGTATCTTAAGAACATTGTTTTCTGCAACCTTTAAAGCCGTATCTGGAAATAGGCTTTCTTAAAAATGTTTTCAAATACAAACTCTTTATTGTCGGATACATTCACGATTCACGATTTTTTCCCTTCCTTATTTGCAGACTTCCTATTTAAATTTCAAAGAATGGAACAATATTAATTATATTCCCATTTATAAAATAAAAGCATCGTTCAAGCAAAGTCAGGCTCTCATCAAAGGTGTAGCTTTCGATTTATAGAAAAATAAAATATGTCCCATTCTTCGGCATTTGAATACAGGTATAACAAAATTAAAAAAAAAGCAAGCATTATGCAACAAACGTACCCTTAGCAATGAACCGTTAGTGGTCGATTTTACGTGCATTTTTCTTTTCTTTCTAATTAAATATACATAGTGGAACTAAAAAGAACAAAAAGCAACACTTAGAAATTTTCAGTTTCTTTTTTAATGTTCACCGTTTTAATTTTTAAATATGCATTTTATTATTATTATTATTATTCGACTCATTATAATTTTCAGAGAAGCAGTTGTTACAGTGAGAGGTCTTCAATGAAGAAAAACAGATTTTTCAAAAAATTTAATTTTTTTAAATCCACAGAACTCATTTTCTGCAAGTTTTATTGTCTTTGAATTTATTAGGAGGGAGGGGGCTGAAAGTAGGTTTGACACTATTTTTACTCTCGCATCTATAAAAATAAAGATATATTAATATAGCCTAAACCTTATACCGGAAAAAAAAAATCACACTATCAGATAAAGTAAAGCAAAACACATCCCAACATCAGGGTGATTTAATTTTAAAATTCAATTTCTTTACTGTAATACCCAGGCTTTAAAATCGTTATAATTCACAAAAAGAATCGTTTACAAAGCATCTATTAATGTCCAACCTTTTATCACATGATTTTAACGAGGAATTTCGAAATTTAAATTTCCTTTATTTTTAACGGAAACTTGAACTATCATGCATAGACTATTAATAAAATCTCGACGAACTGAAATATAGATGAGGGAGTAGAAGGGTACATAATATGATACAATGTGTTTAACCACTTAACTGATTTCCCCGTATGCCGTACGGGCAAGAAGAATTTGCTTGATCCATCACTTAATGCTTTTTGATACCACTAATTTTTTTAATTACAATTTCAAACTATTTAATGGCAGAAATTTTTAGACTAAATATTACGAATATTTTAGTTTTTAAAAAAGTGGTGTTTATCCCATATTTTCAATTTATTGTATATTATATATATATATATATATATACACACTAGGGGGCTCTGCCCCCTACGAGCTACGCTCGTCAACCCCCGTTCAGACACCCGCAGACTCTAACAGCACGCTAATTTGATCAGCTTTAAAAAGATTTCGGAAGATTGAACTATAATTTGAATCTGACAATTATAATCTGACGTAATTATCACCAAACTTTTCTTTCTCTTTTTAATATTCACGTAAAAATACTTTTGTTAGAAATGAAATATTATGATCATCCTAAAATATCAAATAAATGTCTCTAAAATATCAAATAAACTGTTTTGCAATATTATTTTTTGTTCATTTTACGTAATAAGTGTAATGTGGCGTAAATTCTCCTATTTAAGACTTCTAAGGCATGTTAATGAATTTATTATTTTACAATATTCTTTCTCTTTTAAAATTCACGTGTAAATATAGTTTTTATGACGCAATTTTCAATGAGTTCCTGCTTTTTATATTTTCTGTTTATAATAGTCACGTGTAAAATAAATTTTTAATTTGAAGCAAACATTATTGTCTGCGCTGTTTATACAGTTGGCAACAGTTTAAATTAATACAATTTTCTAAAATATGTAAAAAATACCTCTCGAAATGCTGACAATTTGAATTTAAAATAGAAATAAAACCTCAAAAAATGAGTCAAATTAAAAAACTAAATGTAGTCTGCACACCGAGAAATTCTGACGCATAAAATGATCTAAAAATGATTAAATTCCTATGTACAGTTTTTGCTCCTATAAAACTTTTTTAATGGAACGATTTTGTCCAACTTTGGCATTAAATATCTCTTAAAATAATTCTTCGATTTGAAAACTGTCTGTATCAGCGTGTTTATCAAACATTTCTCTATATTACTACCGATTTTCATATTTTTGTATGCAACAGTTTTTTTAATATTAACGAAGAAAGGCCATGCTTAAGCATTCAAATTTGATGCCGATCTGCCGGGAATATCTACGCAGATTTTCATTGGTCCATTTCCAAATAAAAACTTTATTTTATATATAGAAGAATAAATATATATAGCTCCTCTGATGATTCTGTGAGTCATTCATAGTTTCTTATTTTCCATACTGGTTTCATATGTTCATTTCTAAATCATCTTTAGAACTTTATCAATTTCTTCATATATTTGCGATTTCAAATTTATTATATATATATATATATAAAAGAATCACTTTAGTGGTTAAAACAAAAGAAACAGTAAAAATATCTTTATAAATATTTTTATTTCAAGGCTAAATCAAATGCATTCTTTCTAAATAAAATAAAAAAAAAAAAAAAGAGGGGGGAGAGACTGTTTGTTTACAAGGCAGTCACATAAAAGAGATGTATTAAAAAATCGAAAGGTAGGAAGCAATCTGGCAGCGTAAAAGAAAATAAATATATGCCTGGTAAATAAAAGCCCGTTCCAAAAGTGACGCCCGCAAAGATAACAAACCGCAGAAGTTGTGAATGGGCAGAATTCGCCAAAAGTATCTGGAGTAAATGCCAGAAATGCGTAGCCTCCCCAAATGACGAGGAGAGCAGACTGACTGATCGAGGGCTGCCAAGGTGGGGTGAGCCCCGTTCCAAAAGGGCCCCTCTCCCTTCCCCTGCTTCCGGGTTAAGAGCCAACAGGTGGGTTCTCGAGCGAGCGTCTTTCTTGGCCGGTGTTACGTCTGGCAGCCATCGCCATTGTTGCTTGGACTCAGCCCAAGGCAGCACAGATGATCGGGAAGAACCGTCAACACAAAGGTTGTCTACCTCGAAAGGAGAGAAGCACACACACACACTCCCCACCCACCAAAACATAAAAACACACTATGGACACAAAAATGAAATAAATGCCAGTGTCGAAGTGAAGAAATGCCCTTGAATTACATCTGTCTGTGCCAGTGTCTGCACTCAAACAGACCCCGATTACCGAATAGGCAATGAAAAAGCACGTGCTCCCCCTGGAAAATTTTGGAGGGGTTTGAAATTGAGAAAACAGGGGGCCCCGAAATTTTATATTCAATTAATTCCATTCCAAAATTCTAAATACTTTTCTAATTATTAACTTATTTATATGTATATATTTTAAAAAGAGTTTCAGAAAAATACATTTCAGAAGAAATTAATTTTTTATACAACAGATCAGTTTCAACCACATCATCTCAACGCTTCAGTTTGCCCAATTTATAAGGCAGTATCGTCCAATCAATCAAAATCAATAAAATCCAATAATACAGTCGAACCTCGTTATCCCGACACTCTAATGATCAGAAAAAAAATGTCATAAGCGGGGTGTCGCGGTAACCGGAGTTGAAGAAAAACATGTTCATAAAAAGCTGCATTTTAAATTAATTTAAGACAATTTTAAATTCATCACTGTTCTTGCAGTTTTAAGCAATAAAATATTATTATTAAACAAAATAAACACAAAAAATTGAAAAGAATAAAAAACAGACTTATGACGACTTGATTTTTATTGTTAAATGAAATATTGAAGAATTAAGGTTTGCTTATCCCTAGATGTGCTTCATACAATTCTTTTTTTCAATACCACACAATGAATTGTAATCAATATTCGTTTTTTTCAGAAACGGATTTTAGATAATTTCTTATTGTTTCAATGCACGGATGAAAAACGCCGTGAAGCAAGAGGTGTCACGAAAGCGCCGCCTGACCAGAACATAAAGACCGCGAGTAGACTGATACGTCTATCTGGAGCTTATTTCTCATTTATCTCAATGGATATTTTAGATTTCTTTGTGAAAAATTTGGTTAAAACATTTCTTACCGCTTAATTTTCGTACTAATAAGATGGATTATGAAAAATGGGCAATTTTTCTAAACCGTCGGAATATCCGGAGTTGAAAATTATTCAACGACGTAAAATCCGAATTTTATTTGCATTAAAATCATATACAGAAAATGGGGACTTTGAAAAACTGATGCGATAAGCGGAGTGACGTGAGAACCGAGTGTCGGGATAACGAGGTTCGACTGTATAACATTTATAGTAATTTGAATAAGATTTGTAGTATTGTAGGGTTTCCGGGTATATTGAATTTAGGAAACTCTTCTTGAATGAAAAGGGCCCCTGAAATGACACTGTGCTTCCCATAGCTTCAGAGGTTAATCGGGCCCTGCACTCAACATGAAACACAGGTACAACAAATCCAGAAAACGACGATGCCCACTTAACCCTTAAACCCCGATTCTGAAACCTATATCTAACATTTCGATATCGAAGAAAGACGTTCTAAAAAATAACACTTTTACCTTTTTTGTCCCCGGGACCCATTTCTCACCTATCATTTTCGTCATCGAAAACTGCGCCGACAGTACTCAGAATGAGACCTTTTTTGAAATTTTAGGTATAGGTATAGTAGGAAGAAGGTCACTAGTAAAAAAATTAACTGGTGCGAACCACAAAAACTCTCAAATGACTCTTTTCGTCATTCCAATAAAGCAGATCTTGATTTTACAGCTAGCTCTTCGAGATCCAATGATCAACACCATGAACCAGGTGTTCCATCAAGGTGATAGCTGAAGTTCGGTCTTTAACACAATTCGTATCTATTGTCTTTTTCCTATAATCCCTCTGTGATCATCTCGCCGAATACCCATGCGATCTCCTTACAAAATATCTACAAAATTTTATCTCAAATAACCGTGAGTTATAAACACCTATTCGCGGACTCTTCTTCGGAGAAAATGAAACAGGTGGCTTTTTTTATAGTTCCCACGGACGGTTCCGAATAGATGTATCATTCAACTATTTTCAATTATCGGCGTCTTTTTTGTGGTCACACGATCCTTTCATCTTTAATAGCTTTAGAAGAAAACAAACTGATATTCTGAAGGAGGAAAATCTTTCCGCCAAGTCGATCTAATCATCTTATCTCCTTTCCATTGTTGAATCCTCAAACAAATTAATTGAACAAAATGGAGAGTTCTTGAATTTTTCTAGGTTAATCTGTCAAAAAATCGCCCGAAAGCGATCGATTACAATCCTGCATTGAAATTCCCAGGTTTCAATCAAAATTTCCAAGTTTTTTCAGTGCTGCAGCCAGGAGCGGCTCGACAGGGAGTCCACGACCACTTTACTACCACCAGTCAATTCGTAAACTAAATTTCTCCTTGTTTCATCGTAAAACATCCTACGATTCAAATTGAATTGATTCAAATCAATTGGATTAGATGATCAAATTGATTCGAATCAAGATCAAATTGAATAAATTAAAAATTCTAGTAGTTAAGTGATTGTGAACCACCTGGCGAGCGCTACTGGCTGCTGAATTTCCTAAATTTTCCAGGTTGGCTGGCACCCTGCTTTCCATTTTGATCTTTACTGGAAAATGGTTAGTTATCCCAGTTTCGTACCGCTTAACAACTCTCAGCGCGAGGACTTTCTCTATTGATCATAACACGCATTTTGCCTATAGATCAAAACACGCATTTTCCCTATAGATCATAATGGAAAGAAACTTTCTTGCGCGTCCCTGTAAACTATAAAGGCTACTTATTCTTTAGACCACGGAAAGCATATTGCAGATGCCTATCCATGTCATTATGCTTGAATTATCTTAATATCATTAAAATGCACCGTAAACGATTTTTCCCATAGACCCTAATGGAATAGAATTCTTTTGTGGGTCCATGTAAACGAATTCTAAATGCAACACTTCATTTTTAATTCTTCACCGCACCACGCGCCATATCTGGCACATACCTAAAACATTATAATTTTCATTATGTGACGTGAATTTGGCTAGTATGAACACTGTAATCGATCAAGAACAATCCAAAGAATGGAATAACACTTATTTTGTCCATGTCAGATGGCTGCATTTGACAAAAAATTTGTTCTTCGGGAGAGAAAAAAAAAAAAATCTATCAAGCTATTAAGGTAAGATTTACTTTCATTATTTTTACTGAATACTTAAAAATATTAATACAATATAAGTTGCAGAATGTTAAGTAAATAAAATTAACTAATTTAAGTTCATTTAGTTGCAAAATGTAGCAATACAATATTTTAAAACCCTAAATGTGTACATATAGACCACACCATAAAATATCAAATTTTAACTGAAAATTTGAAAATTAATTTTTTTTACTATTTTTTCAATTATTAGACCGATATAGATTACAAAAAAAAAAAAAAAAAAAAAAAAAAAAAAAAAAAAAAAATAGAAAAAATCGTGCAGTGAAGGGTTAAGAGCGAATGTTCTACAGTGAACCTCAATAACACATAAAGATGACACGGCAATCCGTGTATATAGAGTCAGAGCACGACTATGTTGGAAAGTAATTAAGTAGAGTCTGCCTTTCTACACTTTGTGATAATTTGGAAAATTAAGTAAAGCTTGCCTTTCTATACTTTGTGACAACTATATGGAAAGCATTTAAATTCGGAAGTTTAAGTATCATGCTTTTCCATCTAAATTTCATCTAGGGAGATAGTATACTTTTACACTTATAATATTTATATTAAAATTGTGTTTCTATCATTAAATAATCCATTTTTACCCTCTCTCAGTGCTCTGTTTGGTTGTAACTGATATAGTATATACAACACAATAATTATTATATTATTCTAATCTGTATATTCTATTTGTAAATTGTATAAAATAATCGTAAAAAATTGAAAAAGTAATCCATTTAATATATATTATTTTGTGTAATATCACTATTTTTTCTTGCTATAAATTAATTATTTAAAAGGTTGTATTGCTTTTTCCATTTCATAGCATTTAATTTTATTCTGTTTTCATCTTGAAACTATTCTCTTGGTTATATTGGTCGTTAGAATACAGGAGAAAAAAAAATCAGCTTTTAGCTTTTTTTAATCACAGAAAACGACTGATTTTGCTTATATAATTGAATTCTGTACTCTTGATAACGTAATTCAATATATAAGCTTTTCAATTATTTTTATCGAAATCCATATTCTTTTTTTCTTCATTATTAATTCTTGTTATATAGTACAAGGGACTTTTACATAGCACCTTGTTTATTATGTTTTTGGTATCCATTCAGTGTGTTTGGGGACACTACTGTTGTAAATTCATTCATACTATCACAATTATTGATGGTGGTCAGTAATGTTTAATTAATGGTTATATATATATATATACATATCAATTTATTTCAAAAAAACACAACGTCCCAATTTTAGGACACTAGGCGTCCACGGGACCAGCACAAATTAGATTTTATGCTTATTCTGATCCAATAGACACTTAAATTAATAGGAAGTTGATTTTCTAGATAATAACTAACAGCTTTTACTTTTAATAATATTTTTTGAAAATTTTTAAAACTAACGAAAGAAGGATTCACTACGAATTATTTTACCGCAGTCCTTGATATCTTTACACGACCCGTACTAAAAATACGCATACATTTGCATTTTTCATTTATGATTAAAACCTCCTATAAATAAGCTTTCAAATATGCCAGTCAGCTATGACATGACGGATTGTCAGCTATTTCTTTTCAACATTTTAAAAAATGAAAACGGCCAACTTGCCAAAAAGAGAAAAATACATAAAATGGCGCAAAAAAAGCATAAAAGGATCCGTAAAACAGTTCTATACATTTTAGTGTTTTCAGTATGATTTAAATGATGAGAAAGGAAAGGGATTTATTAAAAAGGTTCAAGTTCGATTTTATGCTTATTTTGATTAAATAGGCTTTTTGGAAAATTAATAGGAAGTTTATTTCCTTATAATAACTACGCTGTTTATATAATAGCTTTTATTTAATATCGTTATCGCTTTAAACTTTAATTCGCTTACTAGGCCCCGTTAAATTTTTTGAGCATTGCTTGGAAGTGGATGTCCAGGGCCTTTGCCCAGAAGACGACGTCGATGAGAAAGTCACTCGCGCATCGCCACTTATAAAAAACCGTTCGACGGAAGTATGGAAAATATACCACGTATAAAATACTACTACAGTGAAACCTCCATGAGCGACCACCTCCCTGAACGACCCTTTTTTCATGGAATGAAATTTATTCCCATAGGCTCAATACTAATTTTACCTCTATTCAGAGACCATCCCAGTGGAACTCCCTCCATGAGCGACCCATTTCTTTGAAGAAAATGAAACACATTCCGTTTTTTTTTCCCGGTCGCTTGAAGAAGGTTTTTTATTAGAATAATAATTCCGGAGAGCGGTATTATTCATCAAACTTCTAAAGTAAGTTTAGAAATTTTATTTATTCCGGTAACTTTTAAGTGTTTAAAACCCTTTGTGCCTTTTTAGGCAATGAATTGAACTCTGATAACAAATTAAGGATGATGGTCCATAAACACCCTGGCCTATTCTGTCAGGAAACTCTCAAAGAAATAGATAAATTAATGAAATCGCCATTATTTGAAAAAAAAAAGCATTTATTGAACCTCGAAAGGACTTGAGAATAAAAGTTATAAAAGATGCAAACATCAATGCATTCATTTTTTTAGAAACTCTGCAGTAATTAACTTATGAAATTAACTTTCGTTCCGATACTTAAATTTTCATATTTTTTCCTAATGTGAAAAATAAATTTGAGTAACATTAATGGTTACCTTTTTTCAACAATTAAAATCTAGCTTTAAACATGACCTCCATTAAAAGACCACCTCTCGGAGCGACCCATTTTTACTGGAACGGAACGTGGTCGCTTTAGGGAGGTTTTACTGTACTTTTAACATTATAAGAACTTAATTTATTGAAATAAATATATTTTGATGGCTCACTGAAAAAAATGAAGTACTCAAAAATGAGTAAATCGATGTACTCAATCGAATTGAGTATGTTTGGATCAAAAATGAACCTATGCTTTTTCAATTTTGAAACATCCTATGTTATCAAACCCCACAAAAGGATAATTTTTTACCCTGTAATGGTTTATTTCATTTATGGTAGCATAAAAGATGTTTATCAGTGTAAATATCAAATTATGCACAGTATTTTAAAATAATTTAAAAGTGCTTGCAAATAATGCTAGTAGAGGGAAAAAGGGGGTTCGATTGGTGAGGCGGTGGAGGTGGAGGAAGAATCCTACTATAGTACGATGAGGTTTAAGAGAAATTTTTTTTAGAATATTTTTTTAATCGTCTTATAGTACGGGGGGTAGGAGGGGATAATTTTTTTTAGAATATTTTTTTAATCGTCTTATAGTACGGGGGGTAGGAGGGGATAATTTTTTTTAGAATATTTTTTTAATCGTCTTATAGTACGGGGGGTAGGAGGGGATAATTTTTTTTTAGAATATTTTTTTAATCGTCTTATAGTACGGGGGGTAGGAGGGGATAATTTTTTCGAGAGGGGCTAAATTTTGGGGGGGCTTAATTTTTTTAGTGTCGACTTAGACTGGGAATGGAATAATCATACTATAACATGAGGGGTTAGCTATTTTCGAGAGAACGTATGAAGAGCTACTTTTTTATAAAATAATTGAGGGGGGCTTATTTTTAGGGGGGCTTATTTTGAAGAGGGCTTATTTTTTAAAAGTAGAGAATCGGTTTTGGAACCACTTTAAATTATGGAAACGGTTAGACGAGGGGTTACTGCTTCCCCCCCCCCCCGATTTTTTTTTTTTAATTTAATAGTGTCGCTCTCTTTCGATGAAAAAATTTTTACGTGTTGTATCATATTTAATTTTTCGTTTGTTTTGGCATTGACAAAAATAGTAGGTTAGTTTTGATGAGATTAAACTGGACTTGTGTTATTAGATGATGGTGCTTTTTTTTTTTAATTTAATTTGTATTCTTATTGAAAGGTTTTTATGAACAACTCTGTTTTTTGGAAAAACTTTAGAGAATCTTCGAAAAAATGAGAAATGTTATGCTTTGCATCATTGAAAAAAAAAGTAAAAAAATTAGTAGTCTCATCTAGTTTTAAGTCATTTGATGAAGATCTGATTGCAGCGGAAAGGATTAAACACAGTTTAATTTTACATCGTTCTGTATACGTTGGGTTTGTTATATTAGTAATGTTTTCCTTATGGGTTTCGAACCCCGAAACTCCCCATTATTCGAATTTCTGCAATGAGAATCTAGACGGAAACTTGAAAAATTTCATTTAGAACTGAAAATTGTTAATTATTATTATCCTCTTGCTGCAAGTTCATACATCTCTTTACCTATTCGCCTGGTTTCGAACCTAATATCTTCGCATTATTAGGTTATTTCTATAACCATTGGGCTGGGCGCGCCCCATTGTTTTTTCACTTGAATTTGCTTTCTTTCAGTTTTGTATCGACTTCTTTTTAAAATTCAATGGGTTAATGATTTTACGTTTAGTAGAAATTTTAACAAAGTGTTGCCATTGAATTTAGAAAAAATGAGAAATAAACATTATATATTTTTATTATCGTGCACTTCGAGAAATTATTTAATTTTCAGATGAATAGGTTTTGCTAACATTTATTCATTTTAGTATTTATTTCAACATTGGGGAAACTATTAACAGTGTGTTGCCCCTGTATTACGTACTAAACGAAATTAAAGACTGTTGCCATTGAATTTAGAGAAATAAACATTCAATTTTTATATATTATGTACTTCGAGAAATTAATTCATTTTCTTAGATTTAATAATGCCTTCTTCAGCTTCGGGAAAGTATAGTAATTTGAACGAAAAGATAATTTATAAACAGGATTTTAGGAAAGTAATGAAATTTTAAGGTAATTATATATATTTTTTTTCAATCTGGATTTTCTCGTGCAGTTAATGAACTCTTTCATTTTCACTCACACAGAATGTTTCTTTTTTCTTATACTGTAACACAATTTATGGATTTTAGTTTAAAAATATTCGCCTTTGGATGGATTCGAACCATCAACCTATTCATTAACGGTGAATTGCGCTTACCAATTGCGCCACAAAGGCATTAAAAGGATATACAATTAAACCAAAACAAGTTTATTCCTAAGCTTTTAAAAACTAACCAGTTCTTCAATTTTCAAAGATTTGTGGTCATATCTGTTTGTGGTCATATCTGTTTGTGGTCATATCTATTTGTGTGCTTGTTGTTTCGATCATACATAAACAGGATGTACTGTTTCTAATCTGGATATAATGATAAAGCGTATTTCCGTACTATGTGAAAAACAAGATAATAGTTCTTTTATTCCATTGTATTAGGAAAACAAATTTTCTTAATGGGTCACTATTTTAATTAACTAACAATAAAGAAATGAACCAGATTTTTTTTTTATAACACTCGCATTTCAGTAGGATTCACAAAAAAGTTAATCATTTAATGATAAAAACAGGTTAATTCAAAAAGAAATGAATTTATAAAATGATTCATTTTGTACACTTGCTTATTAAATGAACACAACAGTTTATATATTAAATAGTTATCGCGTGATCTTCTTTTTTCTGATGCGCCACCTACATTGATTTAAGTGTAGTTGGTTTTCATTTCACGTCATTATTCCGTTTTCTACTGTTTTGAATACATGTGCTGTATTTTTCGTCCTCGCACAGTTAAAACAGTTTTTAAATGAATATGCATGTTATTAATGATACACAATCGCCTGTTGTCATCAATTCGGATAAGATGAGTGAACAGGAGATAAAAGATGTGCCCGTTTCGATTAGTAAAAGTATTCCAGTTTCATCACAAATGTTTAAATTGCCTTATATTTGTGGAAAATGTAAAGCAGAATTTTACGAGAAACATGAGTTTTTAAAACATATGAACATTCATTTAGAAAAAAAACTTTTTATGTGCGACGTATGTGGAATGTTGTTTTTTCGAAAGAGTTCTTTAATGGAACATATGATAATTCATCGCATGACATCTACCATGTACCAATGTGAAACATGTGGTAAATCTTTTTCAAGAAAGAGTGTGTTAATCAGAAACGCAAAGTTTCATTTAGAAAAAAAAAAGCCTTTGAGTTGTGACAAGTGTAAGAAAACATTCGTCCAACAATGTGATTTACGAAAACATTTGTTAATTCACATTAAAGACGGAAAATTTCATAAATGTGAACAATGCGAAGAAACATTTTCGAGAAAGATGGACTTAATGAATCACTTTAAAATTCACATCATTCCGAAGAAAAGTGAGCTTTCCAAGCAATTCAAATGTGATGATTGTGACCAAGTTTTTTCTGATAAATCCGACTTAGTTGAACACAGAAAAATTCATCTTTCACCCACCCAACTTAAATTGGAACAGCGTAATGGACTGATTAAGCAATTAGAAGAATTAACACTTCAATTAAGAACTTTGCAAAATGAAATATCTTCTTCAAATATCGAATTTTCAATGATTTGAAATAGACATATGTTTTCATTATACATATGCAATCATTTTTGTAACTAACGAAAAATAAAATTTTTCTGAATTGGAAAAACGTGTATGTTTTCATTTTAACAAGATGTCTTACTATTTTATTGCTCCCACTACAAATGATCTCGATTTTTTTTTCTAAGTGAATGAAACTCTAATAATATTTTGGAAATACATTTTTTTTTAATTTTTAAGTTTTCTTCATTTAACTCACTATATTAATTTGAAACCATTGCAAAGTTAAAGTATATTTTAATAAAGTTAAAATAATAAAGTTCTAATAATAAAGTTTTAGTAATATTAATGAGTAGCATTACTAATAATTGTAAATGAATTTAATCATCTTCTAATTAATTTAATCAACTATCAACATTTTTGAGGGGATATATTAAAGGAAGTATGTATCCACTCATTATTTTATTCAATTTCATATGAGTATGACTACATCGTAATAAAAGCTATTTTAAACAATCAACTTCTATTACTTTTGTTTAGAGGGATTAGAAAATGAAGTTATTTAAATTATTGTTATCTTTATTACATATTTTTTAAAGTTTAATTAACAAATAATTAATTTAATTAATTTGAGTATAATTATCATTTTGGTATAATTATCATTTGATTATATTTATCCACTCATTATTTTAATTATCCACATACTATTTATTTTAATCAATTTCATTAGAAAAAATATAATGAACTTGCGTTTCATTTTCCATGTGTTGCCATTCACAAGTTTAAAAAATAACTATCATAACGAAATATTTATGCTAGCATTAATCATGCTTTTCGGTTTAATCATCAATTTGAAAAATTTACTTGATACCGATTTTTAACTGAAAACGTCACTGATTTGAATTCATATAAATATAATTATTCACAATTTTTATCAATTTCATTTGAGTCTAATTAATTTAATTTGAGGTTGCCATTCTCAAGTTTGAAAAATATATAACATGATGAAATATTCATACTAGCAATAGTCATACTTTTCGACTCAGTCGGTGATTTGAAAATTTAGTCGCTCACGGTTTTTTAATTAATACGATTGTTTCTAACTGAAACCGTCACTGATTTGAACTTATGTTAATAATCGTTTCGAAATCATCTCAATCAGTTTACTGTCGACTTTTGATAAGACTATACCACATACTATTTGCTATTTAAAATGGCTTGTGAATTAAATATGCTGAAAAGATCTCCCCTAGAAATGAATTGCATAGCAAAGTATCAACGTTTAGAATCATCTTTGGATACTGATGTGAAGGAATTAAATCTCCCAAGTTTAGAATTTTGTAATTCAAACGAGAACTGTTCAACATTACCCTCAAATAAGGATTTACATGCCGCAGAACCCAAGTTCGATATGGATTCGACGACCCCAATATTCACTCATAATGATGACGACGCAACTTTTACTATGAGTTTTTTGGACACTATTTTTAATGACGTAGATTTTAAAAACTTGGAATCCTTCATTCCCCCAAGTACCTCAATTTCATCATCACAAGAACCAACAAATGCTGTTTTGAATACAATACAAGATCCCCTTATGAAAGACATTCCCAAAAGCAAACCACGCAATTTTAGCGTGATTGAAATCAAGTTGAGTGATTGTGTTTATTTAATTTTAAAACATCGCATCAAACGATTTTATGTGTATATCGGGGAGTTTAAACGCAATGTGATTAGAAATGAAGAAATGATGACGAAAAATAGACTTTTGATGGACATTAATACGTGGTATGAATTTCAATCGAAACTTTTTGCTTTTAATTTGAAATATAAATCCTCATCATTTATTGCTAATAATACTCTGTTGGTAATGAATCACAATAATAGCACTATGCGAATTAAAAACTTGATGAATTTTTCACATTTTGACTTAAACGATTGCCAATTATTAAATTTGAAGGATAAAGTTCATCATTTTAACAAGAAGCTTTTGCAACACATGTATACAAATTATCTACCACGTTTAATTAAGCAAAAATGTACACTAGGTGACGTAACCATCGAAAATGAATCTGCTTTATTTTCAAAGCTCATCAAGTGTATTGAGAGTAATGTAGTGACTATTTTAAACCAAATTTATGAGTGCGTAGGATGTATTTTTGAACACGAAAGCATGAGTCTTCATACATGTTTCACATTTAATAATCGCGAAAAGTTTAATCAACTAGGGGACACGGTATTAATGTTAGTGAATTTCGATTATGTTGTTTCTATGTTTTTAAACGGAACTGGATGTGTTAGTAAAAACTTTTTATGTAACATCAATGTAGAAACTATACAATATGTATTGTTTAAATAATAAATTTCGTTGTTTTTGTTTGTTAAATGTATATGTTTATTCATTTAGTCTATCTTTTAATTATGACAATCTATATTGGAAAAAAAGAAATTAACAATTACCTAATCAAAATGTATATATACAAGTTTTTATTTTTTGAATTTAAAATGAATTCCAAGTTATTAATATTTTTAATAATGAAAATAAAAGTTTTCTACTTTTGCAATTTAATAAAATTATATTTACAAGTTAAAAAAAAAATATTTTTTGAAATAAATTTCAAATCTAGTGGAAATATATTTTTCAAGTTTTACAATTTTAGAATAAAGTTTTCACTTCAAGTTAAAAATATATTTTGAAATAAATTTTTTCAATTCAAGTTAAATTTTAAATTTTACAATTTTAGAAATAAAAAAGTTTTCAATTAATCAATTTTTTTTAAATTAAACTATTCGTTGTAAAATTTTTTTATCCATGCTTTTATGTTTGCATACTACATATAGATAAGTAGTATGTTTTATGTAAGAACAATTATTTAATAGTTCAAAATTATTTACCAGTTAGAAAAATTTACTATGTAAGAACAAATATTTTATTAGTTCAATTATATATTTACAAGTTAGAAAAAAAAATTACTAGTTTTCAATTTAAAATAAGTTTTATAAACATTACAAAAATATTTTATCAGTTTTAAAAAATTATAAAAAAGAAAAAAAAAGTTTTACAATTTAAGAAATAAAATTATAAAAGTTTTTAAAAATTTTCATTAGTTAAAATTTTTCGTTCATTGTATGAATTTTTTAAACATGCTTACATACTATACATAAATATGTAGTATGTTCACAATGTAATATATTGTATACTATGTAACATAGTATATACTATGTTTCATACAAGAACAAAGATTTTTCTAGCTCAAAATTATTTACAAGTGTAGAAAAATGTTTTATTAGTTTTTCAATTTAAAAAAAGTTTTCTAAAAAATATTTTATAAGTTTTACAAAAAAAAAAAAAAAAAAAAAAAAAAAATCGATTAAGTTTTCTAAAAAATATTTTATAAGTTTTACAAAAGAAAAAAAAATTTCAATTAAGTTTTCTAAAAAATATTTTATAAGTTTTACAAAAATAAATCAATTCAGTTTTCTAAAAAATAATTTAAAAGTTTTGCAAAAAAAAAAAAAAAAAAAAAAAAAAAAAAAAAAAAAAAATTAAGTTTTTTAAAATATATATATACACATATATATTAGTTTTACAATTCAAAAAAGAATATATATGTGTGTGTGTTATTAGTTTTCAGTTGTATACAAGTTGGAAAATATGAGTTATTGATTTTAACATAGTATGTATTTATATATCTCATAATATAGATCACATAGTATATATCACATAATGTGTATGTATAATAAAGTAGATAGTTATATATCACATAATGTGTGTATATATGACTAATTGTATACTATGGTCGACTTAAGAATAATCATTTTTTTAGTCTAAAATTAATTATAAGTTATAAAATTATTTTTTAATGAAACTTTTCTTTATCCTTATCTACCTTATTTCTTCAAACTCTAATTTTTAAATCTACATTTTTAATACAAATTCATTTATATTCAAATATTAGAATAATGTCTACTTACAAATAGCATCGATTTAAAACGAAGCTTGGCATGTCTCGCTCCTACAGATGAAATGCTCACTGCAGATAACTCACCGGATGTTTATATCATCACGTGACTTCCTCTAACATCCGATAAACCGATAGCAAGTTTCCCATTTCCAACCGAGTCTTCAATTGTGTTGGTTCGTTAAGTTTTAATCTCTATATTCCTTCATATTACAAAAGAACTACATATTTTCTTTACACGTTTGATATTGGAAAGATCTAATATAATTTTAAAACCTATCTTTTTATATCTGCAAACTTTCATTACCGAATAAAATCATCATCTTTTAGTATGTTTAGTTGAAAGATCTTTTATTTTTAATTAGATGATGTAATCGAAATTCTTATTAAGAAGTTTTACTTAACTGTCTATTATTTTATAGAAATAATTTTCTTATGGAAGCGAAAAAGAATATTTCATCATCTATATAATCTAAGGTTGATTATGTATTATGTTATCTAACATAATTTGTAATTGAATAGAGTATACTTAGTATATGAAATTATATACATACTTAGCATATATATATGTAAGAAAATTATAACGATTGGACCTATTGATTAGTTTTTGTAATGAATCGTCCCTCAATTTGGATACGGGCCCAATGACTGATAATCACGGGTTTGGCGGGGTAGCCAACTAATCCATTTTATCGTTAAATTAATAGAAACACATGGCCCTTTTTAACTGGTAACCCTAGGAGATGAGCAATTTCAGAGATGTACCTCTACGCCACTTGGTATCTGAAGTCTAACCTGTAAGCAGCTATGGAAATTGATTGCCACCTTTTTGATTATTTAAATAAAACTTAATAAAGTTAATTTCAGTGAATACTGTCATTTCGTTAAAATGTGACAGTTTTATGAGTCGTCTGGATTATACTACCTGCTCAGCGGGAAAACATGAGAAGTAAAGAAAAGAAAAAAAAAAGAATTCTTGGTGCTACACGATACGGAATAAGCTCCGATTGAACATTCAAAGAGGCCCCAATTGGGTGCTGGGAAAGTGTTCACTCTGCCCCTTCAAATAGTGTAAATACAAGAAGTTCGCCTCATCAAAGAATCTGTCAGCAGTGATATGCTTTTAACTCTTCAATTCCATTATAGAAAGTGTCTTCCCATTTCTTCTACTATATTTTGAAGAATATCATCTTAATTAAAATCGATCAAAATGTAGATCATTTTCAACATATTCTGCGTTTTAAAAGTCAAATATTTCAGCAGTGATATCCGCATTTTGTTTTAACAGTGCAGTGAAAGTTTCACAACATGAAAACTGCAGTCTCTAAGTGGAATTCATCTTCTTCAGTTGTGTTGATTATTTTATAGTGATTTTCTTCAGAGCATCTCTTAAAGTAAATTTCATGCAGTGAAAGATAGCATCGTTGCTGTCATTGCTTTTTGTTTCATGATAAGTGCGCACTACAGTTCTTTAATACAGAGATATATATTTTTTTTTTCCTTCTCCGTTTTTGCGGGATGTTTTTTCCTTTTATTTTGTGTGTGTCTGTATGAGCTCATGGGGTACCCTAATGTTATTTATTTTTATATAATATTATTATCCATATTATTTTTTATTTTTATTCTGATTACATAATTTAAGGTAAGTGATTTAATAAGTAGTATATCTCCAGTGATGTTTTCATTTTTGGTATTTATGAAAACCATGGTTTTAAAGCATTGCAATCTTTTGAAAAAAAAAAAAAAATGATTCATGTTTTCTATATTTATTTCTTTAATTATTTTTAACTATTTTATTCTTTTTATCAATTTTATGCACATGCTTATATTATGTTGAGAATGTTTAAACATTTTGACGGATATTAAGAGTGTTATAATATTTAGATTATTAAAAAGTTATCTTAAAATTAATTCAAAATGGAAAATATTAAGAAACAAAAAACTGTTCTCAAAGCAAAAATTACCCGTATAAAAAATATCATAAATCCCAAAATTGATGATCAGACGATAACTCTAGAAGAGTTAGATTTGTATCATGGTCAGGTGCAAGATATTAGTACAGAATTAAGTAAAAATCAGGAAAACGCCGTTCTTGAGAGCGATACAACAGAAACGGAAGCTATAATTGAGGAATACAATGAAATTGCCCTTAAATTGGATGCATTAACTATCGCAATAAATACATCACGCAATAAATTAACTAAGAGTTTAAGCATTAACGAGGGTGGTTCAGAGAATAACAATAAAAATACAAGTAATGTTTTTGAAAAAACAGTCAGTCTTCCCAAATTTGAATTAAAACCCTTTTACGGAGAAGCTGATCAGTGGCTCTCTTTTAAGGAGATTTTTACCACAACTATAGATCGAAATCCAGATTTGGGAGCCGTTTCTAAATTGCAATATCTCTTAGCTAGTGTAAAGGGTCCTGCCCATAAATTGATTTCCGGATTTCCTCTTTTGGAGGTCAATTATAAAAATGCATGGGACACCCTTTGCGCTCGTTACGATAAGATTAGGGATTTGGCCATAGCACAAATAGGCAAGTTATACAATTTAAAAAATATGAAAAATTGTTCCACTTCCTCTAAAGCTATTTTCGATATAATAGATACCTGCAATGAATCACTTCGAATTCTAGATTCTTTAAATCTTACTCAAAATGCTTTAGTGGATAACATGATAATTTATACCATAGTTCAAAAATTAAGCGATAATCTCAAAGAGCGATGGGAACTATCCCTTACCCATAATAATATGCCTAATCTCACGGAATTTCTAAAATTTTTAGAGATTCAAGCTAAAAGCTTGTTAACTTTAGAGAACCCAACTAAAACAGATGTAAGAAATATAACTTATGTCAGAGATTCTTCCGATAGATCGAAAGGCCACAAAAATTTAGAAAATAATAAATGCGGTGTTTGCTTTGATTCGCATGCCACCCACACTTGCAGAAAATTAATAACTATGCCTGTAGATAGCAGATGGAGAACCATCCAATTGAATAAGTTGTGTGTAAATTGTTTGCGTAGTGGCCATTTTGCAAGTAAATGTGCATCCAAGATGAGTTGTAAAAATTGCCACCGAAAGCATCATACTTTACTACATAAATATGATGTTCAGGGAAATGCAGGAGCAACAATTTCATCCAACTTAGCAACCCACAGTAATGAGACTCAACCCCAAAACGCCCATGGGTATTCCCCTGATCAAGGAATACACATGAATTCTTTATGACGGTTTATTGTGCCCGGGTACCTCAAATGTAAAAATTACGAAAACCGTAGAAACCCAAAAACTTGTCATAATGAGGTTCAAATACCCTTTTTATTGGATAGCGGAAGTACTCTGTCCCTCATTCCAGAAAATCTAGCTACAGCTTTGGATATGACGTCTATTCAAAGTTGCCATCCTCTTAATGTTAACCAAACCCAGGGACAGGTCCAGATTTCCGAAAAAGTTCAAGTACCCCTCCAAATAGGGAATATCAGGCAAAATAGCACCTTATATCTAGTAAGGTCATACTTGCCATATGCGATACTGGGAACCCCAGAATTACAAAAATTCCATATCTCGATGGATTTTTGCTCAAATACTCTGACTCAAGATGGAGTCATCATTATGAATGACCAAAACGTTTCCGGTCAAATTTCTCCTGAAAGTTCATTCAACCACACCTTAACTTTAACGGGTGATATGAATTGCCAGAAGCCGCTTAGTTTTCCTTCCAAATCAAATCAAGCAAGTTTGTCTCAAGAGGGACATTGTTGCCTTGATACTCAAACTCTCTCGGATTATGATGATATAACTTTTAATCATTATACTACTGAAGAGAACCTACAATTGGAAGGGCTTCTGAGCGACTTCAAAGATATTTTTGCACGCAATCGGTACGACGTAGGTAGAGTCAGATGGGAACCCCAGCGAGTAACTCTCACCTCGGAACTTCCTATCTCGCTTAGGCCTTACCGTACATCACCTAAAGATAATGCAGAAATTCAAAAACAAGTACAGGAGTTGCTGGATGCTAAACTCATTAAGGAATCCTGTAGCCCCTATTCCTCTCCCGTGACAATGGCACATAAAAAAGGAGAAGGTAAAACGCGTCTCTGTATTGATTACAGGAAAATCAATGCCATTACGAAGACAGATTCAGAGCCTTTGCCGCGAATAGACTGGCTTTTAGACAGACTTGTCAATGCCAAATATTTTTCCACGCTAGATTTAGCCTCTGGCTACTGGCACGTCCCCCTCCATCCTTCAGACACAGAAAAACTTGCCTTTGTAACCAATCAGGGACTTTACGAGTGGTTGGTCCTCCCATTCGGATACAAAAATGCTCCGGCTCAATTCGCAAGAGCTCTCAGAAGGATCCTAAATAAACATAGGGTCAACTTCGTTACCAATTATTTCGATGACTTTATAGTTTATTCGGACTCCTATGCCGAGCATTTGGTTCACCTTAAAACTATATTCAATATTTGCCGTCAAGAAAATCTAAAACTAAAACTTTCCAAATGTAATTTTGCCAAATCTCAAATTGACTTCCTTGGCTATGAAATTAGTAATGGCCAAATAAAACCAGACAATGCTAATACCGAAACCATTAAAAATTTAATTCCTCCAAAAAATGTTAAAGAATTACAAAGATTCCTCGGATCCATAAACGTATACCATAAATTCATTGACAAGTATGCTAAAATTAGAGCCCCTCTAAATAAATTATTAAAGAAAGACACTCCGTGGGAATGGTCAGAAATCTGTCAGCAATCATTTGAACTACTTAAAAATGCATTAATTTCTAGACCTATTTTGAGATTATTTAATCCTAATCTCCCATGCCATGTTTTTACTGATGCCTCGAAGGAAGCTTTAGGTGCTGTATTGAAACAAATGGATGAAAATGGAGATTTACATCCCATTGCATTCCACTCAAGGCAACTAAGGCCCTACGAGCGAAATTACGCTATCACAGAATTGGAGTGTCTAGCCATAATCGATGCTCTTGACAAATTCCATTATTATCTTCATGGAAAACCTTTCACAATACATACTGATCATGCTGCTTTAGTATGGCTTAAAAAGATAAAACATTTAACCGGTAGATTATTCAGATGGTCACTAAAATTAAGCATGTACGATTACACCGTAAAATACAATAAAGGGTCCACAAATTTTGAAGCCGACATGCTCTCAAGAAATCCCATTTTATCAAACGTAAATCCCCACATTCATTTATTAACCTTAGATGAAATTAAAGAACACCAAGAGTTAGATAATGTAACAGGACCTAAATTTCAAAAATTTAATGACATTTTGTTAATTCACAAAAAGGGTTTTCAAAAAATTGTCGTACCTTTCTCCTTAAGAGAAAAATTATTAATAACAACCCATAATCAATTTGGCCATCCAGGAATTCAAAAAATGCTAAATTTAATTTCACCACAGTACTACTGGAGCAACATGACACAAGATATTACGCAATTTGTCAAACATTGTGAAGTCTGCCAACTAAACAAGAAATCCCACCAACCTAAATTTGGCCTTCTTGAAGCCTTACCTCCTGCAGAACAACCCTATGATATAATATCATTCGACACAGTAGGGGGCTTCAATTATTACAATTCAACAAAAAAATACATGCACTTAGCTATTGATCACGCTACTCGTTATGTTTGGGGTTTTACCTCTAAAAATGTTACAACAGAAGTTTATATTAATATTCTAAAACAGATTTTTAGCATTCAACTTCCCAAGAAAATTTTAACGGACAGAAACCCTGCTTTTACAGCGTCTAAACTGCGTAAATGGGTACATAAACATAATGTAAAAAAATTACTTACTTCATCTCACAGGCCCCAGTGTAATGGGAAAAATGAACGCGTAAATCAGTCCATTTGCACTCGACTAAGACTTAAAATCAATGCTACACCTTCAAACCTTCCATGGCCCAAAATTCTGGAGGAGGTGATTAACGAGTACAATAATACACCGCATTCAGTAACCAAATACCCCCCGGCATACTTAATGTTTGGCCAATTTCCTTATCCATCAGTATTAGGCAATGAAAACTATTACCCTACGGTTGAGGAAGCCAGGAAAGAGGCTTTCCAAAGAACTGGTGAGCACCATTTAAAAAACAAAGTCAGATATGACCTAAAATTTGTGGAAGCACCTTTCAAACCTGGTGATCTCGTAATTGCAGAAGAATTTCATTATCCGAACACCAGGAAGTTAAGCCCGCCTTTTTCTGGTCCATATCAAATTATTGAAAAGTTGTCTAATGTAAGTTTTAAAATAAATAAACCTAACTGGTTGACAAAGAAGGACTATGAAGTAATACATGCCTCCAAACTAAGGTACTTTTTGCCCAACGATCAATTTAAGTTAACACCATCTATGTAAAGTATCAGATATCATATGAACTGTTATTGGATGATATTTGATAGTTGAATTTACATCTTTATGAGTATAGTATAATTGTATTTTGAGAGTCTACACTCTACTGAATGAAGTCAAGACATTTTCATTCAAGTTTGTATTTTATATGTAATGTTGGACTTAGCAATTCTAGAATATATTTCCTATTTTGATTATTTTATTTGGCATATAATATTACCAGTGTCTTGCATTTATTAATATAACTAGTTTTTATCATGTTCAATTGTTTATGGTATTGAAAATTTTAGTGGTATTATTCTTATTATTTGTATTATTTTTACTATTTTTAATATTTTTATTATTGTTGTGATATCACATGTTAACTATACGAAAGAAATAACTCATCTCCAGGCAGCTCGATTAAAAGTAATTCACTTCCAAAATTTTAACATCCCTTTAATAAAGAATGATTTATACTTTCCAGGCGACCCTCGTGTATGGAAGCCGGCCCATCCCCGGGGACTTGTCTGGAAAGGGGGGAAATTGTAAGAAAATTATAACGATTGGACCTATTGATTAGTTTTTGTAATGAATCGTCCCTCAATTTGGATACGGGCCCAATGACTGATAATCACGGGTTTGGCGGGGTAGCCAACTAATCTATTTTATCGTTAAATTAATAGAAACACATGGCCCTTTTTAACTGGTAACCCTAGGAGATGAGCAATTTCAGAGATGTACCTCTACGCCACTTGGTATCTGAAGTCTAACCTGTAAGCAGCTATGGAAATTGATTGCCACCTTTTTGATTATTTAAATAAAACTTAATAAAGTTAATTTCAGTGAATACTGTCATTTCGTTAAAATGTGACATATATATATATATATAGCTAGTATATATAATTATATGTACCTCTAGTATACATAATTACAAATTATGTTAGATAGAACAATACATAATCAACCTTAGATTATATAGATGATGAAATATTCTTTTTCGCTTCCATAAGAAAATTATTTCTATAAAATAATAGACAGTTAAGTAAAACTTCTTAATAAGAATTTCGATTACATCATCTAATTAAAAATAAAAGATCTTTCAACTAAACATACTAAAAGATGATGATTTTATTCGGTAATGAAAGTTTGCAGATATAAAAAGATAGGTTTTAAAATTATATTAGATCTTTCCAATATCAAACGTGTAAAGAAAATATGTAGTTCTTTTGTAATATGAAGGAATATAGAGATTAAAACTTAACGAACCAACACAATTGAAGACTCGGTTGGAAATGGGAAACTTGCTATCGGTTTATCGGATGTTAGAGGAAGTCACGTGATGATATAAACATCCGGTGAGTTATCTGCAGTGAGCATTTCATCTGTAGGAGCGAGACATGCCAAGCTTCGTTTTAAATCGATGCTATTTGTAAGTAGACATTATTCTAATATTTGAATATAAATGAATTTGTATTAAAAATGTAGATTTAAAAATTAGAGTTTGAAGAAATAAGGTAGATAAGGATAAAGAAAAGTTTCATTAAAAAATAATTTTATAACTTATAATTAATTTTAGACTAAAAAAATGATTATTCTTAAGTCGACCATAGTATACAATTAGTCATATATACACACATTATGTGATATATAACTATCTACTTTATTATACATACACATTATGTGATATATACTATGTGATCTATATTATGAGATATATAAATACATACTATGTTAAAATCAATAACTCATATTTTCCAACTTGTATACAACTGAAAACTAATAACACACACACATATATATTCTTTTTTGAATTGTAAAACTAATATATATGTGTATATATATATTTTAAAAAACTTAATTTTTTTTTTTTTTTTTTTTTTTTTTTTTTGCAAAACTTTTAAATTATTTTTTAGAAAACTGAATTGATTTATTTTTGTAAAACTTATAAAATATTTTTTAGAAAACTTAATTGAAATTTTTTTTTCTTTTGTAAAACTTATAAAATATTTTTTAGAAAACTTAATCGATTTTTTTTTTTTTTTTTTTGTAAAACTTATAAAATATTTTTTAGAAAACTTTTTTTAAATTGAAAAACTAATAAAACATTTTTCTACACTTGTAAATAATTTTGAGCTAGAAAAATCTTTGTTCTTGTATGAAACATAGTATATACTATGTTACATAGTATACAATATATTACATTGTGAACATACTACATATTTATGTATAGTATGTAAGCATGTTTAAAAAATTCATACAATGAACGAAAAATTTTAACTAATGAAAATTTTTAAAAACTTTTATAATTTTATTTCTTAAATTGTAAAACTTTTTTTTTCTTTTTTATAATTTTTTAAAACTGATAAAATATTTTTGTAATGTTTATAAAACTTATTTTAAATTGAAAACTAGTAATTTTTTTTTCTAACTTGTAAATATATAATTGAACTAATAAAATATTTGTTCTTACATAGTAAATTTTTCTAACTGGTAAATAATTTTGAACTATTAAATAATTGTTCTTACATAAAACATACTACTTATCTATATGTAGTATGCAAACATAAAAGCATGGATAAAAAAATTTTACAACGAATAGTTTAATTTAAAAAAAATTGATTAATTGAAAACTTTTTTATTTCTAAAATTGTAAAATTTAAAATTTAACTTGAATTGAAAAAATTTATTTCAAAATATATTTTTAACTTGAAGTGAAAACTTTATTCTAAAATTGTAAAACTTGAAAAATATATTTCCACTAGATTTGAAATTTATTTCAAAAAATATTTTTTTTTTAACTTGTAAATATAATTTTATTAAATTGCAAAAGTAGAAAACTTTTATTTTCATTATTAAAAATATTAATAACTTGGAATTCATTTTAAATTCAAAAAATAAAAACTTGTATATATACATTTTGATTAGGTAATTGTTAATTTCTTTTTTTCCAATATAGATTGTCATAATTAAAAGATAGACTAAATGAATAAACATATACATTTAACAAACAAAAACAACGAAATTTATTATTTAAACAATACATATTGTATAGTTTCTACATTGATGTTACATAAAAAGTTTTTACTAACACATCCAGTTCCGTTTAAAAACATAGAAACAACATAATCGAAATTCACTAACATTAATACCGTGTCCCCTAGTTGATTAAACTTTTCGCGATTATTAAATGTGAAACATGTATGAAGACTCATGCTTTCGTGTTCAAAAATACATCCTACGCACTCATAAATTTGGTTTAAAATAGTCACTACATTACTCTCAATACACTTGATGAGCTTTGAAAATAAAGCAGATTCATTTTCGATGGTTACGTCACCTAGTGTACATTTTTGCTTAATTAAACGTGGTAGATAATTTGTATACATGTGTTGCAAAAGCTTCTTGTTAAAATGATGAACTTTATCCTTCAAATTTAATAATTGGCAATCGTTTAAGTCAAAATGTGAAAAATTCATCAAGTTTTTAATTCGCATAGTGCTATTATTGTGATTCATTACCAACAGAGTATTATTAGCAATAAATGATGAGGATTTATATTTCAAATTAAAAGCAAAAAGTTTCGATTGAAATTCATACCACGTATTAATGTCCATCAAAAGTCTATTTTTCGTCATCATTTCTTCATTTCTAATCACATTGCGTTTAAACTCCCCGATATACACATAAAATCGTTTGATGCGATGTTTTAAAATTAAATAAACACAATCACTCAACTTGATTTCAATCACGCTAAAATTGCGTGGTTTGCTTTTGGGAATGTCTTTCATAAGGGGATCTTGTATTGTATTCAAAACAGCATTTGTTGGTTCTTGTGATGATGAAATTGAGGTACTTGGGGGAATGAAGGATTCCAAGTTTTTAAAATCTACGTCATTAAAAATAGTGTCCAAAAAACTCATAGTAAAAGTTGCGTCGTCATCATTATGAGTGAATATTGGGGTCGTCGAATCCATATCGAACTTGGGTTCTGCGGCATGTAAATCCTTATTTGAGGGTAATGTTGAACAGTTCTCGTTTGAATTACAAAATTCTAAACTTGGGAGATTTAATTCCTTCACATCAGTATCCAAAGATGATTCTAAACGTTGATACTTTGCTATGCAATTCATTTCTAGGGGAGATCTTTTCAGCATATTTAATTCACAAGCCATTTTAAATAGCAAATAGTATGTGGTATAGTCTTATCAAAAGTCGACAGTAAACTGATTGAGATGATTTCGAAACGATTATTAACATAAGTTCAAATCAGTGACGGTTTCAGTTAGAAACAATCGTATTAATTAAAAAGCCGTGAGCGACTAAATTTTCAAATCACCGACTGAGTCGAAAAGTATGACTATTGCTAGTATGAATATTTCATCATGTTATATATTTTTCAAACTTGAGAATGGCAACCTCAAATTAAATTAATTAGACTCAAATGAAATTGATAAAAATTGTGAATAATTATATTTATATGAATTCAAATCAGTGACGTTTTCAGTTAAAAATCGGTATCAAGTAAATTTTTCAAATTGATGATTAAACCGAAAAGCATGATTAATGCTAGCATAAATATTTCGTTATGATAGTTATTTTTTAAACTTGTGAATGGCAACACATGGAAAATGAAACGCAAGTTCATTATATTTTTTCTAATGAAATTGATTAAAATAAATAGTATGTGGATAATTAAAATAATGAGTGGATAAATATAATCAAATGATAATTATACCAAAATGATAATTATACCAAAATGATAATTATACTCAAATTAATTAAATTAATTATTTGTTAATTAAACTTTAAAAAATATGTAATAAAGATAACAATAATTTAAATAACTTCATTTTCTAATCCCTCTAAACAAAAGTAATAGAAGTTGATTGTTTAAAATAGCTTTTATTACGATGTAGTCATACTCATATGAAATTGAATAAAATAATGAGTGGATACATACTTCCTTTAATATATCCCCTCAAAAATGTTGATAGTTGATTAAATTAATTAGAAGATGATTAAATTCATTTACAATTATTAGTAATGCTACTCATTAATATTACTAAAACTTTATTATTAGAACTTTATTATTTTAACTTTATTAAAATATACTTTAACTTTGCAATGGTTTCAAATTAATATAGTGAGTTAAATGAAGAAAACTTAAAAATTAAAAAAAAATGTATTTCCAAAATATTATTAGAGTTTCATTCACTTAGAAAAAAAAATCGAGATCATTTGTAGTGGGAGCAATAAAATAGTAAGACATCTTGTTAAAATGAAAACATACACGTTTTTCCAATTCAGAAAAATTTTATTTTTCGTTAGTTACAAAAATGATTGCATATGTATAATGAAAACATATGTCTATTTCAAATCATTGAAAATTCGATATTTGAAGAAGATATTTCATTTTGCAAAGTTCTTAATTGAAGTGTTAATTCTTCTAATTGCTTAATCAGTCCATTACGCTGTTCCAATTTAAGTTGGGTGGGTGAAAGATGAATTTTTCTGTGTTCAACTAAGTCGGATTTATCAGAAAAAACTTGGTCACAATCATCACATTTGAATTGCTTGGAAAGCTCACTTTTCTTCGGAATGATGTGAATTTTAAAGTGATTCATTAAGTCCATCTTTCTCGAAAATGTTTCTTCGCATTGTTCACATTTATGAAATTTTCCGTCTTTAATGTGAATTAACAAATGCTTTCGTAAATCACATTGTTGGACGAATGTTTTCTTACACTTGTCACAACTCAAAGGCTTTTTTTTTTTCTAAATGAAACTTTGCGTTTCTGATTAACACACTCTTTCTTGAAAAAGATTTACCACATGTTTCACATTGGTACATGGTAGATGTCATGCGATGAATTATCATATGTTCCATTAAAGAACTCTTTCGAAAAAACAACATTCCACATACGTCGCACATAAAAAGTTTTTTTTCTAAATGAATGTTCATATGTTTTAAAAACTCATGTTTCTCGTAAAATTCTGCTTTACATTTTCCACAAATATAAGGCAATTTAAACATTTGTGATGAAACTGGAATACTTTTACTAATCGAAACGGGCACATCTTTTATCTCCTGTTCACTCATCTTATCCGAATTGATGACAACAGGCGATTGTGTATCATTAATAACATGCATATTCATTTAAAAACTGTTTTAACTGTGCGAGGACGAAAAATACAGCACATGTATTCAAAACAGTAGAAAACGGAATAATGACGTGAAATGAAAACCAACTACACTTAAATCAATGTAGGTGGCGCATCAGAAAAAAGAAGATCACGCGATAACTATTTAATATATAAACTGTTGTGTTCATTTAATAAGCAAGTGTACAAAATGAATCATTTTATAAATTCATTTCTTTTTGAATTAACCTGTTTTTATCATTAAATGATTAACTTTTTTGTGAATCCTACTGAAATGCGAGTGTTATAAAAAAAAAATCTGGTTCATTTCTTTATTGTTAGTTAATTAAAATAGTGACCCATTAAGAAAATTTGTTTTCCTAATACAATGGAATAAAAGAACTATTATCTTGTTTTTCACATAGTACGGAAATACGCTTTATCATTATATCCAGATTAGAAACAGTACATCCTGTTTATGTATGATCGAAACAACAAGCACACAAATAGATATGACCACAAACAGATATGACCACAAACAGATATGACCACAAATCTTTGAAAATTGAAGAACTGGTTAGTTTTTAAAAGCTTAGGAATAAACTTGTTTTGGTTTAATTGTATATCCTTTTAATGCCTTTGTGGCGCAATTGGTAAGCGCAATTCACCGTTAATGAATAGGTTGATGGTTCGAATCCATCCAAAGGCGAATATTTTTAAACTAAAATCCATAAATTGTGTTACAGTATAAGAAAAAAGAAACATTCTGTGTGAGTGAAAATGAAAGAGTTCATTAACTGCACGAGAAAATCCAGATTGAAAAAAAATATATATAATTACCTTAAAATTTCATTACTTTCCTAAAATCCTGTTTATAAATTATCTTTTCGTTCAAATTACTATACTTTCCCGAAGCTGAAGAAGGCATTATTAAATCTAAGAAAATGAATTAATTTCTCGAAGTACATAATATATAAAAATTGAATGTTTATTTCTCTAAATTCAATGGCAACAGTCTTTAATTTCGTTTAGTACGTAATACAGGGGCAACACACTGTTAATAGTTTCCCCAATGTTGAAATAAATACTAAAATGAATAAATGTTAGCAAAACCTATTCATCTGAAAATTAAATAATTTCTCGAAGTGCACGATAATAAAAATATATAATGTTTATTTCTCATTTTTTCTAAATTCAATGGCAACACTTTGTTAAAATTTCTACTAAACGTAAAATCATTAACCCATTGAATTTTAAAAAGAAGTCGATACAAAACTGAAAGAAAGCAAATTCAAGTGAAAAAACAATGGGGCGCGCCCAGCCCAATGGTTATAGAAATAACCTAATAATGCGAAGATATTAGGTTCGAAACCAGGCGAATAGGTAAAGAGATGTATGAACTTGCAGCAAGAGGATAATAATAATTAACAATTTTCAGTTCTAAATGAAATTTTTCAAGTTTCCGTCTAGATTCTCATTGCAGAAATTCGAATAATGGGGAGTTTCGGGGTTCGAAACCCATAAGGAAAACATTACTAATATAACAAACCCAACGTATACAGAACGATGTAAAATTAAACTGTGTTTAATCCTTTCCGCTGCAATCAGATCTTCATCAAATGACTTAAAACTAGATGAGACTACTAATTTTTTTACTTTTTTTTTCAATGATGCAAAGCATAACATTTCTCATTTTTTCGAAGATTCTCTAAAGTTTTTCCAAAAAACAGAGTTGTTCATAAAAACCTTTCAATAAGAATACAAATTAAATTAAAAAAAAAAAGCACCATCATCTAATAACACAAGTCCAGTTTAATCTCATCAAAACTAACCTACTATTTTTGTCAATGCCAAAACAAACGAAAAATTAAATATGATACAACACGTAAAAATTTTTTCATCGAAAGAGAGCGACACTATTAAATTAAAAAAAAAAAAATCGGGGGGGGGGGGGGGAAGCAGTAACCCCTCGTCTAACCGTTTCCATAATTTAAAGTGGTTCCAAAACCGATTCTCTACTTTTAAAAAATAAGCCCTCTTCAAAATAAGCCCCCCTAAAAATAAGCCCCCCTCAATTATTTTATAAAAAAGTAGCTCTTCATACGTTCTCTCGAAAATAGCTAACCCCTCATGTTATAGTATGATTATTCCATTCCCAGTCTAAGTCGACACTAAAAAAATTAAGCCCCCCCAAAATTTAGCCCCTCTCGAAAAAATTATCCCCTCCTACCCCCCGTACTATAAGACGATTAAAAAAATATTCTAAAAAAAAATTATCCCCTCCTACCCCCCGTACTATAAGACGATTAAAAAAATATTCTAAAAAAAATTATCCCCTCCTACCCCCCGTACTATAAGACGATTAAAAAAATATTCTAAAAAAAATTATCCCCTCCTACCCCCCGTACTATAAGACGATTAAAAAAATATTCTAAAAAAAATTTCTCTTAAACCTCATCGTACTATTATAGTAGGATTCTTCCTCCACCTCCACCGCCTCACCAATCGAACCCCCTTTTTCCCTCTACTAATGCTCGTCATAAAAATATTCGATTTGGGTATCTTGCTAATAATTTTGCTATTTTTCTTAATAAATAATCAATTAAACGTTTCTTGTTAATAATTTTGATCGAGAAATAAATGTCAGTACATTTTTACTTTAATTTGTAGGTTCAGGGGGCAGTAGTAAATAACAATTCACATTTGAACACAGCCATGGAATCAAAAATGAGTACAATTTCTCAATTTTGAGTACATTTGGATCGGAGCTATTTTGAGTATGTGACGTATTTAAAATTTAGTACTTTTACTCAATTTCGAGTACCCATTTCTTTCAGTGCTCGATGAAACATTTTATTTTATTATTTTACTAGCAAACGCGCCTTGCGTTTTCAAAATGGCTTACTGAGACAACCTCTTTCATCGCAATAAACGGCGCAGTTTAGTTAAAATAGTCTGGAAGTGTTGGAAAGGGTTTCATAATGTACGCTGGACGCACGATTTCTCGTTCTTGTTAGGATCTATCCTATCAAAAAGGCCAATCACCCTAGCCCCACCAGCGGCCGAGAGGTTCTGCGCTCAGAGCTGGTAGACGGAAGCAGTGTTGAATTCAGGGGATGACCCGAGATTTTGTGTTTTCAACGGTCGAAAAGTGTCTACGGAAATTGTAAAAAAATGTTCACTGATTTTTTCATTATTTCCCTGACCATCTTTATCAGACTTCCCTGATTTCCATTATTAACAATACACATACGGTATTTTTTTTATGTATGCTGCTTCCTCGTATAACACTTATCTAGCTTGCTATTATCTCATTTGGGAGAGAGAGAAAAAAACAAAAGAGAAAAACATAAAAATTGCCTAATATTCATTAAGTATTGGTTGACAGTTTTATAAATCCGAACTCAAAATTCAGTGCAACAACTTCATATACTGGCCAATGGATATAGGGTGACCAGAAAATTTCCTCATTTTCGGAAAAATATTAAATTTTAAGACTTATCTACATCTGACGGGATAACTCATTGGATTAAAGCTGGCCGCCCGGTCAGATTATACTAATGCATATAGTTTAAAATTTTCTACAAGTTGGAAATTGCTCGTCAAACGTGGCAAATGAGGTGCGTTCGTACTATAACTAGTTTTATAAATATTTTTTGCACCGCATAGTGTAATGAATGTATATTTCAGTGCACTTCGTAAGTGTCTAGCCATTTCATTCTGTTAGGAAGGCTGAATTCAACACTGCTTCCGTCTACCAGCTCTGAGCGCAGAACCTCTCGGCCGCTGGCGGGGCTAGAGTGATTGGCCTTTTTGATAGGATAGATCCTAACAAGAACGAGAAATCGTGCGTCCAGCGTACATTATGAAACCCTTTCCTTCCTTCCAGACTATTTTAACTAAACTGCGCAGTTTATTGGAATGAAAGAGGTTGTCTCAGTAAGCCATTTGGAAAACGCATGACACAGTTGAAATGTATATGTTTTGTGAAATGAAATGTTGAATGTATATTTAAGTGCACATCATAAGTGCCTATCCATTTCATTCTGTTCGGACGGCTGTAACATCATTAAAATGCACTTGAAATAATTTTTCCCCCCATTGGCCGTCACGTAACGGAAAACTTTTGACTGTCCCTATGTCATTAAACTATGCATCCGATTTTCATAAAATTTGAAATGACTCGACAAAATTTTGGACTATTCGGTTGGGTAGTTTTTGCTCTGTTATATGCGGACAGACGGACTGAACGACGACTATAGGTGCTACGTATTTATATAATTAAGAGCGCACTTATAAATGGGTGAATTGCCTTCAATATAAGCGCTATCTACAGAAAATGAGGACATCTGATGACCTTAATTTGTGTTAAATATCAAAAACTTATACCCTGTGCCTCTTTTTAAAAATATTGGGAAAGACTCATCAACATGTGAAAAAATAGGGTATATAAAATAGACCAATCAGTCTCGTTGGCAAGGGGAAAATGCAAATATTTTCACATATAGACAAATTTCTCCGATTTTCGAGTATTTTTATAAAGCTCCCTGATTTGCAGATTCTGTAGACACCCTGGTACCCCCTCCCCCTCCGGGAGCCACAGAAATCCCTCCCGGAGAAAAGTATCTGAATTCAACATTGAACCCAAGCGCGCCCATCGGCGTAATCTTTCGGAGTTTTCCGTGGTTTTCTTCGAATCTTGCGTAAGTACGGTTTAGGTTCCCTTAGAAAAATGCCCACGGGCGGCGCCCTTCCAAGGCCATCTTGATATAACAAGAAATCTTGGTATATCAAGAAAGCCCTGGGCCTTCCCAGTCAGGCCTACATCTCTAGCATATAGATAATTGGCTGTCCTAACCTCTTCAGTTCCGAAGCTAAAATAATAATACAATGCTTATTCATAGGTTTTTTCCAAACAAAATGACATCGTAAATGACAGAAAAAATATCTTTTCTGAAATTTATTCTTTAAGCACTTAGTCATTTAGATTCAAAAATAGAGATCTAAAACTACATTAACCCTTAAAAACATCCATTTAATAACCATTAACCTAAATGAACGCAATCGCAAATTTAAGAGCTTTACACAAGTAAATAATCTACAAATCCTCAAAAAATGTTTATCGAAAAAGATTTAAGTTAAATCCTTATGAAAATTTCGAACTTTCTTGGTCACACTGTCTTTTGGACATTTTTAGGCATTTTGCAAACTCAGATGAAAATAACATTTATTTTATGTGTGAATAAGCTTAAATGCTACCATTTATTTGTTTGCTTTGAACGCAAAAAACATTCAGCTATTAAGTGATATGAAAATGAAAAAAAAATCGGACATTTTAGTTTTTATAACAGGGACCGAAGAGGTTAAACAAAACCGGCATGCAGCGGTAGAAAATTTCGCATGTAAAAACTTAAGAGTGAAGAGCATGGGCATCCAGACTGACAGTGTAAGGGAGTTTCGCAAGTAACATAAATAGGGTCCAGCCTCCGTTTGCATGGCAATGCGTGGGAAGAGACCCGCAACCCCCGACAGTACTAAAAATAAAATTACTTTCGAGCTTTCCTTTTTTTTTTTTTTTTTTATTAACAAACGATTCTTACTTCAAAATCAGCACTTTTTCGCACAAGGACATCATAATTCACTTCGTACACACCTTTATGCACGAAGATTAAAAACATGGGTGAAAGAAAGAATTGCCATGGGGAGAGTGGGTGCTGCAAAGGCTGACGAAGTGACCCGTGAGCACACACTGGAAGGGGGCCAACATTCCAGGAGGAAAAGAACAACAGGTTACATTTCGAACTTTTGTTGAAAGAGACGACTTGATAAGAAAAAAATCTAAGGAGTTTAGAAAAATTCCCTCAGGTAACATTGGTAGGCATTTTTAATACCTCATTTGGAGAGAGAGAAAAAATAAAAAAGCATTTCAAACAGATTTTATTCTATTAAAATCTTAAGGATATTATTAATTAATATTTATGAAAAACATTGAAAAGTAGCTATTTTTTTTATAGCAAAAATTGAATAATTATAAGGTTTCTACAGAAAAATATGAAATTAATAGTATGTTTGTGGCGGGAAAAAAAAGATGCCATCATCCGAAATTTTGCGCCCTAATGTTTATTTTAAACTTATACAAAACACGCCCTATGCAGTCAGGTAAGAGCACCGCTCCATCACGGTTGCCATCCAATTCATCATCTGAATCGTCCTAAAATTGATTTTCTTCATTATCACTGTCAGATTCACTCCTATTCGAATGATCACCAGAAAACTCGTTTCATCAGATTCCACAATTTATTCAAATAGAGATAGTACAAACCAACAAACACTATTTCTCACAGACTAAATGCCAGTTCAATTTCTCCGATTTCAGAAGATTTTTCCGGTAATTCTTTTAAATCTTCAGCCCAGCAATATCACGAGCATGAGAAACAGAGAACGATACCTGAGCCCGTCCTACTGACGTCTAAACTCCCCGATTGCGAAATCTCATGTTAGCTTATGGGTAAATTTCGAAGCGCGATGACTCATCACCTAATAGAATTATTAAAATACTGCTTTCAGCATCAGAAAGTAGACGTCAGATGCCGATGATGTGCGTTCTTAAAAATTATCTCCGTAAATTTTAAGTACATAAAAAATCCTTATAAACTTTGAAATTTCTATTTGATTCAATTTTACCATCTTCTTAAAAATACTTACAATTCACGTAGGCAATTTTTAAAACTGCACATCATCGGCATTTGATGTCTACTTTCTGATGCTGAAAACGATATTTTAATTAATTATACTAGGTAATGAGTCATCGCGCTTCGAAATTTTCCCATAGTTTTCCCGAAATTTTCCCATAGGTTAACATGGGATTTCGCGATCGGGGGTCTTGAACATAGATTGCAAACAGAAAATGATGGGGAGAATGAAACGCGTCCTCATGAACCGGAGACACGTCTTAAGGCTGTTAGTCAGCCAACTTCCGAATACCCCCTAGCTCATGTTAAGTCTATGGGCGTGTGATGCATTTGTATAATTAAAATATCTCATCAGAAATCAATATTTTAAACTTTGTGTGTGTGTGTATGTACTCTTCTTAAAAGATGTTTCTTTTTTCTGAGTTTCTAAAATGCAGACTTAATTTTAGGTGAAGTGTTAAAATGTTACTCACAGTTCGTCAGCTTTTAACAGACAAAATATTAAATTAAGCATATTTAAGAAATATTTTGAGAACTAAGAAAAAATTAAACGTCTTTTAAAAAACGTGCAAGGAAAAAATATTTAAACACATTAAATTTTGCATATTAAGAGACATTTTAAGAGGGTTTTGCTTTTTTTCGGTTGAAAAAAAAAAAAAAAAAATCTATTCCCTATAGTCTGTAGATTATCCCTGTAAAGCGATTTGGCAGAACTCGAAGTCCTTTCGTAGTGATTGAGTACTTTAGAACAACGCCTCCGTAGGGCTTACATCGTTTTGGATAACTCTAAACACATTTTACGCACAATGACTAATCAGAACGCAAAAACTATTATTATTATTATTATTTTTTTTTTTTTTTTTTTTTTTTTTTTTTATTAAAGGCAATTTGATTTATTGGACCTTGGACCACTTTCAGCCATTTTCATTTTTAAAAAAACATTTTTTTTTGAAGCAGTTCAAAGTTGGAAAAATAAGTCATAAATAGACGGTTTTTTTTTCCAAATGGCTGCCACTTTCTTGGTTTATAACTTTTTGACATCAAAGAGCCTGAAGCTCCAGACAATCTTATCTTCTTTCATAATCATTAACAAAAATGGATTGCAGACGACTCTGGTGATCGATCGGATCCCGCCTGATGGGAAGTGTACAGCGCGCACACTAGGACACCCACCCACGTCCTTCATTTTTTATTTAAATTTTTTTTTTGGAATAATCTTCAAATGATAAGAAATAACGAGCAAAAAACACGGAGCTAAAAT